>CM055970.1:19857500-20502500 GCA_029531755.1 Holothuria leucospilota
TATCCCCTGTACTCATGCAGTCCTCCACATTTTAAAACCCTTACCTCATCATTTTTTTTCCAGGGGTCACTGACCCTTGAGAATAAATTTACAAGAGTCAAAACTAAAACAGAAGGGGTCAAAATAAATTTTGAGTTTAATGCAACAAACTTTATTCCTGGTTTATCTTTATTTTCTATATCATTACATATTGTTGGGGTGAAAAGCTGTGCGTCAGTTTGACCCCAGAGGTTTTGTGCCTGTGCATCAAAATCAAAAGTTGTGCGTCGTTGACCGTGGTGCCCGAGTCAGTGAAATCGCTGCCTATGCGTTGCATGCTCATTCAGGTAGCTGGTCTGTGATATAACTAATTCTTTAATTCAAAATATTGTAGTACAATGGTTCGAAATACCAGTATTTTCCGTGTCATCTACCATCTTTCCTTAAACTGAGTTAGCCATTAAATCAGTTGATTGTTCAAAACAATTACAATTCTCCCCTAAAGAAAAAGAACTTGGTGCTTTGAGAAAATTAAGAAAATTAAGGGTCTCTCTGTAATGGTTACAAGTTTACATTGTGCAGATCTTTAAGGAGGTTTTCCTACTGTAAACTCCACAAGAAGCTCTATGGCAGGTCTCTGGATGCCACATCAATTTATCCAACGGACCAAAGTGGAAATCTAATCCATGAATGGGATCTGGTGCTGCAGTGCCCATCATCCCCTACTCGAAATCCAGATATGGGCCAGATATGAAATTCCATATATGAGCCAGATATGGATTTCATATCTGGCCCATATCTGCTGCAGATATGGGATTTATATCTGGGCCAGATAAAAAATTGGGCAGATATAACCCAGATCTACGCCAGAACCAGATCTAAGCCATATGTGGCCAGATAAAGTTTTATCTGGGTCAAGTCTTTATATGGAACAGATAAAGTTTTATCTGGACCAGATATGGTCCTTATATGAGCAGAATACAGGCTGTTTCCATATATGGCCCATATCTGCACCAGATATAGAATTTATATCAGATCAGGTAAAAGTTAGGCAGATATAGCACAGATCTAAACCAGAACCAGATCTAAACCATACATGGTTATATAAAGTTATGGCCAGATAAAGTTCTATCTGGATCAAGCCTTTATATGGCATAAATAAAATTGTATCCGGACCATATCTGCTCTAGTTATGAATCATAGTTAGGACTTATAGTCCACACTCCTCATGGAGACTTTGAACACCTTTTTTTTCCCCCAAAAGTCCCCTGACTCTCTGGCGAAGAGCCAGGGGCGAAAACCAAACAATACTCCCGAAGGAGTTCTGCTCCCCGAAGGAGTAACAACGTCCCCAAGGGACAAACTTTGACTTAACTGACACCACCTGACAGTGGTCCCGTTCTAGACTGGCTGAATAGAACAGGTCCCTCCCTGAGAGCTCCGCCGTCGTGACCAGGGATACTCCTGTGCTAGGTAAGTACACCAGCAAACAACGTTTAAGTGCTCCATGAATTAGAATTTAATGTACCTATTAGGTTGAATTGACTTAAGTACATAAATTCAACTTATTTCATAACAGTAAACAGAAAAATGCCTTGAAATTTCCTCTTTTATGTAATCACAGTGATATGGGCTTCTCATTTTAAACTTTATTACGTATTTGACTTTAAATTTTGTTTACTGCGTAGTGCATATTTTACTTTCAACTTCCTAAATCATGGAAAATGTAGGTTTAGATACAAGCTCCGCCCAAATATGCAAATCATTTGTCTAAGTTCACTTAGCACACTGCGGGATTAACAAAACTGTAGCCACTAAATAACTGCAATGCCTGGGAAGGTGATGCTGTATATAAAACATGTCTTAGTTTGTAGCAAGCATAATCCAAGAATCAAATCAAATAAATAATAAAACAAACTAACAAAATGATCATTTGCATATCTAACATATCAAGTTATATCTGGCTTGATATAGCCATATAAAACTGTACTTACATATCTGGACTGGTATTTCATCAAGTTACATCTGGCTTGATATGGCCATATAAAACTTTTTTGCATATCTGGACTTGCATTGTATCAAGTTATATCTGGCTTGATATGGCCATATAAAACTGTATTTACATATCTGGACTGGCATTTCATCAAGTTATATCTGGCTTGATATGGCCATATAAAACCTTATTTGCATATCTGGAATTGCATCGTATCTAGTTATATCTGGCTTGATATGGCCATATAAAACTTTATTTGCATATCTGGAATTGCATTGTATCTAGTTATATCTGGCTTGATATGGCCATATAAAACTGTATTTACATATCTGGACTGGCATTTCATCAAGTTATATCTGACTTGATATGGCCATATAAAACTTTATTTGAATATCTGGAATTGCATTTCATCAAGTTATATCTGGCTTGATATGGCCATATAAGACTTTATTTGCATATCTGGAATTGCATTGTATCTAGTTATATCTGGCTTGATATGGCCATATAAAACTGTATTTACATATCTGGACTGGCATTTCATCAAGTTATATCTGACTTGATATGGCCATATAAAACTTTATTTGAATATCTGGAATTGCATTTCATCAAGTTATATCTGGCTTGATATGGCCATATAAAACTTTATTTGCATATCTGGACTGGCATTTCATCAAGTTATATCTGGCTTAATATGGCCATATAAAACTTTATTTGCGTATCTGGAATTGCACTGAATCAAGTTATATCTGGCTTGATATGGCCATATAAAACTTGATATAATGTATCAAGGCATCTAAATCTGGCTGTATATCTGGCTTGATATGGCCATATAAAGACTGTATTTAGCCAGATATATTCAGAAATCAATCCATATCTGGATTCAGAGTAAGGGATTGGTGGCAAGTGGGGGCACTTGCCACGTCCTTTCCCTAATTTTGTCATGTAACTTCCTCAAGTGAGATTTTAGATGTTAAGTATGTTAATTCACAGACAGTTTTGCACACTGTAAGCATCTTGATATATGGGGACTACACTGTTCTGCCAAGTTGTACAGATTCAAAGTGAGCAGTGGCATTTGTAGGGGAAGGGACCATTGGACCATTCCCTCTCTCCTTCGCTGATGCTAATTTTTTCTTTAATTTAGTAACCTAAAATATGTAATTTTTTTGAAAATAAATTGTACTTCAAAAGTGTAAACAAAACCAGATTGCATGTAAGTCACCCTCACCCAATCATTCAAAAAATGCTGACAATCACAGAATAAACTACATAGCCCCCTTGAGACAGTTCTGGCTATGCCACTGGGACATGAGTTCGAAGGTTTTCATGACAACTATACAGTTGTCACAGGCCTATGATCTTACTGTCATCACCCACGTCACACTTATCAAGATTGAATAGCAATACAGTGCAGTTTATAGCAAAATGTTTTATTAAGAGACCATTTCCTGTTACAGTATTTAAGGAGTAAAAAAATCAAAAATTTCCTCACCTCAAACCCAGTATTATTGGAGCTGAGGTGAATTCTGTCTGTGTACTTAAGGACGAAAGCAATAGTTCATTGTCCACATTAACTACCGCATCCATTCAATGCATCATCATAGTCACATTCTGTGTTCTCATTTTTTTCTAATATTGCAACTTTTGCTGTCCTTTTGGTTTGCATAAACAATAACATTTATGGATAATTTATTCTAAGGTCAAAATATGCAAATGCACCACCATCAGGGGATTTGCCTTTTCCCTTCCACCAAAATATTTAGGTGGTTTTCTTAATTCCATGTTGATGGTAGAACCACACTGTTCTGCCACATGGCCAGCACTTGGGATACTTTCAATCACATTTGTATCATTTAAACAGTATAGTTTATTAGTTTCCTAAGGTACTGTGTTTTCCCCATCCACAACTTTGAGGAATTTTGAAGATAATTAGAACCGCTAGTGTGTAACATTCCTATATTTACTCTATATTTTCCTTGGAAAATCCTATAAAACCCTATATATTCATCAGTATCCTTCCTATAAATCCTCCTATATTTCTGTGATGGACCACTTTGAAGCCTGCCAAATCTTTATTTTTCTTGGATAAAAACTCAACACTTTTCATATTTATTCAATGGAAGCCCAAAATTTTAGGCGCCTCTTGATCTTGCTTCTACCACGGCTTTCCGGGTCCTTTATCGGGCCCTAGTGTTGCTATTTCCTAGTCGTGGACCATGGACTTCCCGTCCAGCAAATCCTGGACCCACCCTTGTTAAAAGTGTATTATTGCAATTATGTTCAACTCAGTAACAAAATGCCAATTTTGACTAATAAAAAAGTTGTTAGCTGGAAAGACTTCGACTCCATTGGAGCTTCCATCTCAAATGGAATAAGCAGATATTAGCATATTTGCCCCAAATTTATTTGGAAACATCACTTAAATCTTACAAATTTCTTATTTCACTTTCAAATATCTTAAATGATGTTTGTAGGCCAAAATATAAACAGAGAATAGTTAAGGAAAAAGAAGGAGTTACTCTGCATGAATTTAAATTTGGTAACAAAACTTGTGCCACATAATTAAAACGAGAAATTCATTAAATAGGATACCCGGGTACACTAATTCAATTTTTAGGAATGGACTTGTCGGTTTATTTTGAGGGCAAACTGGGCTAAGCCGAGTCAACAGTTTCCCGACATTTTGCTCAAAATTACTATTGCGTTTATTCTTTATCAAACACAGTCCCACACTAATGTGTTAAATTATAAAATGTCGTTTTTTTTTTATTTTATTCATTCGTTTTTTCGTTCGTTCGTTCCTATATTTATTTTAAGGATGCAAGCTCTAACCAGGTTGAGATCCATGTAACATCGCCCTAAATTGAATTTGAATTCGACTTTCTATAACTTGCAGTCGTAACTGCACTGTGCACTGGCTGTTAAAGAAGAAATCGTTAGCACTTAGAATTTTGGGGATGTGACCACAGGCGTATGGATGGGGAGGGGGGGGGTTGGCAAATGGCGGTCCCCGCCCCTCACCTAAGCACAATAATAATTGATTTCAAGGCCCAAAAGGCCGTTTGTCAGAGCAAAATTCATGCCAAGCTTGTTACTCAGGGAAAATTTTAGGACAAACACTTCTAGCTTTCCAAATGCCTGTATATGTGAAAAATTGTTCGCAGTATGGAACACCCATGAAATAGGTAGCATTGCATGAACATGGGGCTTTGCCCTTGCCTCGAACCCCGGAATAGTTCTCCCGTATTTAAAGGGTCTGAAACATTTCAATTGAAAGCAACCCTCAATATATTCATGAGTTCCATTTTAAGCAGACAGTATCGCCGATATATAGAACTAGTAACTTCTTTTCTGACAAAATGTATTACCTAGTATGAATATTAGAGTTGAAAACTTCACCCTGAGGTGTAGCCTAAGCTAATAACTCTTGCACTTTACCGCTCCTGTCCGCTTATTTACAGTAGGTTGGTGACGTCAGCTGGTGATTACATGGCAAATTAAAATCTTCTGGCTCTACTATTTGCCGACATTTATCTATTTCATGCTGCTCTTGAAATTCTATTATTTCAAAACGTTTAACCCTTTTGATTCCTTGCCGAAGGCAGGCAAGGAATCTATGCGATGGTGATGTCGGTGTATGTGTGTGTGTGTGTGTGTGTGTGTGTGTATGTGTGTAACAAGAATCTCGTTAGCGATCTAGTTTTTGAAGGGAAAGGACGAGACACTTCAAAGTTGGTTTGTGGGTAAAGCATATGAAGATCTCAGCTGGGATTGGTTTTGGTGTGGTTCAAAGATCATCTGAGGTCAGCAGCAGGTGAAATATGGACAAACCATGTTTGCAGTATCTCATCAGCTGTATGTTGCCTGAACTTCAGACATGGTGGGTAGAGTAGTGCCTCTTGAGTTATGAAAATTTCCAGAGATTTATTGGAAGTCAAAGGTCATTCAGGGTCATGACAGGTTATGGAGTAAAAAGTTTGTTAGCACTCTAATTTTTGAAGGAAACATGCAGGATACTTCAAACTTGGCACATTGGTGTATTATGCAAAGATCTACTTTGGGATTGTTGTTGGCGTGGGTCAAAGGTCATTTGAGGTCACTGTGAAGCAGAAACAGAAAAGCACAGAGCTGCATATATCTCAGGCACTACATGTTACATGAAATTCAAACTTGGTCGGAAGTTGCTGCATTAAAATTTCCTAATGTTTTCATTATTTCTTGGAGGTCACATGGGGTCAAGAGTGGTCATAGAGAGAAGAGTGGTAACCTCATGAAAAAGTGGTTGATAGTTACTGTTTTAGTGTTTAGTAATAGTTTTATTTTCCCTAGAGGTCACATGGGGTCATGTGTGGTCAGAAGGTGAAAAGCTTTGTCACACTAATTTTTTATATGGAATATATGAGATACTCTGCAGCTGGGGTTGTTTTTTGTGTCGGTCAATGATGATTTACACATAGTAGGGTACAGGTGGTATGTCTAATTCAAACACTATATATTTTCTGCCTTTCCCTTATCCTTATGATTTTATTGCTTTTAATAGAACCATTTTGAACAGATCCATTTGCAGTTACTTGGTTTATATTATGATTTTACAGGTTCTAAGCCCTTCTTTATTTGTGCCTCCCAAATTGTTTGAGAACTGGAGACATTGCTATTGATACAACATATGCCACTTTAAGCACCAGAGGCAATAACAATTCCCCCTCTACTTGTCCACTGAGGATGATACTGTCACAGATCAAAAAGACAAATCGAAATTTTTAGACTGATACTGCTGGCCTCTGACCCTTACTTGTTGGTGGTGTAGCTGTTAGAGTAACACCAGATTGACATGTGATTGTCTATGGACCAAGCAAGAGAAAAATTTTTTGACAATTTTTCCAGTGCAGTGTTGACAGCCCTAAAGTGTTAAGATAAATGTCAGTATAATGACCTTGTTTGTGGAAGGAGGATATGGATACAACTGTAGCAATGTGCCTTTGTACCTTACACAATATGTAGTTGTGAGCTGTGTACTTTCTGTAATTGCTAATGATGGTAATTGTTCTTTAGGGAATACAGTACACCCTGACACCTAAGCATCTAAACTCATAGTGCTGTCAATCAATCATATCTTTGACAGAAGGGCTTTTTGACTCTCCTGAAAGCATATGGGAACCTCAATATATTTTGGCATTCTGGTTTTTTGGGAAGGAAATGAGTGGCACACTTCAAAGTTGATGTGTAAGTTCAATGTGTAAAGATCTCAGTTGGGATTGCTTTTAACAGAGGTCAAAGGTCATTTGAGGTCACCAGCTGTCAAAATATAACATCTTTTGTAACCACATTACCTCAATAAGGGATACATAAAGAAACTTTGTCATACATTTACTTCTAATCGTAACACAAGCCTACCATGATGTCCTTACTGATTGCAAGGAAGATTTAAACTTATGCTCTCATACCTCCTCCATCCCTCAACTTGGCAAGGAATCACTACGCCTCTTGGTGTTCTTGTTTAAATAAATAACGTCACCGTGAAATACGACCACGTCGTCTGCCACATGTTTCAGTGTATGTCGGAAAAATTTTGCCCTTTTCCCTAAAATTGCCAGTCGTTTGAAGTGTGAACTTATTTGCGAGTTTCGAAGTTTAACACAGTTGGTGCCTTCGTCACATATCAGACACCTCCCTGAACTAAGTGATCAAAGTTAATGAGTAAACTTTTTAGTCTTATTCTCTTTTTGTCATTTGCGTAGCAGTAGTATCGTTTCAATTAATGTGAGCGTCTCTTGCTCCCGTCGCAATAAAGTCGTTTCATTTTTCTTTTTATCTGAAAAAGAGTGATTTGCGCTCGACTGTCGAGAACTATAGTTATAATAACTCAAATATTTGTTCCACGTGATCCTCATAGGCGTAGAGGCAGGGGGCTGGGGGGACTGCAGCCCCCAATCAAAAGTTTTTTTTCTAAAAATTCGGGCACTATGCTGAGAATTTTCGGGCGCCTACTGAAAGAAAAATAATGCAATGATGTAGCTGAAGGTAATCAATAGTTAAAAAACTTCCTTGGTAATTAAAATTAAGTTCTGATTTGAATTACACTAGCACCTGTATATATATTATTTTTTATTATATATATTATTATTATTATTATTATTATTATTATTATTATTATTATTATTATTATTATTATTATTATTATTATTATTATTATTATTATTATTATATTATTATTATTATATATATTATTATTATTATTATTATTATTATTATTATTATTATTATTATTATTATATTATTATTATTATTATTATTATTATTATTATTATTATTATATTATTATTATTATTATTAATTATTATTATTATTATTATTATTATTATTATTATTATTATTATTATTATTATTATTATTATTATTATATTATTATTATTATTATTATTATTATTATTATTATATTATTATTATTATTATTATTATTTTATTATTATTATTATTATTATTAATATTATTATTATTATTATTATTATTATTATTATTATTATTATTATTATTATTATTATTATTATTAAGTCATTAGTGTGTTTTTTAATGATTAAACTTATATTATGATTATCAGTGTTGTATTTAGGGGACACTGGGCCATTCCTCCCTCATTGATGCTGATTTTTTTTTCCTTTTTAGTACCTAAATACGTATTTTTTATCCCAAATTGTTCTTCAAAGGTAGCATATGTGGCACCAGATTGCATGTATAAGGATACCTAATTTTTCCGGCGATCACACAACACAATGCATGCTCCCCACCCCTATGAGAAAAAATCAAAAAAATTTTTATCAATATGAAAAGTGTAGAAACATTGCAAATTATTGTATGTAATTGGCAAGCGATGTGATAAAAACTACGCATACCTGTATAATATATGCCTTACATTAACATGTTGAACGCGCGTGGAGCACTTAGACTTTGAGGGTCAAATTTTTCTGGCAAGTCTTTACAGCCCCCCTCCCCCCATCAACTTGGGCTCCTACGCGTATGGTGATCCTTTTGCTATATAGAGTGGGGCGGGAACGGATGAGGTCGTTTTTTCATGTGAACAATCGTAGGACAGAACTGCCAATTTTTTTATACTACATGGCTTAAAATATCACTGAGTGATTAGGAAAAATTCGTCTGTAGTGTGAAACGCCTTAAGAAATTTTTTTTTCAGTGTTTGAGGTGGATTTCTGTAATACGTGGCGTAGTTACGGAGACGATATCGCAATAGATGGTAGCATACAGACACGTGTCAGTTTTGGACCTATGCTCGGAACGGCACATGTCAAGTTGTCAACTCTCCACCAAAGGTACTGAGATGTCAAACGAATTAAGAGGCATGCTGGCTTTGCCACCTTGCGATGAACCAAGAATAAATTTCTAGCCTGATGTCGACGTGGAATCTTGAGTTCCACTCCACATGGCTCTTTGCCATGTTTTTTCACATCCGTCCCTCCATCTTTCTATGGCCAAAATACAGCAAAAATTTGCATTTACAAACCTTCCAGAGGCGTAGGAAGATGCCTCTCGACTGGGGGACGGGGTTGTTTCGGACCGCCGTCTTGGGGAGGAGGTATGGAAATTTTTGAATATTTGAGGGCCCTTAGATGCAATTTGGTTATATATATTGGGATAAATTTTAAGGAAAATTACTGCAAATTTTCGAAATTTTTACAGAAGGAACAAACAAGGGGCTTTTGTCCTTGAAATGAGGGCAGAAACACACTTCCGCCCCGCATTGACTGGGGGCTTTAGCCACCCAGCCCCCCCCCCCCCGTGCTTCCTACGTCTATGGAGCCGTCCACGTACCGATCAATTACGTTAAATCGGTTGATATGTCCCACAAAATAAGAGTTGGAAACATTGCCAGTGGTGGCACTTGTACCGCTTTAGAGACCCTCTAAACTCACCCCAGACATTTACGATTCTCCCAACTAACCTTACTTCTAGCCCCGCCTCCAATTTAAACACAATATAGCCTTACAAAACCCCCATTTTTGAACCCTTTCCCCCTTGATGAAACCCTGGCTTTTAAACCCCCCCTAAAATTGTTAACTTTAGGGTTTCCTTTTGTATATAGTGGGGGCAACGGAGAGGTATTTTAGGGTAATATTTAATTCTATCCTCATTTTTTTTTCAAAGAAAAGGGTTTTTCCAACGGCCCATATTTTCCCCCGGGTCCCCACATTAATCCCCTCTGCTTCCCCTAATTATTGGAAATTTCTTTAAAAAAAACCCGGTTTTTAAATTCTTTTTTGCGGGCTGACCTTTTTAAAGTTCCTTTGAGGGAAAAAGGTTCCCCAGGCCCTTTTTGTTAAATGGTTTTCATGCCCTAGCCAATATTTTCAAAAGGGGCCCTTTCCCCCGCGCATTTTTGGGTTGGAAATATTACCTTATATTGGGGGGCCCTTTTTTCTTAAATTAGGACAAGCATTTTTTGACCTAAGGGTATTATTAGCCACTCTTTTCGAAAAAATTTCGCTTATTTTGAAAGCCCGAGAGCATTTTTTCGCTGGTTTTTCCGATCCTTGCTGTCGGGGGTGTCCGGATGGAATACAAACTCTTTTTTAAAAAGTTAAAGTGACAATTTAACCCTTTTTCCCAAAGTTGCTGGGATGTCAGTTGACCAGTTTTTTCCCCCTTCTACTAAAAGAATTTTTAAAATGTTGCCTGGAATTTATTCCATTCCCATGGTTTTTGATGTTTTTAACCCCGCCCCATCTTTCTAATTGGCCAAATCGAAAATCTTTAAAAACAGAAGGAAGCGATCGACGGTGGGGGGGTTGGCCGCCGTTTGGAGGTTGGATGGATTTTTGTTTTTACCCTTAGTATAGTTTGGTGATTTATTAAAAAATTTTGATGAAATTCCAAATTTTGAAATTTCAGAAAACAAAATTTTTCCCTAAATGGGTCCAAAAAGAATGATGGGAGAAACCCCGCCGTTTCCTACCAGGGGCCTCCAACACTAAAAACCCTAAACGAATGTTTTTCAGCTTTTTTCTGTTCCCAAAATTAGCTACTTAATAGTTTTTAGTAACTTTTTTTCAGCAAGTCCTTCTCATTATTTCCCAAAACTTAACGATTGTTTTTTTACAAAACCGTCCTGGGCTTAAATTTTTTGAGAGTTTTTCCCTGTCTTTAGCTATGCCAGGGGGAAGTTTGAACCACTCTTGAGTTCACATCAGGAAGAAAAACATTGAAAATTTGAAAACAAAAGTGGCCATTGGGGCTTAAATTTTTAAAAGTTTTAAGAAACATTTGTTGTTTTGTTTTTACCTTAAGCAGGAAGGCTTATCAAATTTTTTTTTGTGATAAATGTTCGCTAGTTTTTTGGTTAGGCCCGGTAGATTTTGTTATTTTTCTCATTCCGATTGAAAATTTGTGAAATAAAATTGCCCCTGAATTTTTTAAATTTTTCCCCCAGCCACTCCCTATATAGCTTAATCCACCCCCTTTTTCCCAAAACCTTTCCCACGGAGACCCCGGGTTTCCTTTTTATTTTTAGGCTGTAAAAACCGCCACCGTGAAATGGTTTTAACACGTTAAGTAATTTCCAAATTTTTTTTAAAGGGTAATGTTTCCCACCCCCTTGTTTGCCAGGGTTCCCACTTCAAATTCCCTCTCTTTCCCTCTCTTTTGATTTTTAAAAAAAATTAATTGAATACTTAGCCCTACCTTTAAAGTCAATTTAGGCTTCCCCCTCTATTTGGGCTTTGAAATCGCCAAAATTTAAAAAACTTCCTCTTTTGTTAAAGAACCTTTCTGAAGAGGTTTCGCATCAATTAAAAAAAAGGGACGCAAGGGAAAATTTCTTATTGACCATCCTTCCCCCAAAACCATTTTGACAATGGCCATTCATGAACCTGGTATCCATCCTTCCCCTCTTGGTGCGCTTTTTTTTTATGGAAAATTTTTGTATGAAAGTTTTAAATTTTACGGGTCGTTTTTGTAATATTTAATCCTGCTTTAAAAAAACGAATTCAAATTTGCTTGTAGTTTTGGGAAGAAATTTCCATGGAAAGGGGGTTATTTTTTGCCCCTCTTGCTGGGATGGGTTTTCCTAAACCAACAAAAAATAAATAATAAGGTGGCATTAAGCCCTTTCCCCGGAGGTTTTAAAGATAGGGTTATATGCAGGTTAGGTAAAGACTACAAAGGATTGTTCCCATTTTGGGTTTCTTTAATTAAATCCCATTTACTTTTTTCAACCCCTTAAGAAGAAAAAACCCAATTTAATGTAACAACACAAAACAACAAAACTTGTTCCAGCCGGGGTTTTTTAAAAATTCCTCTTTTTGGGGTTTTCAGTTTACTTTTTCGGGCCGTTTTTCCTTAAATTTTACCCCCACAAAAAAGGATAAAACTGGTGGGAAAATTTTGGAAAAATTTTTATGGCTTCCTTTGGAAAATACACGTGAAAATGTTTCCAAATAACCGTTAATTTTTGCGAAATGAGGGTTTTTAAGAAAAGAAACTTGGTTTTCAAAAAAGGGAACACAATATTTAAAATGTTGGCGATTAGAAGTCTAATTTTTTAAAAGTTTTTCTTCCCAAAACTTTTTGGAAGACCGTTTAAAATCGTTTTAATATTTTTTTAAATTGTGTTAAGCACTCATTTTGCTTCAAGGAAACAAGGGGGACCTTTTCCGGTATTTAGCTGCCCGGGTACACAATGCTTAAATCCTTTGGTTTTTCCCTTAAACTATAATCTTTTCCCACCTTTTTAACGCAGGTAAACCCAAAAATATTTGTTTCTTTTTTCGGACCACTATAAATTATTACCCCCTGGAAGGTTCGGGCCCAAAAATTTCTTTGAACAAAAACTTGGCAAATCTCCTTTGGAATTACACCTTAAACAAAAATTAAACTAGGTACAAGGGTTGAATTTAAATTCCTTAAAACCTAAAAAAATCAAAAAAAAACCAGATGAAATCCTTTTGGGGGCCTGATTTCCCTTTTTTTTTTATAATGTTCCGAAGTCTTGGGAAAAACGGCTAAAAAATGAGGAGCCCAAGCTTGCCAGTTGGGGTACCCATCCTGGAAATGTTTGTTTGTTTCCTTAAATCCCATACAAGCAACCAACATAAGTAATGGGGAAATTAACCCAAAGTTAAAAAAAAAGGGAGGTTCTTTTAGGAATTAAATAAATATTGGTTCTTCAAAATTTGCCCTTACCCCTCCCCTGTCTCCTCATTTCAGTTCTCTACTAGCCGTCCTTCTCCTCCTCCTTTCTTACCCCCCCCCCCCTTGAAAGAAAACAATTGTGTTTCAAAAGCAAATCTTTTGCAGGTCATCCTAAGCTTTAGACCTTTGGGCCCTGCTAAAACATATGGGTTAAATTGGGACTTTAAAGTTCTTTCTTTAAGAATTTCCATGGATTTTTTGTTATATTTTATTTAAATTAATTAAAATATTTAACAAGAAACAATATTCTTTTGGGGTAAAGAGCGAATTATTAAATTGTTTTGTATTTTTGAAAATTTTAAAAATGTTTTTATAGTATAAAATATAATCATTTCTCAAAAAACCCCTTCTTATACCCTTAAACATTAGCCTTCCCTTTTGTTTTCCCCTTTAATGTTTTTTTAAAATTATTTTTAATTATAAAAAAATATATATTTTAGGAATTTTATAAAATATTCCCCTATGTTTCAGAATTCGTTAAAGTTAAAAATTGTTTTTTGGTATCTAAAATATCAATTTTTATCTACGATTGGAATCAATCGACCCCATCTTGCAAAAGTGATACTTTCTTTTATCCATTTTGATAATCAATTAGCAAAATCCTTCCAAGTTTCTTACTCAACAAAACTTTAACATTTGTCTCTCTTTCACAATACTGATGACAAGAGAAGAAGCAGAAACAAACTCAACTCGATATGGCTTTGGTTACCCCAAAGTATTCTTACCTTCATCTCAGTATAATATGATGGATACTTTATAGATGGATACTTTATAATTGACTAGTCCTTCTCTTCGCAGGATATGTGAATGCTGCCGGTGTATTATTTGTTGAGTGGCAAGAATATTTTAAAGTTGGATCGAAAGAAGTAGGTTGGATTGGAATCATTCTCGCCTTCTGTGCTCCGGTTGGAGGTTTGTATAGTAATAAATAAAACTTTCATTGGTGCCCGAACATGAAATCTGTAAAAATCTGGACGGTTGCATGAAGAGTCAGGGAGATTCAACAGTTTGGGAGAAAACCAAATTTCTCCCGAATGGGAGAAAACTTATGCAACACAGTGTACAGGCTTGATAGTCTAACATGCACATGATATAGCAGGAATGAAGACCACCCAAGACGTTGCGTTTTTCTCAAAAACGGCGTGGTAAACCACCTATTACACCGTAGCTATTTGGTAGCTATGACAATACATGTACCGAATATAACACACATTTAATTCTATTCCATACCATTCATGCTGAGTATATCCTCTGTAAACGTTTCAGCTTGAATTATAAACCTGAAATTTGAAAGAATTTCCAGCAACTTGAAAACAATCTTTCACTCGAAAGTAAAGCGTATACTTTGCCTAGCAATTACTTAAGGATCCAAGAAGACATGTCGAAATGTTACAAAATACTTTGGGGGGGGGGGCACAAAAAGCAAAACTCTACATGAATGTCAAGTTAAAGGTAAAACGGTCTGGCTTCATACACCACCCTCAGCGGCGTGGCTTTGGGGAGCCTGGGGGCAAGCTCCCCCCCCCCCACCACAAGAGTCTCCTAAAATCCTCCACTGAAAATCAAAGAGTGAAATAACGTATATAAATGTATAACAATTCCATGTTTGAACCCCCTAAGGAAATTGTGGAGTCCCACAAACAATTATGCCACTAATCACCCTGCACTTAAGTTACAAATAGGTCAAAAGGTTCATTGTTTGAATCGGCTAACCAGGCTAGCCAATTACAGTATGACTACTATTTGACCAATTTAATTGCTGACCAATTTTAAGGCAGTGATTTTTTTCAATTTTTCGCTAGTAATTTTAAGTCCATTATTGTAAAATAAGTCATATATCATCAGAAACTTGTCAAGTAAGAGCATAGAAATAAAAGTACGGGAGAACGCTGACACAATGCGTCCATGCATGTCCGGTGAAGCCACGAAAATTGTGAGGGCGCTTTCGTTGCACGGCAAAAGACCAGTTGATTGGTGTGTCTCCTTACGTACAGTGTGCATTCTGCGGCAGAAGTTATAGCTTACTTTATCCGTTTTTCGAAAGATTAGGAGTAATTTCCACAACAGAAATAAGTCTTGGTGCCTTAAGTATTTTGTTTTAAACTCCTAACCTGAAAACTTGTAGTTTCTTTGCCAATACTTGGGGCAAAAGCAATGACGTGATATTTGTATTACACACAGGTGCTTTTTTGCCGTACAGCCTAGCCATATCAATGGCTTCAGTCCAGATCGGCAGACGTCATTCTCCCTTACTTTTATCTCTATGAGTAAGAGTAACTATAACTTGTGGTTGGTCGGTTCGAACGCCGTCATGACTAACTTCTTTCATTCCATTCATTTATGTGTTTGTCTTCTACAATATACAATATGACAAAAAATTACATTTATACAGTTCCGGAGGCAATTAGTCTTAGTAGTAGCAGAAGGGAGTGAACTGCAAAACCCTGTTGGGCTTGACATCAAAGGCAGAACACTCCCTAGAAAAAATAGAGTAAAGTACTGAAAAAAATAAGTGAGTACCAAGGAAATGATACAAACAAGGTGATTTTAAGCACAGAAGGCATTGCAAAGCAGTTGCCTAAAAAACCAAACACCCGCCTCACCAGTTAAAACCTACTAAGCCAGCGCTTCTCAACCTTTTTTCACTCGAGGACCACTTTGACTCTCAGAATTTTTAAGAGGCCCACCTTACAAAATGGTTATTCTTCTTTTCTTTATTTTTTATTTTTTATGGTGCATCTCGCGGCCCACCGGTTGAGAAGCGCTGTACTAAGCCATGCTTCTAAACCAGATAAAGGAGCAAGCCCTAATCATAAATGATTCATAATAAAAAAGTAAGAAATTAATACATTCCGATGAAATATTTGTGTAAGTTCCTCTTAAAGCTGAAAATAGATGGTTTCTGTTTTAAAATATCTGGAAGTGAATTACACAAGGTAACTGCACGCGTACGGTAGTGTAATCCCCTCATGAAAAGGCTTGTGCGACAGTAACCAGATTGTCTAGTATAGTGGTCATGCACTACAGAATTAGGAATAAAAATATTGTTCAAAGAAGGTGGCAGCTGATTGTGTTGAGAGCGATAAACAAACTTAGCCATATTCAGGCTCATGCGGTCAGAGAATTTGAGCAGATTAAGAGCCTACTTGAACAAAAGGTCGGTATGATCATAGTAACCTGAGAGAGTAATATGCCTGATGGCTCTTTTTTGTAGAACTATTAACTTATTGAAATATTGATGACTGGCGACTGACCAGACTATATACAACAATATGTCAGATGGGGTATAATTAATGTTTGATATAAAGACCATCGAACATGTCTTGGTAAAATGTGTTTTAACTGTGACAATACACCTACACCCTTTGCTACCAGTCTTGACAAATGATTGATATGATCACTCCATGAAATTTTGAAATCGGTGTAACCCCCCCTCCCAAGAAAAAAAAAAACTTAACATAATCAACTCTCTTCAAATAAGAATCATTAATTTTAGTGCTGAAATTACTTAAATTAATTTTCGCGTTAAAAATAATACTGATGTTTAAAAAGAATATTGTTTTTATCAAGAAATTGCACAACACGATTATGTATAAGGCGTTCAAGAAGCTTTGATAAGCAAGGCAAGACTGGTATAGGACGACAATTAGAAGAGGTATTTGAGTTACCTTTCTTGTAGACTGGAATTACTTTTGCCATTTTTAGGTAATCGGGAAATTTAGCCGTGGATAAGGAAATATTAAAAAAATGATAAAGGGGTTTAGTAATGTACGGGATCGTACGTCTTACAAAAGAAGGTCTAATATCATCATAACTGGCAGATTTTCCAGGCTTAAGACACATGTAAGCTACTTCGACCACTTCATCCTGATAGGAAAAGCGAAATCTGAAGAATCAGCAGGTGTACAACAGAATACAGAAAATCCAAAGAGGACGAAGAGGAATTGATGTTCTGAGCAAGTAACGGCCCAACATTGACGCAGTAGTCATTTAAGTCATTGGCATGTAATACCACCTTGATCGGTTAGCTTAACACCATTACGTACATAATACTCAGGATAAATCGACCTCTAAATTCTTATTGATAACATCACTAATGTAGGGTAATATTTTTTTTAGAAACACAAATAAAATGATTTAATTTATTTCTGTAATTACGGTAGCTCGAAATGTTGCTCAAGGACACTTGAGTTATGTTTATAAAAAGTTTTTTTTTTGTTTTTGTTTTTGTTTTTGTTTTTGTTTTTTGTTTTTACTTTAAAATACCGGAGGAGATACAAGGCTTCCCTTGAATTTTGTGATACATTTTACGTCTTGCCATAGGAAAGCACTTTTCATACAAATATCTGAATGTACGAAATAAAAAAAAATGTTAAACGACGATTTTGTATCCTGATCTCCGAGGACATGGTCCCAATTTGTTTTTGAAACTTGAGACAGAAATAAGTCAATATTTTCCTGAGAATAATTACCTGTAACAACATAATCCTGTGGCTGCACGCACCTAGTAGAATTGATATTTAAAAGCACTGGAAAATGATCGGTCAGATCGGTGAGTAAAATTCCAGATTCACAGTTCATTTCGTTATGTCCACCCAGACTTAAAGTATTAGTTACAATATTGTCAATAAGGGGAAAAGAATTATTACTAACACATTTTTTGTGTGTGTAGTGTACCGTTTTACCACACCTGGTGGAAAGTATAAAGAGTGTGTGCTAGGGAAAGTCCCGGATGTCTCTGAACTATAATGATCTCCCATTTTTGTTGATAAGGTTATTTATAAGTGTCTTTGAAGCTTTTACGCCCGGGAAGCCAACAATGTAACAAATACCACAGGCTCTCATTTTTGTCTGGCATGTTGGTTCCCATGTGCTGAAGTAAGCAAAAGACATTTATGAGGGTTGAAAGTGAGCAAAGGGGTATATTTGCCATGAAACGGAGAGAAATATCCTTCCACCGTTTCCAAACAAGCAAAGTTGTTCCTTTTCCAAAAAAAGGTGCCTGAGCGGGGAGGATTCTAATTCAACTAGAAAATTGTAATTTGAAAGATGTTTTCTTCAAGTCTGAAAAGGCATTGCTTTGGATTGCCTACTCTTCTGGTACTGAATACGTTTCAGCGCCATTGCGACTCAGCTTTACCATATGCCATACCTCCGTGACGTTCCTTCCATCAGTACTGAAATTTACATATAGTAAACACCTGCACTATGAAACCATAGAAGCTGCTCTCAGTGGAAGGTCATCATTCTCGAAAACATATAATTATGATTAATATAATATGCCATTTCCTTTCAGTATACAATTATCTCTGCCTTCTACAAGGAAGTCCGGTGCTGGGCTATATTCCACAGGCGATGTTAAAGTGACGAAGTTGTTTGGACCCCCTCCCCCTTCAACCTTGTTTTTTCACTTCCTTCATAATATGCTGAATAAGGTCCACTCTACCTGTACCAGGTCTGAGTAAGAATGCTAGGCAGATGCAACCAAAATTCAAGATTGTTTCTTTTCCTTTTTCTAATGGCATAGGTCTCGTAGCTGGCGGACTAACCCCGAGGTATGGGAGCCGTCCAGTTTGCCTTGCTGGGGGCGTCATGGCCATCGTTACAATTGCTGTGACATCTTTCAGTACCCAGCTATGGCATGTGTATGTCCTATTTGTCGCAACATGTGAGTACTGTAATAGGTGTAACTGTGGAAGCATTGTTGTAGCTGAGATATGCTTATAAACAGGACCTTGAAACTCGCAAACATGAAATAGTCAACTTCCCGGTCAAACTGCCGTGACCGTCGGTGAGGTTCGGAAGTATATGTAAAACTATAGAAATAATGCAAATTTCAACCACCTTCACAAGGGGATATGATGATTGTTCCATTTTCGATCAAAGGCAACACAGTACTTAAAGCTTGTGTCTCGGGGGCACTTCCACTTTGGTGGGCCGCTTTTCAGGCACAGTTGAAAGAACATGGCGGGAGTTTGGTGGGGGAACCTTTGATACTTTCAAAGCCAAGCGCTATCATAAATTGGAGCACCGCGGATATCGTATCCGAGCCTTTGTTTTATTTTTGTTTTGTTTTTGTTTTTTTGTTTTTTGTTTTTTGTTTTTTGTTTTTTTGTTTTGTTTTCAAAAACACCCCGCGGATGGCCGAAAAGGGGAATTCTTGTAGAATTTGTGTCATATAATGAAAAGTAATAGATACGTCGCTTCCTATAAACAAGTACCGGTAGGCATGTATATTTTGTTATTCATTTTGTCATATTTGTAAAAGAAACGACTGTTTTAACTGTATTAAACTTTTGCGTAGAGAAGAACCTGACCATGGGTTCTTGTCTGTACAGTTTTGTTAACATTAAGGCATCTCAGCTTCCCCCTTTGTTCATTTTTGTGACAAAGATGGACTTAATACACATTTTAAACATTATTTCACATTTTTTTTATTTTGAATAACGCAAATTTGACTGATATAGCGCAGTGCAAAGAGCAGCTGTGTAACAGAGCAAAACATTTCCTGTCAGGGATTGAACTAATGCAATCGTGAAACACATGAAATGTGCGAAATAGAAGATATACTATTCCGTTGTAGTCAAGAGAAAAATCATCGTGCCTGGTTTAGGCAGGTTGCATATATTATACCAAAAAGGACGTAGATATAATACTGTAGGAAATATTCCGTTCTGTGCTCTGAGTTTTAGACGTTCAAGTGCTCTTTACTTTGATGGATCTTAAGCTATACATACATTGACTTCTGTAAGGAGGGAATATAGTAGCTAAGACGGAATTCATGCAAAGCCTAGTAGTTAATTCTATCTTAAAGGGGAATTTTCATCATCCCAGACAGTTCCAATTCTCCCAACCATGCAACTTCTAGCTCCTCCCATAACTGTATGAAGCTACTCCTTGTGCAGAAATAAACCTGTTTTATTGCTTAAGGCCATGTCCTGGTGAGCATACAAGGCTATAAAATGTAATAAAATCACTCTCTCTGCCTTGTGTGGAATGTGAGCTACTCTGAATCTTTCAAATTTTCAAACTTTGATGTCAATCAAAGAGCAGTCACCAACTGAGAATTTTGATACCCCTACACTAAAAATATACTTTGGGGTGATGTCTGTCTGTCTTTAAACCTCTAGACAGGATGTCGTTATGTAACATTTTTGACTTTCATGATCAGACAAGTACAGTCATGTGCAGACACTCGCACTTAGAGAAGTAGCCTATATCATTAGCACTAGTTCTAACTTGTTACGTTTTCTATCCTTTTTCTAGCACTTGGACTTGGTTTGACGTTCCAACCATCGATGACAGTCATCGGATTTTACTTTAAGAAGCGAATCAGCATCGCACATGGTGTGGCATTTTCTGGAGTAGGTGCTGGCAATATAGTGATGCCACCTTTTGTTCAGTTCCTGTGCAATAAATTTCAATGGAACGGCGCCCTCCTCATTTGTGGCGCCCTGATGATCATTACAGTGGCGTGTTCACTCTTGTATCGACCAACAGAAAGAGAGCGGTATTTCATGTTAAAAAGTTTAGAAGAAATTCAAACTAACAATGAAAACTCTGATAGGAGTAAACTCTCTGTCGTTACATTCATTAGAACAAAAAGTAACAACTTATGCAACTATTTGGGTATCAATTTAATCTGGCGATATCCACGTTTTGGATTTTTGGCGCTGTCGTACACTTTTGCCGGATTCGGTTACTATTCCTCTCTCGTATTCTTCTCATCGAGGGCGGTGTACGACGCGAAAATACCTAGACAGGACGCATCCTTCTTGGTTTCGGCCATAGGTGTGGGGAGCTTGATCGGGCGAGCCGGTCACGGGTTCCTCGTCCATGGTAAAGTCATTGGTATTCTCCAGCTGTATGTCCTGTCAGGGTTTGTGGCTGCTGCCAGCTGTTTCCTTAATCCTCTATCCACTACATTCCTTAGCCTGCTTCTGTGTGCTTTGGCGTTCGGACTCTTCAGCGGATCGTTACTAGCGGTGTCACTGATGTGTGCAAGACTGTTTTTGCCGACCGAGAGCATCTCCCGTAGCTTCGGTATTCTCATCCTCGTGAACGGTCTGGGACTTGTCTGTGGGACCTTCACAATGGGTAAGTCTTCCCGTATAAAAATGTACACAAAATGGAAAACAGTTAAACAATGGAGCCCTGTGTGAAGGGGCATGGTCATTAACAATTGGAGGGAAGGTGGGATATGCCCCCCCCCCACACACTTTTAAAGTGGAGGGGATTGTCCCCCTCAAGTTTTCCAGAACCCTAACGAAATAGTACCACATGTTTGATTCATAGCTTTTAATAACTGATTCAATGAAATCAGCCTCGAAAAATAGTGGAAACAGCAATTTAATGGATTTAAATTGTGGGAAATTGCAGCAGATTACACCACAGATCATATGGCCTCCAACTTCGAGGACCCTTAGGTGAGCCCTGGGTCCCTCGCTTCTAAAATTCGAGGTTCGCACTTGACATGGTCCTGGTAAAGGTTTTTCCCCACCTTTTGAGAAGCTGTTGACGCTCTTGCGGATGAATGACACTGATCTTTTAGGGTTACCTGAGATCAACATCTTCATGGGCCTACCCATATGCCCATATGACCCATATGGGATAGTTCTGGTTCCCTTTGGGACAAATACCCACATTGACCCCAGAACTATCCCATATGGGTCATATGGGCTGGCCCATATGGGCCCCTTACGAATCTTGGGTACAAAATCATATGGACCTCATATGCTGGCCCATATGGGCCCCTGAGGATCCCATATGGGAATGTTACCTGGGTTGTCGATGAATTATGAAGGTAACATTATAATAAACCACTTATTATTGGCCCCAAGGCCTTATGACTGGTTTGTACATTCTAAAATGCACGGTGGAACGCAGGTAATCTGAACACTTGAAGGTTAGTTACGGGTTAACTCAGCCAAGGGAGCACCTTGATTTCTGTGATCCTGTGACGTCATATGCATACCGTTTATTGCATGCATGGCAGGAAAGCCAAACCTTATCAATGTCACTGAAATAAGAGGTTGATGTACCGCCAGCTTGGTACTTTTTGATTGGAAACTATCGCCCTTTATCAGACACATGAGGAGAGCACACATACCTCATTCTAAGACTACATTATAACAAGGCCAGTTTTCTTTCTCTCTTTCATTCTTTCACAGGCTACTTGAATGACGTCACCGGTAACTACATTCTGTCTTTCATCTCTGCGGGCATAGGCTTTACCATGTGTTCTTCCATTATTTTGGTGGATATTCTTACAAATGCCACCTGTAGAACACAGGCTTCTGCCCTTGAAGAGGAGCACGCTTCAGGTGAAGCGGGTGTTGAGGCGGAGGAGCAAGGGGCCCTTCAAGGAGCTGGGACCGAACAGTTTAGTAATAGAAAGAGACCTAGATTGGCAGTGGTGTGTGGAGAAGAAATGAACTGCATAACTGAAGAACCAGAGACAAATGTGTAATTTGCTCGAAAACAGAGTACCTAGTATTGTCTTGCATATAGCCTCTCCACGATGGGTGAAGAGAGGTAGGATGGAGCAAGAAAAGGTGGAAGCCAGTTATATGTTGCACTAGTTGCTATCACATTCAGTATCAGAATAGTCCTGTGAAATGTCGGTTTATGGACAAGCAAACTTAATTCAGTTAGCCGTTACGGGTACATTGACATGCTTCCATTAAAGTGAGCATGTATGTGTACCCACGTGCGTCACTGTTAATGGAAGTCTGTTGAAAACTTGCAAATCTTCTAGAGACAAAGAAACGAGAACCTCTCAAGAAATAAACGCTCGTTTTCAGTCGAAAAAGTCCTTTTTGCGAGCCTGAGTGACTCATAAAGCCCTTTCCTCTCCGGAAAACCGTGTTGGGAGTTCGTTGCCGTCCAACGTGGATTCAAACATAACTGTGATGTCATCTCCACGGCTTCTTCACATTATACAGCTATGTAGTGTAGTTGTGTATTGGGTGTTTGATGTAAGTAAACAGTCAATGCAATCTTATATGGCTTTGACATTGGTTTATATACCCCTTAAAGCAATATTTTTCAGATTTGACCATGTTGTCTTCCATTTGTGATTATCTTTGGTGCTAACTGCAGCTTTCACCTAAATGAAAAAAAAAAAAACCAGGAATAATTAGAGCCACTCTTAAGATTCCCAAATACCTGAAACTTTGTATTCATCTCGTTATTCTTCGGAGACTTTACATTGCAAACTCTGTGTATTTAATTTGTTTCTTAATCTAAATACAAATTTGTATTTTATCAAAAAATTGTGTTCATCAATACATTTCGTTTTGTACTTTTTTTTTCAAAAGACCCCTGACTCTCTGGCGAAGAGCCAGGGGCGAAAACCAAACAATACTCCTGAAGGAGTTCTCTTCCCTGAAGGAGTAACAACGTCCTCAAGGGACAAACTTTGACTTAACTGACCCACCCGACAGTGGTCCCGTTCTAGACTGGCTGAATAGAACAGGTCCCACCTGGGAGCTCCGTCGTCGTGATCTTATTTACTTACCATTACCTTCCAACCAGATTATGACTTGTTCTAAGAGCATATTTTTTATTCTTTCTTGTATCGGAAGACGTGACAAGGAGATTGCATTTTCAGCCCTCGGAATGGTACTGAAGCCTTCAGTATGCGTTTATAGTCAAATTAAAGAACCATTTTGTGTCATTATCTGTATAGTCTGTCGAGTGATAATTAACAATAAAGAAAGTCAAACAAAAAATATGACGGAATTTTATAAATACAGTGAAGACACTTTTGCAATGCAAAATTAAATAAAACCACAGGCGTACGGGACTCTTCCAATTTGGTGGTGGGGGGGAGGGGGGTAAGGGGCAGAAAATTTTTGCCCGAATCTCAAAAAGTTTCCAGAATTTCGTTGCAGTTCAGGTGCACAAAATAGACCACCAAACCACTACATGCGCGCGAAGCCCGTGAAAATTTTTGCACATTTTTCGGACATTCGATCAAAAATTCAGGAACTCAGCAGAAAATTCGGACAATCTTTTCATTTTTACCTCATCTCTGCCGGAATTTCACCTATTCTGTGCCCGAATTTTTGTCCTTTCCTGCCCGAATTTTCGACCTCAGAATTTTTTTTTTGGAGGGGGGGGGGGGGGGCGGGGGAGCCAGGCTCCCCCGCCCCGTACGCTTATGAATAAAACATTACTAAAATGGCTTTAAAATGTTGTTAAAATTGTCAAAATTAATGTAAGACCCTCGAAGGAAGATGGGGTGGGAAATATTTGAAACTATACCTGCTAAATGGTATTTCCTGGCACCTGGCAATCATGATAAATGCACAAACAAACATCGTTTAATGCACCACCGGTGCTATGAAGTGTACCCACCGCAATTTAGGAACAGGTTAACCAGACAATACGCATATATGATCATATACCCGTAACGTGGTCAAGACACACATGTCTGGGAAATTTATTTGGAATCATGCACACTAAGAATGCGATGTTTTTGCATTTGACAGTCAAGAGAAGTAAATAGACAAACATCACTTCCATGCATCTCCGTTTCTAGAGAGTATCACGGATCAGGCCATTATGCATTGACGTCACTCTGACGTCATTTTGGAGGAAAACAAAGAAGAACACGTGCACTCATGGCTTCGATTTCGCACTCGCGTGTAGTAGACTTACGCGCGTATCCCCCGTGCACAAACCAGCTATCTGCATTTGTTGGTGTAACTTGCAATGACACATGCTTTTCCTCAAAACGAGGAAGCACTTTTTGCTCTGTGACATCATAAGCATAAGGTCTATAAGAATACCAACACGCGTATAAGCGTAGACCAAGTAAGATGGTCAAGACACGCAGCCTGGGAAAAATGTGAAATGTTAGATACGATTTCCTGACTTCTGAGAGAATCGATATAAGAAGCAACTATGTATGGAACCGATGTATTAATGTGCAGTGTAACCAGTGCTGTAATTTGGGCTATCCAGAAGGCGTATTGGGCTAAGTATCCAGAAAGCGTATAGGCCCTATGCAGTAAAAATTCTTGGGGTCTTGAGTTCTTCCCCACAAAAAATTTGGATAATGAGTATTGTCGTACACGCTTTTCTGGCATCTGGCATTCCTGTTTCTTATTAGGGCAAACCGGGTATACTATAAGTAGTAGCGGGGACAGGTTTTTCCACTACCATTTAAGTCACCATGAAGGAACCAGAGCCAATGTGAGTAATTTATTTGAACCTTCTTCGACCCTGGTGACTAAATTATTACCTAGTCACCAAAGTTTGCTCTACTGTTTAGAGCAGGGGTGTCCAACTTTTTTGACCCAAGATCTACTTTTCAAGTAGGCACTCTCCAGAGATCTACAAAACAAACACTGTCATACAGTTACACATAGACAAACTTTACTTTTTTCATTCTTTCCTAAACCCCTCGAGGTCGACTTGGGATCAGTGCGCCGTCTACCGGTAGACAGCGATCGACTGGTAGGGCACTCCTGGTGTAGAGCATACATGATAACAACTCTCTACAGACTGTGTCAACAGACTAACAACCCTCTTCAAGGCTGAAATAGGCCTTCTTGCTTTACCAGTGGAAAACCTCTTGCAAACGATCATTCGTCCCTCGAGGCATCAACATTACAATAGCTATGTACCAATTCAAACTAGCAGGGTACTGCTACAAATATATAGCTTCTTCCCTAGTACCGTCAAAGACTGGAACCTCCTTCCTCCTAGCTGGACGCAACAGTAGCGTAGCCAGGATTGTGTCATGGGGAGGGTTTTGGAGTACATGAGGGAAAGGTCTGGGGGAGGTGGGGGGGAACGGCTATTTTAGGTCTCCAGATGCAAAATGGTGCAATGTTTGTGCCTCAATTGTAATAAAAGTTTATAGTGATCATGTGTTTTTTGCAATTATTTTTTTTCAAAATTGGGTCATGGGGGGTTTCAACCACCTAAACCCTCCCCGTGGCTACGCCACTGGGACGCAACTGGAAGACATAAAAGAGTTCAGGGATTCCGCCCTGAAGTTCCTGCTCCAACAGGACTAACTCAGCATGCGCACACCCAACCCTGCATGTTTGACCCCACCAGGAGTGTTGTGCGGTATTTTTCCAGATCCAGATCCATGCCTAACCCTAACTAAACATTCTATTTGAAAGAGATGTATTTCAGGCACGTTTCACTAGTGGAAGTTTGCTTTTGAAAAGAGAATATTAAGTGAAATGTTTTACATGATGTGTTGTGACTTCAAAATGAAATATTCCACTACTTCACTTAGGCCTAGTCGTTATTGTTCTGAAGAACAAAATGCTTTTCAACTTCCCGCATGCCCTGTTACAATCTACCACTACATTAGGGTTGATAGCAAAACTACCACTCACAAATTTGTTCAATATGCTTTTCTGTGAAAAAAAAAAATCAGTCATGATATTATCCACTCAATGGTGTCGCCAGCGGGGGGCCATGGCCCCGTCGGGTAAGGCTGCCCCCCCGGTCGGGGAAATTTTCCAATTTCGTCAGGGAGCCTTAAAAAACCCATAGGTTCCCTCTCTCAAAATGACAAATCTATATAGGTTACCAAGTATGAAAAGTATTCATCACCCCTGTATTGAAATGTCGTGTCTTTTCAAGGTTTTCGGATTTTGACCTCTGGTAACCTCAAATGACTTCTGACCTCCTCTGAAAGAGCACGGTTCTTCCTCTCAGTATGATAAATCTATGTACCAAGTATGAAAGTGACCATCATTGCTGTGTTGAAATATCGTGTTCACAGGCAATTTTTAGGAATTCCGTATTTCACCTCTGGTGACCACAAATAACCTTTGACCTCTTCTAAAACAATAGGGTCCATTTTCTGACTACAACGCATCAACATGCCAAGTATGAACATTATGCATGCTTCCTACCCAGAAACACCGTGTTTCCAAGATGTTCAGTTTATGACCTCTGGTGAGCTCACATGACCTTTAATTTCCACCGAAAACAATAGGGATCTTTCTCTTAAAATGGGACATCCACAAGCCAAGTATGAGAAGTATCCACCATCGCTTCCTTGAGATATCGTATTTGCAAGCGAAGTGTCACGAACACATAAACACACATACATACACTCGCCAGCGTGATTGCATGGATTCCTTTCGCCTTTGGCAAGGAATCAACCAGCACCATGTCTATATTTTTAGACTTTATGCGTCCCGTGTAAAGAAATATTCCCCATATTGCGTGATCGTGGTGGTACCTGTCAGTTACAGACGTTGAAGACATCTGTCGTTACAGTTTTACCCACAGGTTAAACGAATCGTGAAAATATCTGCGAAACAATAAACATTCGACTCACCTATACTGTTATAAGGTCACGCGCAGGAGGTTGAGTGGCATATAGTGAAACCTGTCAATCAGTGCTTCCACTAATTTCGAAGTCGACATATCATTATTGTAATGGCATTCTTCTGTTTATTAATGATTTAAGAAACGCAGTGTTATGCGAGGAAACGTTAATATTAGGAAATTTCTTAAACTTATGAAATCTATAGAAATCAGAGTTAAGGATGAACCGTAAATGAAAAGTAATAGATAGTAATAGGAAGGAAAACTGAGTAAGGAGGGTCGTATATGTGCTGAAAAAAGAAAAGGCGTGAATAGCGGGAAAGCGGATAACCATCATTATCGTTTTTCAGTTTAGCCTAATTAAGTACGGTACTGCTAGGCTTATACCTAAAGCTCACAATGCCATGACAGGGCACTCGTGACATCACCTACGCATGAAGAAGGGGGGGGGGTGGCGACAGGATCTCCCTGACAGAAGGGCATCACGCTCACAGATGATGGGGGAGGGGGACAGCAACTTACCCGAAGTGGCGATAGAGTTGAATGATTGCCGGAAAGATGCCAAAATCCAAAATTTTTAGGGCGCCAAGGGTGCCGAAAGCAAGGGTTGGGAAACTTTTTGAAATTGTAGGTTTTGATTAAAGATAATGTGGTGATTTGGGGTTATCATGGAAAAAAATTTGAAAAATCAGGGTTCAGTTTTTTTGGAGAATGTGTTCTCCTTCTCTCTAAATGTAGAAGAGTGAATTTCACTCTTCGACGATTGCCTAAAGTGACCACTCTTTCTTCGAGTGAAAATTTGACTCTGCTGGGAGTGGTAATTCACTCCAAATGAGTGAACTACCACTCCGGGCAGAGTGGAATTCTACTCGAAACAGAGATTGGTGACTGTAGGCAATCGTCGAAGAGTGAAATTCCCTCTTTTACATTTAGAGAGTTGAGGGCAAAATGAACATATAAAATGGTCGCCGTCGGAGATTACCTACTTTTCGTACCCATTAAGGCTCAGCAAACTAATTGAAATACCCACGACGGCCCGGGGAAGCCTTCCAAGACGGGGTCATGGCCCCTTATCCCTCACATGTCTACCACCCCTGTATACATGGATGTACTGCGTTAAGGCACAGGGATAAATCGACCTTTGCTTCATGTGTTTATAGGCCTACGTCGTTGTGTTGACATACTCGGGTGAACAAGCAGACGTAAAGGAAATCTCAGAATTTAAGGAAAATTCAACGTGTCTTAAGGAAAATGATCCTAAGTTGTAGAAGTACGACAGAACGACCTTTTATAGGGTAGGCCTACTGAGTTGGGAAATTCGAATCCGGAGACAGATAAAAGAATTTGATGTCGAGTGACTCCTAAAATATCGGTTACTGAAAACAACTATTCGATAAGATATATGTACTATTATTGTGTGCGATATGGCAACAAACGGCTACATCGTAGAGGTTACTTCATACGACGTATAAAGAGTATATAGACATACTGGTCTGTCGGAGCCAAAGCACTAAAGGGGGCGAAACAGCTTCCGTGGGGTCAGAATACTTGTAAGAGACGGAAATGTTCTTAAATGCATTGAGGCAATAATACGTTTAAATTTTTAAGGAGGGCGGAAATTTTTGTAGGGGAACCTCCACCTGTTCACCCCCCCCCCTTCCTGTCGTTGGCTACTGGTCTGCAGACATGTAACAGGAAGACAACGAAATATCGCCAACCAAGGACACAAATTAGGTCTGACACAGTCATTGCACAAGCAGCACAACAGGCCTTTTTGACTTTTACCAAAATCACATCAACACAGCTTCCTTTCATCTGAAATGTAGTGGAATTATATAATGCGCAATACTTGTGGATTCGTGACAGGATCATGTCGGCCGGTTTTGCCAACTTTTTATGCGCTACAAGAACTATATTTGGTCATCCCTTGCTCTTCTGGACCAATGGAAATAGCTCAGAGATGAACAGTGTTCAAGTCTGATAGCTTTATGGTGCTATACTGAATTATTAAAACCGGTCTTTACTCTCTAAATATAAAAGAGTGACCACTCTTTTAAAGAGTGGAATTGGATTGAAATTCCACTCTGCTTGGAGTGGTAATTAACTCTAATTGAATAAAAATGTCACTCGACGGAGAGTGGATTATCACTCGAAAGCGAGAGTGGTTCACTATAGTCACTATTTTGCGTAGAATTCCACTCTTTTACATTTAGAGAGTATGGCTACTTTTAATTTAGTCTGGTAAATGAAGCATCGTGCAAGAACAACAGTATCCAGTGGCATTCATCGGAACTCTGAAAGCATTTGAAATTGGGTATGCATAGATTTATATATAATGGATGCATTTCATTGATCGCGCGGCGGTCGGGGAAATTGGGTTTTGATTATTCTTCGGGCGACATGGGCCCATGCGGAACCCCTCCACAATGGATTATAGGCTAGCTCATGCACGCAGGATACAAGAGAAGACGGCTAAGACCGAGCTCCTATTGGGTGGAGGGGGAGGGGGTTTAACGCGGGGAGGGGGGAAATGCATGAATCTATCGTAGCATCTGCTATGAAAATTACAGTTGCGCAAATATCATATGCCAAACAATAATAATTTAGGGGTCGCATTACCCGAAGCTACGTTCCCCTATGGGAAAAAGAGATATATTTATATAGGGACAGTGCCGCATTTGCCTGAGAAAAAAGCTGAGAATTGCCGAATTTTCAATTTCCCCCAAATCTGCCCCCATAAAATTTTTGCCCGAACTCCGGGGGAGATGAGGGGTGGGGGTCTGCAGACTCCAGTCACCTGGTCCGTACTCCTATGATCTTTAGAGTCACCATGATTTGCGTCAATACACTACACGTATAGATTGCTATGTGAACAAAACAGTTTGCAGAAAATGCATTTTTAGATAATCTGTAAATATTGAGCTATATGGACTAGCCTATATGTTTACAGCACATGAGCTACCATACGGGTAAAAAGTAAATTTTGGGGGTGAAAGATTTGTGAACACATCCAGGACGTTCCCAGTCGTCACGTTGTATTTGAATAGTAGCATGGAACTAATACTTGGACAGTAGCTCCTTGAGTGTAGTGGTAGTATATCGAATCAACAACCGCCAAGTTTCCATTTTCAAATCCGTTTGACGTCGTATCATGACATCAGGCATTGTACGGACTGTTCAGGACCTATCCAGACAAGGTAGCCTACTAAAGGGAGATGTAGATGGCTAAGGGTGGGGGGAATATGATTTCATGGAGGGAGGGGGATTGGTGAGCTGTGTGAAAATGTGTTTAGGCCATGCCAACTTGAAATTTTCTAGGGGAGCAAATTTTTCAAGGGAGATTACCCAATGGGTATGGGCTTGGGACAACCGATTACTGAGAGTGTACCTGACGTCACGCCGACCCCAGCGGAAAATATTGCAGCATTTTCGCATTTTCAGACGTCAATCTGACCTTGTTTTCAAATGGAGATGGGCGCTTTCTTTACGATACTTAAGTTCGATTTCCGACGGACCACAAACATAAAGCGACCTCACCCTACCAATTAGATCAAAGCCAGCCTGAGTGTGTCGTTCTAATGGCAGGATTTTTGATAGGTTGCGCCGGGAGGGACAGCGTAAAGGGAGGAACAGGGAGTTCATGATTTTTGAAAAAGAGAAGGTAGTTTTGGCTTGAGAAAGGTAGTCCTACAGTACAATCGCTACAATAGCTAAATTTTGGTATTGTAACCATCATAGGCATAGAAAACTGTTCTCAGATGGTAGAGGGACAGCCTGTATGAGTAAGAACACCACCCTGGGGAAGGGTCATAAAGAAAAGTTCCCCCTTCCTTTTAATTTTTTTGACATTTGAGGATCCTTAAAACTAAGAACGTTAACAGCTTCTCAAAACTGGGTAGAGGCATGACCTTGAACAAAACTTTTTCAAGCGGGAACAGCAAAACCCTACGTGCAAGGGATGCTGGGCCTACTTAAGTTCCTCGAAAAATTTGTATAGGCCAGATGATGTGTGATGTAATCTAAGTCATTTTTCACCATTTTAATCCATTTAATTGCTGTTTCCACCATTTTCGAATTTGATTTCACTAAATCAGGTATATGAGAAGCTATGGGATCAAACATAACCTATACTTTTTTGTTAAGGTTCTGGAGAAAGTGAGGGGAACAATCCCTTCCATTTTCAGAAATGGGGAACATGTCTCTCCCCTCACCTCATCTGTTGATTTTCATGCTTTGATACCATTTAACGCTCAGTTTGTTAATATATTTGAAGAATCTTTACTTTAAAAGCTTGATATATTTCATTGAAGAAGTTTGGAAATCTTCACAAAGTGGGCAAACAAGGTTTTCGGTCCTTGTAAACGGGGGGGGGGGGGGGATATTTCAGACCCCCATATTTTGACTCGGACTTAAGCCGCCAATGTTCCCATTGATACTTCCCGCTATGTACGCCTATATACTACATCTCGCTTGAAGAATCTTTTATTTTTTCTCGAAGGTTGTAACGGTTAATGTCATGAATATCATGATGGACGCGATGCCACAAGTGAGAGAGGCTGGAGAATCCAATGCCCAATTTCGGCAGTGTATTTTGCTCTATTGGGTAAAACAGAAGTTATTTAGTGGAAACGGGTGACAGTTTGACAACAATTTCGGGGGCAAAAATGCTCACCGCCACGGGACTGCTGCAAGCAAACATTAGAAATCAGGTTGTTAACAGTGTTTGTCCAGCCTTAAGACAGCTATGGGTATTTACTAGGCTCGCCTGCCCATTTTGCTCCCATAAGCTCTCATTTTTCCAACCAATATCTTTATCATGAGTCTGCAGCCATTGGCATTGCCTCAGAGTTGCTCTCCCCCTTTGAAGAAGGTGTCCTCCTCACCTTTACAAAAGTTTTCATATTGAAGATCAGTGTTAGATGTAGTTAGATGTAGTAAATGATACTTTGTCTAGGATTACAGTCCAATCCATTTCAAAATTGACTAACCTCTAAGGGGCGCAGTCAGTGGTTCCCCCCCCCCCCCACACACACCATCGTTTCAATTTTCCTTGATTTCGTGCTTAACACTGGCCAGCAGAAGAGAATCGGGTTTGGGGTAGATCTTGAGGGCAAAGCCCACACATAAGGGCTATCATCTGCCTGTACGAAAGGCAGTGGAAAGTCCAGGGATAATTTGTGTCGTGGTTCTTTATGAGGGGGGATCAAATCCGACCTCAATCCCACAAAAGATCGATGGAGCTAAGGTGAGACAATTAGTGGCATTCCAAACGCCGGCCCTGCTTAGCGGAGAATGCACTCTGCAATGCAAATTTGTCACCGTATTTTCTTAGTCTGTCATGCGCGTGTCATCAGTACCATGGAGAACTTCGCATCCCAACCACCCTATAGATTGTGGGAAGTTGCATGTTTTAAACACAAAATTGTCATTAGATTTCTTCGTGCACTATGTAGCCTACCATGGGCGTCATTACGGGAGATAAATTGGCATCCAAAACGCTTTAGATGGGAGAAAGCTCCACTCGATGTACATATTTGTAACTTGACGTTTGCATCCATCATCATGTGTAAATCACCAGTAGGCCTGTATGATAGAACATGTGAGCGGGATCTATATGATCAAGATTGCACTCAGGAAATTGCTCAAAATAGCCAGGCCCCTCTCATAGGGAGGTGATCACCTCCCTGCTCCTGGGGCGATATTTACACTGTAAAAATTGATTAACACTTTTTTGTAACAGATAATAAACGCGTCTTGGCGTTTATGTAACAGAAAAAACAATAAAATACATAAGCAAATTAAACGTCTAAAACGGTGACAATTTTAACACATTGACGCCCCTTTAACGCCATCTCGTTAACACGTTTATGCGTTTATTTCCTGATTACTGTAAACATCAAGTTGTTTTTAATAAAGAAAAATTAACATATATATATAAATCATGTAAACGTGTTTGCAGAGTGCACTTCAATTGACGTCATTTTCCTTATCATGTGTTAATATTCGTTCAGTCATTTACTGTGTGTATCCATTTTGTTGTTCGTTTTCTAATTCTTAAACGCCATATAAGTGTTAAAAAATGAAGACGTCTATTTTTACAGTGTATGCAACGTACGTCGCGGGCGGAAAATGGCCAACAGGTCGCAATTTGAGACTCTAGGCTTACGGCTTAGGCGTACGGCTTTTAAAATTAACGGGGGTGGTGGTCGTTGTCAGTGTTGTAACGAGTCATGACTCGAGTCGCTAATTTTCAGAAGGAAAATGACTCGAGCAATTGTATCAGAATTTTCCTCATAGAAATAATACAGTGACTCGAGTCTCTGACTCGACTCGAGTCACATTGAAAGTAGTAAATGACTTGACTCGACGGCAAAATTGAGTGACTCTTTACAACACTGGTCGTTGTACATGTTCATATCCTATCTTTCGTGTCGTTCGTTTTGAACCATATTTTAAAACAAATTGTAAAACGTCTTTCGAACTTTGTATTTCACGTGATGAAGCTGGGAATTTGAAACTGATTCGGAAATATTATAGGCCTAGGTCCTCTGTTGGAACGAAGGGGTTTCATATTATATCACCTTACAACAAGCACGATGGACAAACTTGAAAAAAAAGTTAGTGCGACCTAGTGACATCCCGGAGAAGAACGGGCGGATTCCATGAAAGTCATATCGGTGTTGGCAAATGAATGCGAATTACGTACAGGCTAATGATATTTAGTCTAGGCCTACTTCAAAAAATAGGCCTAATTAGTAATAGTAATCTTTCAACTGTCCTAAAGTATCAGAGGAAAGCTTTGCTTACATCATTTATTCGAATGGCAGCAAGGCCTATCCGTCTATTAAGAAGGCACTAAATTTCTTAGATTTCAGACTAACCGATTTTCATGGTGGTAACAAGCACGCGTTGCCAAGGGAGTCCAGGGGGAGGTCCCCTAAAATGTTCTCTGCTCTAGAGAATTCAGCATTAATATCGCCTTAATGCATTTTAGTATCATTTTTCGCCGACCCCCCTCAAAAATATTTCTCAGTCCCCCTGGAACTTGACTACTTTGCCCTCCAGTACCCCAATTTGTCCGCCCACGGGAAGGGGCCGGGAATCCCATAACATTGCCCCCTTTTATTCGTGCACTGACGACATTGTAACATTTGTAACCTAGGATGGACTTGAAGCAAGCAGCAGTGATGACATCTTCCTCACATGTAGTTGCTCGCTGCCCAGTACTTTGACAATAATTTTTGTTTCCAAAAAACTGTTGCTAAAAAAAGCCAGAGACAAAAAGGTCACGCCTTATTTTATGATTTTATGTGCACGTAGCTTAAATTTGATATGAGATGATGCTGTTTTATGGAGAAAAGAAGAAAGGGGTTGAGGCACATTAAGCCTCAGCAGTAACTGGCCTGGATGATCATGCAGTGGCGTAGCTACAGGGGGCAGGGGGGCAATTGCCCCCTTGCTCTGGAAAATGAAAAAAATCGGAAATTTAAGATAAAGTATGCAGTCCCTGACGGCGACTAGTCGCCCCGACAGTTCACCTGTTTTTTTTTTGCTCTCAAGAAGACAATTTCTTTAATATGAACCCCCCAAAACCCAATTTCTTTATTAGTTCCATTCCACATAGCTATCTAGCACAAATCTTGTCCACCTTACCAAATAACATGTAGACAGAGTACACAGTTTATGTAGAGGTCGTAAATTTCATCCCATGTTGCAAAGTCTAGGTGCTGTTCTGTCATGCGTACGGTCAGTTGGTGAGCGACTCCCGGAGCAGTTTGGCTATTTCATCGGGTAGTCCAGTATGTATGTCAACCCCTACAGTTTTTCTTTTTTCTTTTTCTTTTCGTTCTTTAAGATATACATATGGTTTTGTGTAAGCCTACCAAACATTTTAGTGCGCTCTGCAATTTCACGATTCAGATTCAAAAGAACACTCTCAGTGCTTAACTCGGCTCTTGAAGTATCAAGTGACATTATGCAAAATCAGGGGCGTCAATCCGTATTCGAATGTGGGGGGGGGGGGGGGACGGGGGACTTACATGACCACAAACCAGTCCCTTTGGTTTTGAAGAGGGGGCGTATTCCTATAGGCCCTTTCCTCCCCCCACCCCTTATGATGACTGACGTTGTCCTATTCTAATAAGAATTATCATTTCAAAGTTAACATGACCATAATAGATGATCTGCCAGGTGAAATACACGGAGTACTTCAAGATGTTTTTTCATCATGTCCCAAAATAGCTGAAACAACGCTTCGCAGCGTGGATCATTGTCGGAGATCATGGACCCGACCAGACCCTTTGCTACGGTGATATATTTTGGGGTGTGAAGGTCCCAAATTCTGACTGGCTGGATGTTTTTTCAACTGAGTGGAGGCGTTTAAATTGCACTTTGTTATGCACTCTGCGTTTTGTATACAGCAGTGGGGATCCTTCCCTTGTCACTACATAAATGTGTCGTCCTGGGGGAGGGGTCTAAGGAGAGGGGGTCCCCTTCCCTTTGAGAAATATTTGTTAATTTAAGGTTGCTTAGGTGTAAAACGGTGCTATCTTTGGGATATTTTTGGAACTGATCGTAGTGTAGCAAACGTGTGAAAGATTAGCAAGGGCGTTTTTCAGAATGCTTTGTAGTCGTAAGTGCAGTAACAATCACCATCTATACTGATAATGGCTTCGGCGAAGCGCTCGGTAAAAATTTTTGAAAAGTGTTTAACGGCAACAACGTACTTCCAATCTTCCTAATCATGCTACAAATTAGACTGAATGCAGTGGCGTACCCAGAATTTCTTTCAAGGAGGGGGGGGGGGGGAGCATGCAGTATGTTGTGTGACCGCTGTCCTGGGGGAGGGGTCAAAGGGAAGGGGGCGCCCCCTCCCCTTTGAAATTTGTTGAAAAATTAGGTGTCCTTACATGCAATCTGGTGCACATATGTTACCTTTTGAAGTAAAATTTGTGTTAAAAACTTTACGTATTTTTAGGAACTAAAAAATTAGGCATCAGTGAGGGGGAGCATGGCCCAATGGAGTGTCCCCCTCCCCTTTGAAAAATTTTGAAAAATTCGGTGTCCTTACATGCATCCTGGTGCCAAATATGCTACCTTTTGAAGTAAATTAGTGTGTTAAAAAATTACGTATATTTAGAAACTTAAAAAAAAAAATAGGAATCAGTGAGAGGGGCATGGCCCAATGGGGTGTCCCCATCCCCTTTGAAAAATTTTGAAAAATTCGGTGTCCTTACATGCATCCTGGTGCCAAATATGCTACCTTTTGAAGTAACTTTGTGTTAAAAAATTTACTTATATTTAGGAATTTAAAAAAATCGGAATCAGTGAGAGGGGCATCGCCCAATGGGGTGTCCCCATCCCCTTTGAAAAATTTTGAAAAATTCGGTGTCCTTACATGCATCCTGGTGCCAAATATGCTACCTTTTGAAGTAACTTTGTGTTAAAAAATTTACTTATATTTAGGAATTTAAAAAAATCGGAATCAGTGAGAGGGGCATCGCCCAATGGGGTGTCCCCATCCCCTTTGAAAAATTCGGTGTCCTTACATGCAATCTGGTGCCAAATATGCTACCTTTTGGAGGAAATTTCCGGTTAAAAACTTACGTATTTTTAGGAACTTAAAGAAAATCGGAATCAGTGAGGGTGGGCATGGCCGAATGGCCCTCCCCTCTGCGTACGTCCGCCACTGATTGAATGATCCCATGTTGATGCGAGGCCCCTATACAGATGTTTGGAGATATATGTGTGTTTTCGGAAAGTGTTGTGATCAGAATAGTTCCATGGATAATTACCTTTTTAATGGTCATGAGAAGGAGTGCAATCCGTGACGCATGCGCGCGAAGCGCGCCGAAATTCTGTCAGTAAATAAGATTTCCCTGACGAAGTCTACATTCAGAATCTGCATCGAGACACTTAACAATTGCCCAACAAACCTAAATGCCACTCAAAAAGCCAGTCAGCTAGAGCCACTTGACGCCCATGAGCAAAATATGCCCAGGCGGCCAGGGCATTGCATATGTTTGTAACCTACATTGCAGAATGCAGAACGTTCCCGAATACAGTAATGATCACACTTTAAAAAAAAAATAGGAAAATTTAGGTGCTTGCCACCCCCTCCCCCATCCCCATCCTGGAAAAAAGTCTAGCTACGCCACAGTGTTCATGATTCCTTCATACGTATCAAAAGTAGGCCTAAACGACCTGAGGGACTTTCCCTACACAGTTACGCCTTGCTCGGCATCCTTACAATGTGATTGCGTTTTAGTTATTCACACATTTACCTGTCTTTACAATGCTGCTAGCCTACACAAGTCCGTGAAAGAAAATATTTTACATCTTTTCAATGACCTTGTTATTTGATAATAGCACTGTCGACCGCCGCCACTGTGTTCGCACGGCCAATAGACAGCCCTCTGTATTGAATAATGTTAAACGTTTAAAAACCTATTCTGGACCACACACTCGTGAGAGAGGTCAAGCTCGTTGCTAGCTCGTTTTCATTTCTACCCAGCCGTCGCATTACATCATCTACGTCATGCGTTTGTAATTCAGTGTTGATATCGCAAAGACGAAGGTGCCTCAAGCACACTTTGACGGATACATTGCATGGCATGCGAATAATATATAGGCGATTGCAGTTGATAATCGACCATTTTCTACGGAGAAATATGTACCGTGTTTGCGATGATTCTTACCATTTTCAGCTAGTCTGGAATCTTTGACTTTCGGTTCTACAGAATACTACAAGCTGGTTTAGAATTAATTTCATAATTTCCTGTGAACACTTGCACATGTAGTTTTGTATAATGGCAGCACAGATAGTACCTGCCGCGCCTGACGGTGGATGGGGTTGGATAGCCTTAGCAGGTTCAGTATTCAACGAAATTTTGCTCGCTGGTAAGTACTAAGTTATAAGGCGTAGTGTGTTTTTCAAGCTGTACAAACTGGTGTGACACTTTCTTTTGTTCCAAATTCAAAGATCATTTGTAGCTACTGTTTACTTTGTGAAAATTGTGTGTGCTTGTTATTGTGTTCATATGTATTGTGTTGAGGATGTATGCATTGTAAATAGTCGATCATGCCTGCACCTGCACGTACAAACGACAACTGTACAAAATCGATTTCCTCTTCAAGCCGAAGAGATATAAACCTTCAGAATAGCTAGACAATCGTCGTTTTGTTTGTTTTGAAAGTAAACGAATTATGCGCTTATATATTTTCATGTGGGCTTATCGAATTTCCAGCGTTGATATTCAACCATGCATGGCTACAACATGTGAGCCTACGGTATTGTACCATAACGTAGATCGCGAGTCACAACTCACAACTTGATCAACCAAAGCCAGCTATGTAGGCTAGGCCTATATGGATGGATGGAATTTCGCGCGTCCAGAGTGCAAGATTTTTTTTCCCCTGAAAATGAATAAAGAAAAGCCCAAACGATGGATATTCTGATTTGATTAAGTGTAAGCTTGAATTAAATGTGCCTCCTTATTATAAAATGAAAATTTTAACACGAATTCCCGTTCAACTTCAAGTTCACTACGTCAAGTCGATAGGTGTCGCTGACAAGATCGTTAAACGCGGCCAAATTTCGCGCAACTCAAACACAAGCCGATCACTGGTAAGCTATACTTGCTCATTCAACCATGGAAGTAGGCCCTACTTCCGTGACTCAACACGTTATGCCATTCACTGAAACAAAATGAATCCAAACGTGGCCATAAACATTGAACCCGGGGGGGGGGGGGGGAGACGATTTTAAAATACTCAGTGTACGTAGGAAGCCACAGGCTGGGAAAATTAATTACTCATATCCATAAAAGTATGAAAAATGCGATTTTTTCAGCTCGCTTTGCGGGCACTCATTCTAAATACTAGATTTCTCATTCTTTAAATAACTGTATTATTCCAAAGCCTCGGAAACCCTCAAGATAACCCATTCTTCCCTACCTCCTCAAGCCCTGAGCATTATCGATCCCGGCCGACTGCTAGTCATGTGGAGTAAGAATGTAATTGACGAAAAGTCAAATTGTGATATCTATGGTATGTAAATTGCCCACCTTATGTCATTTGAAGTTGAAGCTAAAATGCATCATTCTAATGCCTACCATTTCATAGATACCCCAGAGCTTCCGGGGGCTTCGCCTCCTGGACTCCCGCCGTGGCTCTTCCCCTGGACCCCGCCAGGGGCCCTCAGGCGGGCCCCTAGACCCCACGCCGTTAGGGGAGCGCTTTACGCTCCCACGGTGCCTTCGGCACCGTTTGACAGTCCACCTGGCTTTGCCCCCCACTTTTAGACATGTCCCGCCCCTGCTTTTAATTGATCAAATCAGGGGGTATATTTTACTCCCGCAAAAGAGTTTACTTGCTAAATGTTGGCACCTTTTACAGTTGGTGTAGACAGGAATATGCCAGCAAACTACTGTATCTAAGTGCAGCGCCACCATAATTTGGCGCTGAGCGCCAAGAAAATTTTGGCCAAAATGCCTTCCAGATCGCTGACAATGGCACTTCCCAGGCCATGTGAGTTGCATCTAATATTTTTCTATTTTGAAAGGTCATGTTCTGGAAATTTTCTAGCGATATCAAAAACAAATCTGTTTATGTTAATTTTTCTTCAAGTTTTTGATTTTCCAGGGGGCAAGTGCCCCCCTTCCGGACGCTCATGTGTTAGGCCTAGCAGAATGTTTTTCTACCAGTATTCGTCCATTTGTAGGCTATGTGCATGCAGGCTTCCATCACATATGTTCATGTACAATACAGAGACCCTACCGTTAGACATACAGAAATCCCGCTGTACATATGTAGCACTGTATAGCCTATATAGGCTATACTGCATATGCACAGCGGGGTTTCTTCTGCGATTGGTTTCCCTCTTGCCTTTGAAAATTTGTGAAAAATTAGGTATCCTTACATGCAATCTGGTGCGACATATGCTACCTTTGAAGTAAAACCTGTGTTAACAAATTTTGGAGGGTAAACAAGCACACTGCACGCACGACGTAGACTTTGCACCCTCACGCGTGCTTCCTACCAGTACACAAATCAGCGGTCTGCATTTGTTGTGTCAGTTGCAATGATACGCGCCTACCTCCGTTGGAAGGCGCTTTTTCATTTCTGTGACGTCATATGCATAAGGTCTCCCTGCATATAAACAAAAGAAAGAAATTACGCCGCTATAAATAGCAGACTTTAATCGTTTCATTTTGTACCCTAGGATCATGGGCCCGCTAGGAGTATATATAAACTATATACTGGTCCATTGTTTATACTTTCAGTTCCCATGATTCCTTGGGTGCATTTAACATTAAATGCATCAAATGATTAAGTCTGATATGAAAGTCCGGCAGCGATTTTTTTCGTAGGATAGGGAGGGGAAAATTATGAATTATTCATATGTAACGCAGTCTGAGGTTTGAGGGTGGATTGAGTAGATGATTCTATGAACTGCGCATGCTCGATTCATTGGCACTAAAACTGGATCTATTTGTGAGCGACCACCGCTTTGTATTGCATTGCGTGTGCATGTGCATGATGCTACATCCGAGGTAGCATGGTCCATGTGTACAAGAGACCTCAGTGTACATACTGTACATACATTTGTGAGAAGCATATTCAATGTCACATTTCAAACGAAAAAGGGGGGGGGGGGTTAAAGGGTTACTGGAAATTGACAAAAAAACTGCAACTTAGTTGTTTATCAGGTCTGCTTTTACTGTCAAGGTACAGTACATAAACACGTGAAGTGAACTTAAAACTTCGGATTCACACAATTTGCCGTGACTGTGGTCATAAAATTCAAGACCATGCGGCCCCCGTGGGTAGGGGACTAAAGAAGAAAGTGGTTGCTTTACGGTCAAGTTAATAACAAAAGTAATATCACTGTCACTCGGGAAGCATACATCACTGGAAGAGTGATTCACCGTTGAGTTAACCCTTACCACCAAGCGTTTACAAGAAAATAAAGAGCTTAACCTGTCCGTTCACCTGTTGAGTGTCAGACCGAATGTTGCCCCTATATAGTGGCCTTCGGAATTTAGTATACATCCCAAGTGGCGGGACTGAAAGGACGCCGGGGGGGGGGGGGCAACTGACACCATATTACACCTATAAAGGCCTTTATTATTAGGGCGTATGAGCAAAGGGCCAAAAGGGGAAGAGGAGAGTTGCTACGCCTTCTCCATGTTTTTTTTCATATCCCCACAGACATTAAAGCTTGTCTCTGGTCCAAGTTCAGAGACACCATCAGTGAAAGGTCACCTAGAAATACTGATGATATTTGCTGGGTTGGTACTTTACTTAAATTTTCCCTGACACTATAGAGTCTCTACTTTACTAACCCATGAAAATCAGTTGACGTTCATAGTCTCAGTGTCATTCTGTATGCCTATCAGGCTATGATCACATCGAGTTGCGATCGACTCTGTAGTGTTAACTATACCGTACTTTGTGAGTTTGTGGCCACAATTCATTAGGCGCTTGTATATAGAGGTAAAGCATTCAAAGAGTCAAGCTGCTAGCATTGTTTATCAGGGAGTTTTTATCAAGCACGGAAGCGATGTAGGAAGACGCTACGAAAAATAATTAGTTAAGACTCCGATAACATGAATAATTCATGTTTTTCCCCTTGCTATCCTATAAAAAAATCTCGCAATCTCGCAATCTCGGTTATTAAAACTTGACAAGCTGGCTACGGGCCTGAACATGCAGGAGTCAGAATCGTTCGGTTCCGTACACCTTTAGAAATTATGTCTGTCGGTCATACACATGGAATTTGAAGTTGCCAACTTGCCATCGTCATTGCAAAATCATGATTTTATACTGCTGAAGCTAATTTTTAGTGATTGAATTGAACCCTGGGGGGATGTAAGGTGAACCGATCATATCATTTGATGTTTTGGAGGGGAGATAACCATGATAAGCGTATACAGTGGGGGTCTAGGGACGGAACCCTCCCCCTCCCCACCGCTCATCCAGAAATGTTGATCTCGCAGCAAAGGAATTATCGTTCACAAGGCAAATGCCACTTAGGGGAACTTCATGGCTATAACAGCTTCCCCCTCCCATCGTGTTTAAATGCCTTCCCTGCCGTAAGCCTGTGGAGATATAGACTGTGCCATGCAATCATGGTGCTGCATACGGTATTTCCGGGGAACATGATTGCTCGATTGCACTTTGTTCTGAATTAACTTCATGGATGTACAGTACCCTAGTTTGCGTTAGAAACTACTATTACATTTAAATAGTGTTGTGGTGTTCTGACGATTGCTAGGAATTTTCACAGCCTCCCCCCCCCCCCCCCCCGAACTTTGGCCCTATTGATCAACATGATGCTACGTTCCTGAATCAAAATATGAGTCGCATCTGAGCGTTTTATCGCCCCCACCTCCTATGTGTTTGCAGTTACCAGAAGACTTACACATGACGCTTCTTCGGCTCAATTTTATGCAGGCTAATATAAAGTGTGGAATGTGACACGTACTTTGAACCAGTGTCGGCGCTCGTGATAACTCTTTTGGCCGTTTGTCGCTCTTTTAGCCTTCTAGTGGGATTTAATTTCCTTTTGAAGGATGAATGTGTTCAAGGGTTTATTTATTTAGTGTTTACATGAAGACAGAACTACCTCAACTGAAAGGTCACGAAATTCTTATTGAAACCTTACAGCTGGAGGATTTTACTGTATCACGATATGGCTTCATGTAAGTGCAGATTTGCAGTGTGAGTCGCTGTAATAGACCCTTTTCCAAATAGCAATTACAAAGGATTGTGGGATTGGATTTTGGTGTGCGTCGTTTTTGGCCACAGTAGAATGCCATTGAGAAAAACGCCCCACTTCAAAAGTGTATCCCACAATCCTTTGTGACTGCTATATGGAAAAGGGTCTATTGGCACCCAACTTCAACAGCAAGGGGAAAATAAAAGGATGAAAAACAAAAGAAAAAAAAAACTAAATTTACGAAACAGGAAATATCGATTCAGCGTTCTACGGTATTGTTTACTTCTGAATATTCATGTTCAATCTTTTTATCAGAATAGATCCACCAATAATATGTTTCGTGTGGAATTAGCGCGTTTTCGATCGCTGTATTGCTGGTAAGACTGCTCATTAGTGGACAAAGGGCGTTCTACTCTCTTCCCTCTAAATGATATTATATGCCACAGGACCTTGCAATTGCATATTGTACAACTGTGATACAGTCAATATTTGACCTTCAGGATCAAGCGGTGGGGCGCTCGACGGAGTGGGCATAGGTCGGTGAAAATTCTTCAAGACCTTTAATTATGCCTAAACAGTTTTGTCTGGTAATGTTTCGACTATTTGAAAGCAACGTCTTGATTTTAGTACCAGTGCTTTGTTACTGCGATAAATCCCTTGAATGTTCACAAATTACACACATGATACAACAGAACAAGGCTAACAAATATGTATAACTAGAAGGAAACTTTTTTCGGCCGGGGCCCCCTTCCCCTTGGATACAGGTTTGAGTAAAGTCGGGGATGGGTCTATGTCAAGACTTTAGGAACTATATTGAAGAGCTACCACGGACCCGCCTTCAACACTCATTCCTAAAATTCTGTCATGTGACCATGACAAGTGTTGCTGCAAGCTCTATTCAGTGTTGAAATTTTATAGTGCTGTGTGGACACAGAATTGCATGGGCGTAGGGGCCCAAGTTGATGGGGGGGGGGGGTTGTAACGAATTATCCGGAAAATATAATCAAAAATTTCCGCGCGCTCCACTTGCGTTCAACATATTAATGTGCATATCATATACTGTAGCCATGCGTCGGTTTATCACACTGCATGCTAATTACATACAATCATTTGCCGTGGTACTACCGGTTCTTCCATTATAATTTTTTGGGAGATCGTTCACAGTAATGATTATAATCAGTGACTTAGCCAGGATTTCTCTTATGGGGTTGGGGGCATGCATAATGTTGTGTGATCGCCGGCCTGGGTGAGGGGTCTCATGGAGGTGGTGTCCCCCTCCCCTTTGAAATTTTTGAAAAATTAGATGTCCTTACATGCAATCTGGTGCCACATGTGCTACCTTAGTTTGAAGTAAAATTTGTGTTAAAAAATCTACGTATTTTAGATACCGGTACTAAACAAAAATCGAAATCAGTGAGGGGGGCATGGTCCAGTGGCCCCCTAAATAGTCACCACTGATAACTTCATAGAATCAGTTAAACATTGAAAAATACACTGATGAATTAATACCGAATATTAATGCTAGTGCAATCAAATTAGAACTTTATTTTAATTACCAAGGAAGTTTTTTAAACTATTTATTACCTTTAGCTTCTGTACATCATTGTATTATTTTTTTTCAGTAGGTGCCCGAAAAATTCTCAGCTTATTGCCCGAATTTTCACAAAAATATTTGATTGGGGGCTGCAGCCCCCAGCCCCCGCCTCCTAGCCTTTGCAGAATTGTGGGACTATTTCATTATCACTTCAGGAGTTTCCTCGTATGGTCGGCCACCTAAACTTAAGTATCTTTAAGTTAGGTACCGTACACTTTTTGCCTAAGTTAGCGGTGAAAACCACAGTTCAGTTGATTCACGTGATGGAATTTTTAAAGGAGATGACAATAATGACCATTTCAGGAACATAATCAGAAAGTATATAACATTCTGAACCCAATGCAAAAACCCCATCTTCATAGCTTATTTGGTTCTCGAGATATCACAATTCTCATCCCTTACAGGGGCACTGCCATACCAAACTTGTAGCAAGTCTAGTATGATGTCACAGGCTCACTTTATTTTCAAAAGTTATGTATTTCTTTATAATTAAATTCAATTTTTTCAAAGTTCCAGCTACCATTTAAAAGATCATTTCAGAAATGCAGAGAGCGAGTCCTGTAATTTTGAAATCTGATACCAACAAGAACATGCTAAAACTGTGTGGAGAGAAACAATGAAACAAAATACAAAGGAAAACAATAACATCTCAATTACAAAGTGAGCCTGAAAGGTCAAAATCAACTTGCTACAAGTCAGTTTGTTTGGAAAATGGTAGCTCCAATGTAAATGATAAGAATGGCGATATCTCAAGAACCGAATAAGCTATGAAGATGGGGTTTTTTGCACTGTGTTGAGAATTTTGTTTACTTTTCAATTATGTTTCTGAAATGGTTATTTTTGTCATCCCCTTTAAGTTCTGTTCATGGTTTCAACCATACTGATAATAAAAAGGTCACATACACAGCATACTGGTAAATCATGCTCGTAGCCTAGGTATACACGCCTCTGGCTCATTCGGTTTTGCTGGTATCATATAATCGTAAGAATGAATCTGTGCTCACACACAGACTTACACATTTTTAAGTTATGCAGGAGGCAAGTCTGCAAAATGTTGCACTCACTCAGAACTCGGGCTTGTATAGACACTCGTTTTCGTATATATACATGAACGCGCTGAAACATTACCGTACTTGCGATAATTACGTTTTATAGCCTATATACAGCCTCATACATCAAGTCAGTTTGTTGCATAGAACAGGATATAGTTCCTATATCCTGCTTTATGGTTATAATTGTTAACAGGTTGACTTGGCGTAGGCTGTGATAAATGCCTACGTAGCAGGCAGTATGGCACATTCCTTGTTCAGTCAGGCTGTATGGCATATTCCCTAGTCATATGGTTTGTAAACCCTTAAAAGGGGTGCTGAGCAAACGGAGTGCGCTCCACGGGGTATATGACAAGCTGCTTCACTTTGTATATGACTTTGTTTATCTGCTGAGATCAGCAACTAATTACGTACATCGTTACTTTAAAGCATGTTCCGGTGACCAAATTTGATGTTTTCAAAAGGAGCAGAAAAAGTTTCTGTGCTAGGCAGTGAAAACCCCATCTCAATAGCATCTTGCATTTGGAAGAAACAGATTTTTGAAGAAATCCTACATTTCCAGCTTTTGAATTGCATGATAGGAAATCTGTGATGTCATCTGGGCAAATTGATTAGATGTAACTTTTGTATTTCTTTATAATGTTGATATCACTATATTGAATATTTCCTAACTTTTTTCACTGTCCCACAAGTATGGAACAGTTTTACACTTTATCTGTGTAAAAATATCTAAACATTCCAACAGTATCAAATTTCAAGGACAAACAAGGTATCCAATTATAAAGAATAACAAAAGGAGTCTAAGGCAATTTGCCCACTTGGGATCATGTTCTGTGACCTTGAGGAAACCTGGAGGTATTTCTTATTAAAAGTAACCAATATTTAGGAAGGGATATCTTCAGTCAGGAATGGAGTTTTGGTATGGGGTTTGGATGACATGTAATGAAATTTTTTATCTTTCATGTAAGACCTCTACAAAATGTCACCAGACAACGCCTTTAACTGCTTATATCAAAAGATAATAATTGTTTATTATCATCAAAGACGGACCTTTTTGACCTAAAATGATCGGCAATAATCCGCATACTGGCTGAAAATTTTCTACACTCTTTGAGTTAATCCGATACATCGATTAAAGCAGGGAGTTGCCACAAGGCATTAAAGCGGCTTGCCACAAGACAGAAGAAGAAAAACTAATATCCCTGATTCGACACACAGTAGGACTGTCAACTTATAGTGACTGGTGAGAGTGAGATTCGCTGGGAGTCTACTGACGCGGAGCGCGACCATCGGTTCGCCCAGAGAGTCCCGCCGGGGGAACTTTTTGCCAAAAATACTGTACCCCTAGATTGATTGCCGGGAATGGCACTTCCCGTGCCTCATTACTGCATGCCCAGAATTTGCTAGTTTTCAGATGTTTCATGTCTCTGGAAATTTTAAGGAGACATTTTGTTCATATTATAAATAAGTCCTACGAAAAATTGGAAATTCTGAGGCCTATCGTTGTGTATTGCTGGCTGCCAAGAATCGAATATACAGTAAATATCCGGTGGACTCAGGCGCGGATCCAGGGGGGGGCCTGGGGGGCCCGGCCCCCCCCCCCTCGCCACGAAAAAAAAAACGAAAGGAGATGAAAAAGAAGAAAAAGAAAAAAAAGAAAAGGAGAAAGAAAAATTAAGAGCAAAAAAATGAATAAAAGTGTCTAAGAACGTATTCAAAGTATATATTTCTGTAGGGGTTGGGTGGAGTCTTTCGCTGGATTATCTCTTTATATATCTTTCAAAGTGGTTGGTGACGAAAGGAGCGCTACAATGTTCGAAAACAGGTGAATAGCTGAGTAATGATCCTTGACTTAAGATCTAAATAAGTAAACATCGTGACATATGTAGTATGGGCTCGGCTAGCTGCACGGAAATTTAGCAACAATTTTGTGTCAAAGAGTGAATTTTTTTGTAATCTAGAGGGATTGAGAGGCAAAGTTTTCGCCATACAGATCTTGCAGAATGAATACAGAAGACAAGCTGTCAGGTGACGTGCTATTGTGCACAGTGGCACCAGCTGTTGCAGGCAAAGTAGCGGCGGGCATACCCTATTCGATTTCAAAACTGTCTGAAAAGTTTTAAAATGAACTCGAAAGGCTTTTAAGCTACAGACAGTGGCGTCGGCACAGTGGGCAATGGGTGTCGTGTGTCCCCCTCCCCCATCGATTCTTGAAAATTTTTAAAATGGTCCCAAAAGTCGTTTAAGCTACAGATTTCTGTGGAGGGTGTAGGGTGAGATGTATTTTTGATGACTGGTTTATTTGTTCTAACCATTTTCTTTCACAAACTGTTCTCAAACTATCATAAGTCTTGGAAATTCTTGACAAATTCCAAATTTTCGCACGCTCCGCTAGCGTCAAGCCTTGTGTCAGAGTTGTCTTTATTATCAATAGCTTTCGGTAACTACTCACTGGGGAACAAAGGTGCAAAAGTGCTTTTTAAGAATTCTCAGTCAGAAGATTCGTTTCTGAATAGCATAGGTTGGTGGGAAAGTGACAGTGTCTGATGCAGGTTCTGAAATGCAGGTTTTGTCATGGACTAATGTTTAATTCAAAATTTCGGCGCGCTTCGCGCGCATACGACAGGGTTTACACCCGATTTTATATACCATTGACAAGGCTATGACGCAAGAAATTATTCAAATGCAACATTTTTGTAAAAAGTACATCTCCTTCTCTGTAGGGCTCTCATCATTATGGGATCTTTGACTGATCTAGCACATGATTTGAAAGATTGAAAGTACGTAATTGCCGTTGCTTATTTTCCAAACATCTTACCGCGACGTTCAATAATGAGGAAAATCTTTTCTGAAACGAATTTTGCCTGTCCACTATCCCTCTTGCAATACCTAAAAAGAAGGTGATATATCATATCTCCTCCCATATGGATTTCGGGTAGTGAGAATCCCGTTGCTACCTCTTTTGTATACTGTAACTAATTTAGAGCTCCTGGGAGGCTCTATACTTTCTCTGTCAACCTTGGATATCCTTTTAAAATGTAATGGAAAAATTTTATTATAGTCCAAGAATGTTTCTGTGGACTCCACGCAGGTATAATTGCGTGTACAATTTTCCCATGGGCGTGGATCATGGAGGACGGGGGGACCCGTCCCCCTCACTTTTTTGAAAGGGGGAACATAGTCAAAAAGTCCCCCTCACTTTTTCAAAAATGATGGAACAGACTGCAATTATGCCTAGGAAAACGAAATTTTTAGAAGAAAAATAACCTAAAAATCGTACACTTTTGTTGCACCAAATCGCATCTGAGGGCATTCAGTTCTAGAAAAATTTCCCTTAGACCCCTCCCCCATGCCGAAGATCACAAAACTTATTGCCTTCCCGTGACGCAAATTCTGGCTACCACCAACTGCTTCTTCCACGCCACCAGGACGGCGATTCACAAATGTGAAAGTCCCCCCCCCCCCCACACACACACACACTTTTGGAGATGGATCCACGCCCATGATTTTTCCTGGGACTTAAGGAGGTTTGAAGACAATATGTTAACCGTCTCTTACTCCCCTTTTTCACCCGAACAAAAGTTAGAATTTACTAAATTGTGGACATTTTCTACACTGTTAAAACACTGTTTAAAATTTTTAAACAACCACATATTAACCGGTGAATCGCTCAATGTTGTTTAAATTTCAAACAAGGTTGTTTGAAATTTAAACAATGTTGTTCAAATTTTAAACAAGGTTGTTTGAAATTTAAACAACATTGAGCGATTCACCGGTTAATATGTGGTTGTTTAAAAATTTTAAACAGTGTTTTAACAGTGTAAACATACAATCACTTTAGAATGACCCAAAGAAACCCCATTTTGCATACAGGCCCCCTAAAATTAACAAAAATTTCTCAAAGGGGAGGGTAAACTCCTTCCTGGGATTGCACTCTCATGTACTAATAAGAAAAGGCTCTCCCACTCTTGTATATAGCGTATACAAAATCCCACTGCCTAAAAAGGCACGGTTTAGCAGTTATCTACAGTTCCCCCAATCACCAACTCCCGCCGGCACCATCGGTCATAGATTTCTGAAGGGTATACCCTTCAGAAGTCCATAAAGAAGGTGATATATCATCTCTCCTCCCATATGGATGTAAGGTTGTGAGAGTCCTGTTGGTCCCTTTTTTCAGTGTACAATTAACACAGAGCTCCCGGGAGGCTCTATACCGAAAATTTTCGGCGCGCTTCGCGCGCAATTGTTTACGCTCACGGAGAGAGAGGTACGTTTTTATTGAGTGATGGATTTATTTTTATCACTTTTTACCAAAAATCATTTGAAATCTTTCACGATTTTTGCAGTCTTCTCAATATTTCTTGATTTTTTGCTTGATCTGCGCACTGTTAGCCTTGAATTGCTCCTTTTACTATCAATAAGGTCCCAAACGTATTCGCATTACTCATCGGTGGGGTTCTACCATAAGCCAAATATTCGTGTGCATAAACGTGATTTCAGAGTCAGCATTGTAAGGATGTAAAACAACTGATATTCATTTTTTCACCCTCCTCTTCTCATGAGAACTGAAAACTTAGTGTCGAACCCACCTTCTAATTGATAGACACACATAAAGGGAATTGACACCGTTAGTCATAGCAATGGTTTTAAATGTAAATTCAAATTTTCGGCGCGCTTCGCGCGCAATTGTTTCATCTGACGTCCTATACCCGAATACCGTATAACGAAAATAAAACACTCATTATGGCAAAAATCATTTCAAGTTACCTACACGGGCTCATAATGTTGGCGTGTAAGTTTTAAGATAACTTAAATACTCCGTAACTTCTGCAGGTACATATAGTAACTTATACTGAGCCATACACATCAAATTCCATGTAACATGAAAAGGTATGAAATCTCACTGACATAAGAACTGGAGCCGATTTCTGTGCTCTTAAAATGCAATATTGCGAGAGCTTCCGGGGGCTTCGCCCCCTGGACCCCCACCGGGGCTCCGCCCCTGGACCCCGCCAGGGGCCCTAACGCGGGCCCCTGGACCCCACGGGTAGGGCCCCTGGCGCTTCGCGCTCGTGGTGCACCTTCGGTGCACATGAGGTTTTCCATCTTGGGCCCCCCCCCCCTCAAAATTTCTGGATCCGCGCCTGGGTGGACTCAGACATAATTGTTTACGTTTGGGTTGAAAGGAGCTATCTCGATGATGGCAAGATTAATTATACTGTATACTTTCAGCTTACTGCAGACTGACTACGATCATTTGGGAGAAGGAACTCAGGTAGCGTGATAGCTGGCGTTTTACCGACACATCGTTTGCGTTATGAGTGGAATTTTTTACACCAGATTGAGACATAGCGTGAGAAACTGATGTTTCATCGTGAGATCTTGAGATTCCGCCGAAATGCGTGACTCTCACGCTGAATGGCTGAAAGTTGACAGCCCTGCACACAGTACAGGCCCTTACAACAATTAGCAACAGTCTGCTGCGAGATTCCAGCAGATCCCAGCAATCGTTCGACCGACTGCATGGTCAAGTGGTTAGAGCATCCGACTTGCAGCCGGAAGGTCTGGGGTTCGATTCCTGGCCGGGTCGTACCAAAGACTTTAAAAATAGAACCTACTGCCAGTGTGCTTGGTACTCAGCATAAGCAATGGAGTAGGGAAAACAAGCCGGTGAGCCACAACTGGAAAAAAAGGTCGTGGCCGGCCCGACTTAAACCAATTGGTTAGAAACTGAGCCGTAAAACCTCATCTAACTTTAACACCAGCAATCGTTCATCTGGCTCGACACACCCCGTATCCTACACCGTATATAGGCTACAGTGACATAATGAGGCTTACATACTGTTCTGTTATAAGGTCGCTGCGACCGAAATATCCCTTGCAGAATTTTCGTGAAATACACTGTTAAAAGTCTGAAGAATTAGAGAACAAGAATCAAGTGAATACATGAAGAATACAGAGAAAGTGCTGTCAATTATAGTTTAAAAATTGAGAGCACTTAAGTTATCCTTTATTTTCAAGTCTTTTTTGTTTGTTCTGTGAATCTACAACACTTTACGTGTGTCGGATACAGAGAGGTGCCGTGGGTGCACGTGCACCCACCAAAATTTCCAAGACAAAAATTTCTACGTACTAAGGTGGACCGTGCCTTTAATACTTTATCGCAGACATCTCACTGTTGCTCTCCTGGTCACGGTTTTGATACAGAACCTCGTACAGCATATTGAGAGCACCATTTTTGTATCTAAGACCTCAAGCTTCATGCAGATGGACGACACTCTACCACAGTGGGTGAATCTAGTGCACCCCCATACAAAAATCCTGGATGCGCCCCGCTTTACAGACATTTTTAATAGCGATTAGTGCTATTCGTCCTCTTGTCTCAAAACGTCTTACTCTCTATGCGATTATCGAAACCAGTAAAATACGGAGTCTGCATTTCGCAACTGGATTTTTGTGTGTTACGCACCTCCATAGTTAAAATGTCAAGATATTTTTTTCTTTCTTTGGAGGCATTACCAGCTCTAATAAAATTCACTAAGTCAAGTAGAAAACTACAAAGCCTTTAGGCCAGCTGTTAAATTAATGTATACTCATCATGACCTAATAACTTTCTCAAGATAACTAATGATCTTTTCCCGTTCTCATTTCGTTATCTCTTTTCCGGGCGGCATAAGCGCTTCAATCAGTTGCTGAGTGTATTTTGTTATAGGTGTGGAAACTGGGGTCGGGGGTGGGCGGGTGGCTGGGCTGGCCGAGTGCTGGGCTGGTGGGGGTCAGAGGCTAAAGCTCTTAGTCAAGAGTGCGGTGGGACGGGAGTGTACGCTTCTCCCCCCCCCCCCCTAATTTCAAGGACGAAAATCTGTTATTTGTTCCATCTGCGAAAAGTGTCAAAAATATGCAGTAATTTTCCTTAAAAAATGCACAATATGTTGCACCAAATTGCATCTAAGGACTCTGAAATATTTAAAAATTTTCCAAAGGGGGAGGGGGACACACCTCCCCTCAGACCTCTCCCCCAGGAATGCGGTCTGAAACAACCTGCAGTCGCCCCCCCCCCCCCAGTGGTGTAAGGCTAACTACGCCAATGCATTTTGTGTTTCCTCCACATCCAGGTTACGTGGAAGGTATGGGCTCGTTTTACGTCGAATGGCAGAAGTATTTTAACGTTGGAGCACCGGAGGTCGGATGGGTGGGGATCCTGGTCGCTCTGAATGGTCCTTTTGGCTGTAAGTTCATTCTTTTATTTTTGCTGATGTGTGACAGAGTGTTTTTCTTAATCATGTTAAGTGGGAGGGGAAGGGAGGAGTGTATTACCACAAATTTTACAAGAGAATGTGGAACTTGTGTTTGCACAGTCACATTACTCCCTTTTTATATGAAAGGCATTATTTCATTTCCATCTCTCCAGATCCCAGGAAGAGTTTGCTTAAATCGGCTTCTGACCTCTCTTCTATCTTTTTATTACCCCTTCACCACCCAAACCCCTCACTCCCCTTCTCCTTAACTGTAATTCTTAACTGCCCAAAAGGAATCGGCTTCATAACTCGTTGTAATGCGCTGACACATATGATTGAATGTCGTGATGTATGGAGTTACCATAAGAATTGTGATAGGCATTCAATGGTATCCCAGGCCCCTCCCTCACTCTATTATAGGGCTAAATTGCACGACTCGTATGCCAGAAATTTTGTTTAAGGATCCAGTAAATACGCCCAGCAATTGCATGCGCAGACTTTCCAATGAAGTCCATTTTACTGCTGAACGACTTCCCCAGTACCCAGGGGCGGCGATCTGTTAAAATTATTGGGGGACTCTAAGGCTGTGAAGGTTAGTCCAAAACCAGACATCGGTTTCTGCAGCCTCTAAAACCGTTTTTTTTTTTCAAAAAGTACATTGGCCTTGCATATAAAGACTGCACGAGGTCTAGCCACGCACTGGGAATTGTCGGAAGTTTTCTTTAACTTACGGTCGACGATACATTTGTTTAAAAAGATAGCAGAATTTGTGTCGAAAAGGTGTGAAATACGTGACAGAGTAAAATTTTGAAACGGAAGTCAAACTTTGATCGGTTTAAAACAGGTTATTTTTCAGCAACCGGTTTTCGGTTGTGCAAAAATTAAGAAACCGAATTAAACCAAACCGGTTTTAACCGGTTTTGTGAACTGCCTTAGGGTTAGAGTTAGATGGAGTTTTACGTCCCAGTTTCCAACCTATTGGTTCAAGTCGAGACGACCACGGCCTTTTTTCCAGTTGTGGCTCACTGGCTTGTTTTCCCTACTCCATTGTTTATGCGGAGCATCACGCACAACGGCAGTAGGTTCCATTTTTAGAGTCTTTGGTATGACTCGACCTGGGAATCGAACCCGGGCCTTCCGCGTGAGAGGCGGATGCTCTACCGCTAGACCAAACACGCGGTCTTAGGGGAACTGCCTTAGGGGACACTTGCTTGAGTGAACACTTTGCGCCTCAGACCAGGGGTGCAGGGGACCTCCATAGGTCCCTTGTTGGGGTCCGGGGGCTAAGCCCCTGGAAGCCAAGCGATTTGGTGCATTCTAGAAGACACAGATCATAGGCCTATCAAAAGTTCTCCCAGCTGCCATTAATAGGCTAATATCGCAATTACTCATATGGAAAATGTTTATAACAACATTTTTTTCCGCATACCTCTAAATATTGGGGGGGGGGACGGATATTATGTTCCCCACTAAAAATATTGAAGGGGACATGTTCCCCCTGTCCTCCCCCCGTGATCGCCGCCCATGCCAGTACCACGTCCCTTATCCCACCCCGATCGATACTGCCCCTTTCACCTGTAAGGATCACAGCAGTTGAAAATGTACCAACGACCGGAACTGAAAATATGTATCAAACGAATTCAAGAAAGATTTAGAAAGTGATTTTGTCATATTGTTGGACTAACTGTGTACTTTTTAAGCGTATAGAAATATGCATTGATGCCACCATTGTTTATATCTGCAAGTTAATTTTGCTCATAATTCTAAAATCATTCCGGCGTGTGTGTTACATGATACTTCTCGTACTGTTTCAAACGGTTTGCTGTATATCGTGAAGAGTTGGAATCTTACAGTCAGTAAGAAGACCTGTAGAATTACAAGAATATCTAATACTGCAAAAAAGTGAGCAGTAGTGAAGTACCGATAAGAGCAAGAAGTTCACTGTTTGCTGCCATGGCAAGGCACCAGCTCACAAAAGCGCAAACGTTGAAGTTCTGCTGTGCTTCTTCCTGAAACCAGGGAGTTGCTATTTGTCAAATAGCAACTCCCTGCTGAAACCAGTCCAAGATCGTGAACATTTGTGATCCTCGCAAGTGATATTAGGGTGCCCCATACAGGATAAAGAAGGCTTTTATGTGTATACTTAAATATGCATACTTAGAGTGACTTCCTAGCACGCCCTATTATATGATATTAAAACAAGTTAGAGCATTGGCCGAAATAGTTTTCATTTTGGTTGCTGTTTCGAAATAAAAATCACCCGTGAATCTCATTTCGGGTCCTTATTCAGGATTTTCAGGTATTTTGTTTTGTTAATTAATAGTTGAGCTTTAAGTGCAGTATTGGGCTCCACCGTCTGAACCAGGCGCGTAGCTACGGGGGGGGGGGGTGGGGGCTTGTCCCCCCAGATGTTTGCAACCCCCAGAAATTGTGTGTGCCCTATATAATAAAATGGCAAGAGGCGATGAATGCCGTGCCCCCCGCCCCCATATGATACCTAGGCCCCCTAAAAATTTCATCCTAGCTACGCCCCTGGTCTGAACAACATTGAGGATGGAAGGATTCACTTAAAAGAAAAATAAAAAATTAAAAAAAAACAACAAAAGAGATTCCGAAATTACATTTGCATATTTGTGCCATTCATTTCAAGCTTGCGTTGTTCGGAAGTTTTGCGGTAATTAGTGGCTTATATGAATTCTTGCAGTGACTAAGTCCGCTAAATTACTTTTCTGTTCATTGTGTTATTTTGAAATGAGAACTACAGGGGCGGTTTCTTCAATTAATACATGTTTTTCGCCCCCCACCACGGTTAATGTTATTTCAGGGGCTTCTTTTGTTATTTACAGGGCCAATTCACGCCTTTAATGGCGGACGCTGAATCAGTGTTGTGCATGTAGTGGCAAGGTCATGTGGATATTCTGGTTGATTTCACTCTAAAACCACGTGACCCAATGACGAGATTCGGTTCATAACAAATTATAGATTCGATCAGATTAAACTTTTGGTTCATTTTTGAGACAAAGCTAGTCAATTATTTGAAAAATATCCGGCGCGTGCCCTGACTTATAGACTCTTTTCAAACTTAAACTGGACGCTTTTGAAAACGTGTAGGACCGGATTTACTTCGTTTGCTCAGCCTCCTAAGGCTTCCCAAGATATGATTGAAAGGAATATGCCGCACAGCCTGCTAAGTAGGTAAGACCGGATTCAGATCTTGCTGTAGGCAGGTAGGCTCACGTTTCCCATGGTAATTAGAATGAGCAAGAGCTCCGTGGTATTAGCGATACCACCTCCTTGGTGTGAGCCCCACATATATCTAAAGGAGTAGACAGATAATAATACCGCTTATAAACGCAACTTATCATCCAGCAGACACAAGGTTGATTCGGGTTACAGCTCCCTGGCTCATACATACATAGATCCTAACATTCATAGCATTAGGGTTCTTGTGTTTCAGTTGGAAACTCGGTAGTAGTCAAGAACATTACTTTCTGATTCGTATCAACGTAACGCGGAGGCACAGCTGATAGGGAAAAGCGTGAAATGAAAGACGGTTTAATTGTGAAATGGTGGACGTTAATGGGACGGCTTAGCTGGCTTTTGAGCATGCGCAGGTGCTCATAGCGTGGAGCCGGAACGGATCGAGTGATAGTTGGGATATTCATGAAGTTTCTGTTATGGTAATCACTCCCACAATTTCCGTATGCCCCCTTTCCCATGGGTAAAATGAAGCCCCGAGGGACAAATTGCATGAACTGTTCTTTTCAGTCCCGATTGGCTAATTGTTTGTACTGTTCTTCTCAGGTCTCGTGGCTGGTGGCCTGTCTACCCGATTTGGTACCAGACCAGTCGTGATAATTGGTGGCGCCATATTTGCAGCGTTGATGCTCTTAACATCCTTTACAACAAAGCTGTGGCACGTATATGTTATGTTCTTTTTTCAAGGTAAGTTGTCCCAATGAAGAGGCTTATGAATACCCAAAGGATGTGTCTAGAAAGTAGGAAATGAAGCGGTTTTGATTAACTTTAGACACTGGATTAACCATTTTTTTCTTAAATTAATTTAATTCTAATACATGTTTGTGCACCATGCACGTTTTGCTTCCGAAAGCGTTTTATGCGTCTGTATAAGCCATTTGTAAAAAGAAAACAGAACTTTCTTAACGTACATCAGAATTCTCTGACATTACGAAAGTCATGTCGAAACAAATTTACCCATCACCAACTCAGAGGAATGAAACGTCGCATTTAGCCTAAATAATAGACCCTTTTCCAAATAACAATTACAAAGGATTGTGGGATAGAGTTTGGTATGAGTCGTTTTTGTCAGTGGCATATTACTGTGGCGGAAAACGACACCTACAAAAACACTATCCCACAATTCTTTGTAACTGCTATTTGGAAAAGGGTCTATGGTCCGTCTATTTCTCAGTGTATTCATTAAGGACGTGCAGATGACGTCATGAGCAGGCTTTAACGGCTTCATATTTCATGCCTAAAATGCACTGGTTTAATAGTATTGGCATGCGCAGGTTCACACCAGTGCCTAAAACTTTGTTTTTTTATTGCGTTTGTTCCTTTGAGTGCTAACCTGCAGTTATATCCGTCATCTAACCCGCAGATTTAAGCAAAGCTGATTGCGTATCTGCATGCCCCGTTTAACTTACGAACTTATCGACAAATATCGAAATTCTGTTTCAAGCTAATTTATATTGGCGTGTTCCTTTTCTTTATTTTCTGCAGCGTTTTTCATAGGTCTTGCTTACCAACCAACCGTGACGGTGATCGGTTTCTACTTCCAAAAGAGGTTGGCTTTCGCCAATGGCGTGACTTATTCCGGAGTAGGGGTGGGAATAATAATTATTCCCCTAATGGTGGAATTTTTGAGCTCTAGGTTTACCTGGAAGGGTGCATTGCAAGTAATGTCAGCCATAACTCTTTTAGTCTGCTTCAATGGCCTGCTGTTTCGACCGTCTGACAAGGAGAAATACTTTCTCCTCCAGAAAGAAACTGCTCGTAAAAACCGGATAAGTAACAAGAACTGCTTTGAGAGATTAAAGCACGCCATCGCTAGTATACCCAAATTCTTGGGATTTCACCTTTTACGTGAGAATCCTCGTTTTATAACAGTGACAGCATCATGTTGTGTCATGGGCTACGGCTATTATGGATCACTTGTGTTCTTCTCCTCCAAAGCGGTATTCGAGGCTGGTCTGTCAACGTTTCAAGGAGCCTTGTTACTATCTATTATTGGTTTAGGCAGTACCATCAGTCGTGCAACTCATGGCATCCTACTAGACTGGAAGCTCATATCACCAATGTCTTTATATGCTTTAGCTTGCTTCATTAGTGCCTCTGGAAATTTTTTGGTACCTTTCGCCTTTTCCATGAATTCCCTTCTTGTCATTGCCATTACCTTCGGTTTATCGTCCGGCCTAATCTTTGCTGTGTCTATCATGTGTGTCCGAGTCGTTCTCAGAGAAGATCAAGTCGCCAAAGGATTCGGTATAATTATGATGTTCAACGGCCTAGGTACCCTCGTCGGTATATTTTTCATGGGTAAGTGTCCATTTTCATCATTAGTCCGCTATCAGGAGGCAAGTTTGCTTGCGTTCAACAAATTACTAATCAGTGGATTTTCTGCAGAATTTCTTGAATATTTTCCTTCCATTTTCTGAGTTAAACTCTAATGGGCATGATATTAGATGACAGTGGGCCCTGAGTTTTGTTTGAGCATGAAAAAACGGCTTGGTCAAGACTAAGAGATACTTTGACTTCGCCGTATTGTTGTGGTCTTATGTAGATTTTTACCTTTTATTCCACGTCTAATCGAGACGCAGGCATTTTCTTTTTTAAGTTGAAACAAAGGAGGAAACTTTAGCTGAAACTTTCTTGATTAGAAAAATGATTCTTTTTTGACGTTAACTGGGTAAAATTTTTCGAAATATCTAAATACTGTTGCAGTTAGTAGCTGGGTTTAACTACGTTTGTCTTGGTCCTACGCACTAGGCCTGCGGAGACATTAAAAATCTTCGCTATTCATGGTAATTTTGTAAGCACCCCCCTCATTCTTACCTCATTTTTTACGAGGGCACCTTTTCCTTTCTTGTACGTGGACATAGTGCCTCTTACGCCTGTACTATATCTCGATACTTATAACCAAGTAACCATAAGTTATCTAGTGCAAATTTCTGGTTATCATTAGTACAAAGTAGTTGGAAGGCCTTCTTAAGACAAAACCTCATCATTCCGCAAGGCATTGGAATTAAAGTTCGTAAATTTGTCCTTACAGCCTTCTTCCATTGAAATCGAAAGGGGGCAAATGCAAGGGGTACTTCCAAACGTTTGTACTGTTCTGATTGGCCAGTGACATGTACAAAAAAAGTTTGTACTGTTCTTATTGGCCAATGACATGTACAGACCAGCAAGATGTCAATAACTGTTGCAAAGCTAGTGTCAGAGCAGACAGGCAACACATTTTACTAAGTTCTCGAGTAAGCCGAGATAACACAAGTGGTTGCGTAGGAAAGGCTGGTAGGCTGCTTCACTGTGGTGTCTTCAGCAGTTAGTATGTCGAAAGTTTAACCTTGAGTAGTAATAGTGGTTCGCCTTGGTAAGTAATCAGATAGTTACTTTAAGTGGTAGAGTGGCTCAAAGAAAAGACGAGATTTAGAACAATTCACGTGAAGGAAATTGCGAATCATGGGCAATACAGGTAGGCGTTTGTGTGGATCATCGTAGCCTTAACTCGCGAACGAGCATTTTGTGTAATGGTGACATGTTCCTATCAGGCATGTCAGGGGCATGTCAGGGGTATGTCAGGGGTTTGTTCTATTAGCACGAATTCTAAATCTTGACCATGTGAGACTTCTTATTTGGATATTTATAGTTGCAAATTGTGCAACAATAAATGAAACCACTTGCTTAATGTGGTAGAATTGTATAATGTAATTATTTTTTCCACCTTTTAGGTTTCTTACAAAGAACGACTGGTAGTTACAGTATTCCTTTCGTTGTTGCTGGGGCTGCGTTGGCTCTGTCGGGGATATTAATGGCGTCAGATGCCATATACGTCACGTACTGCAAGGGACCTTCGCCTCAAAACGGTACAACCAATGCCAACGTTTTAAGGGAGGCCGAAAGCGACAACGACCCGCAGGAAGGTGAAACGTTGACGACAACTTCAGGAAATACTGACAGTGTGAGATTAAAATCACTCAAAACGGGTGAAACAGGTTTTAAAGAAGAAGTGCGACTCATTGGTCTGAATGCTTGCGATGGTGAGGACGTTGAAACCTCTCCAGTGCCTGTGTGAGAAAAACCGGTATGAAAAAACCGCGGTATGAGACAGACCGGCGTGACAGGCGGATAGAAGAAAGACGTGTAAAAAGGTAGGCATGTCTTTGTGCGGCCGAACAACTCGAGCGCTGCGTGGTCACTCGCACACTACATTCCATCACTCAGTCTCTTGCACAGACGGTAAACGAGTAGTGCTGATGTCCTGAGGAAAGTATACGCTATCAGAGGTGATGGCCAGAGCGGTCACGATGCTCCAAGTCCGTTTAAGAAGTGGTCAATGATGGGTAGTTGCTCGAATTGGTAAAGATTTAAAGGGACTATCATGATAAACAAAATGTATCGAATGCTATTGCCTCGCAAACCGGAACGATGACCCCATAAGGTGAAGCCATATATGTGATTTCGACGGAAGCGGGGATATTGCTGGAGTGTAACACAAAATTGATAACGAAACAATGAATCGTTCAAACTGTTGTTCTACAATCTAGAATTGTGTAAGGGACCACACATTTGACCAATTTTCTGCCCCACTTTATGAATATGCTTAATACTTGTGAATTTAGTTGTATATTGAACACGTTTAATAGGTAAACATATGGCGTTAATTACTAAACGTGTACCAACTTCAAATGTGTTAATAAAGAGGGAATTGTTTACAAAAACGGTCATTGAAATGAAGATCTCTTATACTCTTAGTCTTTAAAAATTAATTCAAAAATAAAAAAATTATAAAAATATAAAATGCAAAATTTGCAACATTCATCAGTCATCGAGAAATCATTTTTACGCATGTTGTTTATGCTATTGCTTCTCTTGTGACTCATGAATATTTAATATTTGCATTAAATTTTTCTTGAAATGGTCTCGAAATCTTGATGCTCCCAAAGAATTTTGGTCCTTGTATTGTTGCATTCGATTCCATTGTTCCGTCCAGTGATGTGCAAGTTAAGTGATGTTGGTGTACGCTACGGCAATTATTCCTTCTAATAAATATACATATCATATAAATGGTGTACACTCCGATAAATGTACATTTTGTGGCATAGTTATACCAGAACGATTGATCATCTATTTCAGAAGTGGTTTTATATTTCAGCCATTGAAGACGATGCAAGTAAATAATGCAACATTATACCGTGAAAGAGACTGCGACACAATGTACGGCGGATCAGAAAGTAAAATGTTCAAATCTTTAAAAAAGGTCTTATTCCTAAGTAATATTCTCTATAATGTATTGGTAAGATGCCGAGGAGACTGGGAGGAGTTTGCCTACGTAGCAGGCTGTACGGCATATTCCTTGTTCAGTCATATCCCTCATATGGTTTAGGAAGCTGAAGAGCTGAGCAGAGTCCGCTCCGGGGAGTAGGGAAAGGTATATATTAGATTGAAGTCGGAATACATGTCATACGCATTTATAGTGTAGTATGGAAGAAAAATTCCTCACTCTTAATGCTGAATCTCCTAATGCTAGGAGGCGGTTTTCCGTAGCAGATTTAGGGGAGACATATAGGGGGCGTTTTCCCTCTTGAATTTTCAAAGCAAAGTTAAAATTTAAGCATTCCCCTGGTTGTAGGTCTCAGAGACAGGCCCGTAGCCAGACAAGTCATAGTGAAGGGGCAAGATAGCATCCGGAAGGTGAAATAATTTCGGGGGTGCCGAAGTATGCTAAAATGTATTGCCGTGCTTTTTGTTAAGTAGTGGGATTTTTCCAGGGGCGCCCCTGCCCTCTTCCACACTACGTGCTTCTTGATATAGAAGATGGTACCAATACTTACTCTTAGAGGCAGGTTCTGGATAAGATACTACGCATAATGTAAATAAAACTCGTGTACATGTCACTGACTGTCTCTCTCTCTCCTTATTCTTTGCTTTTGTGAAAAAGTGTTACATTGAAAGTGATCTCTTTACTGCTCATCAAATGCAGTTTGATGATGGACAAATGCTTCTTTATGATGCCCACAATTTTGTTACACCTCAGCTTGAGCGGAGGTCATACTAGAGTGATTTCAGATAGGATTATGATCCGATTTTTGTGAGTTTTATAGCTAAAATCTTAGCCATCCCCGGTCGGAAAGAGCCAGATATTTGCCAACCTGTGTAAATAAATGATTTGCAGCAGAGGACTACCAAAATGAAATGTAAACTAAATATTTCGTGACGTCACATCGACAGACAGCGTTTATCGTACACGCGTGCAAAAATCGAATTGATTTTCGAACAAAAACCGCTCTATTGAGTGGTATAAGTTATAAAATGGTAGCAGAACAGTTTAGACAAACTGCATGAGTTATCGATATAGCTTGACCATCCTTAGAACAAAGTCTGAATAAAAAAACTATTGGCCCGATTAGAAAAATTCGGATCGGACTTCGGATTGAAAATCGCTGTAGTGTGACCTTCCCTTAGCCCAGTCTACCAAGACCGGAAGGCCAACAAACTCTTTGCCGCCACTTAGTGCTGTATATTCCATCCCACATTTACCCACCTCCACTAAGGGGTTACACGCTTTCTATAGCGTAGGGGAACATGCCGTTCATGCTTCCCCAGCCTTGCCCGTTTGTAGAAATGAGCCCTAAATCCACCACTGGCGTTTAATGGAATGGAAGGCGGTAGAAATGAAGAGTGACATGTCCTTGAAATTGAGAATGTTTTAATATAGAAACATTGCTTGGGTGGCAATGAGCGTCAAATAAAAATACTTTACACATGCAGGAAAATCCGTGTACATATCTGGCAGTCTCGTAAATCACTTCAATACAAAATGATATGGGATGGTAATACTACTTAAAAAACGGAATTAGTTAATACATAAACCACTGGAACTAATTTGCTCAAATATGATACTCGCAATCAGCCCTGAAGGATTATCCTAAAGGGCTGTATACACGAGCAACATTTGCAAAACATTCTCAAAACACTTCCAAAACACTTCACTTACAACAAATCCAGCACACGCTTGTTTTCGGTTTGTCAGTGCACAGTGGAGACAGGGTATACAACATATTTTGAAAATGTTGCAGAAGAAATGCCCTGTCAATTCTTTTCAAAACATTTTCAAAATGTTTTCAAATTGTTGCTACCCTGTCTACACTGTGCAACAAACCGAAAACAAGCGTGTTTGGGGTTTGTTGCAAGTGAAGTGTTTTGAGAATGTTTTAAAAATGTTGCTCGTGTATACAGGCCTTAACATACAAAGAATTAAAGCTGTACTGGTACACTGGTACACTCGTCACCCGCAAAGTATATTTACAGCCTGGGGTATGAAAATTCTCAGTTGGTGACTTCTCTTTGATTGACATCAAAGTTTGAAAATTCAAAAGATGCAGAGTAGCTCACATTCCACACAATGCAGAGTGTTTGAATTACACTGTGTAGCCTTGTATGCTGGCTAGTCTCGGACATGACCTTGAAGGCATTTTCCAGTGGCTTTTCACAAGGGTCCCATGTGAAAGAGAAAAAAAATTCAGTTCATACCTACTAAACCCTGTGGCAATACTCTTTTCCTAACTCGAGATATCCAATATTTAAATCTACTTATTTTTGTCAGAAACTACCTCCAGTTTTCATCAAGGTCGCAGAATGTTATGTAAAGTGGGCATATTGCCTCAGATTTCTTTTGTTTTCCTTTATAATTGAATGTCCTGTTGTCCTTGAAATTTGATACTGTTGGAGTGTTTGAATATCTTTCCATGTAAGTTTAGCATAAAGCTACACCATATGTGCTGCAAAGCAAACAAAGTTGCTAAATATTCCCTACAGCAGTGTCAATAACATTAAGAAATTCAATGCTTTGTCAAATAAATGTGCCGCGATGACATCACAGATTTCCCATAATGCACTATATGTGAAGAAAAAAATGCCTTTTTTTTGTTGAAAATTAGTATCTTCCAAATGCTGCAAGCTATTGAGATGCGGTTTTCTCCTTCTAGAAGAGAAAAAATTTCTGCATTTTTTGAAGTCATTTATTTTGGTCCCTGGCAAATACCTTTAAAGCAATTGAATAGGTTTGTGTGTGTACAAGGTGAAGCTTTACCCAGTTAAGGGAGGGGCTACGAGTTGCTCAGTTCGGAAATTGGAACTGTCTGGGATGATGAGTCTCCAAATTATATTACTGAGCTAAGAAAACTCGTGTGTAAACGATTCTCCAACACTCAATGTACCCTACAGTGCAAGCTGTTACAAGTACATTACATTAAACGCCTTTCTGGGTTAAGTGACTTTGTTTTCTGTAATGCTTAGTTCTGAAACCATGTCGTAAAGGAAACACAACGGAAGGGGTGGATAAAGTAGTATCAACTGTTTCGCTGTACTCGTGTAGTACTATTGAAAAGTTTTGTTTTTCTCATTTCCCTCCCCTCAGAACTGTTATAGTTCATTCCATTATCTTATAAGTAAATAGTTCAACACAATTTCGCAATAACGCATTAATGAAAGAGGATTGCAAATCGAGGGCGTCACCAGCTTCCCAAAAGCAAGGGCGTAGCTAGGATGGAATTTTTAGGGGGCCTAGGGGGTCACGGCGTCGATCGCCGTCCTTAATTCTTGCACATTTTATTAGGACACACACATTTTTGGGGGCCTGGCAAACACGGGAGGGGGGGAAGTCCCAGCCCCCCCCCGTAGCTACGCGCCTGCCCAAAAGTGGGGGAACATGAACTTGGTCAGAACTAATTGTAATTGAAGAGCATGGCAGTACGGGCCGGGGATGCTGGGGGCGGCCGCCCCCCCCCCCCCATGTCAAAAACCTGACAAAATCGGGCAGTTATTTTGTCTCAGCAAATTGGGCAGTCTCCACTTTCAAAAGTGGGAATCCCGCCCCTTCCCGTCTGCACCGGTTGACGCCAATGATATGTTTTTTAAACTACAGGGCCTCGGGAACACGGCCTTATCGGAACATCTGGATCCTGTTTTTTTTCAAAGGTTGTGGCAATAAAATTGTGCTCTTTTTGCGTGCTTGGAAACGGACAAGATCGAAAACAGAAAACCAAACAAATACCAGACTTGATCACCAACACAATACCAAAACTACAATACCAAAACTATCTACAGGATGCAAAACGAAGTTTTGGTATTATGTTTGTGCTTTTTACGTTCATGCGGACGGAACAGAAAGTACTAAACAAAAACCGGGACGGGGGGACAGGACGTGAACGCAAAGGCAAAATTAAGCTGAGCTAGCAAAGAGAAGAGCTTTTTTTCCAAAAGTCCCCTGACTCTCTGGCGAAGAGCCAGGGGCGAAAACCAAACAATACTCCCGAAGGAGTTCTGCTCCCCGAAGGAGTAACAACGTCCCCAAAGGACAAACTTTGACTTAACTGACACCACCCGACAGTGGTCCCGTTCTAGACTGGCTGAATAGAACAGGTCCCACCTGGGAGCTCCGCCGTCGTGATCACGGACACTCCTGCGCCAGGTAAGAGCTTTTCACGTAGTAAGTATGCAGTACACACAAGTCGCCCCCTTCCTAACCAGCCCCAAACCAAAGCTATTTATCAAAGGTTGTGACAATAAAATTCAACGGAAAGGATAGCATGAAGCTATACTTACATTAAAATACTCCTTTTTTATTAAATTAAATATCAATTTGATGCCCGGCGAAGTCTCCACTTGCACCGAATAAATAAGTTTTGACAGTAGATTGATATTTAAATGAGGTCTTAACAAGTTTTAAATTCAAAATGGATTTCTTGAAAGCCGTGTTTATTCATTCTTGGAAAGTATGTTTATTCATTCTTGGAAAGTATGTTTATTCATTCTTGGAACCATGTTTATTCATTCTTGGAACCATGCTTATTCATTCTTGGAACCATGTTTATTCATTCTTGAAAGCCATGTTTATTCATCATTTTCAAGAAATATATGCCACCAAATCACCAAATCCTCAACGTTTTATTTTGTAAGGTGTCACATTTGTGTCTCGAGACATGCATACTTTGCCTGCCAGTTGTATCTGTCTCCAGGTTAGGTTAGGGTTAGAGACAGGAGGAAAGGGTAGGGTCAGAAGTCTCAATTGTTATCATGCATGATATCATGTTACGGATTGGGTGAAACGTACATGTCTGTTTGGTTTGAGATAAAAGCCGAGATACCCGAGAAAATGCCATTTTTGCCAATAATCCCCGACTACTTGTTGCACGTGTCACAAGCAGTCTGTCCGTTTCCTATCGAATAGTACATGAGAATGTTGTATTTGGTAATAATATAGGCGTATGAAGCGGGGGATGGGGTGTGGGGGTTCTAGTCCCCAGTCAGAAATGTGGTGGGGTGCAAGAATGCTCTTACCCCTCAATTCAAAAACGGAAAACCTTTTTTGTTCCCCCTGTAAAAAAATTCAAACATTTGCAGTAAGTTTTCCAAAAAATTGACCAACATGTTGCACCACATTTCATCTAAGGACCCTCATGTATTTACAAATTTTCCAAAGGGGGAGGGGGACGCCCCTCCCCCAAGGCGGCGGTCCTAAACGACGTTCAACACCCCCGCCTAATTTCAGTCGAGAACAGCTTCCCACGCCTGTACGTGGTTATAATTTTGCCAAAGGTTTGGCAAGAAGCTATGCAAAAAGAGCTGTCCATTTTGAGGGCAGAAATTCTATATTGAAAATAGAACTTGTTTCTGGCCTACAAATACTTAAATATTTTTACATCCGTTGAAACGATATACTTGATAAATGATTTCACATGGAGGAGACAAACTTGCATAAATTTTTGATGTATCCCCTATCAGGAGGAGAAAGTTTTGAGGGAAATTTTGAAAAAAGTGTATGAAATGCACTGGCCATTGAACACAAAGGAAATATACGTTGATAACTGCACTACTAGACCGGTATTCCCCTGGATCACTAGGCATAGTTAAAAACATTACAAAAGTTTTAATGGATAGGCTACTACCCTTTAAGATATGATAGTTTGATTTTACTGGGTAATGTCAAAAATACCCTATCATTTGCATGTTTATTTCATTCATTGGATGATGACGTAATGCGGTCAGGCCACGGACTTCGTATATATATGGACAGAGCATATTACACTAACGTCCTATGCGTAAATTGTCGCCACCGTACATACAAGAGTAGGCTTACCAATATGGCTGCCTGCTATGGCCTTGTGTGTAAAAGTTTGGACTTGCTCAAGTGGCTCAGTATCGACAGAGAAAAACTTGTAATATTTTCGAAAGAATGCAAGCCCAGGTCAAATTCAGCAAATAGAATGAAGGACTGTGATATTGTATTTCCATTCATATTTATATTTTGTCTGAAACATTGCAGATTCATCATCAAATTGGACAAATAGTAGTAGCCCGGCGGCCATCTTGGTAAGCCTAATTTGTTCGAACGGTGGCGACCGTATTGCTTGCGTGATACTCTGTCCATGTATATGAGAAGTCCGTGGGTCAGGCACATACAAAAGAGAAGATAAAACGTCACGATACTTTGGCAGATTAGTTTTTCGACTGTAACAATACTAACCTATGCAGTAGAATAGTATCCTACGTTATCCATGTTGGATCTCTTCTTGTGGATCTATCCTGGCAATGAATTCATGAACTCAAGCAGAGCGTATCAAGCATGTATCTATCACTCATGGGCGGGTTCCCCAGTGAAGTATATCAAAGAAAAACATATTTCGCCCCTTCTTATTGGATGATCATCAAGTTATTCCAACAACTTTGAGCACTACCGGCCCATTTACACTTCTTAATTTTGCCTTAGTGTTTTCCTTTGGAGGGTGGATTTGGCAAGGTACTGTCATCGCTGTTCGAGAGGTTCCCGCACCTGGGTCACGTGACTCTTAGCGAATGATACTAAGGGAAGTTGTAAGATTCCGGTCTTCCTCTTTGGAGCAAATTTTAATCTGTGCTTGGTTAAGCTTCCGTGTAATAGTGCAGTGACAGAGCAAGGATCTTCAACCGCATGCGTGGAAATCCTGGGGAGCATAGGGGATATATCCTCCACTTTTTGAACTTTCTGGAGATGCCCCATCAGCCCACCGACTCTAACTTTATCACACAGTGAGTTTGCTCCAAGGGTCATTCATGTCTGCCCCCATCTTCCAGTCCATGGGCGTCAATCCTGGGGGGGGGGGGACAAGTTCCCCCCACATTTCGATGGGTGGGGGACAAATATCAAATGCCCCCCCCCCACATTTGCGTTAAATAGTAGTGCCGTGGCTCTATTTGACTGGCTTTTTGAGTGGTATGTAGGTTTGTTGGGCAATTGTTAAGTGTCTCGATGCAGATTCTGAATGCAGATTTCGTCAGGGAAATCTTATATAATGACAAAATTTCGGCGCGCTTCGCGCGCATGCGTCACGGTTTGCACTCCTTTTCATGACCATTAAAAAGTTAAATAAATGGAACTATTCAGACCACAACACTCTCTGAAAGCAGACATACATCTCCAAACATCTGAAGGGGCCTCTCATCACTATGGGATCATTCAATCAGTGGCGTACGCAGAGGGGAGGGCCATTCAGCCATGCCCCCTCACTTATTCCGATTTTTTTAAGTTCCTAAAAATACGTAAATTTTTTAACACAAATTTTACTTCAAAAGGTAGCATATTTGGCACCAGATTGCATGTAAGGACACCTTATTTTCAAAAATTTTCAAAGGGGAGGGGACACACCTCCCCTTAAACCCCTCCCCCAGGCCGGCGGTCACACAACATACTGCATGCCCCGCCACTTTGAGACAAATCCTGGGTACACCACTGCATTCAGTCTAATCTGTAGCATGATGTGGAAGGGTAAAAGAATTTTGTTGCCGTTAAACATTTTTCAAAAATTTTTACAGAGCGCTTCGCCGATGCCATTATCGGTATAGATGGTGATTGTTAATACACTTACGACTTAAAAGCATTCAGAAAACTCCCTTGCTAGTCCTTCACAACTTTGCTATACTACGATCAGCTCCAAAAATATCCCAAAGGTAGCAACATTTTGCATCTAAGCAACCTTAAATTAAGAAAAAATTTCACAAAGGGGAGGGGGCGCCTCTCCCCAGGATGACACTTTTATATAGTGACAAAGGAAGGATCCCCACTGCTGTATACAAACGCAACGGGCATAAAAAGGTGCAATTTACGTGCCGCCACTGCAGTTACTAAAAACATCTAGCCAGTCGGGAAAATTAGAATTCACTAAATTATGGACATTTTCCAGCCATATAGGATCAGCTCCAAAAATATCCCAAAGATAGCACCATTTTGCATCTAAGCAACCTTAAATTAACAAAAATTTCTCAAAGGGGAGGACCCCTCCCCTTAGACCCCTCCCCCAGGATAACACCTTTATGTAGTGACAAAGGAAGGATCCTCACTGCTGTATACAAACGCAGGGTGCATAAAAAAGGTGCAATTTACACGTCTCCACTCAGTTGGAAAAAACATCCAGCCAGTCGGAATTTGGGACGGTCACCTTCACACCCCAAAACATGTCACCCTAGCAACGGGCCTGGTCGGGTCCATGATCTCCGACAATGATGCACGCTGCGAAGCGTGGTTTCAGCTATTTTGGGACATGGTAAAATGTATTTCACCTGGCAGATCTCAATGATGGTCATGTTAACTTTGAAATGATAATTCTTATAAGACAGGCCCGTAGCCAGGCCGGGGCACGAGGGGGCCGTGCCCCCCTATACGGAAAATCGATCGAAAATAAAATTTTAGTACATGTAAACGGTGGCCCTGGTATTACACCAAGCAATTTGTAACCAAAAATGATCCCAAAAGGAGTTTAATTATGAACATATTTTGTTCTCTGTAATATTTTTGTTCTAAAATCACAAAAATTTTCGCTCGCTACGCGCGCTTTCATCTTTAGTTACATAAAGTTTTAACACCCGTTTCAGATATGTTGGCTTAATTTGTAAATGTACAGGTTCCATAATTAGGCTATTGTTCTTTCGTGTAGGTGTGATTCCCGGAAAACCACAAAACTGAATCCATAGAAAGTTCCATCCTCTTTCTCTTACGATCGGGAAGATTCTTAATTCAGACTCAACATCATGATAATCATTTTGTATGAAACGTAAAGTGTCTCAATGTCCGGGGGGGGGGGGGTGGAAGGGGGCATCCCCCCGCGACCAGTCGCCCGGCGTCTTGGTTTCGTTCTTAAAGACAGAGACACTCATCACCCCAAATACATTTTGGTTGGGAGAAAGCAAAATTCTCAATTGGTCATAGGCGAATGCTCTTTGATAAACATCAAAGCTCACAACACACAGCATGCGCAGAGAATGTTCTGGTTACATATTATTGCCTTGTACGCCCAACAGGACATGCCCTTAAGCAATAAACTAGGTTTGTGTCTGCACAAGGAGGGGCCCAACACAGTTTTGTAAGGAGTAACTTAGTCGGGATAATTGGAACTGTCTAGGACGAAGTGGGCAGATTCTTCCATAGAAACCCAAATTTTCTAACTTTCCTTAATAAGAACCAAATATTTTCAATTTTTCTTCAACAGAACCCAAAATTTTTCGCCGGTCGCCCAAAATTTCGCGTTTGGTACCCAGTCTGTAACCCATTGCTTTTGACGGAGCTTCGGGTTGCTGGACCTCTTAGGGGAGCTTGGTCCCTTCGTCGGGCTTATCTTTCCACCACCCCTTACTGAGTCTGTATGCAGCTTTTACCGTGGTAAATAATTTTCCTGCAAAATTTCGGCGCTCTTCGCGCGCAATTCTCACAAGCGAAGTAATATCACCCATGAACATTATTAGTACAAAAATTCAAGTGAACTCTTCCAGCCAAAGCTAGGTGAAGTCTCAAAGTTAGATCCCGACCATCAAGGGGCTTTCATGTAGTAATCTAGTACCTTGAGTAACATTCGCTCCGCGACGACTATACGATTTGAAGCTAAATTTACTCGTACCAAAAATTTATTCCAAAATTTACTTTTTCTCGTGTTTTTTTTTTCATGTAAAATTTCGTTCAAAGTAGAAATACGATAATGACCATCCGAAGTGTGAACTGTGAAGACATTGGTGTGCTCTCACTGTCATTCAAAGTCCTGCTCAAAGCTCCATGCTAGTGTTCCCATATTGTTAATTCGCCACATATTCGGGGAATTTCCCTCTGGGTCCTAACAAAATCATACTGGATCACACCAAGCCTGCCTAATGGCAGCCCCTGGTCCCGCCTCGCCTTTAGCAAAGTACTTAACCGGCTTCACCTGCGCTTGCTGCGCTGAAGATATATTGTGATTATAGTGTTGTTCCCTTCACTTGTGGAGAATTTCTACGTCTCTGTATTGCAATCGGGGGGAATAATTTCCATCAGAAGAGTGAAATTTTCGCGCGCTTCGGCGCGCGTAAGTGCACACGTAAAACCGATACGTTTATGCTATGTGTGGTAAGCTTGAGATATAATCCCCTGTAGTTCCGTCAAACTGTAATCCTGTGTTGGTAGTACTGACAACAAACATAATCTTCTTCGTTGCCCCTCTATGAGGTGTCGGTGCCCCCTATATCAGAATTCCTGGCTACGGGCCTGTTATTAGAATAGGGCGTCAGTCATCATAAGGGGGGGGGCCTATAGGAAGACACCCCTCTTCAAAACCAAAGGGATTGGTTTGTGCTAAGTCATGTTTGTCCCCCGGCCCCCCCCCCCCCCGCACATTTGAATACGGATTGACGCCCCTGTTCCAGTCTTTTCACACAAATTTCCGACACTGCTCGACCGGAAGACTGGGGAAATACTCAAGTCTGTCGGAAGTTAGTTCTGAGAGCAGGATTAGAATCGATTAATGTAACTACACCAGACTGACGTACACGGGCCCTGCCTCGTTACACTATGAGCTCCAGTTTTACATCGAATAGAGAAGGCGGTGTTCATCCAATATCAATCTGGTATAAAGTTCCCGATAAGCCCAATTGGCTTGAAGCATTAAAGTTTAAACTAAAACTGTCTGTGAAAGCCGTGACAACTGTAAGGCGTAATCGTTAATCCTGTAATAAAGTTTCAGGATTTGGTGTTTGAGAACACATTTAATTGTCGCAAGAAAAAAGCCGCATGTATCATTCGGTGTCTTAAACTCTTAAAAATTTCAGTAAGGCAAACTTGAACCGCCCCTGACACACAGACTTTTCAAAAGAGAGGGGGCACATTCTTCGCTTCCCCTCCCCCCCCCCCGAAGGAGCACACCGGTATAAAGGACTGAGCAGCGTGGGAGACTCCATGGAAGAGCAAAGCGCTCCCCTGTAGGCGTCAGGCCCACGGGACTGCTGTAGGGCCACTAGCGGGATCCAGGTGCAACGCCCTCACATAAGGGTTAAGCAGTCGAAATCCCCGGAGTCTTAAATATTTTAAAAATTGTGACCATCAGAAAAAGAAAAACATTTTCAAATAGCATTGGATGCTCATATAACAGCCTACAAAAATCACAATTTGATGATTTTTTGTCAGCCTAACTCGGGCTACTGATTTAATTAATCGGGGAAGGGACCGAAGGTAGGGATACCATCATGTCGGGGGTTGCCTTGGGCCTTGGAACGATTATTCTACTTATTCTGCCCAGCAGGAGTTAATATTGGTAGAACGGCCTAACAGGTATGCTACTGAGGCGAAGCCCTTGTGTACTAGCACCAAAGGTGCATCTATACGACGGGGAAACCTGGGCCCTAATGGAAAAATCTGAAGTACAAAAAGGAGTCCTTTGTATGAAATTTAGAGGGCCATGAGGCATCTTAATTCATGATTATAAGGATGAAGAGTTTCCAGAATTTTCATGAGCCATAATAAGAAGAGTGTGGTTACTGCCTGTTGAGGCCATCCCAGGCCGGTGCTTGCGAAAACACGGAGAAAATTCTGGTACACTGTAAAAATTGATTAACACTTTTTTGTAACAGATAATAAACGCGTCTTGGCGTTTATGTAACAGAAAAAAACAAGAAAATACATAAGCAAATTAAACGTCTAAAACGCCAACTTTAACACATTGACGCCACTTTAACGCCATCTCGTAAACACGTTTATGCGTTTATTTCATGATTACTGTAAACATCAAGTTGTTTTAATAAAGAAAAATTAACATATATATAGTAGAGACCCCGAAATTGGCGCACACCCAAAATTGGCGCACCTTCAAAAATTACTAGCTATCACTATAGCAACGTTACTGTAGCGAGCCTAACGTTTTTGAACATATCAGGTATTTTGTTTTTCACGATAATGAATCCATTTCAGGTACATGCATACCTTAATATGATTATTTTTCAAGCATTTTATAACTGCATCCCACACTTGGGTGTAATTTTAATATCTACTACTCTCTAAAAACAACGAAAATTACCTTACCCTGGTGTGCACTAGTCCCAAAGTACTGCTTCACTGACGTATTTATGCCTGCACTGTGTGCTGGGTTTATAACCTAGGTTATAAGGTTATTATACTCTGTTTGTAACTTGACCAAATTTCCCGTCTTTCTTAGGCAGGTTAGGTCAGCAAGTTAATACAAGTTTTGCATGATACTGTATGTGAGGCAACTAAGCGCCTTCCCTGCGAAGCGGACTCTGTTGCTCAGCACCTCTACCACAAGGACCACGCAATACAGCTTGCTACGTAGGCATCTGTACGTAACTGTACAAAGTCAATGAAAAATGTTGCACACTACACATATCTGCATATGGAAAATGCGCCACTTTTGGGTGTTGTTAAGACTGACATCGAAGAAAATTTCAGAGTCAAATCAAGCTTTCTTTTACTAATTTCTGGATGGGAGTAGGAAAAGTGTGGGTAGCAATGCATCCGTAAGTTACTACACATTTGGAAAAGGCAAACAGGAGAGTGTCTGGATTTATTTTATTCTAAATATCGGCTTGGAAATGCTTGGGTGCGTCAATTTCGGGGCAACCATGCTATAAATCATGTAAACGTGTTTGCGGAGTGCACTTTAATTGACGTCATTATCCTTATCATGTGTTAATGTTCGTTCCGTCATTTACTGTGCGTATCCATTTTGTTGTTCGATTTCTAATTCTTAAACGCCATATATGTGTTCAAAAAATGAAGACGTCTGTTTTTACAGTGTATTCAGTTGTAAAGAGATTTTTGGTATGCAAGTACTTCTATACCTTATGGAGGTATTACCATTTTATGGTCCTTGGTGTGGTACTTAGTTCCACCTCGGTGAGGACACAGGAAAGCAAATTTCCCCTTGCAAGTCACAAGACAATGGCTTTTAAAATAAACACGCATTTATCCCATGGGATGAAGGTTTTAAATATCCTTGTATGCTACTGGATGTTTTTTTAAATGACAACAAAAATTGGATGTCTTTATCACTTTTCGAAATGGACTAACTAAAGATCGATCGGAAATATTTATTTAAAGGAGAGGAGTCACACGGTCACAGTAGTCCCATAGTTCTAGAAAAAAAGATGTTGAAACAATAATTCTGAAAACTATCTCACAGTAGGGTACTGCTTCACAAAAGTAGATGTACGCTAAGTAGTTACTATAACATTTTGTGCAATTTGAGTTCCCTGATTGACTGATTAAGGTGCTTAGTCATGGGCGCTCATTTCCAAATTGATAAACTGTGTGTTTTTGAATACTTTTTAAACCCAAAATTTCACGGCACGGGGAACACACTGAGGTGGGGGAACTACACAATGAGGCCCCCCCTGGCCAAGTTGGCGAAGCCACTGCCACCCCTAACTGTTACCTCTGACCCCTGGACAAAACCCACCCCAGCCATAACAGTTTTCAAATTAATAATTTTATTAAAATGTTTACATATTACAACTCGATTTCCGCTCAATTTTAGTTGGCCCTGCCCTGAGTTTGCAAGACCTATTTTTGTCCCTGGCATCAACATTTATTTATATATATTTTTTTTTGCTCGGGGAGTCAGGCAGAGCTGAGGAGGGCTGCCTTCCCTCAGAGTCCCCTCGTCATGTGTATCCCGCTAGGGAAGGGTTAGTGCCCCGCTATAGTAGTCCCCTACCCTCCCACACGCTTTAATCCTAATCTACTGTTATTTTTGTGACTCTTCCATATGGAAGAGTATAGACCAAACTATGTACCTGCTCCACATTCACACGGTGCATGAAGGTGATATTAGGCGATATCTAGTACTACCTCCCTGCGAGGTGCATGTCCAGAGCCCTGTATTTAGACGGCTCTTTGCATGCCCAGGCCTATAGCCTGACACTAGACGCTGTGCAGAGCCGTATATTTGTAAATATACGGCTCTGGTGCTGTGCATCAAAGATATTACAAGCATAGATTCCAAACTTGAAATGGCGCGTTGACTCCTCATGGAGGTGAATATATCGGGGCGAAAGTGCTGATCATTGCTCAGTCGTTTTGAAAACATACAGGCAAATAAATGGCTTACAAAAGTGTTAGTACTTGTTATTTCGGAATGTTGTAGACTGGAGAAGTACTACGCCTCAATAAATTCCACTTAAACAAGTATAACGTATTTCTTCAACGCGGCATCTACGTATATTTACACTTGAACATGAAGGCACAATGACTGGTTTTGCAAGTTCATGGACATTCATTGGTCAGTTTCTATGGTATCTTCAAGTGACGCACTTTAATATGCGCGTTCAATTACTTCCGCGCTTATAACGTGAAGGCAACTAGCGCGTTTGTTTCCAGAGCGCGCAGAACTGTGCGTCAAGTATTCCGGATAATACACAGAGAAATGTATTCTGCGCGTATAGAATGCGTTGTAAAAGTGCACGCACGCAAACATCCTTTAACAATGAAATTTCTGTGACGCGTTCTTATTTTTGTATGCAGATCGCGGCATATAACGGCGCACATGTCAAATTTACACTTCCGCCCCGATATATGCGTCTCCTTAGGGAGTCACTGAGCGTAACAGTGTAGGTATAGGAGTTTGGAATCTATGCTTATAATATCTTTGCTGTGCATCAAAGATATTATAAGCATAGATTCCAAACTCCTATACCTACACTGTTACGCTCACTGACTCCTCATGGAGACGCATATATCGGGGCGGAAGTGTGAATTTGACAGGCGCGCCGTTCTATTCGGCGATCTGCGTACAAAAATAAGAACGCGTCACAGAAAATTCCACTGTTCAAAGAGGTTAGCGCGGGTGCACTTTAACAACGCGTTCTATACGCGCAGAATACATTCCTCTGTGTATTATCCGGAATACTTGACGCACAGTTCTGCGCGCTCTGGAAACAAACGCACTAGTTGCTTTCCCGTTGTGAGCGCGTAAGTAATTGAACGCGCATATAAAAGTGCGTCACTTGAAGATACCATAGAAACTGACCAATGAATGTCCATGAACTTGCAAAACCAGTCATTGTGCGTTCATGTTCAAGTGTAAATACGTGGAATGCCGCGTTAAAGAAATAAGTTATTCTTGTTGAAGTGGAATTTATTGAGGCGAAGTACTTCTTCAGTCAACAACATTCCGAAATAACAAGTATTAATACTTTTGTAAGACATTCATTTGCCTGTTTATTTTCAAAACGACTGAGCAGTGGTCAGCACCTCCGCCCCGATATATTGGCCTCCATGGGGAGTCAACGCGCCATTTTAAGTTTGGAATCTATGCTTGTAATATCTTTGCTGTGCATGCTCTCTAGCGCCCTCTTTTTAGTCAAACAAGAATCCATCCCAACGCGCCGATGAATGAACTGAAGTGTGCACATTTTGCCACGGTAACTTCGAATTTGTCAAGATGGCTGCTACCATGAAGGAGCAAGTCAGCGAATTGATAGCCAAAAAGGATAGCATAGAAGCAGAAATCAAAGAACTTTATGGTGTTTTAGAAACGGTGAGAAAATCCAAAGCGTAGATCTTACACAACACCGGATGAACTGAGCCTGGATTATCGTTAGGCCTAGTCCGCAGTCTGCTGACCTAGGCCCAGGCCTAACTTAGTATTTGGGAAGCTTTGGGGCTTCCCATACTAGGTCAGCAATAGGCCTAGCCTAGTATACCAATTGTCCAAATTGGGCTACCGCGACTTCAAAAATTTTGAATGGTCTCGATCTTTCTCAAATTCACGTATAATCCTACATAATTGACCTCTACGGGGCCTTATATGTTTAAGACCCTTCATTCTAAGATTATTACAGTAGCACTTAGTGTCCAAAAAAAGACCAAAAATTTTGATTTACACAAACGATCCTGTTTTGTTTTTTTAACATTCTATGAAATGCCAAATCGTGTAACTAGGACGTTCACACTATTGTATGCTAAATAGCACGCACTGCTGTTTAATTGTGACATAGTCCATAGCTATAGTTATGTTGCTTACCAGTCAAAACGTCCCCTGACCAAAACGTCCCCGTACCAAAACGTCCCCGCTATTGGTCAAAACGTCCCCGTGCAAAAACGTCCCCGGATTTGGTAGGAATTTAGTGTCTTTCCGCCATCGGTACATTCCGCCATAACATTCCGCCATGGGTTTTGCACCATTCCGCCATGGCGGAAAGGTGCAAAAACATGGCGGAAAGGTGCAAAATCTATGGCGGAAGGGCACTTTCTCAAAATCTGAGAAACAAAAGGTCTTGTTTTCCTTGCAAAAATATTTTCAAAGGGTTATTTTGAGAACGACACATCATTCACTATTAAAATAACCATAATTAACACTTTACTGCCATGGCGGAAAGACATGTTTTCTATGGCGGAATGAACACATTTTCTATGGCGGAAAGTACCTATGGCGGAATGGCACGGCCCCCATTTGGTAGCCTTTATCTTCCCTTACAGTATGCCTACTCTGAAGTTCAAATAATTTTTTAAAGTACAATTATTGGAATGAAATGAAAATTTTCTGGAAGATTTAACCTTTTATGTTAAATTCCAAAGTGTTTGTGGTAATCATTCTACGTTCGTCAGTTGTAAAACTAACAGTTAGGCCTAACTGTTAGGCTAGGCCTAACGTTAGTCGGATAGCATCAGTTCTAACGTTATCTTAGGCCTAGGCCTGCCTAACTTTATCGTAATCGATCCTCATACACCCAATTTTTTTAACATGTCTCAAGTTTTCCTCAAGTTTCAAACCGATAGTTTTAATTTGGATTCCTAAAATCATGTTCAAAGTCTCTATGGCGGGGACGTTTTGACTTCCCATATATAATAGTACGGGGACGTTTTGGTAAAAAGCGGGGACGTTTTGGTAGCGAAAATGCGGGGACGTTTTGGTCTGGGGACGTTTTGACTGGATACCGTTACGTTCATACACGCGTATATAGCAACAATCACTGCAGCAACGCACGCAGACGATATTACTCTCACAGTAATATGCGGTCAAAAGTTTGTGTTGCAATAGCCTAGGCCTAGTTCAGGGAACAAAGTGTACGTCAGAACTAGGCCTAGGTACCCTAGGCTACGTTAGGCCTACAGTAATGTTTCAAAAGACCGTTCGGTTCCGACGTGCTAACGTTAGGGGCAGGACTACACAAGTTGCTATGCATACAATGACAGACTTACAGTACAGTAGCCTAGGCCTACTGTAATGCAAACTTTACTTTACGTTAGGGCGTAGGCTAGTTTCGTTACTCAGTACCTACCTCAGTACCTTTACTAAAGACCTAGGCTATGTATGGCTCCCTATGTACAGCCCTTGCACTGTACTGTACAATGACCTCCCGATAAATTTGGTGACCATTGTGATAATTTGTTTTCCCCTAAAAAAGTCCCTTTGACTGGAACTTGAAGCAAAAGGGTGTTATTGGTCTAGGGGGCTCCATTCATCTTCTTAGGCTTACCCCAAACTATTTTAGATTGGGGGGGGGGGGTTAAAGTAGGCCTAGGCCTACATTAGTCTGCAAGTTCCAGCATAAAATCAGTGATGTCTCTGTCCATAAGAACCCTCGCCTGTTACTGTACTTTTATTGTAAAGTACTGTAGGCCCTAAGTAGGCCACAGGTGCCCCTTAACATTGTATAGTATACCATATACTATGTAGTATATATAGACAGAAAGGTATGTCACAAATCTCCTAGCTCGAACAAACAACTTACTTTTCTGGCACAATTACTGCACTCTTCTCACCAAATTTGTCTGTGTCGAGACTTTTGATCATAAGGTACCTCAAGGCAGCTCTTTTTTCCCGAATAATTTCACTTGGCATTGTCTGAAGGATGAAATTTCGCTGGAGTAACAGTATGAGGATGGTAGCTGCTGATGGAGAGCATTCAGCACTTCCACACTATATAATACAATACTCCTAAAATATTCTCTAAAGTTCTCTTAACTTCCTGAATTTCTTCCAAAATTTGTCAGTTCTGTTTTGCTTTGATTGTTACAAATCTTACAGATACATATTTAGGGCCCCCGATTTTCCGCTTCACAAAATGGTAAATTCCGTTTTCCACTTTTCATTTTCCGTTTTTTTCCGTTTTCAACTTTCCCTTTTCCGTAGATTTCCGTTTCAGATATAAATGGCAATTATAAGTTTCCGTGATCTTCCGTTAAACTCATTTCCTCTTGCAAGTGTCCCGCATGCACACCTACAAGTTACGAACCTGGTTTATAGTTATTGTGCGACCGATCATCTGTCAAATAAATCGGGAATAAAATAGCATGGGTAAAATTTTATCACTCAAAGGATTACCACCACCGATTTTGGAAAACTGGAAACGGGGCTAAATACACTTCTGGTTTCTGCAAATAACTGAATAATTCCCCCAAACACACATTTCTTCAAGTTCCTGCACAAAATATCAGCACTGATACTCACAAGATTTGCAAAATTTAAAGCTCTCCAAATGATAACGATCATCGAATTGTTGCGTCAAAGCTCACACAGTATTACCTTAGAGGTGTGCATGCCACGGACAATCAATGCTGTACATCTGCATAGTCTACAAACCATACTACAGGGCGACATGCAATGACATTGCTACGTTTTTCCAAGTTCCAGTGCTAAATCATCTATCATTTTTAAACACGTGCCTCGTTATCCTGCATAAATTATTCCACTTCCCACATTCCTATTCGTTAATTTTTAATTGTCATAACATGCGCGTGCGTACACGTAAATTGCCAAAACAAGTGCGTCATAACTTCCCAAGAAAGTTTCTTGCGAAGTTGAAGTTCACCTTCGTAGTACATCGAGTACGGTGTGCAATACATAATGCAAGGACCGTGTATTGCCCGCGCTGTTACATAGGGCGTCGGTCATGAATGAACTAAGGGAAGCGGCCCCGTGTAAATTATGCACCCCCACCGGCAATTATCCAGGGAGTTGCGACAGTTTTTCGATTACGGGAATATATCGGGCTTGCGTTTCATTTGGAGAATCTTTTTAAACTGGACGTACAGTAAGTTTTGGGCAAGACAGTTTACAAAAAATATATTCATATCGATAGGGCCCCATGAGATGCGTGCACCAAGTAAATTGAGTGGAATTTTAGTGGCCTTGAAGTGCTAAGATACTGTAACGTTAGTTACGTATTTTTGCAGAGAACTGAGCGGATAGGCTACTAATACTATGTAGCACTACTACCTTAGTACAGTCCAGTACAAAACACGATACACGGAATTTTCCGACGTGATCGGTGAATGAAAACAAACAGTTAGCCACAGTAGTTTCACGTCACGTAAAATGTGGGAGCCTTTATTCCTATTTTCTGTTCTCGAATCAGATACGTACGTCAGAAGTGTAAAAGTCCTCAAGTGCCCTTGATTTGTGGAGAATAAATTTGTCTATGCTTCGTTAAAAATGCAAAAATCTTGTTCTGTGCTTACTTTTTTGTGGACGCGATATGAAATCGCAAATTCCGTAATTTTCCGTAAAAAATTGTCAATTCCGTTTTATTCTGTATTTTTCCGCGATCGCGGAAAATCGGTGGCCCTACATATTAGCATTAATATGCAAGATTTTTGAACACAGAAATTCATAAAATTTGAAAACCTTTTGAAAAGTGGAAGGGCTTGCATTTACTATGAGCATTTGTTGCAGCTGAAGACTGTACAACAGTTACAGTTCAACTGTCACAAGTGCTTGTAGAAAATGCTAGCCCTTCCACTTTTCAAAAGGTTTTCAAATTTTATGAAATTTAATGTTCAAAAATTGTTCATATTGATGCCAATATATATCTGCAAGATTTGCAATAATAAAAAGTGAACCATAATAAAACAAATTTTGGAAGAAATTTAGAAAGTTGAGAGAACTTTAAAGAATACTGTATTTTAGGAGTGTTTTATTATACAGTGTGGAAGTGCTGAATGCTCTCCTATCAGCAGCTACCATCCTCATACTGTTACTCCAGCGAAATTTCATCCTTCAGACAATGCCAAGTGAAATTATTCGGGAAAAAGAGCTGCCTTGAGGTACCTTATGATCAAAAGTCACGACACAGACAAATTTGGCGAGAAAAGTGCAGTAATTGTGCCAGAAACGTAAGTTGTTTGTTCGAGCTAGAGGATTTGTGACATACCTTAATACATAGTATATGGTAGACTATACAATGTTAAGGGGTGCCTGTGAAGTAGGCTAGGGCCCCAAGGTGCATGCCATGCACTCTGATAAATTATCACTTCTGCAGAAAAAAGAAATGGGTTGCACACTAGGGCTGTGAACGTTTAGCAAAATTACTAAACATTTAATCGCAAAATTTTGCGATCATTTAGCGATTAATCGCAAGAACCTATGATCAGCACCAAGACTTTAAACGTGCCCTTGAACATGACGAATATGTAAAATGCGTTAGTGACGTCCAGGGGACATAGTTTCCATGAACCTCAAACACAGATCCTCATAGAAGCTCAATTTTTATGCCATATGTTTACGTGTGTGCCATTTATATAATTATGTATTTCACTTTTTCAAAAAGAGTGAACATCTAATTTTCTGTAATGACTGCAGGTTGTTTTTTATTTCATATGGAAAAATGCTTTTTGCGATTAATCGCTGGTAGCTTCGTACTAAACGTTTATTACACATGCGATCGTTTAGCGATTAATCGCTAAACGGTCACAGCCCTGTTGCACACCGACCCAGTGGAACGCTGTATTACAGTACAGTATATCTGCCATACTTGCACACTGCGTACAGTATCATTTAATGATCGGCACAAAATGGGTCCCAGTGGGTTCCCATGTTCTTATTTCACGGAACCCGAAAATGGATTCCCACGAAATCTGACATGCAAAGACTTGCACAGTCCAACAGTATCTACTGTACGACCCCAAATGCTTAATGGGACTCTTGAGCCTGCGACTTAAATATATGTACTGTAAGACTGCTTCTCAGCCATCAGATCTCCCCCTTTATAGTAGGTCTGTCAAAATTTACTTTCTTCTCATGTGCAAAAGAAGTTTGTACCAAAAATTTTCATTTACATCAACAACAAGAATTACTTAACTAAAAGCAAAGAAACAATTATCTTATGTGTCAAGTTTAAATGAAGGTTTCTTGTGACTCTCTTGCCTTCATATTTTTGTTAAAATTTTATACAAAAGTGTAGTTTCTTTAAATGCCTAAACTAGGTACAGTACTGTAGGCCTGCATGAATCCATTCAGTGATACCTGGTGCTGGTAAACAATGCTGTCAGGTTCTGTACAGTAGTATTATTGATCAGCATTGGTACTATGTAATATGATTTGTAATGATGGGATTTAAGATTTACGGCGGATATTAAATTTTCCCAACTTAAAAAGAAATTCCCACCCAACCCCCATATTTTTCGATATATCTCTGTCCCACCAGTATGTTGGAATATAATGTCTCCCTCAGCTTTTGTGTTTGGTTAAAAAAAAAGAAAAAACACTAATTTGAATGCAGGCATGTACAGTACATTTATTTTGTATTGTAGGACTGCTACAGTACAGTATGTAACAGTACTTCAGTGTACATTCTGTACCCCTACAGTATCCCCGCTACTCATGTGTTCTGTATTTTATGCTGTGCACATACAGTAGTACCTTGAAAGGTCTGAACTACAGGCTTGTAGTCATTAAATCCATGCTTTGTGAACTTTCGGAAATGTTTGCACATACTCCTTGGGTTACACAACAGTATCATGCCAGTGTTTATTTTTTATTATTTTGTAGCAAAAGAATGTTGGAATGGAGGAACCACTTGTGGATACGGAAGGATATCCAAGAAATGACATCGATGTGTATGCTGTGAGGACAGCAAGGCACAAAATCATCTGTGAGTACTTATTATTTCCCATAGACCAGTTGTGGCTCCATGAAGGAGGGAAATATTGTACAGGGATATGACTGCCAGAGGTCACTCCCTCTAGAGCGAAGGTTATCTAGATCGAAGGTTTGCTAGACAGAAGATTCCCTTGGACAAAAATGCAGTTGGGTTAGAACTTTGAAGAAGGGTTACATTTGGGTAAGATACAGAACACTGTAAGGTTTGGGATTAGGCTAAGGATTAGCCTTGGGAAGGATTACGGTTTGGGTATGAATTAGGCTATGGTAAGGGTTAGGATTACAGTAAGTTCAGATTTTAGATCTTTGGCCCAGTGAATCTTCGATCTAGAGAACGTTCGATCAAGTCAGCTTTTCCCCCTCCTCTCTTCAGCTTTCCCCCACACAGCACTACGTACACTGCCAAGAAAGTACTTGTAGCAATGATCTAGCCAAAGTTTGTGATGTTGATATCAGAACCTAGACTAAATGTTCATCAGAGTTACTAACTAGGGGTTTGGGGATGAAGGCCAGGGGGTGGGGGTGGGGTGGGGGGGGGGGGAGGGGGGGGGGGTGGGGGTACACCGGGTCCCAGTCTGTAGAATGGCATCTCTTGCATGGGTTGACCAAACAAGGATGTGCCCCCCCCACCCCCATACCCAGGCTGCCAACCTTCCTACATTCACCACAGATGTGCATAAAGGTGAAGTTACTCGGTCATGGGCAAGTTGAACCAGTGTAGCCTACTGTACGTATCATATGGCCAATTTTCAGAGTTTCAGTAACATAAGGCTTTGACACAAAGCTTTAAGTCAAAGGAGAAAAACATACTGTACTGTACCATGGAGTATGTGTACCTAACAAACTGAGAAAGGTGGTGTGAGAAAGGTGGTGTTTGAAAGTTGGGCACTGCTTGTAAGTCCTTTTTGTTGTAGAAAGCAGGGTATTTTCAGGCTGGCATTCTGTGGGGTCTTTTGAAAGAGAAAGTTTGAGTACTGTACAGTACAGTACAGTATGTTATGACTAAACCCCATAGCAAAATTTCATTCCTACCCTAACATACCCCCGTTTGAAGATTGCTATCTTTTGTCCAAGAAATTCCTCCAAGTTTCATCAAGCTCACAGAATGTGAGGCAAAGTGGTCATCATGGCCTGAGAGTGTCTTTGTTCGTATAATGAGGCCTACCTTTTTTGTCCTTCCTTTCAGTGGTATCAACATTATGCAGAAATAAAAAGCCATGTTGGATCAATTTGCCAGGATGAGATTTACAGCTTTCCCATCATGCATGACAAAAATTGAAAATACAGCATTTCTTCAAAAAGTAGTATTTTCCAGTTCCAACATGCTATTGAGATGGGGTTGTCACTCTGTCACCTATACCAGGTCTCCTCATTTTTAGAACATCAACTTTATTCTCCAGAATGCATGACTTGCAGTACAGCACAGTGTTCCCCAAAATGACATGACAAGTACAGTAGACACCTGCAAAGATTCTTTGTGGGTGGTGCCACATCACACAACAGTGTTTTTGTTCAAGACATGGAACAGCAAATGTAAGACTGATTGGGAGTTGATAGCTACTGTAATGTAGTCAATAGTCCAGTTGTTATATATACAGTAATGTGTGGGTACAGTATTTAAAAGGATACTGTATGTTTGTGAGCACAGGAAGACTCTGGATTACAGTATTCTACACTTGATGGTCAACTTGGTGGAGAAAATGGTGTGAAATGGGGCAATATTGGACAAAAGACCTACATGTATACTGGCTACATGTCTGGTGATTAAGATATTTCTTGTAATGTTCCAGGCCTACAGAATGATCACAAGGCCCTGATGGCTGACATAGAGAAAGGTTTACACGAGTTGCATGCCCTGGAAAGAACTTCAACTACCAGACATACCTCGCAGCAAAATGGTACCGATAGGCAGGAACTGCCGGCAACATTTGCCAAGGTGGATCTTGTCTCAAAATCTTCCCCTGCTGAGAAAGCTGTGAGTGTTTTATGTCACTGTTACTCTGTTTTCACTATTTTTTAGATCAATCAGGAATGCATTTCTTTTGAAGACAGTTACAACAGTGTGACCTGTAGTGTCATGAAAGGTGGTCTGAATTGTGGAAAACTTGTCGCTAATCTGATACTGTAAATACAAAATATTTAAAACACAGTGGGGTTTGTGAGGTTCAAAGATTCAGAAAATGTAGTTAGTATTACAATTTGGTACTACAAGGGAATATTGTTGTTGTTGTTGATGTTGTTGTTGTTTTTTTTTTTTTTTGAGAAATTAGGAAAGTATGTTAAAGTAAACTTTGGATTTGCTACCTTTGAAAACCATAAAACTTGTTTCTCCATAAATTTAGGCTGTTATCATTGATATGATCACGACACATTGTATCTGCCTGGCAGTGTAGAAATTTGGCAAATGCTGCTCTTTCTTTGAGAAGTGATGCTATTGTTGTTATTGCCTGTGCTTGCTGACTTTTATACCGTATACTGTACCAGCAAAGTTTCATATATCATCTGATATACAGTTATGTAGGTAGGTATTGTGTCTTCAGCCCCCTGTACTGTAAAGTACTGTAATAATATGACATGACTGAGAACCAGGGCTGTAGTCAAGTCCACCAAGCTCGAGTCCAAGTATGAGTCCAAGTCCATAAGGTCAAGACCGAGTCCAAGTCCAAGTCCGTGTCCAGTGTACTCCCGTCCAAGTCCAAGTCCAAAATTGTAAAATTTTCTGGTACCTGGCTTTGAAAGCTCCCTGCTAGCACTAAGCTCAATATGCTACAACACACTGACCAGACAAATATAGAAAAACCTCATGTCAAATTGGATGAAATTATAGTAAGAAACTGATCAATTACATGTTCACAACAGTATCAAAAACACTGTACTGTAGCTTATGATATGATAGGCCTAACCCAGGTAACACAGTGTAGGCCTTAATGGTAGCCTGTGTAAGAGGAGCTTGCTGTAGTAATCAGGACCTACTATTGGATTCAATCATGCCTTTGCTAATCCATCTAATCTATGGCCCCCCAAAGGAAACTACAAAAATCAGTGTTCTCCACAGATTTTCAAGAGAGGCGGTTAAGTGCAAAGAGCACAGGCGATGGCAAAGCACGTTGTTATGTGAGGGACTCCACTGACTAGCTGTCTTTTTCAAGTTGATACTGTAGATCCTACCCAGTACTCATAGGTACCATTTTACAAATTTATCACTTCATTTGTTTAAAAATATGTGCAGATTGGCCTTTATTTAAAAAAAAAAAAAGCAGTAGCCTTTTGTCAACTTTTTTTGGGGGCGGATGGAGCGGAGCAGAGCTTTTGTAGGGGGCTGGATTTTTTAGGGGGCAGTCGCTATTTCAGGGGGCAGCAATTTCCACTCAGGGGTGGGCCACTCCCTAAAACACCTTGTGGAGAACACTGAAAACATACTTCCAGATACCAACAACTTTGCTTTTCCCACCCTATTTCCACAAGAAGACAGGCACATACACACACACATAAAAGAGTCAGCATTAAGCATTATTATAGTTGTATGCAGATGCATGCAATTGCTTCCTGATGCCCTTTAATGCTGTATCACAGACTAAATAAAATTGGTTGTGAAGATGCTGATAAGGAACTAAGAAATCTTCATAAAAGTAAGATCTTTTCATGGTACAAGTCCTCATAACCTACAGTACAGTAGACCTGCTACATCAAAGAAAACTGTAGGCTTTATTACATGGCAAATGTCATTGCTTTTGGGAGGATTATGAAATTTAAAATAATATGATGAAGAAAAAGGCTGGACTTGATGGACTTGACTTCAAGTCCAAGCTAAAGTCCGAGTCGAGACAGCCTGAGTCGGAGTCCAACTCCAGGAAGCTCAAGTCCAAGTCAAAGTTCGAGTTCAAAAAAAGGGGACTTAAGTCAGGACTTGAGGTCAAGTCCATACTCCAGTCCTCCAGCCCTGCTGAGAGTTCACTGTTTATGCCAGATTTGCTGATGATTTACACAGTCGTGAAGATTGTAAGCAAATGACTCAGCTCTTTTCCCTTTCGAGAAACATAAAAAAAAAAGAAAAAAAAAACAAAAACTCCCCCAAAAGATAAGCTTAGAAACTGAAAAAACACAGAAGATAAGTAACTTTTAACCAGTAGGGATAATCAAAATGTTCCTTTTGCAAGCACAAAATAGGCCACATGTCATGACAAAAATAAAAAAGAAAAGAAAAGAGGTGGACATTATTTTTTTAGTTTTATTTTTCATTTTACATATCTGGTAGGCAAGAAACATAACTTGATGTCAATTTGAGACTGTTATAAGATACCATGATCACTGTTTTTGCATGGCAAATGCAGTTTAATACAACGGTACCTTAATTTGAAATATCCTGGTATCCTTACTCATGTGTAATTCCCTTAATCCATTTAGCTTTTTTATTTTAATTTTGTGTAGAATAAGTCCTTGATTTACAGTACATGTCATTGCAACATTTAAATAGTGAAACATGATAAAAGACACAATAGTAGCTGTGGTTAGGGTTCTGTAGTAAGAAATTGTAAGGTTCAACTTCAGTTTCAACACCATGTTGGCCATCTCTTTCCCCCTAATCAACATTCAAAAGTCAACAGCTTTCAATTCTTATATAGACTATGAACTGTTGTACATAATTCTTCACTGTTTTTCTCTTTTCTCCCGTCACCATCATGTTTACTGTAACACTGTGCATTTGTTTTACAGGGTCTACAAGTTGGTGATGAGTTTGTGGAATTTGGGTCTGTCACATGCAGCAACTTCAAATCAATGAGAGATATTGGAACATTAGTCCAGCACAGTCAGGGAGTGAGTTAGACTTTTTGGAACTTATACAAAATTTTGTTTGCATTCCTATTCTCATATATTTCGATATCGAAATTTTAATTCAGGCTTATTTCTATGCATTTAAGTTGTTGGAGCTCAGTTTAGTGTAATTTCAGGGTCAGAAAGCCACCCATGTCATCAGGAGCCTGGCCTGTACCAATTTGATTGTTGATGAACGTTGGCAAAATTTGACTTCTCCTCTTGGCAAGTGTTTGACATCTACCATAACAAGGCAAGGATGTATTAGTGCTACTCAGTCCTGTTCTGGTACAGTCTTTTAACATCCCCATCTGACAAACACAAGTGCAACCCCATTCTTCATTAGTTTCTTCAGAGACCGCGAAGATGGGGACTACGGGGACTTTAGCCCCCATACTTTTTCTGCCATGGGCATTTTGGGCTGCCTTAAAAGGCTTTTATGTTCTTGAACACATTGGGCCACTTCAATGATTAGCCCCCCCCCCCCCACTTCAAAATTGACTCCACGATCCCTGTTCTCTCCCAAAGGCTGGCAGGGATGGAAACCCTTATTGTTTACCATTGTTAACAACTGTACAGATCAAAGACATGAAGTGGACAACTCTTGAGTCAAACAACCAAAGAGCATTTTGTTAGTCATCAACTTTCACCCCCCCCCCCCCAAAATGGGGAAGGGGTGTTAATACACAGTAAGTTAATGGGCCTTGGGGCCTAAGCTGAAGCCTTTGAAGGGATGGCAGCGGCAGCAGCAGCTATAGCTTGATAGGTCTTCAAATGTGTTGTTATTGTGCAGTAATAATGAATGTTACTTCCTTTTCATATTTTCCTTTTTTCTAGCAATCAATCAGAGTGTTGGTGGTGAGGGAGCATGAAGTAAAACCATTATCTCTAACACCAAATGTTTGGGATGGTAGAGGACTTCTTGGGTAAGATACTTATTTCCTCACTCAGGTGGTTTTTTATTTTATCACTAATCGATATACTTGCCTGCTCATTGAGGAGTCAGGTTTTGTCAAAGTGCCTCACCATGCTAGCTGTGTGTTTGGTCATTTTCCTCTCCAACCAAATATTGCAAATTCCACTAATCGATATACTTGCCTGCTCATTGAGGAGTCAGGTTTTGTCAAAGTGCCTCACCATGCTAGCTGTTTGTTTGGTCATTTTCCTCTCCAACCAAATATTGCAAAGTCCTTCTTGAAAAATAAAAAATGCTCCAGTGGGCCTGAAGTATGGGCATTTGGCCATAAAAAAATCCTTAATAGTGCAATGGTGTGGTTGTAGAAAATCCTGAATTTGGTGGTGGTATTTTACTATAGTTTGGAATAAAAGTGCAAATTGCATCTGACATCCTCTTGTCATGCATGCATCCATCTCCTTCCAATCATTTACCAATCAAACAGCTAGTGTTTGCAGCTGTTCCAAAATTCAGAACCGGGTACCCGAAGTGGATGGTCGGTCGGGTACCCGGGTACCCTAAAATATAACTTCTGTTAGGCTACAAGTTTGTTGTAAAGTCATAAGAAATTTTGCTTTGCACATTGATATAATATAACACAAACATATCTTACGTATGGGCATGACAAGTGTTCTTAGGCATGTGCGTGATAAATTTTGCCAGGAAAAAGTAACATGTAATGTGTTCTGTCACAGGTGCAATTTATGTTAGTGAAACTTTGGATCCAGGTAGTAATTTCAGAACTGGTCCTGACATCGTCGCTCGGGTACCTGGTGCAAACACTACAAACAGCTTATCAAAATCCAATGATCACCAACATCAACCTGTACCTAGGGATCAGACAGACAGTGAAATTAAATCCTCATTAATATGTAGGCTGCATAAGACAAAGAAATTTCTCAGCAAGAGGGATGATGACAGTCATAATCAATAGTATGCATAAAATAGGAACTGGGATGATACCTACAGGAGTTAAGCCCTCAACTCCCCTTTAGTTCACAAATGTGGACAGTTTTTGATGTGACTAACAGTGCAGATTTAACAGCACATTTCAAGTGTCCATTTGAACCGGCCCCCAATGCGTTTTCTTTGGGGGGAGGAGAGACAGGATGGAGAATATGATGTTCCAGTTTTTTCTAGGGCTGTCATGGTACAGCAGAATGGCATTGTGATTTTCGCTGAGCTGAAAGTATCACGATACATTGTAGTCTGGCGATATTACACAACAAAAATTGAACCTGCTAATGTATTCAGTTTAGATACTTGATATATTTCAAACTTTTAATTGCTTAATTGTTTTTGTAAGTTTTCCGTTTATTTTAGCAACATGACTGTATTTGAAAACATGAAAAACTGCAATAAATGTGTATGAATATGGTTTGAAAACACGATGCATTTGTTTGCTTCTACTTACTTTTCATTTTTTTTTGATATCGCAATGTCCAGTATCGTATCGCAGGGAAACTAGTTTTGTGATTATCACAATTGTCAATGCATTGTGGCAGCCCTAGTTTTTTTCGAATGTATACAAATTTGTTTAAAGTTGAAAGTTTTAATATGAAGGTATGTAAACCAAGGCATTTTAAAACTGCAGTATGTGAGGTACCATAACAGATCAGGTACTGAGTCAACTGTATTGGGTTTTAAGGACCAGTGGCCCCCTGTGGGCTGGGGGTTGTAGAATAGGCCCCAGTATTCCCCGCCTGTCATAAGAGGCAACTAAAGGGGAGGACTTGCACCGTATTTGAACTGAATTTGAAACGGAACTTGAACTTGAACTGTATTTGAAACCGTATGTTAACTTTATGTTTTACCTGGTTGACACTATATAACACAGTCGTGTTGGCGTGTCATTAAATTTTATCTAACTAACTAATTTAAGGACCAGTGAAAAAGGTCAGTTCAGTCTCCATATGATACAAAATCACAGATACATGGCTTACCAATATATTTTAAAGGTTGGATTTAAGTTGGGCAAAGTTTAATTACTGAATTAAATTGATTAATGCTCAGTTGGATTCACACTGGCATGCATATGATTACAGGGCTCGAAACAACTGGCAGCACCAACAGTCATGGCTGTCGGGCCCTTACTGATGGCCATGGTGCCCCCCAGTGTATGTCCCATGAAATAACATCCATAGACCGACAGCCAATTTGCTCATTTTGGCTGTCCCCCTTTTAAGATTATTTCGAGCCCTGTGAATATGATATTACCCTATCTGCCACTGTATATGACAAATTATAATACATCAGTGTCATTGTTTTTGCATTTTTTTAAAATGGCTATTTCATTTTAGTTCTGTGGAAAGATACGTACCCAGCATTCTTTAAATTCCATGCTTGACAGTATAATTCTCTTTTCTAACCAGGTGCAATATTACACCTTTGAGATGATGAAGAGTCCAGCATCAAAGACTGGGGAGAAAATATTATGTACAGATAAACTATGCCTCTGTAACCAAACTTGCTGAAAACATAAACTCCATTCTAGTGAGTGAAACTCACTCATCCATGACAATGGAGTTAGAGGTGTTTTTATTTTGTTTTTTCTTGTACAACTGTATTTCCACGACATTCATCTCACACCAAGTGTGCACAGTATATCAAGGATGGGGTTTCCACGGAGTAGTATTGCGTCTGCTTCAAATCTGCAACACTGTTGAAAGATCTGGAGACTTCTGTAGTTGAGAAGATTTGCAGGAACTTCAGCAAGATTAGATTGTTATGACTGATTTTGATTCCTCTTACAATCACTTACAATCACACGAAGTGTGTGCATCAGGAATGGGGTACGGGTGCTGGCGGTGTGGGGGTGGAACTGGTTCTATTGCACCCGTCAAAGAGGACCCTCGACCCACCCCCACCTCAAGCATTCACAAGTACACAAGTATTCACTTTTTTATGAAAATTTTCAGACAAAGATTCACCCCAGATTCACAGTACTGAAGAAAAATTAAGGCAAAGATCACTCAGTTTTCACTTTTCATGAAATTTTGTTAGTCGAAGATTCACCAAATTGGCCATGTTATTCGCAGTACTACACATGTTGTGATTGTCTGCTGATTATTTTTCGACATTGATTCACTCTTTAGATGCAATAGTTTGTGGCAGATTCACTGCAGCCTTATTTTTATTCGTCGAAGATTGACATTTCAGGGCATTTTATATGTCAAAGATTCGTAACGGTGTTGAATGAAGACTTTGCTTGAGGTGGGGGGGGGGGGGGGTGGATGGTTCTGTTTGACTGGTGCATAAGGCTGAATGGTTGATACAAACTATTGAGAACAAGAGAACATTGCTTTTATTGAGTGATATTATTTGGCTCACAATTTCATTAAGCATGTATATCATGGATGGGGTTGGGTTGGTGGAGTAAAGGGTTGCATCTCTGCTTCAAAGTTTGAACCCTTGATAGAACTTGAAGATCCTGTTTTTGAAAAGTTGTTTGCAGCAAATATGAATAGTATTATTGTAACTGGTATTGACTTGGCATTGCTTGTAAATAGCTAGAATACCAATTGCTCTGGAGCTCATGTTCAGGAAACTGGCTGGTATTACATTCATTTTACAATGAAAAATCATCAGACTTTAAGAAGTGTTTAAGCAAAAAATTATTTTGATATGTGAAAGTGGAACTAATTCTAAGAATTTTGTTGAAAGTTTCCTTCAGTTTCATTGTGCAGTTCTCAAGATGTTAGCAAAGTTGCTACATTTGTGGACAAAAGTGAGCTTGAAGCAAGCAGAGGTCATGTCATATCCTCCCATTGATGAGCAATGCTTTGTTTTCTTTGTTTTTCAATCTGTTGTTTTGACCTTGAAGTTAATAGTATATGAGCTTTGCATGGGGAATTCAAATTTTTTAAAACTTCCATGCCTATTATGCATTCACAATATGATAAGGTTAGATATTTTGGAGGAGAATGATGGTTGTAAAGATTAAAGAAAAACAAAAGAGATCACAGTAATGTGAGGTTATGATGTCACATGTGCTTGCTGCAAGTTCACTTCAGGTTGAAAATGTCCCAACTTCATCAGCTGATATCTTGGGAACCACCCATCGGATTTCAATGCAAATTTCACCAGAAAGCTTAAATCAAGTACCCCTTTGAAATATCAAAATTCTTATTTAAGCCTAAACCCGTCAACTTTTTTATTAAGCTTTTGGAATGTTATTTCCGTTCTTTTGTATTAATCTGTGGCAGAAATTTTGAAACTGTTGAGACTGCCGACATTTTTTTTCATGTATTGTACCTCACTGGCTACTTGTACTTGAAAAAGTGTGTGTTTTCTGTTAATGTTATGATACAGAAATACATATAGAGTTAGAAGAAAACCTGTTACTTGTCTAGTGCACATTGTAGTTTGAAGAAAGAGCACCCTGCCACCTGGTTAATAAAACCAAGACTTGAATGAGATTGTAATACTTTACTAATAAATTTCACCTTGAAATTTAATCTATTCCAGTGGTAGCCGTTTCTGTATGGTATGGTAAGTTTACTGTGTTTTAAAAGTATATATACAACTCAAAGAGTATGACATCCATGGGCAGACCAGAGTGTATACATAGAAGTCCCTTACACTGTAGATACACTGTGTACTTTCACCTGAGATGCATGGTATCAACAGTCAGCTCTTTGATGGACGAAAAACTTTTGACCCAGCTGAATATGTTGACGGGCATGCATCTAATTAGTGTTCCTGGGGTACTTAGGCACTGTAATCACTGTTTCTCTCCACACACAGGTGTTCAAAGGATCAATGATGTACTGTAAGATAGTGTTGGTATCAACCCGAGTAACAGAATCTAATGAGTGCAATACATGGTGGGAACTGGGAGTGTAAACAACTGGCATCATGCTAGTGTCATGCTACCTTAGTGCTAGTGCTTCTACTGCAGACTTGTAATGCAAGTACAATGTCATGAGTAGGAGTACAAGGGCAGTGTCTGTGTTGTGAGTACGAGTACTACAAGTACATGTCCTTTTTCATGAGTACGAGTACAATATTTTGCATTAGCCATTATGCAGAGCTTTCAAAATCTGAGTAGGAGTACAAATGAATTCTCATGAGTACAAGTACAAGAAAGTGTGTAAACCCATGAGTACGAGTATGTACTCATTACAAGTCTGTTCTAATGTATTGCTTTACTCCCAGGTGCCATGCTTCTATGTATGTCATGGTGTAATCATTAATAGTCTGCTATTGAAAATAAGGGGGGAGGGGCATTACTGATAGAATATGAAGTATGAAGTCTATGATTATACATGGATTTTGTCTTCAGCATTTAAAAACTGGAGAGGGAGATTTGTCACCCCCCCCCTTCCATGACCCCCAGCTTGTTGACACTCATGGGTGTAAGAGCCTGATATGTGTAGCTCTGAAAAGTTTGATGGGCTAAGTTCATCTGGGTTGGTCTACACTCAGTTATACATGGACAATGATTGGGGGGGGGGGGACACGTCCCCCTCAATATCTTTAGTGGGGGGACATATTCCCCCAATATTAAGAGGCATGCAGAAAAAGTAAATGTTGTTACACACATTTTCAATAGAAATAATTGTGACATTAGCCTATTTATGGCACCTGGGGAGAAATTTAGATCAGAAATATGTGATATGTGTCCTCTAGAATGCACCAAATCACTAGGTCCCAACAGGGGACCTATGGTTGACCCTGTATACCCATGGCTGGAGGTTCAGTGTTCACTCAAGCAGGTGTCCCCCCTAATAATTTTAACAGATCACCACCCCTGCAATTATAATATGCTACTGTAGCTTTCAAGGGCTTCTCAAAAGTATGGGAACATGGCCTTCAACAGAACTAATGCAAGTGCCAAGTCACAGGGTATAGGATCTGTGGCCTGTTTAAGGAGTATGTATTCCAGATGTGGTAGTGAAATCTGAGACACTTTCCCACCATTTTGATCCATTACATGACTGCCTTCACCATTGTGGGGTTTGATTTCATTTAATCAGTCATTGTGAGCTATGGAATCAAACATATGCCTTCTATTATTGTTAAGGTTCTGGAAAAAAATAATAGCGTGGGGACAATTTGATATCTGGCCCCCACTTTAAAAAGTGGGGAGACATGTCCCATAGGCACCTTTTGACAAGCATGTTTGCATTCATACAATGGCAAATGCAATCACCTGAATTTGAATTGGTATACCCTGGCCTGAAACCCAATTCATACCACACTTTGTTCCTTTCTTGCATAATTATGCAGAATTTTTTTGAACTATTACTATTAGACATCAGGGAAGATACTTGCACTGAATGTAAGAGAAGATACGTAGAGATATGTAAGAACTGACAGCTGATGTTTCAAAATATTCAAGTAGTTTCTGCCCTTTGGTTGCACAGGCAATGGGATTTTGTATTTATGTAAACACCTACAGTATGGGACTAGGCATATGCAGGTAGTACCAATGAGTGATATTTTACTGTTAGGCCAGGGGGCTGTAGATCTATACTGCAGTCCTTAATAGGAAGACTACTTCTCATTCATGGAAAATATTGTGTTCAAATGTGGCATCAACATGACAGGTTTATAATTTTAAGGTAATGCCAGGTAGCTTTTGACATGATCAACCAAATTCTATACATTTAATTCAACTGCTGTCAACTGCTGCAGTCTGACACTTTGGTTGTCCTGCAAATACATTTTGACAGAAACTGATCACTCTGAGTACAAGTATACGATACATGTGGATGTGACTTTGAATAATGTTAGGTGCGGTCGTATCGCTGTTCAATGTTGTGGATAAACTGAGGTAAAAGAAATTTTGGACTGATATAAAATTATTCTGGAGAGAGTGGTTCATGGAATATTGCTGCATTTGGTTTACAAGTTTCTGGATATCCATCAGGCAACCGAATAAATCTGATTTGACAATTTTTAGTTACCAAACAGTTTTTGATGTCTCTGACTGATATTCACTGCATGACACACATTAAATAGCTTTACAGATTACTACACCATTCTGTCTCCCCAATTAGCTCAAGTGATAGCTTTTATTTTATCAAATATTAGGCATAACAAGTTGTAAATGTCACACCAGGATTTCAAATTTTAAACTTTTGGCTGCAAAGCAGAGAATTTCTTTCTTTGACAACCTTATTTCTTGGAAATAAACATAACAAACAAACTTATTTTGGATTGCCTATCATTGTTTGTAGGTGGGCAATTTTCTATACCACAAATGTAATCCTCTCCTTTCAAGTACTGTTGGTAAGGGTATATGATATGTGTGTTTATATGACAGAACATTTGAAGGTTCAAAGCACTTGGAGGCTTGTAACTGTTTCTCAGTCACTTGGTACACCAAAGCTTTGCAGGGCATTCTCTATTTCTTGATACATGTAGGTTGTGCTACAACAGATTGTTTGCCCATGTACACTAGGTTCATTCATATGCACTGATTCAGTGTCAACTACAATGCAACATAAGCCAGGACTAAATTGAGTAAGTTCTCAACTACAGTCAAACATAAGTCTGGATTTAAGGCCCAAGTCTAACCCCTGTCTCTTAAAAATTCTCCCCACTTAGTTTACTTCTAGCCCCTCCTTTAGTAAAAACAAGAAACACTTGTCTAGTACACCTCCCTGACCCACTATAGGTATACTACAATTCATCGGAGGGATGCCACAATTCTCACTTTAAAAACATCATAAAATCACAAAACAAACTTTAAAAAAGGAAAACTGTTGTTTCATCTTTCATGTTGATGTACAGTGATATGATGAAAACTATTAAACTGAGAAAACAGAAAATTAAACCAAATCTGTCTTATGAACAGCCTGGGAAAAAGCTTCAAACTCCTTTAAATGCAATACTCCCCCTCCCCCCACCGCCATCCCAAATTACCAAGTACATGGTTTCCACCCATCTAACGACATTGGTACTGTAGGCAGTGAGAATAGCAACTTTCTCTACATTATAGATTTGGAGGATAGAACTCTGGAATGAGTATCAATTTACTGAAAACATTCCTACAAGTAGTGGTAACATGGTATGAACTGTATGGAAATATAGCGTACTACATATAGTATTAAAGTGACCATAATGGCTGAGACATCTTGCTGAAAAGTATTAAACTAAGAAGTAAAGTAAGGAAAAGTAGACAGCTTGTGGGTAAACCATCCTCAGCTTCAAGAACCATGCATCAATGTTACAGTGTAATGGGCAGTGTGACAATGGGCCTGTTTCTAGTGAGAGGACTTTACTGCTACCTATTGCTTATAATCACTAAAACTGGGCATTTTCGGTTTTCTGTAAATGGCTAAGCTTCACCTTTCATTGGAATCTGTACATCCTTTTCACTGGTATCCAAAACCTGCAAATAGTATGTTTTAAGTGATGGCTGCCAATAGCTTTTTTCACAAAGAGAAACAGACAAAATAACTCAGTGAGCTGGGATCAGCAGATGGCTTCAAGCCTTATCAGTAAAGATACAAAGCACTGCAAAGTAACTGCACTAAAAACAGACTTACAGGAACCTAATCAGTTCACATTGCCCCCCCCCCCCTAGAAATATAACACTAAGAGTCCATATCCCACTAGAAACAGGCCAAAATGAGAGTTTCAAACCACCACCACACCTCACTAAGCAACCATCAATTTGCAAGCTCACCAAAGACTGACTACCAAGTTTCCCTTCTCAAAAATACAAACATGAAGTAAAGCATACAGTAGTACAGTAGGGCTGTTGCAAAGAAGCTTGTCATAACCAGGCATGTAGTGAAAGTTCATATCCCTGCCATATTGGCATGTAAGGGAACACATGAAATAATTCAACACCTCTAATAATCATTCAAAAACAATCACAATTACCTACATGGTTACATAATTTACACACTTTTCCCAACAAAAGTAAAATTCATTAACTGGATTCTGAATCATCAATTTTGCCTTTTCCAATGAGCCTACCACGACCCTTCCATGATCATCTGTTTTCATGTTCCTAGGATATTGTAATGATGAAAGACGTGAATAATGTGCAACACTAACTAGGCTTGGCAAATACACCCTGAAATTTTCTCATGTGCACAAAATTCAGTAGTTTTACAAGGTTACACAAGCTCAACTTGAGATCATAAGATATTCACACAAAAGCAAATTTTGCAGCATGATGATGTGACATTCTTCTTGACAGGGTAAATACTGTAAGACTTGGAAATTCCAGGGCCACCTGACCTCTCCCAGAGCCTACTTTTTGTCTTGGTAGAATAAAGCCATTATTCCTTTTACCCCTCCAGCAGCAAAGAAATTGTATCATCCTTTTCAACCCGTGAGATGAAGAGAACTGAATTGCACGGACTGTCTGTCAATTTACAAGAACCCTTATTTTGACTTTTTATGTATAAGATTGAGGAGGGTATTAAATGGTTGTACAGTAGTATGAAGGACTCTGGTGGGTTCAAGGTGTTGGGGTAATGCTAGGGCTCTTTTCACAAGTCTGTAATCTTGAAACATCTTACTGTAAATTGTTTAACAGAAGCTCCCACCACAATGTCCTGGTCTAAGGATGATCAAAATAATCCCACCTTTGGTACACATATCCATCCAGCAGTGGAGTCTGGAAGCGAGGGAATTTCAAGCAGCCCCCCTCCTTTCTCCACTTTCCTGTAGTCATTCTACAAACATACAACAGTTTAGCCCCCATCCCCTTCAAAACTATGGTGCCATTGGACCACTGGGTAGTGGCATCCCCTCCATCCAACATTTGAGTGAGTTGCTAATGACCAAGCAGAGACGTTATCTTTTGCTCCTTTCCGATAAGATTTTATCAATGATGTATCTTCCGTGTTCATCAGATGTCCTTTGCATGTATTCACCGATCAACACCACATGACCTGTACTTGGTATGGATCCTGCAAACGGCCTCTCATCTGCTTGAATAGTGATTAGTTGTTGCCTGCAAGGATGTAAACATTTGCAGAGCAACCAAGCTAATGAGTGATGTAAATATTGCTTTCACCAGCAGCAGAGGCCAGGACTGCAGACCAACAGCAAATATCAGAAGTCTGTAGAGATGAGAAGATGGATTACAGACAGGTCCATGAGTGGAAATTTTGGACAAATATCTGCAATACATACAGTACCATAAGGATTCCTAAACCTTCAAAAACAACAAAATTCCACGACTTTTCTGTAAAATTTCTACACCCAAATTTATGAAAATTCATGGCCACATGAACTTGCTTTGGGCATAAAGACTCCCCCCTCTCCACAATCAAAAGATGAACTATACTTGCATTTAAAAGAAGTCACACACAGTTTCACAACACTGGCTTGACTCTCCCATGATCTCTGTCATTCTGTACAAAACTCTATGACCTCTCTAGGGCTTGAAGTATAACACACAATTTCATGACTTTTCTAAGCTGTAGGAAACCCCCTTGCCTTTTGCACCACCAATACCACCACTCCTTCCAGCCCCCTCCCTCCCACCCCCACTTTCCTCAGTCAGCCCAATTCAGAAACATCTACGGTCGGGCAACTGATGGAGATTAATTTTTTTGCAAGAACACCTTTTAACATGTATTGCAGGTTTTTCAAGTGCATTTTTTATAACTTGTTATTTTTATTTAATAAAGGTCAAGACTGCAACATAAAATTCAAGCACCGAATTATTCCTCATGTTTAATATGAATAATTTCTTTTTATTTGTGTACTACCTTTGAAAGATTTGTTTTGAATTAATAAATACTTTCTCTAGAAAGCTTTTAATAATAAATGTACTTCCCAACGCTAAAGACAAAGTAAGCTTCAATGCATCACAAAGCCAACAGAGATGTTTTTTCCAGTAACAAGATAGTCAGGATACTTAACAGTATCTAAGAAGTCAACTGGGATAGATCTTCGAAACAAGTCAATTCATGTATGTCATTGTAAAAAGTTGAACATAGATATTTCTAAGGGATAAGTCATGTGGGACATTTCAAAGTCAAGTGACATATAAGAACAGAAAGTTTGCTAGCATTAAGAAAATTGGGAATTTGCTTGGTAACAAGTCAATCAAGACAATTCTCAGTTAACAAGTCAGCTGGGAAAGTGTTAAGTGACAAGTGAATTAGGAAATTTTATGCAAATGGTCAACGGAAATATTTTTTACCAATTACACAACCAAATTTATCTTTATGTAAAAAGTGAAAATGGATGTAACCTCTTCCTACTGTATGTTTAGCCAGACTGATACAAGCACCAGGTGCAAGGTTTACAACTGTTTAAGGGATGAGTTTATTAATCTCTGGCATATACAGGATGAATTTATAAAAAAACTTTCAGACATTTCCATCAAACCCAACATCTTCTCCCGATACAGATCAAAAAAAAAATCCATTGAGTTTACAACACAGTTCTTCTACTTTTGAGAAGATCAAATTCAAAGTTTATTTAATTCAAACTTAACCCTTTTCAAGAATTACATCAGCAAGGTAAAAATGTTGCACTTGTTTAAAACAAAGTCACATACTCTGGACAAATGGGGCAACATGTCATCACATGTATATACAGTAAATTTAATTTTTTGTGTTCTACAGACTACTGTATGTGTGAATATTTCAATACCGGTCTCCCAAAGCACTTAAACAAGCCCCCCCACCCCCCCCCCCACCCTCCCTTCCTCACCACACACACAGTATGCAAACTTAGACTTTTTCCTGCTATCCTGTGATAATGACAGGTGAATGAATACTAAAGGTAACTTGATGATGAAAAGGAGGAAACTTCAGACAGTACCCTCCTCACCAATTCATCTCTACCCCATACCTCCCACCCCCTGGTAACTGTTACTCAAACCACAATTGAATTGTTTGGAGGTGATGAATACTCACTCCATGATAAGAGGCTTATAGCAGCTCAAGGCAAGTACAGCTACTACAACTGGTTGTATGGACTGGTACAGATCTCTTCTGGTCCACAGCCACACCAGGGTAGCAGTTGCTAAATGCTGCATCTGAATGAAAACAAAATATAGAAAAGTGTCATGAAAGTGTACTCCTTTATCCCCAGAAGAACAATTAAACCAGGGATGTCACTAGGCCGGGCGGCGCTGGGCGGCCCTGCCCGGGACTGGTGAATTGCACCCACCACTCATGTTAAAATAAAAACATTCCACCCAACACTTTTTCCCAATAATGATACTAAATTTTATGATTTTTTAAAGAAATTTGGATATAACATTAACCTCAGAATGAGACAGTCCAATTGGAGCATTTAATTTTGAGTGTAGAAAAATATCCACACCTCTAAATCTCAGGAAGGTGATCACTAAAAGGGTCACAGTCAAAAATTACCTGGCACTAAGTTTGGCCTGGTGACAACCCTGAATTGAACTTACCCAAAGTCCCTTCTCTTACTTTAGTCATCACTTCATACTGACCATAAAAACAGCAACATTGGACACCTTGCAGGCTGACAACACACAAAGCTCATTCCTGCTCACATCACATAAGACAGACTGTAGTGTGGGTATTAATACAAAAGCATTGTATCTGGTTGAAACTATAAGCACATGTTCACATATTTTTCATGAGAACTGACATAAACTCCAGCATTAGCAACAATTAAATGCCTAAGTTTAAATTTGTGACAAGAGTACAAACTTGTACAAAGCCTTTCTCACATTTATGAAGTATAGCAAAGTGTGAGTATGAGTATACTTATTACAAGTCTGACATAGACATTAAAACCAAAGTGCTTTGCTGGGGTTGTACAGTATGAAAGGTAATTGCAACTATTTTCCTTCTAGGTTTTACAGGAAGAAAACAGAATTTGGGATCATACCATCATGCCAGTCTGCCTTTGAATCTTCAAACCCTTGCAACCAAGGCTTAAGCCAGAGAGCAGTCCAGGAGTCATTTGGACTCCCAAAATTTTGGATTGCCCCATATGTAATACATTTTAATACACAAACTTCACTAGAATTTACTGTTTGGACTCCCTGATCTCACCATGCTGGCTAAAGCCCTGCTTGCAACTGAACCACTTTTTCTACTTTTGCATTTCTAAGGTAATATTCCATTAGAGCTCATGTGGGATGATGGACCACGTCACATAAATTTGTGGAAACAAAAGTTTCAGCTTTTCCCATCCTCATTTTATTGAAAACTCAAAGCCCTGTAACAACTTAAAATATGACTCACCAATTTGTAATGTTCAGGGTTGGTCAAATCAACAACCAGTACTAGGATACTATAGTCACCCCAGCACTATGATAATGAAGTCACCCTAGCACTGTGATGATACTGTACATTCCCCATGCCCCCCACTCCCACCCCAATACCAAGCAGGCAACTGATACTTGTTTTATTACAACCATTAGTCAGCTGGCAGGTTGGCTCCCTTACTTTTCAAAATAGTTTCACCAGAAACTCACCAAGTTCAGGTTAGACTCAAGACTCATCTGAATGTACTTCCAATCAAACTCTGTCCCTCTAGCACCGATCCAGAAGGGAACAAACCGAGTCATTACAAACTCAGCTGAGGCCCATCCCATGCCAGCGATGAGGAAACGCAACTCTCCCTTGGCTGAAGTGTTGTTCAGGATGAAGTAAAAACCGATAAGGTCGCCAACATCAACTGTAGTCTTCATGAACTCCTGTGAGCAGATAAAATTGGATCACTGTCATTGATACGAGGAGGGAGGGGGTGGGAGTTGGATCAGGTGGACATAGTTGCGTTGTGGGGGCTGAGGTCAAATTAGTGAGTTAGAGTTAGATGAGCTTTTACGGCTCAGTTTCTAACAAACTGGTTTAAGTCGGGCTCGCCACAGCCTTTTCTACAGTTGTGGCTCACTGACTTGTTTTTCCCTGCTCCATTGCTTATGCTGAGCACCAAGCACAATGGCAGTAGGTACCATTTTTAAAGTCTTTGATATGACCCTGCCAGGAGACTAACTCCAGACCTTTCGGCTGCAAGTCAGATGCTCTAACCACTTGACCATGCAGTTGAATTAGTGAGAAGCAGCAACACTGCATGACACCTCCCAATTCGTTTTCATAGTGCCATAATCAGTGATTTAAACAGCCCACAATTGTGTGACACTGTCACATGAACAAAACAGAATGGAGCTCACAAAAAAATAATCTCTGTGAGCTGGTTATGATTTCCAAGTATTCACACTACTCCACTTTACCAAGAATATGAATCAAAACAAATTCTGAATTTCAGCTCTGCATGCAGTATTCAAGATGTCATTCCCATTTATAACTACAGTGCACTATAAAAATCAAGCCACATTTTTCTCAAACATTGCACCAGTGACATGTACAGTACTAAACACCTCCAAATACTGTACCTTGTACATAGGCATGCAATCTGTTGCCATGTAAACACCTTTAATATCATACATTCAAGTTTGGAAACAATTGGCATTATGTGTGCAGAATTGTCTCAAGTAAGTGCAGGGGCACTGCAAGCCTGCCAGGCAGGCAAGGTTTTAGTGCAGGTTAACTTCTGTAATATTCATCACTAACAAATGTAAACTCAGTACTTACTGCGACAAAGTCCACATTTCCAGATGAGAAATCTGACGTTGGAAAGAAAGTTGCTAACAACAGCATCTGTAAATCAGAAGTGTGCAAAAACGTGTATGAGAAAGATTTTAAACTGCACTACAGGGCAGTGTTCACGCTAAGGAATTAAACCTGGGAGGAAATTCCCTCTCTAGAAATTTTTTGGGGAGGGATTTTCAAAATCAAGGAGGGGTTATCACTTGGTAAAAGATACTATTGCAATTTAATGTGTGTATTATAATTGTAGTTATGATCTCAGCTGCAGAAAAGTGTGCGGGATTTTCCCGCATAAGATTTATTTTTATGTGAGATTCGAAAGACAATAGCAGGATTCACACAATCCCGCGCCTTAGCGTGAACACTGCTACAGGGTATAATACATTACATGGTGAACATTCTGATTCACAAAGTACTATAGTGTATGACTGAGAGTATGTACAATACCATACATTGAAATAATTTATGACTTGCTACAGTACAAGGCACTGCTTTTACAGTACAAGATAATGAAATCCCCTTTATTGTAGTCCAGGGCAATAAATAGACGAGTTGGGAAATTTGGTACTTCTGCTGGGGTCAAAGGTCAGCTGTCCCGTGACAACTTTTCCACCTATGTGCGCATGCCTGTGATGTACTTGCCAGCCTGGTGGACATGTATTGCACCTGCAGTAACATTGTCTGTGCTTGTAATACCTATGACATGTGTACGTCCAAAAAGAGGTGTACATAACAGACAACTGCCTCGAAGGTATGTAGTTCACTTCACCTTTGACCCATCCCATCATGCAATGCATGTATTAACATTTTCCAACTTGTCTTTTTATAGCCACCCACAGGTTTGTTAATAACTCCTTGGATAATATTATCTAAAACATTATTACAGAGATGTATATTCAAAACAAGATTTAAAAATTAAAGTATTCCACAGAATTTTTATAATGAATGTGGCAGGACTATTTACAACCTTACAGGAATACAACTCGGGTATATAAATGTTTCCCTAGTGGGTTCTTTACCTTACATAGTTGTGTAAAGAGATATATGGCACCAGCCTGCACACATTTCCAGAAAGCACTGTACTCTGCCCTGTAAGAGAAAATAAGAACACGTGATGAAGTGTTGTGCCTGCTCACATTATACTGCACAGTACTCGGGCACATTGATTAGACATACAGCTCTCTGAAAGCATCGTGCAAACTACGTTTAATGTTTTTATTTATTTATTTATTTTTTTTCTGGCTATTGCCAACAGTAAATATGGCACAGACTACTGTATACAGTACAGTATCTACAGGTCACAAGATTCCAACAATTTGTGTAGTACTCACATTAACTTCTGGCTGAGAGTGTGCTATATTTAATTAATAATAATGTAAAATAATAATATAGCATGGTTACATGAAAGCATTAAAACACTTAGACCTAAATGACATACCTTTCCTAATGAAAGTATGCTTAGACAACTTTAAGTGAAACATAGAAACAAGGATGAATCAATCATGGGTTATCAGTGGTGGTCAGGAACTTGCAGTAAAAAGCCTTTAACTCCAAATTCCTGACCTCTGTAAGGTTATCATCTTTACAGTAGGTCATTTTTAAAACAAAAAATTCTTTTGACTCTGGAGTACAGGTTCAGTGAATCTTAAGTGTTTAATGATGTGACATAGTAACTTAATGTTGTAAGTTCAGACCCAAATGCAGGGTCATCAAATACCAAGGCCGGACACTGGTGACCATGTGCAGGAATCGAAACTGGATTCAGTTTAAACCAAGATGTATGGTTTTCTTCCAACTAGAAGAAAGAAGTAGTATTTTGCAGTTTGTCTTTCACCTGGTCTAGTAGTCACCACAGGAAAAAACACACAACTCCCACAATACTACAGTAGTACATGTACATGATTTAGAGCAGAAAAGGGCTGTGAACAAACCAAGAGTTTGGTTTACTAGGAAGAATGGAAAAAGTTACTGGTAAACTCCTGCAAGGGGGATCACACTGAGTGCCTGCCAGTTGGATGAGCATTTTCCAAAATTTTCTTTTAGCTTGAAGTTAGTTAGTTAGTTAGTTAGATGAGGTTTAACGTCCCAGTTTCCAACCAATTGGTTCAAGTCGAGACGACCACAGCCTTTTTTCTTGTTGTGGCTCACTGGCTTGTTTTCCCTACTCCATTGCTTATGCTGAGCACCAAGTACAAAGGCAGTAGGTTCCATTTTTAAAGTCTTTGGTATGACCCGGCCAGGATTTGAACCCTAGACCTTCCGGCTGCAAGTCGGATGCTCTAACCACTTGGCCACTGCAGTCGGTCCTTTTAGCTTGAAATGCTACTGATGTAATGCCTATTGTAATCGGGTACAGTACTCACCAGAAATATGTTTTTGGAGGAGAAAATTAATGGAACCCAATAGTAATATTCACTTGACAGTGTACAGTAGGCCTACTTGTTAGCAATATACAAGCATGGTACTGTAACCATGATTTGCATAGGTCCACAATTCACACTTTTTCAAAGAAGTTTGGCATATTAAATTATTACTTGAACATACAGTTGTCTGATTTGAAAATTGTATTTTGAGAGTGTGGATGTCTCTACACATAGTGGGCAGGATCAAGGTGTGAAAAATTTGTACACTCTGCAAAAAGGCTGTGATGGAGGAGTAGAACCGAAAATATACAGCATTATTCCAGGGCTAGGCATAATGTAGTCTTCAGTAAGGGCCTGTGTATGGTCGTTTGCCCCATGCTCAGTGTACACTATAAGCTAGTAAGTATAGGGAGCTATTGCTGTCTAGCTATACACAGGCTTTTACTGAGCACTAGCCTACAGTAATAGGCATGTTCTAGCCTACTGCTAATATTTCACTTTGAAGTCCATAAGTACAATTAAGTACTTCTATGTACAGCATTAATCACATCTGCCAGCTTCTGTAGACACAATTTACAAGGTCCCAGCAGGTGTGGAATAGAGTTGGTACTGTACCTACAGTACTGTAGGCCTTATTCTCACATACACTTTGTTAGCTTTAAACTACTGTAGGCCTAGGCTATGAAGTACCCTATTTTTGACCCACCCCTCCCCATTACCACACTACATATAGTGGGCAGGACCGAGGTGTGGAAAATTTGTACACTCTGCACAAAGGCTGTTATGGAGGAGTGCAACAGAACACGTACAGCACTATCATCACGCATCAGCACACTTTGCTACAGTGATTGCTGCCACATTATGCACTTGTATGAACCTAAACATACTGTAGCATTTGACTACAGTATGTCAAATATTCACAACTGAAATATTCCACAAATATATCAACTCGCTGCCCAAACACGTAGGAAAAGCCCCAGAGTTCTAAACACAGTTGATGACTGCACTTTGACATTCATTTAAACAAAGATTCACTCTGGTTGGTCAATGATGATTAGCACAGTCAGTTGTGTTCCCAATTAAGCCCACTTACAGTCAGTGTGTCAATACATTCTGTACTGTACAGTATGCCCTGGAGCAAATTAAACTCAGTGCAGGCTCTAGGTACTGTCCCTCTGTCTTGGAGGTATACAAGATACAGCAGGTGTTTTTTGTTTCAACTGGAGGAGGGACCAAAAGTAAACTTACAGTAGTATGCTGTAGGGAGAATTTTACTGTTCGGGGTGACATTAGAGTGCCCTGAAGATACTTCTAACTAATGCTCACAATTTTGCAAATACCCCAAAGCTTCTTGGAGCTGCCATCCCCGGTCTGGGACTGGACCCATCAATGGCATTTAATTAACTTCATATTGTAGGGAAATAAGGGAATAAATATCTTTGTTTCTTTCTTGACAAAATCATAACAGTTACTGAATTTGCTGACCCAGCTCATTCCAAAAATTGCAACTCAAGTTTTCTTTGCTGTCTCAAGCCTAAAAATGGCAGACTGGGCACCTACAGTTTCTACTGTGAAAAAAAGACGCAGGAATAAAGTCCTTTCAAGTGAATTGGTTTTTGGTAAGTTTTCAAAAACATGCGAGTCACAATGCTTTTGCTGCATAAGACCCAGGTAATTTAGAAAATACATCATTTCTTTGGCTGATATTTTTGATGGATAAATTCTCCAGAAAGCCTAAAAATTCTGTAGAAAAATATCCATATGCCTATGTCAACCATTTATTCACCTAGCCTATTGCTATGATTTCATTTTTTTACACCTCATTTTTGGCATCTAATACAATGGTGGTAGGCATATGTTTGATTTACTGTAAAATATTCATTTTAATTCTTTGATATGAACACGCTTACCAGGTACGTTAACTTGTGGAAATGAACAGAACCCTTAAAATGTTTGTATGGCAAGCTGCCATTGTCCTCCAAACAATATTCATAGGGACAATCAATCGGTGACTGATTGATGCAGGGGCTGCCGTCTTTATCACGACATAATTTGTGGTGCCATAACACAGACTGAAAGCATCACCTTGTCTGATCAGCCTACAGTACCTTCATTGGCTTAGCCTACCAGTCAAAAGGTCCCCTTTCCAAAATGTCCGGGCCACTATTGGTCAAAACGTCCCAGGGACAAAACATCCCCATACCAAAATTTTCCAGGCTGTATTGTTGGTAGTATTATGATAGTGTCGTAAATTGGTGGTACGTATTCCTTGTAGGGTAAATGAGGGTGTTTTCGGCCACTTAAGGACAAAATCAGTTATATCAGGGGTATAAACTATAATTATTATTACTCTTGTATGGGTTTAATGGACATTTATAATGTGTTAAATCACAACGCACGTTACATGATCAACATGTGCTGATAGCAGCTAGTGAAAATATGCCATAATCTGCATGGCGAACTTTGGTTCTTTTGCTTCGCTTCACCTTGTATTACGTGTTTCTGTGAAAAAGACAGCAGGGATAGCTGCGCAGGCTACTATCATCAGTGCTGCGTGCAGCAGTGCTTCCACTCTTTCCGAAATTTGGGATATCTGGATGCTCTATTGGAAGGGATTATTTCAGGAAATCTGGAAGTTCTGTATGGCGTTCAGAAATCATGTATGGCTTGACAGGATGAAATCCTGGATCAGCAATTAAGAAGTGTCTTTTATTCCTTTTTAAATATCAGGCAGAAAATACCAAGCCAATTTCAAGTAATTTTAAAATCCATTTCAGGAAAAATGAATTTAGAGTGTGGAAGCGCTGGCTGGCAGTTAAGTTCAACTGGGCCTAAGGCCATGGTGGTAGTAATTCTTAGTTTCATTTTCTCACCTTTTTTACTGTTTAGAATTTATCTTATGCACTAAGTTGCATCCGAAGAGGTGTTGGATATTCTGCTGGAACAGATGGCGTGATCGACCAAGTCTTTTGAGTTTTGCAGTAAGAGTGTAAAAATAGGCCAAGGTTGGTGCTTCGTCCTGAGAAATGTCATACCTTGTCTTATTATATATATATAGTGTGTAGTATATGTACGTAGTGCTTCGAACGCCTGTGGTTGCTGCCAACAAGTTTGCACGGTTGCAGTTGTTAAATTGCGCGGCTAGCAACTTTGAAATTCATATTTTTGCGCGGGGGATAATTCCCCCGCGCAGGGCAAACTTTCCAGTCTGGGCCTAGGCTACTGTACCACAGGATCGTTTTGGTAAAAAGCGGGGAGGTTCTGGTAGCTAAAACATGGAACGGTACAACTGCAGAATACAACGTTTCTCAAAGATATACCACTGAGACTCTGGAGACGCAGTTGCAGTCACCGCGACTGCGCCTCCAAAATTCAGTGGACGTACTGTAAACAATGAACGCAAGACTCACATTGAGTCGTTCTCAAAATAACACAACCTTCATGTTCCACCACTGCGACTATGACTGCGCCTCCAGTCTAGGTTGGAAGATTGATGTTCTTCCACTGCGACTACGACTGCGCCTCCACTCCAGATCGGAAGCTTCATGTTAGATCACTGCGATTACGACTGCGCCTCTAGTCTTGATTGAAAGCTTCATGTTCTTTTACTGCGACTACAACTGCGCCTCCACTTCAGGCTATCTTCCCCCAACAATATGAGCCATGCATTACTGTACTTAAAGACAGACAGTCATCACCCCAAAGAATATTTTTAGTGTATGTATATCAAAATTCTCAGTTGGTGACTGCTCTTTGATTGACATCAAAGTTTGAAAATTTGAAAGATGCAGAGTAGCTCACATTCCATACAAGGCAGAGAGAGTACTTTTATTACATTTTATAGCCTTGTATGCTCACCAGGACATGGCCTTAAAGACAGACTGTCATCACCCCAAAGTATATTTTTAGTGTATGTATATCAAAATTCTCAGTTGGTGACTGCTCTTTGATTGACATCAAAGTTTGAAAATTTGAAAGATGCAGAGTAGCTCACATTCCATACAAGGCAGAGAGAGTACTTTTATTACATTTTATAGCCTTGTATGCTCACCAGGACATGGTTTATTCTTGCATAAGGAAGAGCCTCATACAGTTATGGGAGGAGCTAGAAGATGCATAGTTGGGAGAATTGGAACTGTCTGGGATGATGAAAATTCCCCTTTAAGTTACTGCACATGTACATAGGCATGCTGTTGTGGGGTTGCAGACTTGAAAAGTAGGAGGAACAGAGAGACTGTGTACATGTGCGACTCCATGATTTTTAAAAGGTTGCTTTTTGGAGGGACGTTGTATTTTGCAGTTGCTCCCATGGAACATTTTGTAAAGGGAGTTTTGACTGAATACCCCTTATCGTTATGCCCAAAGTTCTAAATATTATTAGCCTAGCCCCAGTCTGGAAAGTTCGTATCTGCTACACCGAATTTTTACGCCAGTCACCTGTTTTCTCAACTTTTACGCCACGCCAAATTGTCGTACTTTCTTTTAAGTACAGTGTGTATATGTAAGAGACAAGAAAATCACGCCATGAAATTAGCGTATAAGATCTTTACTGCACGCCGAAGATATTCGGCGTAACATACATGTTTTCCAGACGGGGCCTATAGCCTACAGTAGGCTTACTAACAAACAATATTACGGTCTAGCATAGCCGAGGCCTATCATTATTCGTTATTGCAGTGCTCTGCATTACTCGTTAGGCCTGTCCCATCACTTTATTAAGTTCAGCCTATGCAACCAAAACGGTGAGCCTTTGAAGCCTTACAAGCCTGTGCATCTGTAGACAATCAGGTACGGGACATATCCCAATGCCAGGCAATTTCCAAAGTGGAAGAGTGTCATCTCTAAACTGACTTCTCCAGAGTGTCCTACCTAGATGATTGCCTACTAATACTATTGACTGTGTTCGTGTACGTGTACACATCATGCACTGCACATATATTCGAGTACGTACGTGTAGGTAGCATCCTGCTCTGTGGTACAGTATCTAGTACAACACGAAAAGAAGGCACATGGACTTTTAGTCAGCGTAATCCTCACGCGAGGGAATGTGTTCACACTTGGTATTTTCAGTTTTCTTTATTTAGTTAAGGTAACCCGGTTAAGGGGGGTACTCTCTCTTTGATCTTTCCACCACAGAAATGTGCCTCGAAGACGGTTTACTGGAAATTTGCGGCATTCATGCGTCGAATAGGCCTTATACCCCAGTGGCGTAACAAAGGGGGCAGCCGCTCCTCCCTACACGGGCCAAGGGCGCAAAATGAAGGCAGAAGAAAAAAGAAAAGTAGAGAAAAAAATAAGAAAATAAAGGATAATTAAAACGTGGAAGAGAAGGAAAAGCAAAATACCTGTGTACCGTTTTCGGGCCCGGCCTCGGACTCCCGTGAATTATTAATTCGTGACGGCAAGAGCACTTAAATTAAATTGAACGGTACGATGCGGTCTTTTCTTTTGTTGCAAGAATGACACCGCCAGCTGGACCTTAAAGGTCGTGTGACATGCCACCAGAAAGAGCTGTTTCACTTGTCACTTAAAGAATTAAGTGCTCCAATGAAAGATACGTTGGAACTATTTCAATATCTTTCACCGTCCGTTCTCAAAATATACGTCTTCAAAGTTTGATGGTTTCTGAAGAAACTAATTGCCTACGCAAAAATAATGATGTGGAGTGTTGTACAGTGTTATAATTTCTTTTGTTTACCCTAACCCTATGTAAATTATCTCTTAATTACTGATCATATAGATTACAGTTTGGTGAGTGATATCAATATTTTTCAAGGACAAAATTTTAAGTTTTATAATAAACCCCTCAGGAAATAACAATGCTACCAGTGTCCTTGTAATTAAAGTTGAAAAAACAAAGGCTAACATGTGCCATATATGGTATATGTCCCTCTTTCGATGTCATTTCGATGTATTTGCATATTTAGCTCATGTTTATTCATGATACAAGTGTGAAATAGAACTTAATTTCCCTGCAAAATGGTCAATATTTGATGGATTTTAATGGAAATTGCAGCTATAATTTCTGGATTTTTAATGCTTTTTACATCAAATATCCAACCATGTTATTTTCATGTCACACGACCTTTAAATAAGAGTTTGCTGCGTTTCCACAGGGGATGGTCGAGCAGACAGGTAGTCCCGGCCCCGGCGGGCTCTGGGGCTCACGTCGAGTCACCTCGCTAACACAAAACGTTTTTAAAACGTGTAAAGTGGTGTTATAAAACGTTTTATAACGCCACTTTACACGTTTTAAAAACGTTTTAAGTTAGCGGGGCACTTGGCCCCCTGCAAACAACCCTAGTGATACCAGGCGCGGTTTTACGGGGGGCTTTGGGGACTCAAGCCCCCCAAAAATTCGCTCAAGCCCCCCCCCCCCAAAAATTTCTGAGGTTGAGTGTTATCTTCATGCTTTATTTGCGTGTATTGAGAAAAACAAAATTGTCCAATACATTTGTGCACATCTTAGTCCAGTGGATTTAGTTTCTCAAATGTGTCATGCAAGATAGGCATGTGATTACGTTTCTTGTATCCACGTCCACGTACGTACACCGTTGTTTTGACTGCATGTAGTACGACAGCCACGCTTCGCCTTAGTACTGTATTACGACGGTAGGCACAGTGCGGGCGCCTACTAGCTTACCCAGCTGCATTCTTACGTTCGACGCCAGTCCCAGAGGCGTAAATACAGGTGTGTGTGGGGGGGGGGGGCGTGAAAATCAAAAGTCGGTCCCTGAGGGCCAAAAAGTCTGTCTCAAATCTAGTGATTGCTCAAATCCAGTTCAGTATGCCTTTGTAACAGTAGACCAGACATGAACAACATTTGATACCTTACTCAAACTGAAATTCCGGCAGAGATGAAGTAAAAGTGAAAAGATTGCCCTAATTTTCTACTGAGTTCCCGAATTTTTGATCGAATGCCCGAAAAATGTGCAAAAATTTTCGCGCGCTTCGCGCGCCTGTAGTGGTTTAGTGGTCTATTTCATGCACCTGAACTTGCAACGGAATTCTGGCAACTTTTTGAGAAGTTCGGGCAAAAAATTTTCGGGACCCCAAACTGTAAGAGTCCCATACGCCTATGATTATTACTATCAGTGGCGTACGCAGGGGGGCCATTCCCCCTCCCTGATGCCAATTTTTTTTAGTTCCTAAAATACGTAAATTTTTTTAACACAAATTCTGCTTCAAAATGTAGCGTATGTGGCACCAAATTGCATGTAAGTATATCTAATTTTTCATAAATTTTCGAAGGGGAGGGACACCCCCTCCCCTTAGACCCTTCCCCCAGGCCGACGATCACACAACATACTGCATGCCTCCCCCCCCCCCCGTGAGAGAAATCCTGGGTACGCCACTGATGGAGTCCTCCTTAGCATCATTCCCCAATGTCGGTATTGATAATGACAGAAATTTTATTCTTCTTTTCAAGCCCCCGCTAAGCCCCCCTAAAAATCTCGGTCTAGAACCGCGCCTGAGTGATACCACTGCCTATACCCCGTCATTTTATTCATGACTGAATGGCATTTTTTTGATCATGCGACAATATTGTTTATGTAATTTAGGCCTTGAAGGGCAATTGTTTTACGACGATAAGCGACTACGAATGTGAGGGAAGCCTTTGCATATGACAGCTTGCAACCACGGTAGGTGGTTAAACAACTCCGACAACCGTAACACTTTAGATCAATTGGTTTCTTTTGAAAGGCCGGTTCACTGGGAAAATGTCGACTGACGTAGATTCTTCTTGGATGAAAAGACAACCTTGCTTTGACCCGGCTGGGAATCGGACCCGGAACTTCCCGACTGCTAATTAGCTCCATCACTTCAAATGCCACCGCCCAGTTTATCCACTCGGCCACAGCTAGCAGCGGTCTTTTGTCACTGAATTGTTAAATTCACTGAGAATATATACTCCTTGCTGTACCTTTTGTTTAAATAGTAGCTAGCCTATGTTCAAAAACATCTTAGAGGTACCTGTAAGGCAAATACAAGGAGATTTACAAGAATTTGCTAATTTTTCAAAGCAATTTTGGGGCAACTGTCCATTGCCTTTAAGGTGACATGCTACCAAAAAGAGCCGGCTGGTTTTAGTTTAAACTATTCCCCATATGAAAGCAGTCGGAATTCGTCCAATATCTTTTTCACTATCTCTTACCGTTCTCAAGATATACCCCACCTAAACTTACCCGATTCTGATGATCAGGGCCGTCACGGCCGGGAAGTGGGAGTGTCTCACCCCCCAAAGTTCGTCAGAGCGACGATGGTCGGAAAATCTGAAATGCTAGTTGGAATTTCTGATATCTCAGTCTAGCAAAATTTTCCGACTGAGCCTATGTCAACTTTGTATATATTTTACAACTAGATCAAGTGGGAATAGTACCTAACGTTATTTTCCTCACGTAAAATCGAATCATCACTGTCCTTTGCCACGGAAGTGTGTATGTATGTACGTAATGGATCTATTGTAATCATTTTCTGTCACAAATGTTTCTCACACTATCAGAATTTTCGAAATCCATTGCAAACTATCAAAATTTTTGCGCGCTCCGCGCGCCTTAAACCTTACCACAATGTTGTTCTTATTATCAATATCTTCCGATAGCAATTCCCGAAAAATCACAGCAGCAGAAGTTGCGAGCTGTCTTTTTTGTCTTACAATGGAAAGTCTATGTTTGTTCCTTCAAATTGTCAGTTAAGAGAAAGAATTAAGTTTATCTTCTACGTTTTGCTAATGGGTTTAATCAAACAATAGACATTAATCGACTTTACACTTGTAAAGCCAAATTGAGAACGGTTAACCTCTTTTCTCAGTATGATTCCAAATAAGTAAAGATTGCATTCATCTATGATGTATTACCAGTATGTTTTTTTTTTCTAATTTAACATGAATATTTCATCATTGATATGGCTTACTGTGTGTTTGTCAAGTAGGTGGTATCAATGGGAGGTATCGAAATAAAATATCATTTTACTATTTCACGACTACTTCGTCAAACGGTTATAAGAAGAACATATCACTAACTCTTTTGGTTTTGGATTCACCTGGCATTTTTGTGTCAAATATATGATAAATTGAAGTACAATATATTAAAACTTGTAAATTTTATGATTCTACACACTGATGTCTCGATAAGATATAAAAGCCAGATTCTCTCCATACAACGTGTTAGTTTGGTGCGCTGGAAGCATTGAGAAATGGCTGTATTGGTCGCCTTGCTGACTTTATCCCTTGTTACAGTTTCAGAAGGTAAGTCATTTAAAATTGTTTGTTGTGTCGAAGCTTGTCCTAAGTTTCTCTGGTCAGCTGGTTGTATAGTTCAACCATCCCCTTTTACATTACTGAAATATGAAAAACAAACAACCTGACTGACTGACTGACTGACTGACTAACATGTAGATAACTATACTTTTGGATCTTTGTATTCTCTCAGTGTAACAGTAAAAGTGAAGACGATTTTAACAAAGTAAGTTCATCAACCCCCCCTCCCCCATCTGCAAAAAGGAAGCCCAGCTATTTCATACCTTTCTCAGTCTCTCTAAAGCAGGGGATTGTGTATAAGTAGGAAATGCGTATTTTGTGAACAATCGAGAGATATCTGGATTCGTGCAAAATATTGCATGCAAATAAAACATTTACATCATATTAAAGATTTTCCTACAAATGCATTTTCTCCCAAATGGCATCCAAGAGTAGCCATGCATGATGAATTGAGTAACTAAGCAATACTTACGAATAGTTGTATATTTACTCCCAAAATGTCTATCTCAATCTAGTTAGGGAGGTGGGTCGGAAGGATGGAGTGGCGAAAAAGCGTTAACGACCAAATAGCCCCGCAGGTTTTGCTATTGCGCAAAGCGCTCTCTCTTCGGAGTGGGATCCAGGGGCAAAGCCCAAGTAAGGGGCCGGGGACAGGAGATGGGTATTACTGAATTGTTGGCACTCAGAATTAAATTTTATACACACTAAACAATTTGTAACCTCACAGTTTAAGAAGTAATTCGGATTAATGTCCCGTTGATTTCTTTATGAGTCAGCGGGATTGATGGTGGGGATTCTCGTGAACCTTAGAAATTCCAGGGGGTGTTGTAATAATTATACTCACTTTTACCACGGGACCTATATAACGAGATAATACAGGTATACGGTGCATTCACACAAAGTGCGCCGAAAAAACACTTCTTCAGTATTTTAGTATTGTTTACCATTAACAGCCTATATTTAGCGTAGAATCTAAACAAATAGCATCCGCTACTCTCTACACTGACCTTAGTTTGTCTAATATTTCATAATGGTGTAATCTGGACGATTAGAAGTCGATTACTTCATGATGCAGTGGGTTTGAGGGTTGCGAGAAATAATAACCGTAAAGGCCGCAGGATAATTTTGTAATGAGTTCACTTACGCTTTCCTACGGTAAAAAATAAAGACAGAAAATGACGGCATTAAAAGTGTATAGCGGGAGGGCGTTGAAAAATAACATTTTAAAGACATGATAAAGTTTCCTCTCCACTTGTTGCATTATTTGATCTAATCTACAAGCAGCATTACGTATGGATTATGGATATTGAAAACACTGTTTCTTATTTTTCACAAAGTTTTCTTCGGAATAAAGGGAAGTCGAATTATTCGTGAATCAGTGGTTTTGAGAGTGGGGAGGATTGATAATTGTCAAGGTTGCAAGAACATGCCAAAGTGTATCCTCTGAAGATTGTGATTATAGAATTTCATTTTTATATTGTGGAAATGGGGTATGTTACATTACAAACCCCATTACTTTAACTTTCGCAGAACCCTAACCTCTGGAGATTCTATGATTTTCTGTTCATAATACAAATGGAACAACGTAATGCATAATGGACTGAGAGATTTCCATAAAACAAAGTCTCCTTTGTTGTACGTTCCTTTTACTCTTTTTTTTTTACAATTTTGATGTAGTAAACGTTGCGACCTGCCATTTTGTGTGGAAGAGACCGCAGACAAAACTAGAACGTGGCACGAATGTGCTACTGCGAGTACACCTTCCTAGACAGCACATAACGTTGGCGTTGTGTTGGGCCAATGTTGGCAACCGTTAGCAACAGTTGGTATTATGTTGTGTAGGTAACTAAAGGCGGGGCCAACATTTCACCAACCTTATGCAGCCAAAAATTAGAAATTACATGTATTGCCAACATTTGACCAACATTCAAAGGCTAACTGTAGGACAGCATGCATTTCACCAATATTAAACCAACTTCAAGTAGCGAACTGCTGGATGTTATACACTTAACCTACGTCGTACCACTTTCATGATACCAACCGTTGTTCATCATGTATTCAACCAACATTGAGCCAGCTATGTCTAGCCAACCATCGGACATTATGTAGTAAACCAACGTTGAGCCAGTTGTAAGTGACCAACTGTTGGGCATCATATATTGAACCAACATTGGACCAACTTTTAAAACTATTGAAATTTCTGTGGGCCTTTGACAGTAATATCGTGATAAAACAGTATACAGTATACTTTATGTATAGACCTGTCAAAATAGTAAATCGAGGTTCAAAATTCATCAACTGTCACTCAGTATCTGTGATATTATCATGTTAAATATAAAACGGAACAGCGTATGGACTGAAAATTGTTAAATATAATAGTTATCCTTAAATTGGTGTGCTGAGTCTGAGGGAAACTTAAAAGTCGGCCTACAACCTATGGTTAGATCAGCCCCAACACTGAATTCCGGTTGTGGGTTGCCAAACGCTGACATTAGTGGTTTCAGTTGGCAAATGGTAAGCGGTCCAACACTGGACAGTGTTACGGCTTGTGGTCGCGAGTCAAACCAATAACAGCGAAAGATCACAGAAGAACGAGATTAAAATTCAACAACTTAATGATTATTTACAATCTCCTTATCTTACTTAAATTTACAATAATTAATTAGACTTACTCACAATCCTTTAATTAATATGTGTCTGGTCTGGTCCAAGGGCTGGTAGTGCATGCACGTTGACGATGGTACAGTAGTAGACCTGCAGCGTGCTGTAGCGTAGGAACTGGTTCCACGAGCGAATAATGACAAGGCTAGGCAATGAATGATGGATGATAACAATCTCTGTACACAGTGTAGAAACGGCGTAAGGCAATTTATCACAAATGTGCAGTGTCAGTGGCTGGGAATAACTTCTCAACAGCGTCTGGACTCGATGAAGTATTAGGGTATCTCTCGATGTCTCTCATGTATGCCAGTTGTTGAACTGCCTTTTATATGCTAGGCTTTTAATCGAGAACTCTCCAGAATTTAACAGAAACTTCTAGTGTACACAGTCCAGCAATTACGAGAACGTTCCTTAATAGAAACTTCTAGAACACACAGTCGAGACATTACGAGAACGTTCCTTGTATGCACGGTAGTAAACTATGTCAATATTTAGAAGTGTCGTCAGGCCGCGTAAACAGTTCTCTCTTCTAGACAATTCTAGAAAGGCTGCGTTGAAGTTGAATTCTCTGGAACTTTCCATTCGCTCGTCGATGGATTCAATCCGGTGTTCCTGACGGGTCGTCTTGTAACACTCCCCCCCCTTGAAAAAGTTTTGGACGTCTCGGACAAAACTTAAGTTACAATATTTACAATGTATAACTTTACAGTAATAACTACAGTATATTATGTAGTCCAATATTCAATGGAAGGTATAATCATAACATACAACTTGTCTTGCTAGGTGATGATACATGAATACAGTAACATCATCAATACACATTGTGCTGTAGTTAACACAAAATTTCAAAACTTACAGTGAGATTTTCAACTTACTGCATCAAATCAAATTCTTGACAAAGAGTCTGGTACAACATTGTCTCTCCCTTTAATGTGCTTAATATCTACATTATATGATTGCAGAAATAAACTCCACCTCATCAATCTTTGATTTTTGTTCTTCATCTTAGATAAAAATGTCAAAGGGTTATGATCAGTGTATACAGTGATAGGGAAACTAGTAGTTCCCAAATAAACATCAAAGTGTTGAAGACCAAGTATCAAAGCTAATGTCTCTTTTTCAATTGTTGAATAATTTTTCTGGTGTTTGTCAAATTTCTTAGAATAATAACAAACAGGGTGATCAACACCATGCTCATCAGCTTGAAGCAAAACTGCTCCTATGCCATTGTCACTGGCATCTACTGCCAACTTAAATTGCTTCTCAAAATCTGGAGCAATCAACACTGGTGAACTCATTAGTGCCTTTTTCAATAATTCAAATGCTGCTTGGCAATCATCTGTCCAATCAAACTTTTCATTTTTCTTTAACAATTCTGTCAATGGTGCAGCAATGTCAGAGAAATTCGGACAAAAACGTCTGTAGTAACCAGCCACGCCTAGGAAGCGCATGAGCTGCCTTTTATCAGTTGGGGCAGGGAATTTGTCAATGCCCTCAACTTTAGCCTTAATTGGTCTAACTTTACCCTGACCAACCACATGCCCTAAGTATATCACCTGGGCACAAGCAATTTCACTTTTGACCAAATTGACAGTCAAATTAGCTTCGGCAAGCTTGTCAAATAATGCCTTAACATGTTGTACATGTTCATCCCACGAGTTGCTGTACACAATAAGGTCATCAACATATACTTCACAATTTTCTAAATTTGACGTAAGATTATTTACTAAGCGCTGAAACGTCATCGGTGAGTTTTTCATACCAAACGGCATAACCTTATACTGAAATAAACCATCTGGAGTCACGAATGCCGAGATTTTCCGAGCCCTCTCAGTGAGTGGTATCTCCCAGTACCCCTTTAGTAAGTCAAACTTTGATACATACGTAGCTTTCCCAATCCTATCAATGCAATCATCGATACGGGGTATCGGATAGGAATCCGTTTTTGTGACCGCATTCACCTTTCGGTAATCAGTACAAAATCTGTACCCATCGTCTGGCTTGGGGACCAATATACAAGGGGAAGACCATTCACTATTACTAGGTTCTATAATGTCATGGTCTAACATGTACCGAACCTCATCCCTTAGATGTCGTTTTCTAGGGTTAACTCGGTAAGGATGCTGCTTGATTGGTGTGGCATCTCCCACATCAACATCATGTTCAATCAAATTTGTCCTAGTAGGATCATCTGAGAACAAGCATACATATTCATAGATTAATGATTTCATTTCTGACTTTTCTTTGTGATCCAGGTGACTTAATTTCTGGTCAAGATTTTTCAACACATCAGAATTTTGTAACTTAATACACATGTCAGGAACATTATTAGCCTTGATCTCATCATTACTGAGTTCATAATCAGCATTGATAATACACACTTGATCACCTGTATCATTAGTGTTACTATTTACATCATGTACACTTTCATCCCTAGAAATGTCACAATCTTCTCTTTCATAATATTTCTTCATCATATTAATATGACATATTCTTTTAGATTTACGCTTGTCAGGTGTCAAAATGACGTAATCTGTGTCACTAACTTTTCTCTCAATGACATAAGGTCCTTGAAAGCGAACTTGAAGTGGCTGACCAGAAACAGGCAAAAACACTAGCACCTTATCACCAGGCTTTAACTCTCTTTTCACAGTGGTCTTGTCGTACCACGCTTTCATTTTCTTCTGAGTGTCTCAGATTTTCCTGAGCAAGTTCACATGCTCCATGAAGACGATCTTTAAAGCGGGATACATAATCAAGTAGATGTATGTCTTCACCTGGATCTGATAACCACTTCTCCTTTAACAATTTCAATGGTCCACGAACTGTGTGTCCAAAGACAAGTTCAAATGGACTGAACCGCAGTGACTCTTGTATAGATTCCCTGGCAGCAAACATTACAAATGGAATGCCTTCATCCCAATCTCTCTCATTATCGTGACAATATGTCTTTAACATATTCTTCAATGTTTGGTGAAACCTTTCTAAAGCCCCTTGGCTTTAAGGATGATAAGCCGAAGACTTAATTTGGTCTATGCCTAACTCATACAACATCTGCTGGAATACAGTTGACATGAAATTAGACCCTTGATCTGATTGGATCTCTTTAGGCAACCCAAACAATGTGAAAAATTTAAGTAAAGCTTGTAAGACTGTCCGAGCCTTAATATTCCTCAGAGGTATTGCCTCTGGAAACCTTGTAGAAGCACACATAATGGTTAATATATACTGATGCCCGGCCCTACTCTTAGGTAGGGGACCTACACAATCAATGATGACTCTACTAAACGGCTCTTCAAAAGCAGGAATTGGCTTTAAGGGAGCAGCCGGAATATTCTGATTCGGCTTCCCAACCATTTGACATGAGTGACAGGTCTTACAAAATTTGGCCACATCACTTTTAAGTTTTGGCCAATAAAAGTGATTTAAAATTCTGTGGTAAGTCTTATTGACTCCTAGGTGCCCTGCAAATGGCATTTCATGAGCAATACTCAGTATTTCCCTTCTATAAGTCCTAGGTACCACAATTTGATGGTAAATTCTCCACTCTTCATCTAATGGTGCATCAGGTGGTCGCCATTTACGCATCAAAACATTGTTCTTAAAATAAAAGCATACTGGGACGTCTTTCGATTCATCCTCAGTGAGTGCACCAGCTATTAATGGCTGAAGCTCTTCATCATGTTGTTGTTGCACTGACAACTGGTCTCTGTGGAGTGTGTCAGACATTTTTGATTTTTCCTGTTCTACCCCCTCACTATGTGTGGGGCCAGGAGACTCACAATCCTGACTATCATTAAGATTAGTCATAAAAGATTGGCTGAGATCATACCAAGAATCTTCACTTTCATGAATATTTTCACTAGAATCTTTTCCAGACTCTGACTCCTCCTTTGGGAGTGTTGTTCCATTTTTAGGAACTAATTCCTCAATTTTAGAGGGCGGATGATTAAGTTTATCATCCTTATTTTCAGAAATCATACCCTCATTTTTAGAGAGTGGATGTTTAAGATTATCATCCTTACATGATTCCCTACTTGTTCCACTTTTGGGAACTGTATCCTCACTTTTGGAGGGTGGATGTTTAAGATTATCATCCATAGCGAGCTTTTGTGACATAGCTCTAGTGACAGCACAGGCAGGGAATAAATTTGGAAATTCCTTTTCTAATTGCTCTGTGCTGTTATAATCACATGGTTCATCTGTCAAAATTGCATTGGCTACTACCTTTCCACCAGCTAGGTCATTGCCTAGCAACAGAGATACCCCCTTTACAGGTAGAGTAGGTCTGACCCCTACTATGACCGACCCAGAAACTAAATCTGACTTCAAATTAATTTTGTGGAGAGGGACAGAAATAAATCCACACTCAACCCCCTGAATTAGTACATTTGCCCCTGTGGAAGTAGAGTCCGATAATGGCAAAACTCCATCAAGAAGCAACGACTGAGTTGCGCCCGTGTCACGCAAAATTTTAATTTTGACGGGTGGATGAGCTGAATTCCCATCTAGGGAAATAAACCCCTCAGACACGAATGGAAGGTATTCTTCCTTAATTTTGTCGTTAGAATTAGGCCGTAAAGTCACGACTACCTCAGAAGAGTTCTCTACACTGGCTAAGGCATTGGAGGCTGTTTCAGTCTCCTTTAATTTTGCCAATGTGAAGCAATTTGCCATTGTGTGGCCCTTTTTGTGACAGAAACCACAGCTTCTGTCTTTAAAGGCAGCTTTGTTTGAGCTGACCTGGTCGTTCTTTTGACGACTCGAATCTGGTTGTTTTTTACCAGAATTTGTTGGAGAGATAGAACCAGACTGAGATCCACTGTTACCTGTTGTGCCACTACTATTGCCATATTTCTTATTTGGCCTACTAAACTGACCCTTGTTTTGAGTCTGACCCACTTTACTGAATTTATGGGTAAGTGCATACTGATCAGCCAAATTTGCAACTTCCTTCAAGTTGTCAGCCTTATTTTCCTCAAGGTGAGTCTTAATGTCATCATTCACACACCGTTTGAATTCCTCGACCAGCATCAGTTGTCTTAAAGTGTCAAATGTGGAGACCTTTTTGGAAGCACACCATCTATTGAAATGCCTTTCTTTTTGATAAGCAAACTCTACATAGGTTTGTGTATCCGCCTTACGATACTTTCTAAATTTTTGGCGATAAGCTTCAGGTACCAATTCATAGGCTTGTAATATGGCCTTTTTAACCTTATCATAATCCATACTGTCCTCTATTGACAGCGCGGAATACACTTCTTGAGCCTTGCCTGTGAAATTACTCTGGATGAGTATGGACCATTTATCTCTTGGCCACTTTAGTTGCTCACCCAGCTTTTCGAAATGGTTGAAGAATTTCTCCACATTATCCTCCTGAAATTTGGGGACAAATTTTACGTGCTTAAAAACATCAAATCCCCCAGTATCCAAGCCTATTTTAGGGTCTGAGGCTTTTATGACCCCTAACTCTAGTTGCTTTAACCTAAATTCATGTTCTCTTGCCTCTTTTTCCCTTTGCATTTGCATTTCTCTTTCCTCTTTTTCCTTTTGCATTTGCATTTCTCTTTCCTCTTTTTCCTTTTGCATTTCTCTTTCCATTTCTTTTAATCTAACCTCCTTATTCATTTCCATTTCAAGCCTTTTCAATTCAAATGTGTTGTCAGTAGGCACAGTGATAACTGTCTCCAGTACTGCACTAGGCAGGATACTTTCATCCACTAGATATTCTAGAACATATCTTTTAATCTCGTCTTTCCGCATTAAAGGCTGAAATTCAATGCCATAATGTTTTGCGACCTTTACAATCTCAGACTTCTTTAATGAATCTAGTTCCCCCAACTGTGGGACTAGCCACGAATTTATCTAAGTTGATTGGCATTTTGAAATTGTATCCAGCCTTCAACAAACAAATAAGTAGTCTAAGCAAACACAGTTGCTTACAATTCACAACAGAATTTCTCGAATTTTCTAGTATTTTTCGTTCCCGGATGTTAGGCCACCAATTCTGTTACGGCTTGTGGTCGCGAGTCAAACCAATAACAGCGAAAGATCACAGAAGAACGAGATTAAAATTCAACAACTTAATGATTATTTACAATCTCCTTATCTTACTTAAATTTACAATAATTAATTAGACTTACTCACAATCCTTTAATTAATATGTGTCTGGTCTGGTCCAAGGGCTGGTAGTGCATGCACGTTGACGATGGTACAGTAGTAGACCTGCAGCGTGCTGTAGCGTAGGAACTGGTTCCACGAGCGAATAATGACAAGGCTAGGCGATGAATGATGGATGATGACAATCTCTGTACACAGTGTAGAAACGGCGTAAGGCAATTTATCACAAATGTGCAGTGTCAGTGGCTGGGAATAACTTCTCAACAGCGTCTGGACTCGATGAAGTATTAGGGTATCTCTCGATGTCTCTCATGTATACCAGTTGTTGAACTGCCTTTTATATGCTAGGCTTTTAATCGAGAACTCTCCAGAATTTAACAGAAACTTCTAGTGTACACAGTCCAGCAATTACGAGAACGTTCCTTAATAGAAACTTCTAGAACACACAGTCGAGACATTACGAAAACGTTCCTTGTATGCACGGTAGTAAACTATGTCAATATTTAGAAGTGTCGTCAGGCCGCGTAAACAGTTCTCTCTTCTAGACAATTCTAGAAAGGCTGCGTTGAAGTTGAATTCTCTGGAACTTTCCATTCGCTCGTCGATGGATTCAATCCGGTGTTCCTGACGGGTCGTCTTGTAACAACAGCAATAGACCGCCAGAAAAATTCTAAGCTGGTCATTCTGGTATCAAGCCTGCCTCATAATTCTTTTTTATAGCATCTATTTCTTAAGTTTACACCCACAGGGAGTATTTTGCAAAAAGTTCACTTACACTGTAGAACTTTTTGCTAAGACAATTTGAGAAAAATGTTTAAAATGTTGTGAAACTTTATTGTAACACCGGGTTTATACACCATTCATCTGAATGGAGCATTCCGAACTTTTCAAACGAGATTTGTGTTTATCACGTTATATAGGTCTAATTGAAATAAATTGCGGCAAGCAAGCGAGGCAAATTTTAGTTGGTGCAAAACTGTGCCAACCTTCTTTTCACTGTTGGTTAAACGTTGGCAAAGTTTTATCGGCCCACAGTTAAATACGACCAAATGTTCACCAGCTAGACCGTTGGCCAAATGTTTGCCAACTAACAGCTGGCACCACTTATTAACAAACGTTGACCAAATGTTTGAACTAACAGATGGGCAAATTATTTGCCACCTTTGGCACAATAGCATAACACTAGGTAGGCAAAATGTTGGCCCATCACAAAATTGTTTGTAGGCCCAACCTTTTCTCAATGAGCACCTACCCATTCAGATAACATTAGCCCAACTGTTTGGCCAACCAGTTTCCCCATGTTGGCCCAACATTATATCCTGTCTGGGCTGCTCCTTTTTGGAAGCTAACCATATAGTGTGCACTCTAGACAGTGTCCAAACGTATCCTCTTTAAAGGCACGGAAGCAATCAAGTGAAATATTACTGCTGACAAAATTTTGCATCATGGGATTTGCCAGTAGTGCCACTGACAATGGTGTACGGGAAGTAATAATTGGACCATAGCATGTATGAGAGAAACATGCACTCGACGGTTGCCAAAATAGCTTTGAAGGCTTTAAGTTAACCCTTTACTTCATTTTACACTGCAAAAGCAATCTATAATATTAAAATTCCTCCCTAGCTTTTATTATTCAATAATTACTATTTGCATGTTTCGGAGGAGGGGAAATGGTCGTATCTCTTCCAATTTTTGTTTGAGGCCACGACCCCCTGCCCCACGCAATTAGCTCACTTGCCTGAATAGTTCCCTTTCAGGATGTTTCTATAAACATTTTAAGTGTAAACTGAAATTGAGGTAATGTGATAAACGAGATCGCTTTTATGACTGCGAAAGAGAAGGCACAACCCTCATCCTCAATAAAAGAGAAGAATATACTCTTGTTGAAACTTTGAATTGTTTCAACTGACATAAAAGTAAGTGTACCACCATTTCTATGTTTTAACAGAATTTATGGTACACTTGAACATGTATGCTTATGAAATTGTATCCAGCAAAATTTTGGAGAGTTTATGCTACACTTTGTTAGAATTAGAAGTTAAATTTTAAAATGTACGTACACAGCTGGGATTAAATCGGAACACCTCTACATTACAAACAGAAAGAGACGTAGCTTAATGTTAAGGAACTAATTTTTTGTGAAGAGTATTACTGGGTATCCTCCGTTGCAAGTGACAATCTTTAACTACCCTAAAAGTAGTTACTATCGCATTGGACTGAACTTAATTAACCTCTAAGCAGCAGAATTTTTTTGAAAGCAGAACGCCAAAGGTACCACGGCACACCAAAATGGATATACATCCCCTGAACCTATCAAGCCCTACAGCCATCAAACATTTACTGCGCATAGCTCAATTGTAGAAATACTGGGTAAAACAAATGCTAAAACAAATGTTTATACAAGACCTTAACCACAAGACAGAAAAGCGAAGACCCAGGATTCCTTAAGTGACCCCAGAATTAGTCCAGATACCGTACAAAAATGTGCATGTTTTCCAAAGAAATTCATGCATCCTATCTCTCACTGCAAGTAAAGACCGTAAACGTACCCCAGATTGAGACGGTTGCAGAGTTACCATCTACCATCTAAAATTCTATCTGATATTGACTATTGGGGGACTAAGGGACAAAGGTGGAGTGTAAAAGTGATAAATGTAAGTACATTGTTAGGTGTAAGGAAAAAGAAAGAAATGAAAATTAGAATTTGAATTCATCCGGAGTCTTTAGTGAGTGTTCTTGATCTGTATTTTTGTAATTTGATGAACAGTTAACAACGTTAATCTCAAAGAAACTCAGAGATATGTGACTGTATACACAAACGTGAAAATATGTAATCAATAAGGAATTTCACTCTATTTTATTTCGAGGTAGTTTGGTGACGATACATCATAAATAGTCTGTTCATCTGCAAGTTGACCAGACGATTTTCTCTAATATGTCGTTACACGTTACACATTGGAACTCTCTACTCAATGACGTTGTTAACTCTCCTTCTCTGGACTGTTTTAAGTTCAGATTAGACGCACACTGGAAGCTTTTTCCTGGGCTTTATGTATCTAGCACATGACTGGCCAATTGAGCAATGAAATGCCCTAAGGCCAACAACATCGAAGATGATGATGCTGATGATGATGATGATGATGATGATGATGATGATGATGATGATGATGATGAAGTTGATGTTACAAAGAGTGGTCATTTGGTTGCAAAATTCGTGGTCACTCTATTGTTGTAGCTGCTAGAAAATGTTGCAAACCCATCATTATGATCCTCAGTGAAAAGCAAGTTCCTCGGAGGGATATCCCTGTCAGTTAATTGCGTTTAAAGTTATTATTAATCCCTTTTCTACGTGGACAACTCCAGTTCACTACTATGTTCGAAATAAGCTGTTTTAGTTAGAATTTTTTCATGATTCAAGTTTTCACGTCAAACGAGCCCCTTTCAGCGTGATGATATTTTTTCCTCTATTGTGAGCGTCCGGTGACTTCCTTTCGGGTTCTTTAAGAGGAACATAATGGGTGAATGAGATTTTGATTACAAAGGGAACAGTTTATTAACGGCCTGCGTCTGATTTCGGCAATAGCGCTCTTTGCTATTGTGCAGAGTGAATGACATGTGTGATTTTACCACCAGGAGAGATATTTTGACTTTATATTAGAAAGCTTTCAAAATGTAAAAATAATATACTTGACACGTTGCGTTTTAAAGATGTTATGAAAATGCAAGAAGGTGAAGACTACTGTTTCGATTTGATTTACCGTTCGATTCGGTCATACGTATTTCAGAGCACCATGAGAACTGTGATTGATGTAAATGTTACATCTTCTGATGACAATGCTTAATGGAGATATTAAAAACTTAGATGGGTTAGACGGCTGTTTAATGGTTTTCAACTTTAAATATTGGTTTGTTTTATCCATTACAAATTGCCCCTTTTTGAATTATTGCATAAACACATAGGGTTGTAGAGTCCATCCACAATTCATTCTTATATTTGGTGTAGGGGAACGTGTAATTTGCATATGAAATTTGTAAGGAATCGCTTGTTGGTAGAACGTATGGTAAAATGCATTTTGATTGAAACTGACGCCCAGTGCTGAATATAACTGTCATTTAGAGGTTATTATTTTACCACGTCACTTTGATCTTGGTTTTTATCAAAATCTTACATGTTAGGAGGATTTGATTTTTCCATTATATCTGTGAAGGATCAATGCAATTTTGACTCGAAATCAATTATCACTACAATTGGCACGTGACTGTTGTTCTGGGATGTTTGAGACACAAGGGGTCATCTTGGGTAACCGTTCCTATTAGGTTAGAAAAACAAAACTGGCAAAGGTGTTTTGTCGGCGGAGTTTTTATTACACCAGATTACACACCTCACCTTTAACTAAGTCAATTGTGATTTCAGATTAATGGGAACCACATATTTTAACAACACGTTATGTTTTCATTTAACTTTAAAAGTTTCTTTTGAAGAGTTTACTCCGTGGTACTTTACCGGTGAGGGAGAAGAAATCGATTCAGCCGTTTAGGAGTTTCAAATCATACACATAGATGAACATGAGCATAAGCTTTTTGTGCCCTCTCTTTGTGACGAACGTTGGTTTACCCATTGGTACCTTACCACGGATGATCCCCGAGAGTAACTACTCAGGAAAATAAACTGTTATAGTGCAAAATCCATTCCATATTAGAGCACTGAGACAACAATACATGCAAGCAAAGATCGTAAGTATATGAAAAAAATACAAATAATGTGCTTAACATTTAATAAATCATTTTCAGAAACGTACACAATTTACATAAACTTAATGAAAAAAAAAATACTCATTAGAATACAAGTTAAAATTTCATCAACCCCTAAATTATTGCATTACTTCAGGCAAGGTGTTTGTCGATCATTTTACCTCTTCGAGACTTCACGTCTAATAAGTTCTTTTTATTTCCATGCATACACCAACCTATTTTTCACTACGGCTTAATTTTATCTCTTTTAACTCTGCTTCGTCTTTTAACATTTCAGCTGGTGCTGAATAATTATATAATCTTGAAAACTTTATTAAAGACTTCAGAATATCTCCCTCCTACTAAAATATCACTTGTCATATTTCTAAGCAAAGCAACTCATCTGCGTTTTCATGGAAAAGTGTGCTTTAGCAAACTGCAAAATACGGGTATATGATACCTAAGATCTTTGATTAACAACCCACACTTTAATCCGATATCAATTGAGACACAGTATAATTCTATTCAGTTTTGAAATGATAGAAAATCATGATAGAATGTAATACTTCATGATATATTGTATATCGAAAATTCTTGGGTACTTCTTTGGGCTTATTAATTTAGAAGATTAGTGTTGAAATTTCCACAACATACACCCCTTTTCTGAAAGGTCCAACTTTTTGAGTAATATCCATTTTCCCATTAAAGTCATGGTGCTTCGCTGAAAGAGTATTGTATATGCAACTTTTCCCTTTTACCTTTTTGTTTCTTTTCACGCAAGAAGATTTCAATTGAATTAATCTACATTTTATTACCAATTACTGAAGGTAACACATCAGTCTTATAAACTTGAAAATAATTTTGATCTAGATTGCAACGCCACCCGCTTTTTTCTTTTTTTTTTCCCTCTCGGTGTGACAACTTTGATACCCGTTGATTGGTATGGTCAATCTAATACTGTAATTAAGCCATGTCAAAGATATTGCAACAGCATTAAATCACTTGGGAATGCTAGCTAATCAAGGTAAAGATTCTCTTCATCAACATTTGAAATCAAACTCCCACAATGTAAATGTACTACAGAAAAGCTTGGGTTTTCAGGAAACTTTAGTACAATGGTCATAAACATGTCTACTACAAGCGAAGCAATCATATTTTGTTTAACTTCAGATAGTTCATTGAAAGGTAAAATAACATCTTCAATAGAGAATGGAAAATGCTCTTTAATCCTTAGGTAAAAACAAAAGATTCAGACAATAAACCATCTTCAGGAGACTTTGTCACGAATACATGGAACTGTCTTGAAACATCCAGTATGCCTACAGTTTGTATGTGAATCTTGCAATTTCTAGTCTATGTTAGTTCCTGAAAAATGCCAATTTAGAAGGAGAATTGAGTTTAACTAGTGATGGTTTGCTACATTTATTAATAAAACGATGTAATCGACTTTTTATGAGGAGGCGCAAAATCGTTGCTCTTTATCAGTCTTATTAAATAAGGACGGCATTTATCTATAATTTATTACCAATAACGTTTCTTAATATAACATTAATATTTCATTGATGAAGCTAAGTGTGTGTTTGCCAAATGGGTGGTATCAAATAAGTATACGAGGTATCTAATTAAAATGTCACTATAGTATTTGACGATTACTTTATCAAATTGTAGGTCTGTAAAAAGAACATATCCAGGGTCGTAGCCTGGTCGAAATTCTTAGGGGTTAGTTCATAATAGCGTCCAAGGCGTATCTAGGATAGGGGGCACCCAGGCGGATCCTTTATTCGGTCACTCGCTGCCACCCTGAGGGAGAAGATCTGAGAGGAGAAGTCAAAGGGGGAGGATTTGACATTTGTGTAACGTCCTCTAGATGCAAATTGGTGCTGTCTTTGGCAAAGCTTCGAACTGATCATACGTAGTGCCCCTTTCTTCAATTTTTGGGGTGTGTCTAAGGTGCTGGGTTGGGTACATTTATTCTTTGAGAAGTTTTTGTGTACATAAGATGACTAAGGTGCAAAATGGTGCTATCTTTAGAAAAGCTGTGAACTTATTACATGTTAAGAAATTTAATTTTTGTGCTTTTCAATTTCCTTTTTTGGCTTTGTGTAAGGGACAAGGTTTTGTATAAGGTATTTCTCCTTTGAAAAAAAATTCTGCCTTTGTAAGGTTGTTTGGACGCAAAATGTTGCTTACATTGACAAAGCTTTCAATTGAGTATATATTTCAGAATTTCTCATTATTCGTTGTTTTTTAGCTGTGGTATGGCACGTTGCCATGTCACAGCCAGTGCCGACCTTTCCCCCTCGTTACTTGGATGGCCACATCGAGTGATGAATTGAGTAGCCTGTCAATTGTTTGTCTAAAATGCTTTCAAGATCGACGAAAACGGCACTTTCTAGAGCTCGAAAGTAGCATCTATCAATTTTTGAGACTTCATGCTTTAGAAACGAAGACGTCAAGTAGAAAAAATAAACTTGAAAAACTTATTCAGTGAGATCATTTTGAAGGAGAAAACAGGACTAAAAGGTACTTTACATGCGCATTGATTTAAGCACGTAATTTAAGGTAATTATAGACTATTTATAAGCAAACTGAGGCAACGCTTGAGGAACATTCCTAAAAATCTTTAACATGTAGGCTTCAGTTGTGTTGTGTTACCCAATACACATAGCATGTCCAGTTTAAACTGATCTGTGTTACAGAAACTGTAATTGGTTAGGGTTAGGGTTAGGGGAAAATTGCATCATGCATGAGGACGAAGGTTTGCTCATCAGTGCGAGTTAACCGCAAAAGAGCCCGTCGTCTGAAACGGGGTTCCGGGAATCTCCCCGTGAATATTTTTGAAAAAAAAATCAACCTTTATAAATGCAATTTATGCGTCACTGAGGGCCGTAAAAACATAACTAGTGTAACGAAATTTTAAGCATTTCACAATTCTTTTTCAAGTAGGCTATTTTTTATTTAGTTTAGAAATCTCGGGCGGTAGATGCCCCCGCAGGCTACCACTCTGATATCACAAACATGGCTACATTTTCGTACTGCATGACAGAGCCATTGTGTTAGCGGTTGGTCTGTTTACTTGAGCTCATGCTTCTTCCGTTATTGAAGCGAAGTTTGTACTTTTTTGTTAAGCTTTCAATTACTCACTAACTTTTTGTCTTTAGATTCACCTGGCATTTTAATATCAAAGTTCGATTTATTTGAAGAACTATATTTACAAACCTGTAAACGTAAGGACCCTCAACATAAATATTTCGATAAGACATAAAAGCCAAATACATCTTATATTAGTTCTTAGTTTGGTGTGGTGAAAACATTGAGAAATGGCTGTATTGGTAATTTTATCCCTGGTACGAGTTTCAGAGGGTAAGTCATTACAAAATGTGTTTGTTGTGTCTAAGTATCTTGGTAGTTTCTGTGGTAATTTGTAGTGAAATCATATAAACCATCCACTACGCATGACTATAATATAAACTATGAAAGAAAACTTTCCCCTGTCAGTTTTCTTGTTTGTGTTAATCAGCAAAAATTGTAAGTTAAAAAATTACTGGGTACGAGGTTACCCCATGCTTTTATTCTTCTCTTAAACAATAATATAGGTAACTATACATTAAGATTCTTGTATTCTCTCACTGAAAAAGTAAAATTGAAAAAAGATTTAAAATCAAATGTGTTAACCATCCCTTCCATCCGCAAAAAAGACCGTCTGCTTCCTACCAGCCTTTTCTTATTCTCTCTTTAGTAGAGGGGATTGAATATAAGTTGGGAATATATAACTCATCGGTGTAAGTCCCTTTTATATTTTGGAATCTTTCAACAGATATCTGGGTTCTTGCAAAATCTAGTATGAGAAAAAAACTAAAGTATTAATTGACCTATTATATTACACATTTTCTTAAAAAAGATTTTTCTTCTAAAAAACAATCAACACAAGTTATGCATTCTTCTAGTCATGGTGTATTGAGCAACCATGCAATACTAACGACTAGGCCTAGTTTGTACCAGGGAGCTGATACTTGGACTGCAGTAGAAGCAGCTCCCTGGTTGTACTCACTCCCAAAGCCCGCTCTTCACTGAGACTGAGGAAAAGCGTAATATCCTCTCTGACGACGAAGGGATGAGGGTAAATACGTAAAGGAAGCACATCACTCTCGGCAGGATTAAGCTTGATAAAAGCTCGCAAATGTCTATTTAAATTTTGTCAGGGGTCGGCAAAAACACTAAATAACAAAGTAACGCTAGAAGATTTGCGGTTGTGCAATGCGCTCTGTCTTCGAAGTGAGATTCTGGGGGAAAGTTCCTCTGAGGAGGGAGAAGAGTGGGGTATTACAAAACTGTTGGCACTGAGAAATAACATCAAAATATCTAGAAATATTTTATATACTTTAATCAATCCATAACGTTCAGTTGATTTCTTCATGATTTAGCGGGGTTAATGGTGCAGAGGGTGAACAACCGTAGAGGTTCCACGGGGGTTTTGCAATAGTTGTACTTACCTTGCCCTACTAGATTTCATAATAGGACAATACAGATATAAGCTGAGTGTACACAAAGTGCACCAAAAAATAACACTTTTTCAGTAATTTTTGTATTGTTTGCCTGCATTTTATGAAGCATCTACAAAAATAACATCAAATACGCTCTTACACAGACCTCAGAATTGCAGTTTGTCTAATATTTCATAATTGCGTGTTTCGGACTAATTGGAAGGAAGTTGTTAGTTTCGTCTGCTGGAAGAATTAAGAAATGGCTGTATTGGTCGCCTTCCTGACTTTATCCCTTGTGACAGTTTCAGAAGGCAAGTCATTTAAAATTGTTTGCTATGTCGAAGTATGTCCTAGCTTAGTTTCTCTGGTTGTAGTGCAACCATCCCCCTTAACATTGACTAAAATATGAAAAACAAGCACGTTAGAAAAAAGTCTCAGTTGGTTTTTGTTTTTGTATTATCCGGCATAAAACTCCAAGTAAATGATCCACTGGATACGAGGTTGCGTCATGTCGTTATCCCTTTCTCAGATGTAGATAACTATACTTTTTGGATCTTTGTATTCTCTCAATGTAACAGTAAATATGAAGACAATTTTAACAATTGGTTAAAATGTTCACCATCCCTTCCATCTGCAAAATAAGGAACCCAGTATTTCCTACCTTTCTCAGTCTCTCTGAAGCAGGGGATTGTGTACAGTTAGGAAATCCGCAGGCCTTCATATTTTGCGAACGATGGAGAGATATCTGGATTTGTGCAAAATATTGCATGCAAATAAAACATTTACTGACGTATCATATTACAGTTTTTTTCCACAAATGAGTTTTCTCCCAAAAGACATCCAAGAGTAGCCATGCATCCTTCTAGACATTATGAATTGAGTAACAATGCAATACTTACTAATAGTTGTATTTACTCCCAAAACCTCTATTTAAATCTAGTTAGGGAGGTGGGTTGGGAGGAGGGAGTGGAGAAAAAGCGTTTAAGACCAAATAGCCCCGCAGGCTTTGCCATTGCGCAAAGTGCTCTCTTTGGAGTGGGGTCCAGGGGCAAAGCCCAAGAGAGGGGCCGGAGAGAGGAGAAGGGTATTGCAGAGTTCTTGGCACTCAAATAAAACACCAAACATTCTACAACTGAAATTTTACACGCACTAAAAAATCCGTAACCGCACAAGTTAAGAACTAATTCAGATTAATGTCTGGTTGATTTCTTCATGAGTCAGCAGGATTGATGGTGGGGATTCTGGCTAACAGCAGAAATTTCAGGGAGTTTTGCAATATTTTTACTCACTTTGGACTCCAGGAATTTATAACGGGACTACAGGTGCGCCGAAAAATATCACTTCTACAGTATTTTAGTATTGTTTGCCAACAACCTACGTTTAGAGTAGCATCTAAGCAAATAACATCCAGTACCCTCTACACAGACCTTAGTTTGTCTAACATTTCATAATAGAGTAATTTGGACTAAATAGAAATCGATTATCTCATGATGCAGCGGGTTTGAGGTTTGCGAGAATGACTCCTGGCGATTCGATAATTTTCTGTTCATAATACACACGGAACAACTTATTACTGTCTGTTCATCTGCAAGTTGACGTGACGATTTTCTTTAATATGTTGTTAAACATTGGAACTCTCTACCCAGTGACGTTTTTAACTCTCCTTTTCTGAACTTTTTTAAGTTCAGAGTAGATGCACACCGGAAGCATTGTACTGGGCTTTATGACTACAGATCATGTGTATCTGGCACATTTTGTTTTATCTGACTGGCTTATTGAGCGATGAAATGTCCTAAAGCCAGCAACATCGATGATGATGATGATGATGATGATGATGATGATGATGATGATGATGACGATGACGATGACGATGACGATGACGATGACGATGACGGTGACGGTGACGATGACGATGACGATGATGATGATGTTACAAAGATCGGTTGTTTGGTTGCAAAAGTCATGGTCACTCTGTTGTTGTAGCTGCTGGAAAATGTCGAAAACCCATCATTATGACCCGTAGTGAAAAGTAAGTTCCTCGGCGGCATATTCGCGTCAGTTCATTGCTTGCAAAATGTTATTATAAATCCCTTTTTCTACGTGGACAACTCTAGTTCATTACTCTGTTTGAAATAAGCTTTTTGAATTAGAATCTTTTCATGATTCAAGTTATTACGACAAACGAGCCCCTTTCAGCGTGATGTTGGAAACAGCATTCTTTCCTGTATTGTGTGCGTCCAGTGACTTTCTGGCGTACTTAAGTTTGCAGGTATTCTAAGAGGAGTATAATGGGTGAATAAGACTTTGATTATAAGGGCACAATTTATTCACGGCCTGCGTCTGAGTTCGGCAGTAGTGCTCTTTGCTATTGTGCAGAGTGAATGGCATGTGTGATTTTACCACCAGGAGAGATATTTTGACTAGTCTTATTATAGTGCTTTTAAAATGTACAATAATGTACTTTAAGCGTTGCGTTTAAAAGATGTTATGAAAGATGCAAGGAGGTAAAAACAACTTTTATTTTGATTTAGCGTTCGATTCGGCCATACTAATTTAATCGCACCATGAGAACTCTGACTGACGTAAATGTCGCATCTCCTGATGACAATGCTACATGTAGATATTAAAAAGTTAAATGGGGGAGTAGTCCATGAATCCAACCTAATTAAAATTTGTTAGAGTTTCATCGTAGGTCACTTAAGCTGATTAAAACATGTCTCGTTACCTCTCACTTAAAGAGCTTTCCACAACAACTGTTTCAAATTCTCATTAAAAGAGAACCTAAAATGACTTTGAAACTCAATATGTAACTTCGTCCTACAGATAGTTTAGTCAATGAAATTCTGTTCAGAGAGCCGTCATGAGTAGCAGCTCCCTTGTAATCAATGTAACTTCATTTCAAAACATTCAATGTTTTATTTCAATGTTTTAATATAGTGATCAGGCAAACGTCTGGATTGAAAATACCATAATTATTACCACTAGCGTAGTCTCTTTTTTTTTGTTTTTGAAGTAGTGAACGGTGACAGGTAAATTTCGATGGGAACTCACCTGAGTAATGCGGCTTAAACAACAATCTATACACAAGCAAATGTAAAGAGAAATTTGGTCACTCTTCTAAAACTAGGAGTCCATCGTAAAGACTACTTTTGCCTGACACTTCTTGTTCTTGATCTGTGTAATGAGGGTGAGAATTTAAAGAAGGCCACAGGCAGGTGTTTCTGTTGCACGGAAATTGTAATTAGCATAACATGAGAACTCCTCCATGAATTTATTTTGGAAAATGATTTATATCCAGAGCCGCCGGAACCGGGGAGTGGGGGAGGTGTAGCCCTCAGTAACTTTCAGGTTAAAGTATTTTTAGACCTGAAGCTTCCAAAGTGTACTTAGAAACTGCCATAATGATGTGTTTGAAAGGTTCATCCTTACAATCGTAGATACCTTTCGACAGAAATGATATTCAATTAGTATTCTACGAACATATTTTAACCTACCATGTTTACTCTTAGCCTGAAGCTCAGTTAACAACAGGTTGCGTGAGACCTAACGAAAGGCAATCTGGTTTTCAATACTCAGAGTAGATTGAGACTTGTAAAAGTGATGAACCCTTCCTTCAAATAGTTATACGAAGAAAAACTTTTACAACTTTCAAGTCAATTGCAGTGCATATGCAAAGATTTTGCATTGATGACCTAAATATATTTCATAGATAGAGGGCTTTACTGTACGGCTGTTTAAATGGTTTTCAACTTTAAATATTTGTTTGTTTTATCCATTACAAATTGCCCTTTTTTGAATTATTGCATAAACACATAGGGTTGTAGAGTCCATCCACAATTCATTCTTATATTTGGTGTAAGGGAACGTGCAACTTGCATATGAGATTTGTAAGGAATCGCTTGTGGGTGGAACTTGTGGGTGGAACTGACGCCCAGTGCTGAACATAGTTGTCACTGAGAGGTTAATTCTTTACCACGTCACTTTGACCTTGGTTTTCAACGAAATGTTACATGTTAGGAGAATTTGATTTTTCCATTATATCTGTGAAGGATTAATGCAATTTTGACTCGAAATCAATTATCACAACAATTTGCCTGTGCCTGTTGTTCTGGGATGTTTGAGACACAAGGGGTCATCTTGGGTAACCGTTCCTATTATGATAGAGGAAAACTGACAAAGGTATTTAGACGGCGGGGGTTTTCTTACCCTAGATTGCACACCTCCCCTTTAACTACGACAATTATGATTTTAGATTAATGGCAACCGGATATTTTAGCAGGACGTTATGTTTTCATTTAATCTTGAAAGTTTTTTTGAAGAGTTTACTCCGTGGTACTTTACCGCTAAGGGAGAAGAATATCGATTCAGCCGTGTAGTTCTTAAATCATACACATAGATGAACATTAACATACACGTTTTGGCCCCTCTCTTAGTCATGAACATCCGTTTAACCAGGGGTATCTTACCACGGATGATACCCGAGAGTGGCTACTCAGGAAATTTAACCGTTATAGTGCACAATCCATTCCATATTAAATCACTGAGACAAAAATGCATGCAAGCACAGATTGTAAGTATATGAAAAAATACAAATAATTCCCTTAACATTTTATAAATCATTTTCAAAAGCTTACCAATTTACATAAACTTAATGAAAAAATACAAAGTTGCCATGGAACTTATTAGACTACAAGTTAAAATTTCATCAACCCCTAAATTATTGCATTTCTTCACGCAAGGTGTTTTTGTAATTCTTATAAGTCTATTCATTGTTGATCATTTTACCTCTCAGAGACCTCGTCTAATAAGTTCTTTTTATTTCCATGCATGCACCAACCCATTTGGTTATTGTTAATTTTCTCTCTTTTAACTCTGCTTCGTCTTTTTTTACATTTCAGCTGGTCCTAAATAACATATAATCTTGAAAACTTTGTTAAACACTTCAGAATATCTTCCTCCTACTAAATTATTAATGTTATATTTCTAAGCAAAATAACTCATCTGAGTTTTCATAGAAAAGTGTGCTAAAGCAAACTGCAAAATACGCATATATGATAGCTAAGATCTTTGATTAACAACCCACAATGCGATCCGTCATCAATTGAGACACAGTATAGTTCTACTCAGCTTTGAAATGATAGAAAATAATGATAGAATGTAATGCCTCAGGATATATTGTATCTCGAAAATTCTTGGGTACTTCTTTGGGCTCATTAATTTAGAAGATCAATGTTGAAATTTCCACAAACATACAACCTTTTCTAAAAAGTCTAACTTATTGAGTAATTTCCGTTTTCGCATTAAACTCATGGTGCTTTGCTGAAGGAGTATTGTATATGCAACCTTTTCTTCTTCCCTTTTTGTTTCTTTTCACGGAAGAAGATTTGAATTAAATTAGTCTACATTTTATTATTAATTACCGGAGATAGACACCAATCTTATAAACTTGAAAATAATTTTGATCTAGATTGCAACTCCAGCCCTTTTTATCTTGCCTCTCGGTGTGACAACTTTGATATCCGTTGAATGGCATGGTCAATCTAATACTGTAATTAAACCATGTCACAGATATTGCAACAACATGAAATCATGTGGGAATGCTAGCTAATCAAGGTAACGGTTCTCTTTATTAACATTTGAAATGAAACTCCAACTATGTAAATGTACTACAGCAAAACTTTGGTTTTCAGTTTTCAACTTAAGTACAATGGTCATAAAAATGTACAATAAAAGCGAAGCAATCATATTTTGTTTAACTTCAGATTAATCATTGAAAGATAAAATGCCATCTTCTATAGTGGATGGAAAATGTTTTTTTTTAATCCTTAGGTAAAAACAAAAGATTCAGAAAATAATCCATTTCAGAAAACCTTTGTCAACAATACGCAAACTATCTTGCAACATCAAGTGTGACTACAGTTTTGATGTAAATCTTGCAATTTCTAGGCTATGTTTGTTCCTGAAAAATGCCAGTTTAGAAGAAGAATTAAGTTTATCTAGCGATGGTTTGCTACATTTTTTAATAAAACGATGTAATCGATTTTTATGAGGGGGCGTAAAATCTTTTCTCGTTATTAGTCTAGTTAAACAAGGACGACATGTATCTATAATGTATTACCAATCACTTTTCTTCATATAACATTAATATTTCATTGATGAAGCTTAGTGTGTGTTTGCCAAATGGGTGGTATCAAATAAGTATCTAGTTAAAATGTCACTATAGTATTTGACGACTACTTTATCAAACTGTTGTCTATAAAAAGAACATATCCAGGGCCGAAGCCTGGGCGAAATTCTTTGGTGTTAGTTCATGACAGCGTCCAGTGGCGTACCTAGGATAGGCAGCACCCAGGCGGATCCTTTCTTCGGTCACTTGCTACCAAAAAGAGGAGGGAGAGGGTCTAAGAGGAGGAGACAAAGGGAAGAATGTGACATTTGTGTAACGTCCTCTAGATGCAAATTGGTGCTTTCTTTGGCAAAGCTTAGAACTGATCATATCTACTGCAGCTTTTTTTTTTTTGGAGGGGGGGGGGTGTCTAAGGTGCAGGATCGGACACATCTACTTTTTGAGACGTTTTTGTGTACATGAGATTCCAAAGGAAAGCTAGTTTGAACTTATTACATGTTAAGAAATTTTCATTTTTGTGCTTTTTCTTTCTCCTTCTTGGCTGGGTGTAAGGTAGAGGGTTTTGTATGTAAGGCCCTTCTCCTCTGAGAAAATTGTGCCTCTCTAAAGTTGTTTGGACACAAAACGTTGCTTACATTGACAAAGCTTTCAATTGATTACATATTTCAGAATTTCTCATTATTTATTGTGTTTTGGCTATGGTATGGCACGGTGCCATGCCACAACCAGTGCCGACCTTTCCCCTTGCTACTTGGAGGGCCACCATCGTTTGATGTCTTTCATAGCCTGTCGATTGCTTGTCCAAAATGCTTCGAAGGTTGACGGAAACGGCACTTCATTGTAGACCTCTAAAGTAGCATCTATCAATTTTTGCGACTTCTTGCTTTAGAAACGAAGACTTCAAGCAGAAAGTTAAACTTGCAAAACTTATTCAGTGAGATCACATTTTAGGAGAAAACAGGACTAAAAGGTACTTTACATGCGCATTGATTTTAATATTTAATTTAAGGTAATTATAGACTATTTATAAGCAAGCTGAGGCAACGCTTGAGGAATATTCCCAAAGATCTTGAACATGTAGGCTTCAGCTGTATTGTGTGCAACATGCATGAGGAAGGATGTTTGTTCGTCAGTGCAACTTCACGGCATAAGAGCCTGTCGTCTAAAATGGAGGTCCGGGGACCTCCCCGAGAATATTTTTGAAGAAAAAAATGAACCTTTATATATGCGATTTACCGGGTCCTGAGGGCTGTAAAATCATAATTAATATAATGAAATTTTAAGCATTTTCAGTATTCTTTTTCAAGTAGGCTATTTTTCATTTAGGGTTTAGAAATCTGGGGGAAGGGCAGTTTCCCCCGCAGGCTACGGTCCTGATATCACACATATAGCTACATTTTCGTACTGCATGACAGAGTCATTTTGTTAGCGGTTGGTCTGTTTACTCAAGCTCACACTTGTTTCGTTATTGAAACGAAGTTTGTACTTGTTTTGTTAAGCTATCAACTCACTAACTTTTTGTCTTTGGATTCACCTGGCATTTTGATATCAAAGTTCTATTTATATGACGGACTATATTTAAAAACCTGTAAACGTTAAGACCCTCAGCATAAATATTTCGATAAGATATAAAAGCCAAATCTATCTAATATTAATTTTGATTGATTCATGACCATTTTCAACCCTAAAGAGGACTTACTTGGGGAAAAGAAACCTTTTTGAATCCAGACCGGATTCCTCATTAAGTGTAATGCTCCCCCTCTGTTTCAGAGGGGAAGCCTTACAGGAGACAGAGGGAGTGGGGGCTTACAGCTGATGAAGAATCCCGTCTGGATTTGAAAAGCTTTCTTTTCCCCAAGTAAGTCCTCTTTAGCGTTGGAAATGGTCTCAACCGATCGTAAATAAAATAAAAATATAATGTTATCATTAAATTTATACAATTTTATGTTTACAAGAACGAAAATATTTTCTTTATACACACAACAGACGTTTAGTTAATAAGAGGATGGTAAGCCTTAATAAGTTAGTTACAATTGAGACGGTCACTGGCATGTATAAGTCTGTGATCACCCGCGAATGAAATTTTTACTCGACACTCGACGCATTTTTCATCAAAGACACAATAATTACATTATACTTTTACATTGTAAGATTATTATATCTACAGAAGTCTTATTGATCATGTTCTATACAATGGTAGCGAGAAGATATTACCAGATTCTAACTTGGATATTACTGTATAAATAGCAAGGAAATCTTACCGAAAAAGATCTAGGCAAGCAGCGATAAAGCAGCGAATGTACATTTTAAATTATCAACATTATTAAGTCTATGCTTTTAACGATACCTTTTAATGCTCAATGCAAATGTTAACTTAAAACGAAAATCATCACCTGAGGGGTTTTGTTCATCTCTCTTGCTCTCATAAATAGGCAATATCACATGCAAGGTAAAAAGTATGTTCTGGTGGCAGAGGCCCTTGTTGTAGCCAAACATACTTTGTTTCAAAACCAGAACTCTTTCGTGTTTATTTAAAATACAACCCTCAAGTTCTACTATGAAGTGAACTGAGAAACAGACTGGACATGAGGTGCATTGTAGTTAAAGTCCATGTGATATTATCCGAAGCCTCAATTCTCAGCAAACGTGATCTTTTCCAGTTTTGTGGGATGACATCGACTAATCTTCCATAGGGAGTAAAGGAAGTGGGATCGATTTGAAAGTTACGCTGAAACTAATCAATGGTAACGGTTTGTTATTTTGGTCTAAAATATTCCTTACATAAATTACATTTTTCTCAAACAGTCACTCACACCCTATAGGCCTTATATTACCATTAACAAGACTATGTGAACCACTATATATAATTTTGAGAAGTACAACAATCACTCGGGTCTGTGGAAGGAATAAATCTCCATGCCTGAACAATTTGCCTGATAAAGACGTCAAACGTCGTAATGTAAACATAGAGAATGGTCTTGGATCATTTTCTGGAGAGTAATCTTGATATTTGCCTTGCTACCCAAACATGGATTAAGGAGAGCGAAGCTGTCACTCGGGGTAAGTTGAGTCTTGGGGGGATAAGACTTCTTGATCACCCTCGTCTGGCTACACAGAAATTTTGCGGAGGTACAGGTATTCTGTTCAAGTCGAATACTCATATCATTTGTAAAGACAAGGAGGGGGGGGGGAGAATAGTTTGGTCTCTTTGTCATAAGAAATCTAGTGTTGTCATTGCTGTCATATACCGTATTCCATATTCTAGTGCCCACCCAGTTTCCGTTACTAGGTTTCTTGATAAGTCTGGGGAATTTCTTGTCGGGCTCTTTACAAGTGATGATTCCCTACTCATATGTGGAGGCTTCAGCATTTATGTCAATAAACCTCATGACACTGTGAGTGCTAGGTTCAACTCACCCTTGGATACTTTTGGGCTGACACAACATGTCAGTTTTCCTACCCATATTAGTGGGAAACTTTGGATCTGATAATTACTGGTGAACTAGACAACGTCCATTTCCTTGACGTACACGACTCCGGTTATGCCTCAGATCACTTTTGTGTTCACTGCATGTCAACTAAAATAACCAGCAGTCCCATTGCATGTCAAGAAGGTTGAGTTTCGCCGTTTATCCTCGATTAACTGTCATAGATTTGAGTCCTATCTGAAAGCTAGTGATCCGATCGTGAATAACTAAGACATGTACCCCCAATATTTGAGAAATCGCCTATTGACTTTGATTTTTAACACAGTAAATTATGCAAAATCTGGTCATGTCCCTCCCCCCCCCCCCATATTGAGAACAAATCGCAGCTCTTGGTGACAATAGTTTGAGTTGGTCCTTGTGCAATGTTAGTTTGTAAGTCATGGGTTGCAAAGTGGATCTGGTAATGTGGGCACCCAACAATTGGATTTAGAAAGATTCATCGATAACCCTGACTCTTCTTTTAATTTAATTCATTCAACGAAATTACTGTCTCAGGTATTGACTTATTTCTTCCATCAAGGAAACTGTATTCTCTGCATATTACATTATTTTACCTTCTTGTTAATGATATTGATACCTTTTACATTGTCAATATTCTGGAATTTTAGGACAAGCACCTCAGCAAATAGGAGAAATAAATTTGCTAAAAGGACGGCATTGACACACTCCTCTTTTCAGATAAATACCTAGTAGAGTAGTATTACAACTAATAACGGTGCCCTTTTACGATATAATACTTCAATCCAGGTCTGAAAACGATACAAAATTAAAAATGAGAGTTCGGTGGATACAATGCTTCTCCATCTTATCACATACTTAAAAATCGACTACAAACAGACAGCAGATGCGCACTGTCTAAGAAGGTATTTTCTGACTGGCTGATTTTATTGTATTGTATCAATTGTATCCTTGGTTAAAGTTAGGGATAAGTTATGGATTATAGGTAGAGTTAGCCAGTCATAAAAATTCTTCTTAGACAGAAACAGAAGCCCCGGTATTTCAAATTGCTCAGAATTAAAGATTACATCTAAAATAAACCTGAGATTTTTTCCCAATAAATTTGTTCTTTAAGAAACCAGTTTGTTAACTACCAATCAAATCAAATAGGACCGTCTTTAATCTTGAACCGATTGCTTTTGCGCTAATTTTGTTGACTACATTCGCAAGATGTAATCGGCCTGTAACTTTGCGATAAGCTGGAATATTTGGTTTCAAGATAAAAGTTACAATATCCCTACATTAATCTAATGTCAGTTACATTCGGGTAAGTAGTAAATTCTTTGAACCTTAGTTCAAAGAATTCACTACTACAGGACCTATTAAGGACCAAAAAAGGTTTATAAGAATGAACTGTGAGGCCATCGCAACCTGGACATTCATTGCTTTTGATGGACATAAGAGTTAAAGACATTCTTTAAGGGTGGGCTCTCCTTTTCAAGATTCTAAATGTAAATCCCAATCACACTGCTTGAGTAGGTTAAGAAAACTGGAGGGACCAAAAGGTTACCTTCAAGGTTATCCGTCTTGCGATATCATGTTTTACGATGTTTTCACAATTTGACTTCTTGTGATCTCACATGTCCATTGAGCTCCATCCAAAAATGGGGTTCTTGTTAACAACATGGGTCGTTCACCTGCTGCGCCTGATATCCCTCACGTTTACAAAACAGGTTTTAACAGTTTGACTTCTTTTGACCTTAAAGGACCTTTTTACCGCCACCAAAACAATTTGAATTTTCAACGAAATATAGAGGCATACACATACTGTTTCTGTTCTCGTTTTGTTTTCTTGTACTTTATTTTAACCACAACAATCAAGCATCACTTAACATATACATAACTGTTTTACAAATCAATTTTCAGCTAGTCAAAAGAATAGTTTATCAGTATTTACATGTAAGATATGAATGTGCTAAAACAAGGTAAAATACATGATTTGAAGACTAATATATATGACTAAGAGGTATCCAAAGAAGCCCAGGGAGCTTATGTATGGACTCCTATTTGAACATTATAATAACAATACATAATTACACTACGAAAATAGAATATCAGATATGAATAATGTAATAAACTAGACGTGTTAAATTAGTCATATTTAGGCAGTAAGAAAAGTTTAAGTTTACGTTTAAATGATCCAAAAGTATGAGTGTTCTTCGTATCTACAGGTAATGAATTCCAGATCTTAGGACCTATGTATTTAATGAAACGTTGGCTGTATTGTAAGCGATAAAATTGGGGTATCACATCAGACTTGTGTCTAACTACAAGATCCGTCAAAATTCTACCATACGACCTCTATGACTCCAAAAGAAGTTTCACCTTTACCAAAAACAATAGGGTCTTTACAAATTGGTGTCTTACATCGGGCAATTCACCAGTGTACAATCTCCGTTCAAGCTGAGCGATTCTCTTCAACAGTGTCCGTTCCTTACTCCTTCTTCCTCTGATAACTTTTACTTTGAAAACGTTACGTTAACATTACGAATATCAAATTTAAGTAATTCTAACAATCCCTTTAGTCGTTATACGTACTTCTGATAGTATGATGTGATTAATGAGAGTAATGTAGTTTAGATGGCTTCATAAAAGATCGTTAATTTCAAGTATCCAGGACCTTTTTTGCTACAATATGTTGAAAGAGATAAGGAAACAAATAGTGCATATAACTGGACTCTTTGAGAGAATAAGGTTCCAGTAAATACATGAGTAACATGCCTAGATATAGGAAGTAATAGTCTACACTGAATACCTCTAGTTATATCGGAACCCCAAGTAACCCTTCTTACAAAAGGGGTTTACTTTCAACATATACTGGTTAATTACACCGACCTTTAGTTCTTGGGGTCCACTGTACTTCTCCCTTTTTTTGTAAATCGGGGTAATGTTAGCCCTTTCCAATCCTGTGGTAACTCTCCACTTCGGAGAGAACAATTACATCTCAATGAGGACTGGAGCAATTTGATGGGCTATCAGTGTTAAAACAGGAAGAGGGGAGGCCATCAGGGCCAGCTGCTTTTGCAGGATTGAAATCATTTAATAGCTTAAGTACCCCTTTGTTAGTAAACTCAAATTTCCTTATTACGGAAAACGGTGACATTTCTTTGTTAGGGATATTTTGAGTCTGTTCAATTGTGGACACTGATCAGGGGCGAATGCAGGTTTTGAAAATGTCAAACAAATTACCAAAAGTCATAAGCGTTATAACTGAACATAGCCAATAGTTTTCGCTTCAGAATGTTAATAAAGCCATTGGCTGAGCACTGGCAAAAATGGAGGAAATGGTCGGTGACCAAAGTAGTGATATATCGGGATGAAGTAATTTGATATAGAAATAGTCAATCTATATCTCATGGTGTATAGGAGTAAATTTTCAGGAAACCAGTTTAGGTTCTAATTTATGTAGTTGGTTGACTATACGTAGTAGTAAGCTATAGCGATTGTGCTATTGCTCAAGTTTTTACCTTTTAACAACATAGAATTGTAAGTTCTTACGCGCACTTTGCTTCCAACCTATCGGAGCACTGGTCGTTCTATGCGTTTGTAACAACTTCATTAAAGTGTCACAGCAACTTTACCAAATCTCTTCCGAATACAAATACACTGAATAACGGCGTTTTCTATTTTCATCGGAACATCAGTCGTATCTTAGGTGTGCTTTTTTTATCTGAAGAAATTGACATCATGAGTATTTTTCGCGTCTCTGGTCATACCGATGAGACATGTGTAAGCTAATATCAAAGCTAATATAAAAACCTCAAAAGAATTTTTTATACTTTACCGGGAGAAAACCAACCTATCAAGGTTTATCTGCACTCGAAAACTGAAGCATATCCTTCTGCAAATTCAGAAAACTTTCGACACCTACAAAGAATTAGCTCTACTTTATTTTGGAAAAATAATTTCACATCCAGTCGGTTACATCCTTGCTTCTTTCACCGCAATTTTATCCTTTGTAAACCATTCATAGACTCAGTCTTGTGCTACGTTAATATCTATTCACTCATTAATATTTCTAACCGCTACTGGCATAAACTCGACATACAGTACCCGAAAAGAAGCATTGAATCGTATCACTCGTAAATCATTACATCAAGTGAGGTACTGCTTTGGGGAGGGGGTCTTGTTATCATGCAACCGATTTGTTTTTCTCTATTGCTAGCTATGCACCAGCTTATAGCAAAATACGAGAATTCAGATTTCACGATTGGTTCACCAAATTTCTACGTCAACTCGTTGGCATTCTATCGCCGAACTTACCCTACCGCTACTGATGAGACCTGGTACTTATCTTCCATGGTCGAAACGCGTCTAGCAATAGCTTACCAGCTATGGCTTACTATCAAGTGAGGTCACTCTATACCATTTAAACCAGACTTATCCCTAGTATCATGATTTCCTATGTTAGTTACCATAACATGGTAACTTGACGGTTCTAGGATGCATTATAGGTATCTTGTATATCCCGACATATCATCACTTCAGTCAAGTCACTGAGTTCTGGAGAGCCGACAACTCTTTTTAATTCTTGAATTTTTTTTTCAGAATTCGATTGGGGGGGGGGCATGGCCCCCGTGGTCCCCCTCTGACTACGCCAATGCCGATAAGATCTTGGGCGTCAGGTGTTAAGAGCATTGAGTCATTTGTTGTGCTCTCTCTAGGCACTCACAGTGACTCACTGAAAGTTGCTCGCTTGTGCTCAATAAAGAAAATTTGGTTTCTCTTTTTGAAATCTTCTGCAAGTATTTTGGTATTGGGGCCTCAAAATTCAACTAGTAGACTTGATGGCATGCATGGATTTTTGGTTGTTTCGTTATGTAAGCGGAGTGCGACCATCGGTTGGCGCGGCGTGAACCAAGAAAAATTGACCCTTCTCAGACCTTACAATCTATACTTAGGCCGTCTTCATGTTTCATGTTTTGTATGTTTGTCATTTCCATGGAAACACTACGTTTCTTTGGTGAGCTAATCATAGAGCTGGACCTCCTCTTGAAGGACTCACTGACTATATAAGGATTTTGAATGAGAGAGAATCGGGACGATACAAGGAAAAATACGCTGTCAGCAAACTTATTATGACATGTTAATTGCATTGTTGTAACTGAAAATAACCTTCAAAACATACCGGGGAAAATAAACAATATATTATAAGAAATGAAAAATCCTCGAAAATCAAAGGGGGATTTAAACCCCCGAACCCCCCTTGGATCCGCCCCTGACTGATCAAAAGTAATTTTTTCAGCAATTCAGCCTTTCCTTTACTGTAAGAAATCAATTGCCCTTGATCTCTGAGAGCGATGACCCTCCCCTCCCCCAGTCTCCCGTTTGGGTGACTAAACAAACGTCCAGAATATTTTCTGTTTATCTTCCGTATTTCGTCTGAGGATAAAATCATATAATCCTGGTAGCCTTTCCTCATCATCTGTTCAGACGATTTTATTTCGTCTGAGGATAAAATCATATAATCCTGGTAGGCTTTCCTCATCATCTGATAGGTTTGCTTCGCAAATGTCTGTACTTTGACCATACTCTAGGGCTTTTTGATTGTTTAGTTCTCTTAAATTATCTGCTCTTTTGTTCTTTTTTTTTTTGCGCTTCAGAATCCTTGTCATACACGGTAAGTCCCTACTTGGTTTCACCAATGTAGGTGATATAAGGGAAGCCATCATATTATGAATTTCATCACGAAAAAAGACCCAACTAACTTCAACCCTGTTAGTGAATTAAACCAGTCAGTAACTGCGGTTGTATTCCTCTACTGATTCACATTCGTCGTGGCAAGCAGACCTTTGCTAACGCGGTCAAGAGCACCTTTGCTGACTCATCCCATCCCATTTCATTTTGGCAGTGTTAATAAGTCTGCATAACATAAAGTTATCTTTATGGTCTTTGATAGTAAATAAGGCTTCTTTCTCTTTCATGGGGATGGTACGCTCTTGGATGTCCAGTTTTGAGGCAATGTCAATGCTACAAGGCATGGGTTTGCGATCCAGGCTTTTTAACCTGTGATAAGCGGAAAAGCTTGCCATAGTGTACCACCGGTAAGCCAACCTCCTGGATAAGAGATCGGAAATCCTCTCCCATTAACGACATCAGAGCTAACGCAAGATAATCATTCAAGCAGAAAAGGGTTAAAAAGGAAACGGACACATCTATATTTATATAGTAGTAAGAAGTATAAACCCTTCATCAGGTGGCAAACAAAATGCAACTGAACAACAATAAAACAGAAGTAGATAAGACACATCACAACTGGGCGCGAACAAACCGATTGTTAAAATGGAACAAGAAAACTGCGGAATGAAGACCGAGTAAACCTAGTAAAAAGTGATTTCAAAAGGAGCAAGTTAAAGAAGGTCCATACTTACGTTAAGACGGTGTGGAAAGAGAGTTCCGAGCTTCATAAAAAGCCTTTATGATAAGGCTACCTCAAAACCCTGGAGGTTGACGGACCTGAGGTGTTCAACGACTCGGTGTGCGAGGCGACGTTTGGTTTCCCCTTCATATAGTGAGCTGCAACGTCCACAAACTAAAATGTAATCCACATTCGTGGAAGTGCAGGTACAGTGCTGGTTAACAGTAAATCTGTTGCTTTTAGGACCCAAAATGTTAAGGAAGGTGTTCTTGCCAACCACTTGGCATGTGTTGCATCTGCACGGTTACAAGAGAATGTTCCTGGGGTGTTTGCCATGGGGTGTGTGGATGGAAAGCCCTAACTAAATGATTAGAAATATTTGTGTCTTTGAAAATTTGGCAGCTGAACTTGCTCTTTTTTGCAAATAAATATATGTATATATTGTATAGATAGAAATAAATATATATATATACATATATATTTCTATCTATCTGTCTGTCTGTCTGTCTGTCTGTCTGTCTGTCTGCATATATATATTTTTAATTTGCAAAAAAGAGCATATTCAGATGCCAAATTTTCAAAGCCACTTTTCACACTATGCAAGAAGTCTTTCAAGCAGGCTACAGGCTACAGTTTAGAAATTTCTACGTCAGCCTTAGGCCTTTACGCACGTTCATCTACGGCTATGATTTTTGAACGAACTCGTGCAAGAATTTCTTGAAATATGCAGAAATTTGTAAAGAGTTGGTCACCTGTCCAATGTCATTCTCGTTGACTGTTGTGAATACTCCCATATTCGCCAGAAGTACTATGCTGTGCCAGACCTGAAAACTTTATTTGAGCGGACAGATCCTTCCCTTATTCTGGTCTTTCTCAAGGAAAGCAAACTGTATAGACACATTTGCCTGGACATTTTAGGGAAATTTGAATTTTGAATTTTTTCTCACCTTATTGTACCCCAACTTTTTTTACCTAATTGTACCCCAACGTTGCACCATTTCCTTTTCTAGGCGACACTATATAACACATTCGTGTTGGTTTGTCGTAAAATCCCATATAACTAACTAACTAATGCCAGAGCTAGCCTGAAGAGAGGCGTTCATTTCTGAAACTGTTTTAATCGCATCAAAGTTTTCTATTTGACAATAATAAAAGAGAGAAAGAAGATTGTAAAACTACGAAACATCTTATCATCCTTAGAAAGAAAAACTGTATCAATGACCCAATGGACTTTTAATATATACTGAAACACCATGAAGTTGTTGCATCGGGAAAAGTCGAAACTTAACCAATTCATATAGTCAAAATATCTTCGGACAGATTAACTGAGCCCGTATGGTCGGGGTGATCATGTTCAGATCCATTCGTATCCATGCCGTGTTCCTGCCGATACTCCAATATCCGCCGCTCGGCGGACTTTTTCAGAACTGTACACTGCAAAAAACGACAAAGCTAGATAAGAGATCCTCATTTCCCTACTCTGCACATCTTGTGTAAACGAGCTCTCTCAAGTGTAAATAGACTTTTTACGTACGTAGAAACGGGCACGAGGAAACAAAGTAGAACTTAAACCTGACCGGACAAAAACATAACTCTGAACTATTTACAGAATTCTGTACATTGCGCTAGCAAACAAAATGTCTGTGATAACTATGTACAGCTAGCTTTTTACGTACGTAGAAACGGGCACGAAGAAACAAAGGAGAACTTAAACCTGACCGGACAAAACTGCAAAGGTGAACTATTTACAGAATTCTGTACATTGCGCTAGCAAACAAAGTTTCTGCGATAACTATGTACAAAACCACCCCGAACCCAAACTAGTTACATAGGACTATTTACAATCTCACTAGGCAAAACTATTTACATACCCATTTACATCAACAGAAGAGTGTTCAGGTTGAGTCTGTTCAATGCTTTTTGGAACTATGGGTGCTCCTTACGTGCTCCGGAACAAAATACCGGACGTGACATGAAACACAAGGACAACTATATACACCAGGCCAGCATTCATGTGGCCAACCCCCACTATTTACAGTATTAACAATGTGATGTGCTCTTTACATGCTTGTAGCCGGGCGGACCTAATGTGGAACAAAGCAAACCTATTTACACTGAACTACCAAAAAAACTTTGTGGCATGCATGGGCACAGACACAAACAGAACAGAAACCCCAAAAGAAAACGGGGACACAAAGGCAAAACCATTCACACTAAATACTCTGACTGGGACCTTATAGACTACTTTGTAGAAATACAATGGCTAGGCAAACATCTGCTGCAAGACCATTTCATGGTCAAGCGAGCAGTTTGCTGACCAGACAGGATTACCTGACAGTTAGTTTATACTTGATTTAACAGAAAGTGCAGAGACAAGCAAAAGGTGCGAACATAGTTCCCTTCGGCAGAAACACCTCATGTGACACCTCAAAAGAAATGTGCACGCCAAGCCTGCAAACCCACAAAATTGGCTAAAAGCTGTGTGAGGAAATGAGTAGCTCATACAACGGAAGATGTGGGTAGAGATTGAAAACGAATGCTATACTGAGCTGAAAACTGAGGTCTTCAACAATATCAACACCCTGATCCCACAAACATGAATGCACAGACGCCATTCTATTGTGTCAGTGGGGCATAATGTTTTCAGTTTCTCTGAGGCAATATTCTGTTCCCTGAGGCAATACGCATAAGGTCTTTAACAATCTTTAGGAGAAAATATATGCAAAGGTACCATCTGACTATTTTAAAAAGACCAGTTGGGCATGATAAAACAATATCTGGAATCCCTCTGAGTTCAGACTTGTTATTTTCTGATTATCTTGTAGGCATACGCAATTATCTTTATCATCCTTAAAGTTACAGTGAGCTTTTAAAGTGCATCGAAACGGCACATACAAACAAAAAACAAAACTCAAACCGGATCGGACAGGAACATAAAGGCAAAACTATCCACACACCACCAAATCAAACAGAAAATTATGTTCATTACAACAATAGAACCACACACACACACTGACAACAACCCAAAGACCCCACAGACCAACCTCCCCCCGGTCACTAAAAACAAAGCCCCACAAAGACCACACACCCAAGTCCACCACACACCCAAATCCACCACACACCCAAAGACAACACCACGCCCGACGGCAACACCAAGCCCGAAGGCAACACCACGCCCGACGGCAACACCACGCCCAAAGGCAACAAGGCAACACCACGCCCGGAGGCAACACTAAGCCCGAAGGCAACACCACGCCCGAAGGCAACACAACGCCCGAAGGCAACACTAAGCCCGAAGGCAACACCACGCCCGAAGGCAAAACCACGCCCGACGGCAACACCACGCCCGAAGGCAACACTAAGCCCGAAGGCAACACCACGCCCGAAGGCAACACTAAGCCCGAAGGCAACACCACGCCCGAAGGCAAAATCACGCCCGAAGGCAACACCACGCCCGACGGCAACACCAAGCCCGAAGGCAACACCACGCCCGACGGCAACACTACGCCCAAAGGCAACACTAAGCCCGAAGGCAACACCACGCCCGAAGGCAACACTAAGCCCGAAGGCAACACCACGCCCGAAGGCAAAATCACGCCCGAAGGCAACACTACGCCCGAAGGCAACACTAAGCCCGAAGGCAAACACCACGCCCGAAGGGCAAATACAGGTGCACCTTGCCCAAGGGTGCCCCGGAGGCAGTCGTGGCAAAGGGTAACCTCATTACTCCCACGTTTAAACAAACTCCACAACCGGATGCAGTTTAACGTCCTACCCAGGACTAAAGTTACAGTGCCAGTCCGGTTGATAACTACCTTCTCTCAAGAAATGCTTAGAAAATTTGTAAAAGTGATCATTGAGAACTATTTTCAGAAATTAATAAGGTCGTCTTCGTATTCGTGCATATCGGGGGGCTTTTTACGTGCTAGAAACGGACACGGCCAGACCGGTGAAAGGATCACTACATATGGCCAACAACCAAAAAACCGAACACCAACAACACAAACCACCGAAATCGCACAGAACACCAGACCGAATCCCTCGACCAGCGAGGATACTCCAGCTTCGGTACGGCTTCATGGAGTCTTTGTTACCACCAACAGAAACCACCACCAACGACCCCACAACATAATCTCAATATAACACACGCCCAAAGGTTAGTTAGTTAGTTAGTTAGTTAGATGGGATTTAACGACACATCAACACAAATGTGTTATGTAGTGTCAGCTAGATGAAAAAGGTAAAACCAAAAAGGAAAAACATTGGGGAAAATCCTAAAATGTCTAGACAAAAGCAAATGCGGGAGTCATGTCAAAACTTCCTATAAAGGTTACTTTCTTTGAGAAAGTCCAAAATGAGAATGGGATCTACGTGCTCAAACAATGTCTTAAGGTCTGGAACAGTGTAATACTTCTGACGAATATGGGAGTATTCATAGCAGTCGACACGCCCAAAGGCAACAAACACACCCGAAAGCAACAGCACGCCCCAAGGCAACCACAGCGCAGGGGGACATGGGGGGGGGGGTCCACTTGTTACATTAAAATCACTATTTACAGTTTACTTACAGTACATACAACTATATACAACTATCTACACGTAACGAAAACAAAACTTCCCAAAGAGATCGAACGAGCCCGGCAGGGGATCGGGAACGTCCACTCTCTTCGGGAACCCAAACTGAACTTCGTATTCGTGCATATCGGGCTACAGTATGATGTCGACAAGCAAAAGAAGTCAAATGACACTTCACCACCAGTTTCCTAATTGCTATCAGTTGTGAGATAAAATGTACACAAATTGACACATTAGTTTGCTAAGTTGGGGTACTGAGAAACACGGACACATAAGGGTCGAAAAAAAAAACTAGACTGTAACTGGTATGGGAAGTATTTTGTCGTGTTTCCCCTTCCTAACACTTTTATTCACAATCGTTCTATCAGGTCCGTAACAAGCGTAAAGTTTGCATATTTTAAGTTTTTCGATTCTCCAAGGAGCAATGGAATAGCACTAACTTATCTTTTTCAATCTTAAAGCAGGTGAGAACGATTGCAAGATATTATTCTGAGCACCGAATTTTCTTTCAGTAGGCTCATTTGTTTTCGTTTTGATTTCGGCACTGGTCTCTCAACCCTGAAGGAAATACGTACAACATCATGATTAATCCGGTTCACTTTCCACTTCCGGGTCACTTAAAAAAGAATAAATAGACAAAGAAATATGCATACCTTTAAGTAATTTTTATCTAACATCGTACACATACAGAAAATACATAAAGCTATAACTATACGTATGCGTATACTTACTCGTATTGTTGACTCATATGTTTAAATTTTTATGACTATGTACCACCTAATGTTGATATTTAAGTGTGCATTTTTTTCAATAGAAAACACACCTTACTTGAGAAGGTTATTTCTGTAGTTTTCAATTTACTGCAGACGTATGCTCTTGTACTCATTAATGAAACAAGCAACAATCAACAAGCTTTTATAGTTTTCTTAACAAAAGATATACAGACGGTGTGCTAACTCCTCCTGTCGTTTTCATTCCCTCCGTCCCAAACCTCTTTTAACATTGGGCCTGATATACTTGCTACAGGCAATTTAAACAAACACTGAATCCAAATGATGACACTTTAAGGCAAACAGATTAACTGCAAATATCCAACTAGCAAATATATAGTGGAATTTGTCAATGAGTCATACCATAAAGCTGCTTCATACCTGTTTAAAGAATTAAATTTCTGTAGCAATAAAACTTCAAACAGTAACAGACATAAGGACCGTGCATTTGCTCATGGTTTCACTAGAATCGTCATGCATGTGAGGGTACTATTTGCTAGACTAGATACCCTGTTAGACACCTCTTTGCATGTGCAGATTAATGTTGAGTGTACATTTTGACCATTGGAAATATAATTTATTTTACTTTAATAACTTTCTTTGATAGATCTGTATATATCAGGTTTACTCTGGTCATCTTTTGCTGATTGATAACACTCATATACAATTTAAATTTTGGAAAAGTTCAGAAATATTAGCCCACAATGTTACAAACACCTAAAAGGGTGGCTGATTCAAGGGGTGATGGATCTCTATATGGACAAAGCCTGCGTTTAACGGAAACCCCTTTTGTAGGTTATGTGTTCCTTCTGGATTAATGACACTTTGGTTTCCTATTGAGCCATCGACATCAAAGAGTTAAATACTCTAAGCGTGAAACTAAGAGGTGTTACCCAAAAGCGATTTTAGAACCAACGTGTCCCAAGAAATCATGCCCGACACCGTAGTTTCTGTTTGCCAATTTTATTTCAGCCGTCACTTTAATGAAATAGATGAATAATATATGTGCCCAAGCTTATCCCTCATCTGTTGCATATTCTGCCAAGTTAAGGTAGCCTTCAAAAAACGATTAAAAAATTTAAAGTTCTACCCATTGCAAAATTTTCTTGTGGAAAATACCAGTTCCTCATTCTGCATAGCCTGCAAGAAACGAAAAGTTATAGACCTTGATATACACCGTAAGACTTCTCTGTGGAGGCAGCTTCAAAGTTGCATAGAACAATTATTCTATCAAGTGTTTCTGAACTTTTTTGAGATTCTTAATACATTTTTTTCGAATGCGTTACTTTAATCGTTTCTTTGACGTATTAATTTAATTCCTTTTAGTAAAAGCTGAGACCTCTGTGCAAGATGTGCGTCTGGTTGATGGATATTCGAACTCTTCTGGTGGCGTCGAAGTATTGATCGGTGACAAGTGGAAACCTGTATGTAGTGACGGATGGGACCTACTTGAGGCTGGCATAGTATGCAGACAACTTGGATACCACACTGCTCTTGCTGTATTACTTTTACCTTTCTTTTACGATTTTTATGAAATAATCTGGATGGAATATTTTCAGTGTAGTGGAAGTGAGATGTCTCTGTCAGAATGCAGTCACATTTCCATCGAACATTACTATTGTGCCGGTAATGCTGGAGTTGTTTGTGGTGGTAAGAAATCATTGCCCTTTTTGTAAAATACATGTATTAGTGTGGGGAATTGGTAAGAAACAGCTTTCAAGTATATAAAATAGATACTGGCAAATAGACACACCACAAAAAAGAGAAGAATTGATTAACGGCTATGTGGGGAGAAAATGTAGACAGAAAATGCAAATAGACGATGCAATTATCTTAATTGAACCTGAATTGACCTGAGATAGATATATAAAGTTCAAATCATGTCAGACATTAATATCATACGATTTAACTGTTAAAAATGGAGCTCAATTTTATTTAAGTTGAATGATATTGAGAAGATGTTTGTAACAATGACCAGAACTTGCATTCTAAAGATGGTAACATATTCTTACAAGCAAAGTAAAATGAACTATCCTGTAGTCCATCCAGCAATATGCTTATTTCAGCACATGTGCTCTGAATGGTTTCTCACTTGTCATTACGATGGGTAACAATTTTGTTATCGTTAAAAGGAATAGGCAGTCGACCAGACCTTATAATTGAGCATAAACTATGAATTATAAGACTTTTATTTCTGGCCACATAATATTCAATGACTATGCCTGAGTCTGCGTGGTTACTCTAAATTTTAGTAAGTTACCTTGTTCTTGCATAAGTTGAAAAGTTCGGTAAACACAATCAAACATAATCGATTCAGGAACTAGTGTGTCGAGTACACTAATAAAAATTGGGGTCACCACATTAGCCTTTAAATACTTTTACGGCCTTTTGAATATGTTTTAATGCAGTCTATATTCATTGCTTTCAGCTGGCACAGAGAATGTCTTACAAGACGTGCGTCTTGCTGAAGGATACTCGAACTCTTCTGGTCGCGTCGAAGTTCTGATTGATGGAGAGTGGGTAGGGGTATGTACTGATGGATGGAGCATTGCCGATGCCGGTGTAGTATGCAGGCAGCTTGGATACCAGACTGCTCTTGCTGTGTTGGTCATACCAGTCTCATATGACCAATATGGGCCTGTCTGGGTGAATGATGTTCATTGCAGAGGAAATGAGACATCTCTGTCGGAATGCAAACAAGCATGGATAGGGCAACACAACTGTTCTTTCTGGTACTCTGCTGGAGTTGATTGTGGCGGTAAGAGATCATTGATGGTTTAAAGGGGGGTATGCACCCTCATATTAAGTTTACCAGCCACACTGTAAAAACAGAACGGAAACGTTTGTCTTAAACTTAGTGCTTGGTTTATGATAAAGCAAGTGTTTTGTCAGCTTATTTCATGTCATGGTGTAAACTTTCACTGCACCTGAGTGGTACAATTCTAGCTGAAGGTTTGCGTTAAATTGATATCAACTGCTCAGGATAAACGATAATCTATCAATAATGTTTTCATTAACTAATGCAGTAAGATATAACACTTCAACGAGTTGGCAGTTTTTAATACAGTTTCCGTCGCCTTCAGTAAACGTAAATCCTAAATGAGATTAACTTAATGTTATTTTAACCAAATTTGCGATTTATGTTTGACCATTTTAAACGAAACCCTCACAGTTTACAGTAAATCCCGCACCCGACCATGCACAAATCTTTCGCACCGCTCTCCGAGACAAAAGCTGTTGCCTGACTGGTAAGATTTTTCCATTTTTAAGCTAGTCCCACCAGCAAAATAAGGAAACTTAGACAAAAGTTGTAGTTAAAAAGTAACTCGATGAAAGCATAAAAGATTTTTTCCAAAAAGTACTTCATTTGATCCAGTTTTGGCATGTAAATTTTCAGTTGAGGATGCCTTGATGCGAGTGTCAATACTCAGTGGTTAGGCCTAACGTTAACGTATCCCTGATAGCAAGGTACCGGCGGTCCGCTGGTGGGCCGCGAACGGCACGACCGGCGGGCCAGCGTCGGCTGCCGGCGCCGTGCCAGATTCGGTTTGTCCGTCGGTTCTCTTGCGGACCGCTAGCGGCTCCCATCCCGCAGCCGGCGATGGGCCACCGGCGGACCGAGGGTAGACTTCGAGCTGCCCCTTCGGAGGACCACCGGCGGCCAAGAGGCAAAAGCCGCCTGCGAACCGCATGTTAACCAACGATATCCTGCTTGCCTGATGCTCTGTGATCATCCCATCTGAGGTATTATACGCGTACCTCTTTCATGTATTCTTCAGATATCTTGTTTGTATATAATCTGCTCCTAGCTCTCGCGCTTTTATATCGGCTGCCGCCGCCGGGCCGGAACCGGATTGTCCGTCGGTTCTCCATCGGACCGATAGCGGTTTCCAACCTTAAACCACGTATGGGCCATCAGCGGACCATGGTCGGACTTTCAGCTACACTCTGGAATACCCACCACCATTTTGACGGGAATGGCCACTGACATACTGCACAACTCAGGTTTTAAAGAAGGTGAATTTGACCGGTATCAAAGAGGAGCTAGCCGATGAAAACATCAAGAAACAGTCTTATTTTTACTAAATATACGCATATATGCAGTTGCAGGGCTAATTAAACGTTCACAACTTCAGAAATTATCACAAGTTAAATACATGTAACAGAACTCTATTATTTCAGAGAAGGGCTCGTGAGGGTACACTTCCAACTGTGTGAAAATGTTTCATCCATCAACGAGTAAATCGGAATTGTTATGTGAACGATGCCGTACGATAAAGGGCAAAAAATGTGGCCTCGGTTTTATTTTGAAATAACACCTGAATGTCACAAATATCCTCTTATTTCACTTCAAGCATCTTTCATAATATTTAAGAATGCAAATATTGCATGTTTAATCATGAACGTCCGGAGGGGGGAAGGGGCACTTGCCCCCCCAGGAAAATCAAAAACTTGAAAAAACGAAGAAAAAAGAAAGAAAAACACGAAGAAAATATAACATCAACATTCCTTGACAAATTCCTGGCTACGCCTTTGTCAACACTGTGTGGAAGTAGCATCTAAACTCTTTTCTGGGAGCAAAATATTTCCCATGAAAAAAGTCGGGCCCCCTAAAAAAATTTGCCCCCCCTTGAATTTTTGTCTGCGCACGCCCATGTGTTTAATGTAAACCAAGAAGTTACTTGATCTGCGTCAATGTCACAATTCGGCCATTCATGAAATGGGGTAACCGCGTACACCAATTCAAACTGAGGTGACTGCATTCTCCATTTAAGCTATGACTTCATTTATCTTTACATGGTTCTATCAGAAATAACTACAATAAACACATCATGCATGTACTCAAAGAGTAAGTAGAACACGTGATTTTTCATGTGTCATTGTGAAGCCAGTCCCTTAGCCTGGCTTTTTATTGATATTTGTATAAATTTCCAAACATGAATAACGTCGAACATAGTTTGAGAAGAGGGGAGGGGGGGGGGGTGCATTAATAACGAAAACACCTTTGCAGAATGTTTGATGTAAACCAGCAATAGAATGTGTCGATTTCTCCTCCTCATATAACACCCCTGACATGCAGTACCCCATGCAAAATTCTTTCATTTAAATTAAAACTTCAGTGAAGAACGCTTCTCCCTTGCCTCAGTGTCCCCCAAGCAGTCTAAAAGTACAATTTAAGCTAGTCGTTGAGATGTACGTAAAAGAATGAACCCCTACACGGATAACTGAAAATCAGCTGATTATGATTTTTTCCCACAGGGTAGCAGGGCTAGATACCCCCAATATGGGACTCTACTCCCCCTGAAAGTGGTGGGTGTAATTCATCGATTACTGAAATAAGGATCACGCTGTTTTTGTAGCCTATGGGTGTCATAAGTTTAATTCCAAAATTTCAATGTTTTAAGGGATTAGAGTTAATATTTCAAAAACTGACCAGTACAGTTTGTGTCGATTTCTCCTTCCCATATAACACCCCTAAAGCAAATATATATTAATGAAATTAATAACCAAAACAATATTTCGGTTCAACAAAGTTCTTAAGAAAAATATTGTGGCACTGGCCTTACCTAGGAAGAGAGTTGCAGCTTTCAGTTGCTCCTTTGGCAGTCTTCCTGGAAACTATATTTGACTAACCACATATATCCTTTACTTACCATATGTCCCTATATACTGGAAAAACGTCTTTTTATCCAAGTAAAGCATAACAAATGTTTATCTCAAAGTCGGAGAGAAAAGAGGAGCATGAACTTCTAAACTTTATGTCTTTGTTGTTAAAGTCAGCCTCCCATTTATCTCAGTAAAATAAAAATTTTACTTCTCTTGTCAATAAACTCAATGATCATGTTAGATGCAGCCCATAAACCAGTCCTTGATAGGTCCTCCCCCACAATTTTCTGCTTCAGTAGCCTTCTGTATCAAGTACTTGCCATTGGCTACTTTGTCAGTTTGTTGGCGTATTTCCTTTATCCACTCTGCTACTTTTTGTCACTGACACCATACTGCACATCAGGGTTTCATCTGACCTCTCCTCTAAAGTGGATTTGGTCCAATGGCTTTGGAACAGAAAAAGAGAAAAGGGAACGAGGTCCTGAATATTTTAATGATATTTGTATTTTGGATAGCCTCTAGTGATATTTATGTAAACTTTTCATCGAAAAATGGGAAGGGGTAGTGGGAAGGCTCACATTGGTCATAGTTTTGGTGTACACAAATACCATTACATAAACAGTATAACTTGAGTAAGTTCCCAAACTTAAGTCTTCTTTCACCTTTGTAAATTTATGCAGTACATGACAACTTGGTAAAACTTCAAATACCATTTTTAGTAATTTTTTCACCGATAGACTTACGAGCAGAATTTCAAACCAGTATCTCTTCATGGGTTTACTTCCCGAAAATAAAATATATCAAGAAAGGCATATGAAAATTCTATGAAGTATGTAGTTTGAATTTGGAGAAGTGTCTGTAATGCAAAGTTTCATCAAGTTTGAAGGAGACAGCCTTCTCGTAAAGATACAAATGGTCACTTGTCGAACAAAAACACCTTGGAAGACATGACAGTGGGCTTCGTTTAGACATGCTCAATGTCATGTCAATGTCCATGCTGAATGTTTCAGATTCTCGCAATTACTTGGCTTTTCCCTCCTCCAATGTAGGCAATGAGAGGGCAGCTAGGTGATAATCCGAATTTTGAGGATACTGCAGTAATGATATTTTGACACTCAAAACGTCTATTTACAAACCAGAAACAGTGAAGGAAGGAATTTTGGGATGGAAGGTGATTCAGTCAAGTTTGAGGGGGAGGGAACACTTCATATTTGATGCATAGAAGTGGTAACTTACTTTCAAGTCGTTCCAAGAAGGAAAACATGGATAAATACTTCAACAGAGTCAAGAAGGTGTCAGCCAGGCAACTTTGTATGAGATCCTTCATTGGGTTCGCTATCTTCAGTGCAGTCCTTTACTTAGCCCCATCGACTAGTTCTTAGTCAATTGTACCCATAACGTCTTCTGATGTAAACACACAATCTGCAACCAACTGGGTGAACTCTGAAATGGGAATAAATTTTGCCTTTAAGCATTACTGCAGTTTGTATGCCTTCCCCAGATGAATATCATCCACCATTTTTGAAGTCTAACTTACAGCTTGCTAGTACTTTCCCACATAGCCTACCCATTGACAACTGAATGGCTAAGACTTTAAGTCTAAAATAGGCTCAGTACTAGCCTATACGATAGACATAATAGTGGTAAATAAGCTGAAGGTTAACCCTACATGGTCAAGTCAAATTATAATTTATACACATTAGCTAGTGCCTTGGCCATGTAATGGAACACAAAGCCCTGTTCGCGGGCTAGCTGAGGGTTCAATATAGTTTTGACCTAGCTTGCCTAGACCTATGCACAACTTGTTAGGCTTGTACTAGGCGCCTTGGCTAGTTGCAAATAACAGTAGCCCTACAGTGACTGCTAGGCCTATAATGCATAGTAACATACTAGGCCTAGACCTAGCCTAGACCTAGGCTTAGGCCTACCTTAGAATACTGTAGGCCCCGTAATTTTGAACTTGAAGTGCTGGCAATAGGCCTATAGCCTAGGCTATATCCAAGGCCTAACGTTAGTAATAAGCTTGAGCCTGCATCCAAGCCTAACGTTAATGTTATTGTAAGGCGTAACCTTTTACCCTAATTCTTTCAAGTGTAGCCTAGGCCGAGGCCGAATGACCATTGGCTCCACTAGCTTAATACTAGCCTAGGCCTAGGCCTATAACCTAGCCTATATTGGCTAGGCTAGGCCTATAGGGTGACCGTCGAGTAGGGAACTTACGAAACCTATCATTCAAAGATTGTGACATGCACTGTTAGTGTTAGGCTAGACGCGCGCTCGATGGACCCGTGCGGTCGACGGGCGTCCTACTATACAGTCTAGGCCTAGGCTATACTCAGACTTTTGCCTAGACTAACGTTAGGCCTAACTTTGGCTAGGCCCCTACATATTTTTGTCCGAGTTTTATTAGGCTAGGCCTAGGCCTATTGATTTTTTAATCTTCAGCGGAAGCTAGACTTCGCTGTTTGCCTAGGCTATGTTCATTTATGTTCCCATTCCAATGCGTAAAAAAGTTGCCTAGGCATAGCCTAGGCCTAGGGTCTAGCTTAACTTCTCATTTAGCCTAGTCTGTGATGGAAAGCAAAGGCTCAGAACGTTCAGCGTTAAGCCCAGGTTAGGCCTCTTGGTCTTGCCTTCAGCTTGACCAAACGTTATGCCTAACATTTTAATTCAATTTGTGCTAACGTTGGAAGATGCCGCAGTGCGACACAAGTACTATTACTAACGTTAACCTAAATTTGCAAGTTCTGTGCGGACCTTCGTACGTTAGGCTTTACGTTAGTCTTAGGCTAGGCCCTATTTGTTTTTTAGCTGAAGTTAGGCACAATGTTTAGCCTAGCCTACGCCTGTTCGTCATGCCCACAGGCAGCTCTAACGTAATTCAGTGCATCATTACCTAGCCTACATATGCATAGTGTATACGTTTGCACTAGATAACGTTAGTTAGATTGAATTGCCTGTGGTCAGGGCCACGGTCTGCGGTGTCTTCAAAATAAATCACATCCGATTTGACACTCAATAGAAATTAAACAAAAATTTAAACAATGTTAAGTGAAGTTACCTTGCCCAACAATGCATCCTTATTCATCGAAGATTCCACTAAGAATTTGGAAATAAATGATGACAGCTATAACGTTAAGGCACAACGTCTTGACTTCTGAATTAACACTGCATATCCGCATATTCCGCATGCAATGCGCGTACGCGTGATGTATGCATGCACGCGTACAGGTACTACACTTCGTGTACACACATTACTATACTAAACTGAGTGTACTGCGTTCACGCACATGTCCTGCAGCTGCTTGTACACTATGTACTAATAGTAAAAAGTAAATATACACCGCAAACGCTGTACGTATATCGTCTGCTGACGCACAGTGTCTCGGGCCAGGGATCTAGAATTTCTTTTATGTGTTTAGCGCGCCTACGAGCTGCCTGCGCAGCACACACATTTCGCGCTCACACGCACGTATGATATAAATGCAAAGTGGGTGCTTGTTTCAAAGTGAACCAAAAAGCCTTTACATCGACGCGGAGATAACATGGGTAACCTTGTTTGGCTGAGAGCCAAGTAAGCTGACAAGTAGTAATCATCCAGGGCAGCGGTCACGCGCTGCGTTAATGCATTACTAGCTGTGAAATCATTTCTAGTTTTATGTACATAATTATGATTTGAACAAAAGTGGACTTGCAAACTTTACTGCACAGGAATTACTTTTAGGTCTTAACGCATGTAGTGCATTTATTGTATTGACGTGAGTACTGTCGGTCTCGTCTTCGCGTTAACCATCCCATAAACTTGCAGGCGCCAGGAGTTTGATGCTGCAGCCTCGCACTCCTCATTTGTTGGGCGAAAAAAAAAACAACTTTTTGGCACGTGCAGTTACGGGAAAAACTCTGGCAATTTTCTTGGTTAATCTCATTCTCCCTAGGGCAAACTCAGCACACCAACCCCCATGAAAAATATTTCCTATGCCTAAAAATCAGTTAAGCTAAGTGGTTCAGTACAGGTAAAAAGTGCACACGAATACTTTTCCCGAAATTTTTATATTCGAAGGAAAGTCTGCTTGATTCACCGGTGTCGATGTCCTTGGTGGGCTCCAGCAAGAGTCATGCATAATATAAGCTAGGCCCATGCCTGTCATCCATCTCACATGTCAGTAAGGCATTTCGTATGCCCCTCCCCCCCACACACTTTTCAATTCTGACTGACGCCTAACCCTCAGTGCTTTGCTCCAGGTTCTAGCCTCTTCCTCTATGTATTAAGAGACCGCCGGCCGTTGTCTTACAACAGCTTCAAAGCTCCAATTCGCCAATATTAGGTACTGGAGGGCCAACCACGGCACGCCAAAGCTTTGCCGCTATCAATATCATCCGCCGTCCTGCAGTCAATGAACCGCCAGCTAGAGGATTACCACAGCCTCGCCGGTGTCACTGTTCGCCGTAATTCACCCACCAGCCGATCAACATCGGCATGCCACAACATTGCCTCTGCCTGTGTGCCACTGTTCAGCCACCGGTGGTCCGACCGCAATGCGCCGTAGCTTTGCCGCTGCCATAATTCCGTCGTCTAACCGCCAAGGGACCGACAACGGCTTTCCACCGCTTCGCCTCTCCCAGTATGCCACTGCTTTACCATCGGTGGTCCGACAGTGGCATGCCACATATTTGCCGCTACCGATTTGCCACCCTCTTACCACCGTCGGACCATCTTCAGAATTACACTGCTTTGCCGCTGCCGATTTGCCAACCTCCAGCCACAGGAGGACCGACGTCTGTATACCACAGCAATACCGCTGCCGACATGTACTCGACATGCCACCATAAAGCCGCCGGCGGTCCGCCGGTACCTTGCTATCAGGGATACAGTACTATGCACGTACTGTGCACTGTACCGTACTGTGGATGTGTACATTGCTCCCGTACAATATTACTGTTGGTCTATAAGTGTAACGTTACTTAGGCCAAGGCTACGCACTATTTTGTCTTACTGGACTGAGTGTTAAGCCTAACTTAAACCGATAAGGGTATCCTGTAGTCGGGCCGTTGTTTACCCTAGGTCATGAATGATAAATTTTGGTTAGCCTAACTGAAGTCTAGCCTAGGCTAGGCTTAAGCTGACGATAACGATTAATTATCGGACCAAACGTCATTCCAGTACAGTTAGCCATAGCTTAGGCCTAGCCTTAGTTAGGCCTAGGAGTAGGCGTAATTGTTACTGCAAAACATAGCGTTAGGCCTAACCAAGGTCTAGGCCTGGGCCTATTTAGGTTAGGTCTAACGTAGTCCGAGGGCAAATCAGTTATACTATAAGTCAGAGCACAACTGAAATTACTAAATTAGTGTTACTGTACATTGCCTTTCCTGTAACACTCATTTACTAATTTGGGTTGTGTCCTGTTGCTGAACGTGAAGATAACTTTTGATATACATGGAATCGTGGCTTTCCAATTGCTGTAACTTTAGATACTCACAGCTTAAACTAGGGATTAGCCAGAGACAGTAATCATTGACTTCAAAATATGCTTTCAGGAGGTGAAAACTGCATCTTAATAGAATGTCTATAACTTATAAGCGTTCAGAAAAAAATACTTCCAAAGTAATGCAATTTTTTCGTGAGATAAAGGCCTAGCCTATGCCTAGTGTATTATAGGAAATCTGTGATGTCATTTCAGCACATTGAATTGACATTGAATTAAATTTTTTTTATAATTTTGATGCTCCTGCAGGAAATGTTAAGCATCATTGTTTTTCATCCCAACTGTATGGTGGTGTAGGATAATGCTAGATCTACAATAAAAAACATTCTAAACATTCCAGTAGTATCAAATTTCAAGGGCAAACAATTACAAAGAAAAACAAAAGGAATCTGAGGCAAAATGTATCCACATTACATAACTTTCTGCAGGTGGCTCTGTTGAAAAGTGGAGGTGTTTTTTAACAAAAACATCAAATCTTTAAAGTGAGATACCTTAAGTTAGGATATTGCGACAGGGTTTGGAGGACATGGTATGGAATATTTTTGTCTTTCTTATAACACCCTATTGAAAAGCCACAAGAATATGGCTTTAGAAATAATAGCTTTTACTGTTAGAGCTAGGCTGCAGACCTATATAATATTCATCCTCTAAAGTACCTGTACAGTACTGCTTGAAAGTGTGTTATTTTTTTGTTTCAACATTTAGGAACAACACTGCAGGAAAACAAAAACAGCTAAGCAAATTGTTATTGTAGGATTATCATGTGTGCACATTCAATATTGGTAGTACACAACTTAAAGGTCCTATATGCTCAGTTGCAGCTTATTTTTTGTAATTTTAGTGTGAAGCAGATATTGTAGCTAGTTTGCCATTAGAAGATGTGGATGTTGCTGAATGTCAACAACATAACATAAAAAGGGAAAGAGCAGCCCCCCCCCCCAATGTAATAGTCTAGTAGTCTCCTATCCCATGAATGGCTCATGAGAATCATGTGGAAATATATCTTTCCTACTGAATTGTGAAATTCATGGGGTGTAACTCATTGCTCACATTAGATATGCAATATTAAAGTCTTCAAATATAAAGAACAGTACATGAAAAACTAGGAGCCTAGTGAGAACTAACTGTTGTTTCAAAATAAGTTTTGGGCAACTGCTATTACCCTTTAAGTTCTGTAGTATTATTAACTGTGTATTGTATGATATCTGGAAAAGGAAACCAATGTTTTTTTGTATTTGTTTCTTCTTTTACAGGTGCAGCCATAACAATACCAGTGTTGACAATCAGCATTTGCTGTACAATTGTGACCTCAGAACAGGAAGTTGAGAAAAGGTTCATATTTGTTTTTATTTGCCATGTTTTCTTGCCCAAATTGTTCCTCCTTCCAGACAAATTCTGTCCATACATTTCTGTACCATGTTTACATTAACCACTCTCATTCCCTTAAATTTCATATTTAATGTGGCATAGGTGGTTGTGTTGCAACATATAACAGATTTGGGAATTTCAAAAGTCATATACTCAGAAAACACTCGCAACACTTGGAGGGCAATGAACGTGAGAATATTGACTGGTGTGAAACAAAGTGCCCTGTATGTGACTCTGTTGTAGTAATTGACTTATCAGTGATATGTGGTCATGTTCAGCTACACATGAAAAGTGGTTCTTTAGTGGAATGCCCATTTGAGGGCTGCAACAAAATCTATAATATTTCGAGTTCTTTCAGAGCTCATTTGTCATTTGTCATTTGATAACAATCCTCTGTTATTTTATCCCTACTTCCACGAAGATAACATATTTATTTGTCACATGGAGATATGTTCATGTCGGCTTTTGATGAATTTTTAAGTAAAAATATGATATCCAAAAACATTTGTGATTCTGTGTGAAGCTGCAGGTACAGTAGCTTAACCATCTCAATAGTGATAGTGCTGTGTGCGTTTTGTGTGTTTTCGGAAAAAATCTGTGAGTTGGATGTATAAATACTGGATATACCCACTATTTTGCCACTGATCCTAACAGATTTTATATTTCCAGAGGCTATAGCTTGGATATAAACACCCTACTGTAGATATCCAGAGAAGGCAAACTTCCGTTATTTCTTGTGTTGTGTAGGAACTATGATATGCATATGTTGATCAGTTACTACATACTGTACTTACCAGTGTCAAGCTCATGAGGTCAAATAGTGAGTGCAAGCACCCTGGATACCATATAACATGTTAAACATAACATGACGCAAGAATACATAACCTCATAAACTGTTCGATATATGCTCAGTAGTAAAATAGATGGTATCTATTGTTGGTAAGATATCACTTGAAAAAAAATAGGTGAAATATGAAATCCTGCATGTTCTGTCAGGTGAGTGAAATGTTTTCTGCTGTACAATTTAGTAATTTTCTAAGTAGGCTAATTAAGAGTGCCTTGCACCCTGCCATGCAGCCTTCTCATCATACCTTACCCAGAGATTTGATATTACCTCTAAAAATCCCAGGGGTTACCAGTGATAATAAAATCATATTCAACAATCCCTATTGCATATCTTCACTGCAGAGTCACTAGGAGTTCAGAAGCAGAAAAGGAACCGTTCTGAAGAGGAGCTTAAAGCTGCACTGCTTTTATTGCCACTTTTATTGAGAGAAAAGGAAGATGACTTTGTGAAGTACACAGAGGTAGGTACTGAGTGACTTTTAAATAGTGCAATGCATTTAAAAACAGCATAATGTGTGAAAGGTTATTTAGTGTCTCACTGATCTTTTAAATTTTCCTGTAGTCACACAGGTATGTATTTGTGAGCGTATGTGATACCCACATGGAATGATGATTGCTAATAATGCTAATGAAACTTACAGTACATAGTTTGATAGTAATTGGTAGGAATTTCTATCAATAACACAGTTACCCCTAACGGAAACTGTGTGAGCTTGCTGTATATGACCATCGATCTCCTTCAATATTCACAAGTGGTGGTGTTTGATTTTGCAAGAGTGGTATGATGGAATGGGCTGAGGTAGATTACCTGCATTGCTTGGAGATGACACATAGCGCTATTGGCTTTGCTCTTAATAAGGATTAGGATTTGCAGAGAAAGTTTACATCTGTCATACCAATTTAGGTAAGATTTGGATGACTAAATTGGTTTGATTACATTGGTAGATATAGCAGTAGGCTATATCAGTGTGTAGACATGTTTTTTCATTTTTGAAACTAATTTTGAGGCCCCTTCAAAATATGCCATATATTTTCTGCTTATCACCAGGATCTTAAGCCACCATGTCACCAATCTGAATCTACCTAGTAAAAAATGGGACTATTCTGGGAGATTTTGGAAGATTTCAGATGACTTTTTCTTTAAATTCCAACTTTGTCCCATGGCTTTTGCCTGATTTTTATAGGAAAAATTGTTGCTTTTGGAATATTTTAAAGTGTTAAGAAGACGAAAGGAACAATTTTCCCTACAAATGTAACAAAAGTAATCGGACGAAATTGGAAGATGAAACAACGTTGTCCAACATCTTTCAAAATCTTCCAAAGTCATCCTGCTTTCCACTGGGTAGGCTACCGTAACAGACACAATGTTGTGCATGCAAAATGTTGTTTTATTTCTTCCTTTGTACTGAAGTTATTTGTAATTAATTTGATAGGGTTTAATGATCTTTTGTTTTAATCTAGGGGCATCCACGATCTTTTTCCGGTTGTGGGCACTGGAAGTTAGTTGAAGAGAGTTTGTTGACCATGGTTGTACCCACAGTACCTTAAATGAAGTTAGTCCATGTCATTCTTTTCAGATCAAGATACTTTTTCATTTTGGCAGGGTATCACTTGTTGCTGTGCTTGATTTAGGCACAGTTGATTACTCTATTTTGCCATAGTTTTGCTTGCTATTTTACAGTACAATAGCAGGTCCATAGCCAGCATGGCAAGGAGGGCGAAGCTCCCCTCCCCTTAAACTTCCCCTTAGAAAGTTTGAAGTTTGTTATCGACCTAATACATGTTTATGCATTTGGCCCTCTGAAAAACTTTATAACCCTGCAAAAATGATTTCTCCCCACCCTTGAGTACCTTGTTTGGCTACAGGCCTGACGAAAAAGCTTCAAACGTTTGTTAAAAATCATGATAAAACTTATAATTTACTGTTATTTATTGTTCTGCAGAACCCGCAGGCATTTCCAAACATGGCGGAGACCATTTCTAAACCGAAGATTCTAATAAGTGACTCTTTGTGTGCCGTGGCTGCAGAATCAGAAGTTATTGTCGAACGATGCACTTTAGATTGCCTGCTCTATCTCATTGGCATGTACTATGTAATAAACATTGAATATCCTCAGTTGTGTAGTTGCACATATGCCTTCATTCAGAAGGAACTTTTTGGAATCAAAGATAATAGGAAGGTCCCTACAAAACTAGTGACTTTTGTTATCAAACTTGCTACCTATTAGCAACAAAAAGTGGTTAGCTGGAACCTTGCTGAGGACGAATATCCTACTTATTGAATGTTCCAGCTTTCCTTTTTTTTTCTTTTGTAAAGTATGTTTTTATAGAAATCTTTGTGTTTTATCATAAGAGATGGAACAGAAATACCAGTTGTTTGCTTTGATTGATCCATCTCTCCTGAATATATACCTAGATATGTGAAAAAAATCCTAATCAGGATTCAGCTCTGTGAAGCAGAAAAGTCAATTTGACAGGATTAATCAGCAACTCTAGAAAAGTGTTAAATGTTCAGGACTCTTTTCTTTTTTAAAGATATTACACCCGTTTATTTTACTTTTCATGTACCATATGTTTAATCTTTCATTGAACACTTTTTAATGTTTATAAGCTTTCACGGTATCTACAGCTAGAACAAGCAGGTTTTGCTGTCCTTAGCTAGAATTTTCATGCTTTGCATCTTGATTATCACATGTATTCAAATAATGTGACAAAACCTGCATTATACTTCTTTGCTATCATCGAGATCATTTTTGCCATACATAATGATATATTCTGCATCTTAACAAACCTGTTCAGGCTAGATCCTTTATTTTAACTAACAAGGTCATCAAGTTCTTAGAAATGCACTGTATGTAGAAATTAATGTACCAAACCTTCCCATGGGATAATAGACTTTGGGAAATTTGTTTAAAGTCGTTCTCCAAGGCTGAACCACTGGTTCTGCAAAGTAAACAATTAAAGACATGAGAGGTTAACCACTTAACATTAGTAGAGGAAGTTGTATGTAAGAGAGCATCTTTTTTTTTCTTCATCAACACTATCTGTGCATTTCAGTTCCCTTAACTTACTCTGTAATTGATTATAACCGATGTGCATAATATGTTATGGGCAAGTGTGTTTAGGAAGACGAAGATCGACTATGCAAGTGCTTACATTCTATTCCACTTAATTCGTAAACACTGTGTTAAAAGAAAAGTACACCACAAGATGAAAATAAAGATTTTGTTCAGCATTAAAATTACTAAATGGCAAGGGTGCCATGCAATCGTGGGATCATTGAGGTAACTTTTTTCAGTCTAGAAAATTGAATGGTCTATCAGATGACTTTACCATCACAAAACCTTGGTGAATCAGACAAAAAAAAACAAATTTAAATAGTCTCTGTCACTCTCAATTTTCATTTTGTGATATCATCTTTATTCCTTTAAATGAGAAAAGTTATTTCCACATCATGGAGGCCTTCCTACTTTTAAAGGAGCCCATTGCCATACTCAGTTTTTACTGTTTATGTGGGGGTTATTTGAGAAGGAGTAGTTCTCACGGCAGATCTACAAAATTAAGCAATTATTTAATGTTAACAAAGGGTAAAATTCTACAACTAGTACAATCTCTAGTGGATAATGATGGGTGTTTGGAGGGGAGTGGGGAGAGGGTGGACAAATAATGGTCTTCGAGATGATATTAGGCAGCAGTTCATCTAGGAGATCAAGTAAGTTAGTAAGCAAGTTATGTAATTTTGTATATATTTTTAATAAGCATGCACTGACTGCATTAAATGGGTGTTAAAATCAGCACAACTCATGTTTGTGGATATGAGCTATGAGTATGTACTAATTAACGCTTCATTTGAAAAGTGGTTTTGAGGTTTCTTCAAAGGACCCTATTATAAATCTGACGTTTTTACTGTTTATAAAAATTGCATTATAAAAATGTATCTCTGTATGACAATCAGGATTGGACCGTTTCAGTTTATCAGCTTAATTGCAGTTCATAGTCTCTAACGTGAATCAGGGTAGATGGTATGGAGGAGGTTAATTGATCATTGTGAAGTATGTTATCATTTTCATTGTTAAAAAGTTTATATGCAAGTTTATTGGATAGTTTTTAAAATACAGTTGTTATGACACAGTTGTCAAAGTTTTATGAAATGTTTCCATGTATTTCTATTATTGGTCTGGAGCAACAGTCTGACAACACTTAATAAATTTTAAACCCTTTTAAAGCAAAAACTAGTAAAATATTCAACACAGATCTTACTAAAATTTGTATTGTGTACACTTGAAGTTGATTTGTACAATCAATGCAATAATTATTAATTAATACATGAATTATGCTTGCACCATAAATTCAAAGGAGAAAGTTCACTTATTAAAATTCAGAGGAAAAATTACGTCATTTTAACAAACTTCGCCAATAAATCCATTTGAATAAGCAGATGTTAATCCCAGTGGGTTAAAAGACAAAAAATCCACTGGACTGGTTGAACGTTACACCAAAACCACTTAATCTGAGGAAACTCCACTAGGGGATATAGAGAAAACACCATACGTTCGTTGCAGCAACTCAGCTTTGAGATAACGCGAAAAATAGGTTAAACGTTTAACTTATGGCGCCATTAATCTCATAAAACACAAACTCTGGTTGCAGCAATTTTGGGTAAACGTTTACAGATTTTTTTTACAGTGCAGGTGTCACATGAAGAAATGCACTTTCTGTACGTTAAGATTATACTTATTGATCAGTAGAAAATCGTCACTGATTTTTTTTTATTAAACCTACTACTTCCCATATGTTTTTAAACCCTAGTAGTTGGCACCCAAGTCATTGTACTAGAAATATCCCTTTTAGCCTTCGTATTTGCTCGAACGATGAGCCTTTTAGATTTAAAAGTCACTGGTTGGAGGACCATTTCGCTCAAAGAGGTTACGGTATAATCCGACTGCTGTTGAACAAAGTATTGAACAGGCTGCTAGGGTTGCCAGACCAGATGCTCTGAAGTATTCCGTCAAGGAAAAGTCCAGTTGAGTTCCTCTAGTTACCTTTTACCATCCAAACCTAACTACCCTCCAGAAAATTATACTTAGGCATAAGTCTATTATCGAATCTCACAGCCGTCTAGTGGAAATCTTCCCAAATGCCCCAGTGTTTTGTTCAAACGCCTACTCAATTAGAAGGAAATTTCAGCCCGGGCTGCACTTCACCGGGACCTGAGTACTCCTCATACAGAGGCTGGTCAGTCTACGAACGTTGTGTAAAATGTATTAATAGAACATGCCGATCATGTTATCATATTGAGGTAACTTCGACTTCACTTGTAACGTTACAGGTAAATCCTTTGAGATTCGCCAGGCTACTAGTTGTAAGTCGGTAAATGCCATTTATTTAATTCAGTGTGCTAGATGCGGTTTGCAATATCCGAGTGAGACTGGAAATGACATTAGGCAGAGGATGAATAATCACCGCTCCACTATAAAAGAACATTCGGTTATTGACCTTAGACTTATGGTCATTGAACAGTTGGGCAATCGGTCTTAATTTCGACATCAACTTAGGGAGCGTTTATGCTTTAAAACTCTATAGACTGATCGCCCACTGGGCCACCGAAGTAAGTGATTTTTCCTTCTCGGGATCCTTTTTTTCTACCGCTCTCTCTCTTTACGCTCTTTTCTGTTATTTGCTTCTTGCATTGCCTTTCGAAAGCTCGGCTAGGAAAGTTTTGCTGTATTTTGTTTATATATATTGTTGTGTGAATAAGGAAGTGTAGATGTGACTTTGCGACTTTTGAATATATATTTTCTCTAATTCGGCACTTAGGGGGAAAGTTGTTGTTGAAAAGTCGACCTTAAGGGGAAAAAAATTTTCGGGTGAAATATAAGTTTCGCCTCAACGTTTCCACACACTTTTTCTATAGGAATACGTAAACTTACAAGGGCGCCCTCTTAATTTTCAAACTAGATGCCATTACTTCAAAGTTGTCAAATTTACGGACACCTAGCTGTTAGCACGTACGGATGGCTGGCCATTGAAATAACGTTAATGATATGTTTAGACGTTAGGGCGTATGTATTTTATTATCTTTTTTTCGCCCTATGTACAAGCAGATATAACAATTATTATATATATATATATATATATATATATATATATATATATATATATATATATATATATATAGAAACTGAAGAATGGTGGGAAGCGGACACAGTCGCATAATTTTTTTAAACCTGTGGAATATATGTCTAACATTGACGCTGCCTTAGTAAGAAAGACGATACCACCAAGCTAGCTTTTTACGTACGTAGAAACGGGCACGAAGAAACAAAGGAGAACTTAAACCTGACCGGACAAAAATACAAAGGTGAACTATTTACAGAATTCTCTACATTGCGCTAGCAAACAAAATTTCTGCGATAACTATGTACAAAACCACCCCAAACCCAAACTAGTTACATAGGACTATTTACAATCTCACTAGGCAAAACTATTTACATACCCATTTACATCAACAGAAGAGTGTTCAGGTTGAGTCTGTTCAATGCTTTTGTAACTATGGGTGCTCCTTACGTGCTCCGGAACAAAACACCGGACGTGACATGAAACACAAGGACAACTATATACACCAGGCCAGCATTCATGTGGCCAACCCCCACTATTTACAGTATTAACAATGTGATGTGCTCTTTACATGCTTGTAGCCGGGCGGACCTAATGTGGAACAAAGCAAACCTATTTACACTGAACTACCAAAAAAACTTTGTGGCATGCATGGGCACAGACACAAACAGAACAGAAACCCCAAAAGAAAACGGGGACACAAAGGCAAAACCATTTACACTAAATACTCTGACTGGGACATTATTTTTTTAATCCGTGGGCTCGGTACGGGCGTCCCAGAGTGATGGGTTCCCCTGTCTGATACTTCGCCCGAAGCCGACCTCTTTAGTGCAGACTCTGGCCCCTCCCCCTCACACAAATCAAACCAACCCTCCCCCGAAGGTGGATCCTTTGGAGGAGGCTCTGAGGCAGGCTCCCCGCCATCCGACATTGCCGAGTCTGAGGACAGATCGACGTCCTCCTTTACTGTCGTTATTTCAACTTGACTGGGTGTCGTTGCTAAGGGTGGCGGAGAGTCTACCTCAGGAGTTCCAGTACCTCCCTCACACTGCTTGGAGGCAAGGAAGTCCTGTTCCACCTCAAGTGCCGCCTCCTCTAATTCCTGAGTTGAATACTGCGGGCCTGTTTGCGAGGGTTCAGGTGCCGACCCCACATCCGCACTGACATGAGCAGAGTACGATGTGGGGCAGGCACCAAACACATGTCCCTCCTCCCCACAGAGGTTGCACCGTTCCTCGTTGGGACACTCTGCCTTGCCGTGCCCCAACTGCAAGCATTTCCCACATCGTCTGTTGGGACACGACTTGGCTTCGTGCCCCTGCTCTCCACATCTAAAACAGGTACGGGGCTGACAAAAGTACCTAATGTGGGCCTTCAACCACCAAATGATGAAAAACTGAGGTCCGACCTGGGTTTGAACCAACGACCTACTGCTCAACGTGCAGTACGCTCTAGCTTTTTACGTACGTAGAAACGGGCACGAAGAAACAAAGGAGAACTTAAACCTGACCGGACAAAAATACAAAGGTGAACTATTTACAGTACGCTCTACCAACTGAGCTATCGGAACTCTGCTGGAAGAACTGGTCAATTCAATTTTAAAATATCAGACGGGACAGTTTTCCATCAGTACGTCACTTGTAAGCTCCGCCCAGCTTGTGTTCATAAGGAGGTGTAGATGTGACTTTGCGACTTTTGAACATAATATATATATATATATATATGCATATATATATATACATACACATATATATATATATACACATATATATATATATACATACACATATATATATATATACATACACATATATATATATATATATATATATATATATATATACACATATATAAATGAAATAAGAAGCCACCAGACCCACGTCATATCAAGTACAATCCATAAAAAGTTGATTTAAACACGTATGTAAGCTGGATCATTAAAATCGTCAATGTAATAAGATTATAAAACTGGTTAAATCGTAAAAAGTGTAAAATGAGCACACTGGTAGCAAGGCGTTTCGAAAAGGTAAACTTTTATTGGTCACGTAAAAGGTATACTAAGGCAAAAATTCTAAGAAACATGCACCGAGAAAGAATATACAGGTGGAGAGTCAAAGACAACCCTAAGACCTATGGGTGATGTTTTTCACATTCATGCCCACTTGGTCGAAGGTATTCAGGTGGTAAATCCACTTAAGCTCTACTTTTTCTAGAGTCTTCTTGCTATTGTTAACTAGCTTTACAATTCCTATCAACTCAAAGTTCTTACAACTTTGAAAAATGTTTACCCAGAGACATACGAGCTTTACGCATCTCTTGTCTATGTCCACGGTGCTAATATTCAGCTACCCTCCTGTTTCTCCCACATACTATCTTTTACAATTCAAACACTTAACAAGATAAACCACTCCTACCGTATCACAGGTACCAATGTGAAAAAGTATGAACTTTTGACCGGTAGAAAAGCTTTCTACCAAATCGATTTCTTTGACAGCAACAAAGGTTACACACCGATTAAAATGTGTTTTAAAACAGCTTTTACTCAGAGGGACGTGAAAAAGTGTCTAAAAGTCTTCGACAGGAAAGTGTTACTTAATAATCTTAGACAAATAAGGAAGGCGCGGGTTACGAGTGGTCACAAAAGAAGCTACAGTATAATTCTTTTTAGTAGCGGAGTGGGTATTACGCTAACTGTCACGAGACTCTCTTTAGCTTCTTTGGTTGTATCACGAACCTTTAAAATTGGGTACAAGAAGTAGTGAATAGTGCCGAAAGTTTGTGAAAAAGTCCACGACATGTCGGGTTTAAACCCTGCATCAGGTGGCAAAAATGCAACTTATCGTTGACACGGCCAAACGTACAATTGGGCACAGTAAAACCGGCTAGGAAAACAGGCAGTGTTAATTGTTTACCACAGGTAAAAACAATGCAGGCATTGCTGATTTATAACAGTTCAAGTCTAACGTTCAGACCATGTGGGGCCAGGGTTCCAAGTTTCATGATTAGACGGTTTTCGACAGCGGTGGTCATGATCGGAACCTCGCCACGAGATGGCCGCCGAAACAATCAAGTTACGGATCGAGCATGTTGACGGGGGACTGAAGTGTGTGGCTACAGGGAACCCTGGAAGGCCCTGCTTGATTGACCTCAGGTGCTCAGTGACTCGGTCAGTAAGACGTTTTGTTTCTCTCACATACAATATATTACAGCGTTTACATACGAGAACGTAAACAACATTGGCTGAAGTACAGGTAAAATGCTGGTGAATGTTAAACCGGTTGTTGTTGGGACCTACAATGGAAAGCATTTTGTCATAACTGACCACCGGGAAACAGTATTGCATATATATATATATATATATATATATATATATATATATATATATATATATATATATATATAGTGAAATGGGTAAATGAAATCAACCTCGGAGAAAAATTGACCACCTCCACTGGGACTCGAACCCAGACCTCCTGCTTTACGTGCAGGTGCCTTTATATATATATATATATATATATATATATATATATATATATATATATATAGCAGTTAGTACAACAAAGGAGCATCACCCGAAACATTAAAATAAGCCTTCATTGAAACATATATTCAAACACAAAAATATATATTTCCGAATCAGGAATATTCGTACAAATTTTCGGCCCAACAGTGCCTTTATCAAGTAACAGCCAATAAATGAGAAAAATGAAGTGAACACTCAAATGCACAGAAAAGGCTGCAAACAAATAGCGTGCGAGAAAGCAATGCACCATGAATAACCCCAAAGCTAAAGTAGCAGTCCAATAGAAAACCTAGTAAGCAAATGTTGAAGATGACAAGAATTAGAAAGCGGAATCGATAACCAGCACTACCTCACTCAGAAAGCACAATTTCACCCAGGGGATTAAATGTAAACAATGGCTTTGATAGCCAGAATAAGAAACCTAGATGTAGAGCTCGCTAAGCTTTTTAGGGTCAAGTGTTACGTCGAGGTAATCCATCACTGTTAAGTTGGCTGATGTGGTAATATTCAAACCATCTTTTAGAATATTACTATAAAGGCTTTTCTCAACCTGTCGGCTTGTCTTTGTGATTTGTGTCGAAGACAACAAGGTCATCATCACGGTAGAGCCCGATATCACCACCTTCGAATTTCTCCTTCAGTTTTATTCAAGACGGAGAGTCCCACGAGCTCACATATTTCCGCCCCGTCGAAATACTCCATTGTGACTTCAAAGCAACTAACTATATCTCGTTTTCCAAGGTTTTCCGTTATTAAATAGGAGTGACTTTCGGCCTGGACATTTATATCGGATTGGGTGATGTTAGTGCACTGCTTCTCCCATGTTATAGAGTCTATTAGAAGGACCTTTGAGATTGAAAGGTAGAAGTCGACCATGTCGAAGTCTAGATATGTCTGTTGTTTTCTTTCTGGGTTATACCCTTAACCAGTTGATCACTTCACCAGTACTCCTCCACTATTTATATTGGTCGACTCGCAGACCACGCAGTTTTGATCGTCCAAAAATCCACAGGTCAAAACTACTTAAAGACGCTATTGACGATCAAAACTCAACTATTATTCAGCTGTACTGTCCAAGTGATTTAAGTTTCCGTCCTATTGTGGCTGGACCGCTTAAGTGATATGATAGATATTCCCCAGCCTTTCATGACTAAAATAGCAACTTACATTGAAGATGACGTTCATTTTTTGAATTTTATACCTGAGGAAATTCCAGAGGACTCCTTACTCTGTACCTTTGATGTTGTAAGCCTGTACAGCAATATTCCACATTCTTTAGGCATTGAAGCAATTACTTATTGGATTTAAAATATCCAGGGTCCTTCCTCATCGAATCCCCAAAGACTTTATCATCGACAGTATCTATCTCATTTTGAACAATTACTACTTTCAATCTGGTAACCTTAATTTTAAACAGATCAACGGTACAGCCATGGGAACTAAAATGGCACCTACCTACGCCACCTTAACTCTAGCTTTCCTCGAAAACAAACTGTATAATGAAATTGAATTGAACTTCGACTCCACTGTTAAAGAAGTGTTTGTAAAACCTTGGGAACGTTATCTTGATGACTGTTTTATAATTTGGAATAATGCCTGGGGCAACATTAATGTTCTATTTAATATCTTACAATGTTTACATAAGAATATAAAATTTACCATGCATTGTAGTGAAACGGAATTACCGTTTCTTGATATCCTAGTTATTAAGTCAAAGGGCAAGCTTTGACAGACGTTTATCATAAAGCAACGGACACTAAACAATACCTCCATTTCAAAAGCAGTCATCCTAGAACCTGCAAGCTAAACATCCCTTACAACCTTGCCAGACGTATTTGCACCATTGTTAAAACGCCAGACTTACGTATAAAAAGACTTCATGAATTATCAGCTTGTCTTACCACACGGGGGTATCCACATAAGTTAATTGTACATGGGATCAGAAAAGCTGAAAGTATCCCTATTCATAGGGATACGTGGGCACCCTTGGGCAAGGTGCGCCTGTATTTTTTGGCCCAGTTTGGTTCAGTTTGAGTTCCCGAAGAGAGTGGACGTTCCTGATCCCCAACCGGGCCCGTTCGATCTCTTCGGGAAGTTTTGTCTGCGTTACATGTAAATAGTTGTGCGTAGTGTAAATAGACTGTAAATAGGGATTTAAATGTAACGATTGGCCACCGTCTCCCCTTGTGCTTGTGGTTGCCTTTGGGCGTGTGTGTTGCCTTCGGGCGTGTTAGGTGCCGTTGGGCGTGTTTCTTGCCTTTGGGTGTGTTGTTTCGAGCTTTTGTTATTGGTCGTTTGTTTTAAGAGCTGGAATGTCCTCGATGGTCGAAGGGATCATCTGGTATTCTTTGCGGTGATAGTGGTTTTGTTTTGTTTTGTTTGTGACGGTGTTGTTGGCGTTTGGTTTGTTTGGTTGTTGGCCATATGTGGTTATCCTTTCGCCGGTCTGGCCGTGTCCGTTTTTAGCACGTAAAAAGCCCCCTCCCTATTCATATTTTACGTAATTGTGAAAAACAAAGGGACACGACAGATACACTCGCGTATGTGTCCACCTTTAATCCTAGACATCCGAAAATTTTCAATTTAATATGCCAGAACATTTCTATTTTGAACTGCTACGTCAAAATGAATACTGTCATGAAAGGCGTAAGACTTATCAAAAGCAAACGACAACAACGTTATTTGAAAAAAATGTTAACCCAAGCAAAGTTTGAAGACAGCGAATCAACTTCGCAAATATGCAAATGCAACCGCCCTCGCTGCAAAATATGCCCTATAATAATGCAGGGTGAGAAAATTCATTTTTCTGTTACAGACGAAGACTTCTTTGTTAAAACTCACTTTACGTGTGAGTCTAAAAATGTTGTATATATTCTTAATTGCAGTAATTGCAATGATCAATATATAGGTAGCACAAAAAATTTTGCGAACCGTGTTACTTTACATAGAAGCACAGGATTCTGGAAGTTAGTAAACATATTCATACATGTAGTAAAAATAATTTCAGAATTTCACACTTCTATCAATGCTCCAGTGAGAACCAACTACTTATTAAGGAAAATTATTTTATCTGTAAATACAAGCAGTCACTTAACAGATAATTCTGTTCACTGCACATAGCTATAAACCATTGTAGAGTCTTCTTGGAGTTCTCGCTGCTGTGCGGCATCAGATTGTAAATAGCTTCTTTGTTGAGCTTTAATCCGGTAAATAACCTCTTTGATGGGCAGAGAGCAGAGAGGTCTATATGCTAACGATTTGTTAACTTAAGTGTGTAAAAACATCCGCCAAGTCTAATTGGCATTTACTATTACAACCTCTCCAATTTCTTTGTACCAACTAATTTCGTACATACTCGTGTCATTCACCTCTGAAGATCCCGCAAGAACGGGTGAAAGCGCTTAGGATTTAATACGTTTTATGATACCATTTTGGTGGTGTTTTGTGAATTTATTTCAACTTTTATATATATATATATATATATATATATATATATATATATATATATACATATACATATATATATTATATATGAGTTTACTCCTCCTCCTGCTGATGGTCGAATCCTCATCACATCGTAATGAAGGCACATTTTTAGCAATACACAGGTATGCTAACGCATATTTTACAGAGCAAGCCAATTTGGGTCTTTTTGAGTTAGACTTTAATGTGTGCACTTCATCTGAGATATTGTACATAAATGAACAATGTTAAACAAGAAGAAAATAACTAACTTTGGTTGTACTTCATTAGACGTATTCTTTGTATACCCTAGAAAATTAACGGAGACGGGTCGGCTTTCTTTTCATACGTCCTTCACTGAATGGCCTGTCATGCATACTTATGCAAAACCAAAACATGTTTAGTTGCCAAATTTTCCCAGAAAATTTTCACACTATGTCAAAAAGTCTTTCAAGCAGGCAACAGGCTACGGTATTGAAATTTCTACGCCAGCTTTGGGCCTTTGCGCACGTCCATCTCCAGCTACGATATTTGAAAGAATTTGTGCAAGAGATTCGTTAAACATGCAGAGATTTATAAAGAGTTGGTCACCTGTCCAATACCAGAGCTTGCCTGCGTATAGGCGTTCAATTCTGAAACTTTTGTAATCCCAGCAAACTTTTCTATTTGACAATAAAAAAGAGAAGAAAGAGAGTAAAAGTGCAAAACGGCTTATCATCTTTCAAAAAAGACTGTATCAATGCCTCAATGGGCTTTTAATATATACCGGAACACCATGAAATTGGTGAATCTGGGAATGTCGAAACCTAACCAATGCATATAGTCAATATAACTTTGGACAGATTAACTGTGCCTGTATGTTCGGAGTCAGCATGTTCTGACCCATACGTATCGCACCCCAAAAGGGATGTGCACGCAAGCTACAAAAAAGACAGGAATCTATATGACAAAATGAGCAACTCTTACAACGGACGATGTAGGTTAAGATTGAAAATGAATGCTTTGCATTGGAAACTGAGATCTTTAACAATATCATCATCCTGCTCCTAAAAATACGAATGCACTGACACCATTCTATTGTGAAAGTGGTGCATAGTGTTTCAAGTTATAAACCCTATCGCCGAAGCCGCTGCAGTGCAACGGGCTCTAAAATGCATTTATGTGAAAGGTCTGCGTGTCCCTCTTTGGCCATAATTGCTCAACTTGAGCTAAATTGACCTTATCCATTGACGTCATGCGACATCAGTTTTGCGGCAAACCAATGAAGCATTCCGCAAGAACGACGTACACTTTGCACGCTCGAGTAGAAAATTACACGCCTTCCCGACCGGTACACAAATAAGATTTCTACATTTGTTGGTGTGAGTTGCAAATATACGCTCCTGTCTCTATTGGGGGCGCACTTTCTGTTCTCTGAGGCAATACGCATAAGGTCTATAACCATCTTTAGGAGAAAATGTAAGCGAAAGTACCAGCTGACTATTTAAAATGACCAATTTGGCATGATAGAACAATATCTAGAATCCCTCTGAGTTCAGACTTTTCATTATCTGATTATCTTGTATGCATACACAATTATCGTTATCATCCTTGAAGTTACAGTGCTTTTTACGTGCTAAAAACGGACACGGCCAGACCGGCGAAAGGATCACTACATATGGCCAACAACCAAAAAACCGAACACCAACAACACAAACCACCAAAATCGCCAAGAACACCAGACCGAACCCCTCGATACTTACCTGGCACAGGAGTATCCCTGATCACGACGGCGGAGCTCCCAGGGTGGGACCTGTTCTATTCAGCCAGTCTAGAACGGGACCACTGTCAGGTGGTGTCAGTTAAGTCAAAGTTTGTCCCTTGGGGACGTTGTTACTCCTTCGGGGAGCAGAACTCCTTCGGGAGTATTGTTTGGTTTTCGCCCCTGGCTCTTCGCCAGAGAGTCAGGGGACTTTTGGAAAAAAAGCCGGCACGGCTTCTTGGAGTCCGTTACCACCAACAGAAACCACCACCACACCCACCTCCAACGACCCAACAACACAATCTCAAAACAGCACACGCCCAAAGGCAACAACACGCCCCAAGGCAACCACACAGCGCAGGGGGACATGGGGGGTCCACTTGTTACATTAAAATCACTATTTACAGTTTACTTACAGTATATACAACTATCTACACGTAACGGAAACAAAACTTCCCAAAGAGATCGAACGAGCCCGGCAGGGGATCGGGAACGTCCACTCTCTTCGGGAACCCAAACTGAACTGGGCAAATACAGGCGCACCTTGCCCAAGGGTGCCCCGGAGCAGTTGTGGCAAAGGGTAACCTCATTATCCCCACGCTCAAACAAGCTCCACAACCGGATGCAGTTTAAAATCCTACCCAGGACGAAGTTACAGTATCAATCCGGTTAATAACTACCTTCTCTCAACAAATACTTAGTACATATGTAAAAGTGATCATTGAGAGCCATTTTCAGAAATTAATAAGGTCGTCTTCGTATTCGTGCATACCGGGCTACAATATTATCTCGACAAGCAAGACTTCAAATGACACTTCACCACCAGCTCCCTTATTGTTATCAGTTGTGAGTTAAAATGAACACAAATTGACACATTATTTTGCTAAACCTGGGTAAGAAACACTGACACAAAAGGGTAAAAAAAAACTAATCTGTAATTGGTATGGAAAGTATTTTGTCGTGTTCCCCCTTCCTAACACTTTTATTCACAATTGTTCTATCAGGTCCGAAACAAGAGTGAAGTTTTTATATTTTAATTTTTTTCGATTCCCCAAAAAGCAATGGAGTGACACAAACTTTTCAATGTTAAAGTCGGTGCGAACGACTGCAAGGTATTATCCTGCCCACCGAACTGCTTTTAGTAGGACTGATTTGTTGTTGCTTTGATTTCGGCACTGGTCTCCCAAGCCTGAAGGAAATATGTATTACGTCATGATGTAACTGGTTCACTTCCCACTTCCGGTCACTTAAAAATGGATAAATAGGCTAACACATATGCATACGTTCATGTAATTTTTATCTTACAGAATACACATACAGAAAAATACATGTAGCTTTAAATATACGTTTGCGTATACATAAACATATGAGCCAGCAATATGAGTACGCATATGCATATGTATACGCAATGCATATGTATATGCATATGTATATTGCTGGCTCATATGTTTAATGTTTTATGACTATGTGCCACCTATTGTTGCTGTTTAAGTGTTCAATTCGTTCAATAAAAAACACACCTTACCTTAAAGAAGGACATTTCTGTAGTTATCAATTCACTGCAAACTGCTCTTGTACTCATTAATGGAACAAGCAACAATCAACAAGCTGTAAGTTTGCTTAACTAAATATACACAAACGTTCTGTGAACTTCTCCTGTAGTCGCCAATTTCGTTTCCTCCGTCCCAAAGCTCTTCGAGCATTGGGTCTGATATACTGGCTACGGGCAATTTAAACAAAGAATGAATCCCAAAGATGCCACTCCAAGACAAAAAGATCAACTGCAAATGTCCGACTCGCAAATATCTAGTGGTAATGTCATTGAATCATATCATAGAGTTGCTTCGTACCTGTTTTAAGAATGGAACCACTACAATAATAAAATTTCAACCAGTACCAGACATTAGAACAGTTAATTTGCTCATGGTTTCCCTTGAATCCTCATCATTCTGCAATGCGTGCAAGAAAAGAAAAGTAATAGACCTTGAAATACACCGCAAGGCGTCTCTGTTGAGGCAGCTTCAAAGTTGCATAGAACACTTATTCTATCAAGTGTTTTTGAACTTTTTTCAGATTCTTAATACACATTTTCTGAATCCTTCATGTTTATCGTTTCTTTGACGTATTAATTTCATTCCTTTTAGTTGACGCTGAGAACTCTGTACAAGATGTGCGTCTGGTTGATGGTTATTTGAACTCTTCTGGTCGCGTCGAAGTACTGATCGGTGAAATGTGGAGACCTGTATGTAGTAAAGGGTGGGACCTACCAGAGGCTGGTATGGTATGCAGACACCTTGGATACCACACTGCTGTTGCAGTATTAGTTTTACCTTTCTTTTACGGTTTTTATGAAATGATCAGGATGGAATATTTTCAGTGTAGTGAGAGTGAGATGTCTCTGTCAGAATGCAGTCACATTTCCATCGAACATTACTATTACTACAGCAATGTTGCTGCTGGAGTTGTTTGTGATGGTGAGAGACCATTGCCTTTTTTACAAAATAGATCTAATGTTTTGGGGAAGTGAAAGAAGCATTTTTCAAGTATATAATATAGATAATGGCAAAAGACACACCAGAAAAGAAAGGTGTGAAGGAGAAAAAATGGTAAACGGCTACTTGGGGAGGAAATATAGACAGGAAATGCGAATAGACGGTGCAATTCTCTTGAAAAATTAACATTGCTCTGAGATACATGTAGCTCAAATCATATCGAAGAATTATATCATACGTTTCATTGCTAAAAATGAAGTTCAATTGTATTGAAGTAGTAAGATATTGAGAAGGTGTGAGAAACAATGACCAGAAATTGAAATCTAAAGATGATAACATATTCTTACAAGCAAAGCAAAATGGCCTACCTTGTAGACCATCTAACGAGAAGCTTATTTCAGCATTTGTGCTCTGAAAAGATTTTCACTTCTCCTTGCGGTGTGCAAACAATTATGTTATGATTAAAAGGAATAGGCAATCGACCAAACCTTATAACCGAGCATAAGCTATGTATTACAAATCTTTAATGATTGGCCACATAATATGTAATACCTATGCCTGAATCTTTGTGCTTACTCTAAATTTTAGTAAGTTAACCTTATCTTTGAATGAGGTAAAAAGTAAACACGATCAAACAGAATCCACTCATGAACTAGTGTTTCGGGTACACTAATGAAAACTGGGGTGACTATATAAGCCTTTTAATACTTTTATGGCCTTTTGAGTATCTCTTAATAGCAGTCTACATTCATTGCTTTCAGCTGGCACAGAGAAAGTCTTACAAGATGTGCGTCTTGCTGAAGGATACTCGAACTCTTCTGGTCGCGTCGAAGTTCTGATTGATGGAGAATGGGGAGGGGTATGTGCTAATGGATGGACCTTAGCCGATGCCGGTGTAGTATGCAGACAGCTTGGATACCATACTAGTATTGCTATACTAGTCTCATATGACCAATATTGGTCTGTCTGGGTGAATTATGTTGATTGCAGAGGAAATGAGACATCTCTGTCAGAATGCAAACAAGCACAGATCTGGCAATACGACTGTTCTGACTGGTATTCTGCTGGAGTTGTTTGTGGCGGTAAGAAATCATTGATGGTTTGAAGGAGGGTATGGTTTTACAAAGGTTGTTGATGACATAAGCTTACGAGAATATCTCAAATGAGTAGAGGGGTTCTTCAACTCTTTTTTTAGATTTTAATGAATGTTTGCAAGAAGGTTCGCGTATGTTGCTTAATATATATATAGTACCTTTTATCTTTTTTAACACATCATAACGAAACAAAATACCTGGACCGTGACTGTTGATTTAGCATGTTCTGTTTCTTCCTCAGTCTTGAGAAAAAAATCTTCACACAACCTACCCTCCCTTCTTCCCTCACCATGATTCCAAATAAAAGGGAGAAAGTATGGAATGTAGACTAGACCACTTGGATGAAGATGCATAGTCATACAATACCGATCCATAGCTAACAAAAATATAATACAAAAATTCTTTCTGTGTACTGCGAAGGCACTAGGCTACCCACACCTTGAAGGGCAGAACATCTTGTTTGGTATTTGTAGAGATATTATGGCTCAAAAGTGCCCACTAACCCATATTTTTCATGGGAAACTGATCACATTGCAATATTTAGGTTTTCGTAAGTTCATGCTCATGCTCATCTGAGACGGTCAAAATTCTTTCTGTGTAATACTAATTACGATACTATGCTACCAACACCATGAAGAAAAGAGCATACTGTAAGATACTTTTAAAGATATTACGGCTTCAAAGTGTCCCTAAACCATATATTTAAGGAAAAATGAAATCGCACAATTTGGATTTCCTGTATTTCATGCCCGTTCTCAGTTGTGAGTCCAAATTCTTTTCTGTGTAATACTTGGGCACTAGACTACAGTTTTCTTGAAGAAGGAAGAATCTGGTATGACTCTAATGGAGATATTAATGCCCGAAAGTGTCCCTAAACTCAAGTGTTCAAGGAAAATGAAGAAATCGCAATATTTGGGTTTCCGTAATTTCATGCCATTCTCATTTGAAAGTCAAAATTCTTTCTATGCACTACTAAGGCACTAAGCTGCCCACTCCTTAAAGATAAGAGCATCTTGTATGACACTTACAGAGGACTGGCCCAGAAATACCCCTTAACCCATATTTCGAAAAAGGAAGAAATCACAAAATTTAGGCAGTTGGGTCCGTAATTTCATGCTCATTCTTACTGTATGATTTTCGAGTAGGGATTCTTTCTGTGTACTGATGATCCATATGGCTGCAGATTCCCATGAAGATGGGAGCATCTGTAGCACGGGCTAGAGATATTACTGCTCAGAAATGTTCTTAAACCCACTGATATTTTCACTAAAAAAGACCCTTGATCAAGACACTGCCAGATGGTGAACCTTTCAACCCAAAACAAACAAATTGCGAAATTTTAGTTCCACTCATTTTATGTAAGTGTGGATGTGGGAGGTATCTGGTTATCGGGCTACCCATAAACAAAATTCAAAGGTCGTAAGGATACGTAATTTAAGAGCACCTGTCCTCAAAATTGGCCCAGGCGCTAAAATTGCCCAACTGCAGTTCTCGGTTAAAAGGATCACAATCGACAAGTCATTACAAAAAAGGGAACAATATTTGGGGAAAAATTTTCAGACCATTTAAGAAGACTCTTTTAATTTTACAACTTCCACTCCTAAAAAAGTTTTAGGTCCCAGATTTAGGACTAAAAGAGCCTTTCTTGAGCTAAATTAGCCAAAATGATGAAAATGGCGCCATTTTTAAGTGGCTGGCTACCCCCCCCCTTGCACATAAAGAAAATGGAGCACATATACTCTTCTGATAGTCTGATATCCCCTCTACATCACATCATTTTTAGCAATTAAAGCTTAAAGATGCACCATACCATAATTTACCTGACTAAAGTGTGCATAGATGTACGACTTGCGCGAATTCGGTTTTGGCCCCAAAATGGCATCCATGTATCACGTAATGTGTGTTTGCTGGGTATCAAGTTGTCGCAACTCTCTGTGGATATGGCTCTGCACAGAGGAACCTGTCTCTTTGACTATGATCAAAGTGTATTCATTACATTCAATCACTTCACACATGCCCACACAAGTGTTTTGAGCTACTGGTACTATAAATTCCAAAGCCTAACCATTTTTCACAGTAGATTTTCATATAAAGAGGAGTTATTTAACAGTTATTTGAAAGTGGTCTAGACCAAGATGGGTAGAAGAAAGTGAATGCTTGGGAGGCGAGCAACATCCTTCACAAAAGTCCACAAGCTTGGTTTCGTTGCCTGTGAAGTAGGTGTTGGCTGTGCTGATTACTTACCTGAACCTTCCAGTATAAAAGGACAAAGTCATGTCTGTCACAAGCCTTATTACAAAAGACTTGATAAGCAATTGCATGAGAGGGTAGTTAAGTCACCCATAAAATGTGAGCAAAACTACCATCTACAATGTTACTTACCAGGCCTTTAAAAGCTGCACAAGGAAACTAGATAGGCCAGCACAAGGAGACCAAAACAAAAACGTAGGGTCAGAGGGCAACTGACTTGTGCATTTGAAAACAGCCTTGATTGCCATAAAGGAAGCTGTAATGGCTCACCGTGAAGCAAGCAAAATGTGTGATGGCTTTCTGATTTCCCTTGCTTCACTGGAGGTTAAGGTTGGGCTAGGCACACAAGTAGTACTTACCTGCCCTCTGTGTTGCCAGGTAAATATTGTAAACAATTTTGTTATGGTTAAAAGAAATGGGCAGTCGGCCAAACCATATAACCGAACATAAGCTATGAATTACAAATCTTTTATCTCTGGCCACATAGTATTTTATACCTATGCCTGAGTCTTCGTGGTTACTCTAAATTTTAGTAAGTTAACGATCATCTTTGCATGAGGTAAAAAGGTGGTAAACATGACCAAACAGAAACCACTCATGATCTAGTGTGTCGGGTACACTAATGAAAACTGAGGTGACTATATTAGCCTTTTAATACTTTTATGGCCTTTTGAGTATCTCTCAATAGCAGTCTACATTCATTGCTTTCAGCTGGAACAGAGAATGTCTTACAAGATGTGCGTCTTGCTGAAGGATACTCGAACTCTTCTGGTCGCGTCGAAGTTCTGATTGATGGAGAATGGGGAGGGGTATGTACTGATGGATGGACCTTAGCCGATGCCGGTGTAGTGTGCAGACATCTTGGATACCAGACTACTATTGCTATACCAGTCCCATATGACCAATATGGGTCTGTCTGGGTGAATTATGTTGACTGCAGAGGTAAAGAGACATCTCTGTCAGAATGCAAACAAGCACAGATCTGGCAATATGACTGTTCTGACTGGGATTCTGCTGGAGTTGTTTGTGGCGGTAAGAAATCTTTGATGTTTTGAAGGAGGGTGTGGTTTTACGAAGGTCGTTGATGGCATAAGAGTATCTCAAATGTGAGAGGGGGTGGGGTCTGCAACTTTGTTTAGATTTTAGTTCATGTTTGCAGGAAAGTTCGCGTATGTTGCCATATATATATATAACATAAAATTTCCGTTAAAACCCCCCAACCTTAATTGCGATTCTTGTAATGTTGTTTACATCTTTCATTGTAATCTGTGTAAACACGGACTCTATGTTGGAGAAACCGGGACTTCCTTCCGTCTCAGGTTTAATAACCACAAAAAGTCTATTCGAGACAATGCTATCGGATTCCCAGTAGCAGAACACTTCAATCTCCCCGGTCATGCCCTTGATAATTTAAAAGTAACTCTCATAGCTAGCAACTTTGTTTGCACAGAAAACCGTAAACGTACGGAACTAATTTGGGTAATGAAGCTTCAATCACATCTCACTGGACTTAACAAAGACCTCGGTCTTCTTAATCAATACACCTTTCATTTAACACTTTAATCCTATTATGTTTGTTTATCTAACTTCCAGCGTATTGTCCGTTGCTTGTTATTTTCTTGATTAAGTTACTCACTTCGTTGTAAGATTTTGCTGAAGAAGGTTCCAGGGGGACCGTAATTTTCGAAATAAAGTTACAGATTCGTACTCCTCTAATCAACCAGTTATGCTCTTTATTGCATTCATTCTCACATTATATATATATATATATATATATTATATATATATATATATATATATATATGGGGTTTGAACAAAGGCCAAACCATCCGGAGTCAACTCTCTCTCTCTCTCTCTCTCTCTCTCTCTCTCTCTCTCTCTCTCTCTAGATATATATTATGTATATTAGACCATAAACTATATGGTACATCCTGCCTTTCAGCAAAAATGTGAGGGCGAATATTGGGGCAAACTTCTTAATGCTCATTATCAAACATTGCCTTAAGGGCATCATGCCACACATAATTCTCAACAAAAACACATTAAGGTAAGTTACAGCTGCATAAGACACATGAAACAAATCATGAAATCACACAACTCAGACGTCTTAAAGAGAGCCAAACAGGAACCTCAGCAAAAAAAAAAAAAAAAAAAAAAAAACCTGCAATTGCAGACAACCCAACAAGTGCCCCTTGCGAGGGAATTGCCTTGAAAGTGACGTAATTTACAAGGCCACAGTCACATCAGATGGTTCTAATGTATCGTATATAGGCCTGGCAAGCGACCAGTTTTAAACTAGATATATCAACCATACTAAATCATTAAGATATATTCGCTATAAAAACGACACCGAACTCTCCAAACACATCTAAGAGCTAAATGCAAACCACAGAGATTATTCAATCAGATGGGAAATGCTGAGAACGTGAAAGACATGCAAATGTCATTCGGGCTTCTGCAACCTGTGCATCGAAGAGAAATTAGAGATCATCCGCATCATTAGAGATCATCAAACGTGGGAGTAATGAGGTTACCCTTTGCCACAACTGCCTCCGGGGCACCCTTGGGCAAGGTGCGCCCGTGTTTGCCCCGTTGCATTTTAAGTGCTGTTGCCTTCGGGCTTGGTGTTGCCTTCGGGCTTGGTGTTGCCTTCGGGCGTGGTTTTGCCTTCGGGCGTGGTGTTGCCTTCGGGCTTGGTGTTGCCTTCGGGCGTGGTGTTGCCTTCGGGCGTGGTGTTGCCTTTGGGCGTGGTGTTGCCTTCGGGCGTGGTGTTGTCTTTGGGTGTGTGGTGGATTTGGGTGTGTGGTCTTTGTGGGGCTTTGTTTTTAGTGTGGCCGGGGAGGGGTTGGTCTGTGGGGTGTTTGGGTTGTCGGTGTGTGGGTGGTACTGTTCTTGTGGTGAACGTGGTTTTCTGTTGGATTTGGTGGTGTGTGGATGGTTTTGCCTTTATGTTCCTGTCCGGTCCGGTTTGGGTTTTGTTTTTTGTTTGTGTGTGCCGTTTCGATGCACTTAAAAAGCCCCCCCTAGAGATCATCCGCTCCAGTGAAAAAACAAAACCCTTAACAAAGGGAAAGAGCTCGTCTTCACTGTCGGCACGGTAACATGTACAAAGGAAAACCACCTAGCCGTGCGTTAAGAAAGCGATAGCTTTTGTAGTGTTGAAATATGCTTGGAGCTTGTTACAGTCATGTGTCTGATAATCACCATACAGACTGCCTGAAACTCAAGAGTTTGCGAAAAAAAAAAAAAACTGTAATCACAACGTATCTAATGTATTTGTACTAGCTCTACTTCAGTATTGAGCACTATTAGGGTAGCATACCCTGATTAAATGCTTCATTAACTTACACACTAATTTGAAAAATTAAAGAGGCCGCTAAACCTTGTAGAATTTTTCGCTAGGTACAAGCTACTCATCACAAGAAAGCTGGCAAGTTGGCCATTCATGGCAATTTCAATTTACCATACCACGACCGTAAAGATTTTTTTTTGCTAGCGGGGCTCAAAGCTTCCGTACCTTTAGTTAGGGCCTTTTTACTCAGCCAAAGCCTAATATACGACCGTCAGCTTCTAAGCCCATAACCCCCCCCCCAAATTGCTTCAATTGACCCCATTTTGCCACCAAAGATACTTTATCTAGTCTACTTTTATATCAAAATGACAAAAGACCACATCCTGTTTGATAACGTCTCACAAAAGTTATCCCAATGTCTCTTATCAGTGTTATTTGTGAAGGTGAACAAATGACGCATTAATATTAAGTTGGTAATGGGGGCGTACTACCTTAAGTGAAAGGTATTTTTCCTCCCCCAATCTCATTTAAGAAATACTAAGGAATCGTAGAACTGAAAATAGGACTCAACTCACACTTTAAGGGATACATGGATTCTATTTGACATATTTCTGTACAGTGCAAGTAGTGTCTGAGCCACAACATTTTGCAGGGTCCATTTGTGTGCTAAAAGCCTCTTTCTAACACCATGGTAAACACCTAACCTGCGAAAAGGATCCCTTTGGCCCTCTATGTCTTCTGTTTGGTCATGTCCATTTTAAGTGGTAACAATGGGCATGGCCAAACTGAAAACTGTATACAAATAGCCAGGCACACCTCCAACCAAATCGGACTGGTCTAATGAGTCTCCAGCTATCTCTTTCTTGTGTCCTTCTCCTGTAGAAAGAAAAGAAAAAATAGTTCTGTGTTGGATTTTACTTTCAAGAAGTAATTCTACATTAACTTTTTCAACAAATAAGCAGTACAAGAAGGTCAAAGCCAAAAGAAAACCAGTCAATCGATAGGAAGGGCGTTGTTCGCTGCTCAGAGAAATCTGTCTCTTTGACCATGATCACAGTGTATTCATTGCATTCCATCACTTCACACATGTCCCCACAAGTGTTTTGAGCTACTGCTACTATAAATTCCAAAGCCTAACCAATTTTCACACTAGATTTTAATATAAAGAGGAATTATTCAACAGTTATTTAAACGTGGTCTAGATCAAGAAGGATAGAAGGAAGCTCCGTTTTCTCCTGACCAAATGTGTTTTTAGTGCTGTCGACAGTCAGATGCCGTTTGCCTACTTTGTCCGTTATTGGGGTGGATTATCATTACGTTGGTTCTTTCCTACCCTGTTTAGCAACAGTGTACCTCACAGTTGGAGGCCAACGAAGGCATACTGTCAGATGAGGGAAACACTACGTATTATGTCAACTGTAGGGGACGTTTTGCAGTCCAGTGCGGGGGACCAGTACCGGGCCATTTTTGATGACTTGGTCGGTCAGGTCCAACCCAACGAGTATGCGTCAGGGCCGGAAGTGTGGCGTGTAGTCCACGGCAGGACACTCGATCACCGCCGGCGTGACCTGCTGTGGCGGATCGCACACGACGCCATCGTAACGAATCTCAAGCGCCTTCGGTGGCGTCTTGGAGATGGCATTTGCCCCCGCACTGGATGCACAGGGTGGGAGAGTGTGCCACATGTGTTTTGGCAGTGTGGCTTTGTGGCCCTCCTCTGGGAGTGGTTTCAAGCTCTGGCTGATCGCCTCACGTTTTGTAACACGTGGGCGGTCAGCCAGGACTACGCTTTGTATGGTCTGTCACCCCCGCCATGCAATACAAGTGTTCGCGGGATACTTACCTTTGTTTCGGCCTCCATAAAGCTGGCCTTGTGGAGAGACCGGTGTAATATTGTGTTTAGGGGAGAGGGGAAGCCTGCGGACGTCGTCCTGGCGTCGGTGAGGACGGAGATTAAGCTGAGGGTGGAGGCTGACTTCGTCCGTTTGCCAAGGTCGACGTTCGGCAGGTGTTGGGGTCCACTTGTTTCAGTGCGGGCGGGCCGGGTGATAGTTAATTTGTAAATATTGTAAATATTGAAATTGTAAATAGTCCTTCGTGATTGGCTTAGGTTTGGGGTGGTTTTGTACATAGTTAGCGGCTTTTTAAGTGCATCGAAACGGCACATACAAACAAAAAACAAAACTCAAACCGGATCGGACAGAAACATAAAGGCAAAACTATCCACACACCACCAAATCAAACAGAAAATTATGTTCATTACAACAATAGAACCACACACAACCTGACAACAACCCAGATACCCCACAGACCAACCTCCCCCTGGCCACACTAAAGACAAAGCCCCACATAGACCACACACCCAAAGACAACACCACGCCCGAAGACAACACCAAGCCCGAGGACAACACCAAGCCCGAAGGCAACACCACGCCCGAAGGCAACACCACACCCAAAGACAACACCACGCCCGACAGCAACACCACGCCCGACGGCAACACCAAGCCCGAAGGCAACACCACGCCCGACGGCAACATCAAGCCCGACGGCAACACCACGCCCGAAGGCAACACCACGCCCGAAGGCAACACTAAGCCCGTAGGCAACACCACGCCCGAAGGCAACACTAAGCCCGAAGGCAACACCACGCCCGAAGGCAACACTACGCCCAAAGGCAACAGCACTTAAAAAGCACCGGGGCAAATACAGGTGCACCTTGCCCAAGGGTGCCCCGGAGGTAGTTGTGGCAAAGGGTAACCTCATTACTCCCACGTTTAAACAAACTCCACAACCGGATGCAGTTTAAAGTCCTACCCAGGACTCTGAGCTTTTTAAGTGCATCGAAACGGCACGTACAAACAAAAAACGAAAAAACTCAAACCGGATCGGACAGGAACATAAACGCAAAACTATCCACACACCACCAAATCAAACGGAAAAGTATGTTCATTACAACAATAGAACCACACACACACTGACAACCCAATACCCCACAAACCAACCTCCCTCCGGCCACCCTAAACCAATATTACTACATACTGCCAACGAAGACAACACCAGAACAAACCACCACCACCCAACAACAACCAAAAAAACCAAAACACCCGACCAAACAATCATCACAAACTGCCCCAAGGGGCCACGAGGGGTCCGGGGCGGGGTCCACCTGCCACGAGGGGTCCGGGGTGGAGTCAACTTGCTATATTTACAGTATGTACACTATATACACTATTTACACTATTTACACAAAAACAAAAAAACTGAACAAAACTGGGCCAAAAATACAGGCGCACCTTGCCCAAGGGTGTCCCGGAGGCAGTTGTGGCAAAGGGTAACCTCATTATCCCCACGCTTTAACAAGCTCCACAACCGGATGCAGTTTAACGTCCTACCCAGGACAGTTAGCACAGACATTTTGTTTGCTAGCGCAATGTACAGAATTCTGTAAATAGTTCAGAGTTATGTTTTTGTCCGGTCAGGTTTAAGTTCTACTTTGTTTCTTCGTGCCCGTTTCTACGTACGTAAAAAGCATCATGCTTGGGAGGCGAGCAACACAAAGTCATGCCTATAACAATCCTAGTTACAAAAGGATTGATAAGCAATTGCATGAGAGGGTAGTTAAGTCACCCATAAAATGTGAGCAGATACTACCATCTACAATGTTATTTAGTAGACCTTTGAAAACTGTACATGAAAACTAGATGGGCTAGCACAAGGAGACCAAAACAAAAACGTAGGGTCAGAGGGCAACTGACTTGTGCATTTGAAAACAGCCTTGATTGCCAAACAGGAAGCTGTAATGGCTCATCATGAAGCAGGCAAAATGAGTGATGGCTTTCTGATTTCCCTTGCTTCACTGGAGGTTCAGGTTGGGCTAGGCACACAAGTAGTACTTACCCTGCCCTCTGTGTTGCCAGGTAAATATTGTAAACAATTTTGTTATGGTTAAAAGAAATAGGCAGTCGGCCAAACCATATAACTGAGTATAAGCTATGAATTAGAAATCTTTCATCTCTGACCACATAATATGTAATACCTATGCTTGAATCTTCGTTGTTACTTAAAATTTTAGTAACTTAACCTTATCTTTGCATTAGTTAAAAAGTTGTTAAACATGATCAAACAGAATCCACTCATGAACTAGTGTGTCGGATACACTAATGAAAATTGGGGTTTACTATATTAGCCTTTTAATACTTTTATGGCCTTTTGAGTATCTCTCAATAGCAGTCTACATTCATTGCTTTCAGCTGGAACAGAGAATGTCTTACAAGATGTGCGTCTTGCTGAAGGATACTCGAACTCTTCTGGTCGCGTCGAAGTTCTGATTGATGGAGAATGGGGAGGGGTATGTACTGATGGATGGACCTTAGCCGATGCCGGTGTAGTATGCAGACAGCTTGGATACCAGACTACTATTGCTATACCAGTCCCATATGACCAATATGGGTCTGTCTGGGTGAATTATGTTGATTGCAGAGGAAATGAGACATCTCTGTCAGAATGCAAACAAGCACAGATCTGGCAATATGACTGTTCTGGCTGGTATTCTGCTGGAGTTGTTTGTGGCGGTAAAAAATCATTGATGGTTTGAAGGAGGGTACTGTTGTACAATGGTTGTTGATGGCATAAGAGTATCTCAAATGTGAGAGGGGGTGGGGTCTGCAACTTTGTTTAGATTTTAGTTCATGTTTGCACGAAAGTTCGCGTATGTTACCTTAATACATATCTATATATACATATGTACATACTCAAAATCTATGCTCGGCGTGATCGTGTAACCTCGAAACAATCTTCTTCCAAAGAGGCATTCAAGAAGACCATTCCTGTGTATAATGAAGCCCTAAATATTAGCTCGGTATAACCAAAAAATTGAATACCAGCACACATCAGGTACCAGACAGAGGAAAAAAAAATTCAAAAAATTATATGGTATTATTTGCCTTTCAACAAAAATGTGAGGGCGAATATTGGGACAAACGTCTTAAAGCTCATTATCAAACATTTCCTTAAGGGCATCAAGCTACACATAATTCTCAACAAAAACACATTAAAATCAGTTGCAGTTGCATGAGAAACATGAAGCAAATCATGAAATCACACAACTCAGACTCCTTAAAGAGAGCCAAACAGGAACCTCAGCAAAACCCTTGCAAATGCAGACAACCCAGCAGGTGCCCCTTACGAGGGAATTGCCTTGACAGTGACGTAATTTACAAGGCCACAGTTACATCAGACGGTACTAATGTACCGCATATAGGTCTGTCAAGTGGCCACATAAAAACTAGATATAACAACCATACTAAATCATTCAGACATATTAGCTACAAAAACGACACCGAACTCTCCAAACACATCTAAGAGCTAAATGTAAAAGAAAGAGATTATTCAATCAGATGGGAAATACTGAGAAAGTCAAAGACAGGTAAACGTCATTCAGGCCTCTGCAACCTAGGCATCGAAGAGTAATTAGAAATCATCCGCTCCAGTGAAAAAACCTTAACAAAAGGAAAGAGCTCGTCTTCACTGTTGACACGGTAGGCCTAACATGTACAAAGGAAAACCACCTAGCCGTGCATTAAAAAAGCGTTAGCTTTTGTAGTGTTAAAATGTGCTAGGAGCTTGTTACAGTCTGAAACTGAAGAGTTGCAAAAAAAAAAAAAAAAATCATCGTGTCTAATATGTTTGTACTAGCTCTTCTTCGGTATTGAGCACTCTAATAGTTAGACGCGACCAACCTTATGCCATAAATTTAGATTAAAGGGGATCTCAAAGTAAATGGTATTCCTTTTAAAAATAAATGATCGAGCCTAGAAGTACTTTCAGACTTGAGCAATTCAAGGTGAGGGTGACGCCATTTAAGAAAACTGTTTATCGACCCAATTGTTTACTCCATTTACGACTGTACAACATATCATCTGAGGAAATGTTTCAAGATCAATATATTATGTATGAGGAATATATGCAATGACATTTCGTATACAATTTTAAATGAGAGATTAAACCCTGTTCACTCTGAAAATCGTTAATATTTGGCTGCAATCTTCATAATGTCCCCCTCAGCCTAGGTGCACAACTGTTACAGTTTGCATGGAGCTACATTTAATGTCCGCTGGAAAAGTCACATTTTGGCGAAAATTGGTGAAAAGGGGTTTCACGAAAACTTTCTCCTCTCCTAACAAACACTATATTGTCAAACACATTATGTCTTCATTTAGAAGTTTTGCTACATAGAGAGTAGACCAGTTCTTTTTTTATTAATTGCTATAGGCAGTAAACTTCATGCAATACTGAGGTCATATGTGTTGTGTACGTGATGTTTAGTTTTGTGCATGTGTATGTGCATGTTCATATGTGATAATTTTTGCTTGTTAACACGACATCCTAAGGAGACTTATCTTGAGGGATCTCATGCTTGGTATGCGAATACCCCTCATTTGATTTAATTTAGTGAAAGTCGCGGGTAATTTAGTTAACCAATGGTCAAGCTATGAATACCGTTTAACACGATATCTCAAGAAGGTAAACAGTGTTGAGTATTCAACTTGGAATGTCGGTATTTTATATTGAGTTAGAAAAACGTTATTGGTGTTGGGAATCTCAAAGAACGTAGGGTTCAACTCAGATTTAATGATTAAAACTGTCAGAACTGCTTACAAACGTTGTGTCTCAGGAATGATAACTTCGAGGATCTCATACTTGGCATGTTGATCCCCTTATTCTTAATAAATGATTTGTACCTATTTGTTGAATGTCGGAGGTCGTCAGAGGTCAAAATATAAAAACCTTAAAAACAGGATACCTCAAGAAAAAATCATATATATGAATTTCATACTTTTCAGGGGGTGCCATGCATTGGGTACATGATCTCTGCAATACTTGGTGAAGGTGAAAAGTCTTTTTCATTAACCAGAAGTAAGTTATATAGTGCAAAAGTTTTAAAGATGAAAGGTGAAAAAGAAAAACATGGTTAAGTTTCTTATTTGCCATGTGGGTGCCTAGTTTTAGGTACTTGGCATCTGTAATATTAGTGACGATTTTTCATCTGATGTCACAAAATATAAAACAGTGTAACCTTGTTCTCATGATATTGCAAGAATCGAATCGTATGCTGAATTCGCAATCCTTAACAAAAATACAGTTCTAAAGCACAGTCCTTAAATAGCATTGCAGTGGCAAGGAATCACTCATCCCTTTGGCCTCTGGTTTACTCCAGTATAATGCTTTCTAAAGGTAGAACACTATTTACTGTATATTTCTATAAATTATGTATGAGCACATACTGTAAAACATTTGCACTTACGTTTGACGTTTTGTTTTATGGCGGAATGTATTTATGATATGGATGGTTTAATGTGGGTGTGACTAGATTAGGTATGACCAAAGTGTAAGTACTAATGCAGTACATTTGCATAGCCCTAACTTGAAATACCTCATAAAGAACTGATTCCTTTTCAAATATGTGGTATCAATGAAGACAGATAAGAGGATAAAGCATGTTTTAACAAAAACATCGTTCCCCATCCTCGAAAATGCAGAACGAAGTAATGAAAGCATAACAAAACCAATTAATTGACGTCATCAGAATAAATTGATGTATTAATGAGTAAAGCCGACGTAACTTCCAACCTCAATTGAAAACTCAGTTGAAAGTTTTCTCCTTCACTCATTTAAAACATCTGTACTTGGGTAGATCTGTAATACTGAAATAACGGCTCGTACCATAAGGGAATCTTATGATACAGCCACCCCTGGAAATGTTTCAAAACATTTGAAGTTTGAAATTGAATAACCCTAAAACATGATTCCCAGCTTCTAGAAAAAGAAAAAAAAAATAGTTTTGTCACATAATGTGGTTTCTTACCTTTTCTTGCAATCGTCTCTTCTAAATATTGCTCATGGATCAAGTGTGATGATGATGTTTGACCCTTGACTGTTATGGTTGTACTCTGTCGCCATCAATTGCGCATATTAAACTAATCATTGTACAGTACTTTATGTTTGATTTGGTTTTTGCTAATGGTACAATTTTTTCACTTCAGTTGATAGGGAAAATGTCATACAAATCTTGCGTCTTGTGGGAGGACCGTCAAACTCTTCTGGACGACTTGAAGTCTTTTTCAATAACGAGTGGGGAACAATTTGTGATGATGGATGGGATTTAGTTGACGCCACAGTAGCGTGCAGGGAGCTTGGATACCAGGTGGCATTATTTGCATATAAGCAGGCGTTTTTTGGCAACGGGTCTGGATTCATATGGTTGACTAATGTGCAGTGCGGTGGAAATGAATCGTCCCTTGCCGAGTGCAAACATGAAATATTTGCGGAACCTCAATGCTCTCATCATCAGGATGTCGGAGTGCTTTGTGGAGGTGAAAGTGCATTTTATTATTAACTATTTTTCCTAATATATTTCGGCCAAAGGTGTTAATTGGATTGAACACTGGAGCTCAATACAGCTACATATGTGTTAGATAATGTTTCATCTTAGAAGCGAGGGTTGAAGCTTACTGACTTTATTATTGGTCTCGTAACTACTTGTGTCGTTAATGATTGTTCTATTTGTTCAAAAAAAAAAGCGTTTTCCCATAACTGATATATGCTATGATATTTTCACAGCAATTTTGCTTTCTAAATATTGATAATAAGATTAGAGTTTAACGTTTCAGGGATGAAGTTAATGAACACGTAAGGTATCGTTGTAGATGAGTGATCAATTGCCGATAAACTAAAATGTTTAGTTGTTGCATTCCTGGATTCTAAGTTATAAGGTTTCATTCCTTTTTTTTTTTTTTTTTTGCTTTTATATGCATTTATTTGTTATTAGTTTCCTTCGCGCTAAAGAAAAATTCAGTTTGAAGGAAAACATCTTCATGGAATAAGAACAATAAATTTAGCAATAAAGTTGTCTTCAATTCCTCTTAAATTATTCTAAACAAGGAATTAGCAAAGAAGAAACTTATGGTTAAGCAACCCGGACCATGTTATGTAGTTGTACACTGAATAGAAGGCTGCTGGCTTTACTTTTTTCAAACTTGTTTGACTTTAGAAGTAAAATGTAAAATTTCATTCGATAACAAACTAGTTACGCCTCTCTAATGTTCTCAACCTAATACCAAGCTGTGGGAAGCCTGTACCTTTAGGACCTTCTGCTCTAAAAGAAAACCTAGAATTGAGTTAATTTAACTTAAACACTCTTCTTTAAATAAAAGGCTATATAAGTAATCAATTTTAAATTTCAGACAAGAGCAAGTTAAGAAAGGGTTGACGAAGAAGGTCTCTTAAAAGTCAGTGATTGACTGCCACCCTTTCTTTCATGGATAAATGGTACAGATGTAACAATTCATCTCAAACTAGATTAAAGGTGCTTCAAGGCAGGGTTATTATACTTGGAAATCGTTTCTTATTGTCGGAAAAGAGGTGAAATATATCACATACTTATGTTTCTATGAGCTAAATATTATTTTCCGTCAATTCGAAGAGGCTATGCAAAAACGATTCAGACTGCATAGAAGTATAAGTATTCTCTCTTGCTAATGTGCTGAAATCTGAGATGGGTTCATTTAAATCTCGTAGTACAGTATATTCTGACCTAACCTATACTTAACGAAAACTGCAAAAATATTTATATCCTACAGTAGTCATAGTGTAATGAAAGGCACACAGCTAGGTATAACTCCTGTTTTGTAAAAGAAGACATTATTTTACTAAAACGGTTAATCGAACTGATTGTAATGTCGATGTACAACTGTATGGCGTTTCTCTGAAGAATATGTAAATTCACATGGTGGCTGAGTAGTATGTGCAGGGTTCTGTACTTACAATGACTGCTTGCTTGGGGTTTTATGTGAGCTTAACCGTACTTAGTCACTCTGAACATCGTAAACATTTGGCTGCACGCTTCATAACCAGTTCAGGAGTCTTGATCAATAACTGTTGCGTTTCCATGGATCTGCAACTAATGCTCATTAGAGAGTTAAAATTTGGCAGAAACTGGGGGAATGGTGGTTTCACCAATCATATTCCTTTCATCTCTTGTCAAAGACATTGGGTGCAAGGGAAGAGTCAAGACTATAGAACCTAAAATTACAAAGGTAATTTGGTGAAGTTGTAACCATCATGTTAACGGGAGGTTCAAAGTTCGACCCGGCCAAATCAAAAGTAAGGTGGATTTTTCACCCAACGGCAATCTACGGTTTTCTCATCTGAACTGGTTTTCAAAAAACAGATTTGATTTTAATTGTTGAGTTGGTTAGCCACCCGACGTGAAGTTGTAATTCATATACCATGTAGGTTCCTCCCACATTTGTGGTCTCTTATTGTCATAAAAAGATTACCAAGCATGCAAAATGGATTAATAATGTATGTGTTGGAAAATGTACTCATGCGGGGTTTTTCAAACGTTACTGTTTATTTAATATATTTCTACCGGATTGGCAGGTTGACTATTATTTGTAGCGACCTTAGCACATTCTGCATGTGTAAATAATAAGACGTAACCTATTTTAGCCTTGACTGACGTCCTTAGTTCTGACTTCACTAAAGAAGCAAAAACTATAGTACTGGCAATCATTCTAAATATCCTATACCTATCACTCTATATGGCGAATCTACTTCCATTAATAATTAAAATGCCTTAAACACAAGCATAAGTTTAAATCGGACCTTGGCACGTTCAAGCCTAATTACCAGCTGTGTATCTGTCATCTCACACTCCTGTGAAGCCTACCTACCATCACTAATCCAGCCAAAAAGTAAGTTGAAAGTATTTCACAAGCAGTGTCTTAGATTTTAGATTCTTATTCTTGAAAGGGAATTTTCGAAAGAAACAAATATTCCGCTGTGACAAATCAATAAATTATACTTTTATTGTTATCATGCACTCTTAAAAAAGTTTCACCAACACTGGTCACGTATGTCAAATTACTGAAATCGGTTAAATTTTCACCAATAGTTGTTGATTAATGGGTAAACCAATAGGTAAGGTAACATTTAATTGGGTAACCAGCCTCTACGGTTACCAAATAAACAAGAAATATTGGGGAAAACTTCACCCAATTTCACTAATTTGACATACGTGACCAGTGTTGGTGAGTTTTTACCCAACTATTTTTACAGTGTGGATAAGTTTGCTAACAAAGCCAACCGAATTTTAAAAGACTGTAACTGGCTGTGGCTTACCCCAATTCTTTGGTAACGGGCAAGCAATCTACTTTTGTGGGGAAATGACCAGCAATTAAGTAAACTAATAAAAACTCCTAAAAAATATCTGTTTGCTTTTTTATCCGCAGATCGAAATGCCTTGGGTAAGTTTTACTTTATTTATGTTTTATTTAAGCTTTAAACTTTAGGATAAGGTATGTTTTCTCTATTTTCAGGTTGCTGTACATAATTTGTTACTTTTGATAAAAATTTGGTAAATTTAATCTCTGCAGCTAGGTAACACATGCAGTAGCAACAGTTACATTGAAGTAAAATAATTATTACAAAAGGAGAGGGATATCAGCATTCTTGTGTGGAATAGTGACGTAAGGGAATGGTGTTACTGCTGACTTAGACCTTGCCTTGGCAGGAACTACAAAATTGTTATAGCTTTATTCCTTTGAGAGAATAAATACAATGGTCATAATAATTTGCCAAAGAGTAATGATGAAAGCGTTTCCATAGAAACAATATCCAGTGGCGCTCAGTAAAACAAACACACCCTGAAAAACAGAAGGCAACCTGGTAGATTGTCCTTCGGAACAGGTATGTCTTAAGTTTGGTCCTAAAACTTGTAAAAGAACCACAGGACCGAAGGTCAGTGTATAAGAAACTCCACTCCTATGGATCTACCACACAAATTAGACCCATCACCAAAGACATTCGTCCTAGTTCTCCGTACAACATAGTTAGATATAGACCTAAGAGAGTACCCACTTTCCTTTTTGAAAAGATAATTTGCCAAATAACTTTAATATTGGCTGGGGAGGCTGGATTGACCACAGTGGAGGATGACTTTCAGCTCTCCTCGGATTCGGAGTCTGACTCTGCCGTGTCAGGTGCTAGAGAGTTTGCCTCAGAACCTCCACCGAAAGACCCACCCTCGGGGGGGGGGGATCTGGTTTGATTTGTGTTTGGGGGAGGAGTCCGAATCTACGTTAAAAAGGTTGGCCTCGGGCGAGGTGTCAGATCGGGGGTCCATAATCCTGGGGCTCCCATAACGAGCCCACACGCCAAGTCCCAGCCGCATATGTATGGCTAATGTGGTAGCGTGGGTTTCGGGTTGGATTGGAAGGGGTGACTTTTATGGCACATAACTAAAATACATGAAACACCTTTGTCCTTGCAATTGTGAGTAAATAGTTTTGCCTTTGTGTTTGTGCCCGGCCCCGGTTTTCGTTTGGGGTTACTTTCTGTTTCGTTCGAGTCTGCATTCATGCACGTGGAAAGCACACCTTGCAGTTGTTGTAAATATGTAAATGGTTTTATTATTGTAATGATCATACCTTCAGTTTGATTTGGTAGTGTGTAAATAGTTCATGGTTTTGTTTTTGCTCGGTCCGGTTTGATTTCTCATTTTGTTTGTGCACGTTTCTATGCACGTAAAAAGCACCAAAGCACACATGAGAAGCACATCACACTGTAAATATTGTAAAATTTCAGTTCAGTTCAGTTCTTCGGCGAGAGCAGACGTGTTTTCGTTTCGCTCTCGTCGTTTTACCGTGCTCAAACTTTATCACTGTGTGATAGCTGTACTACTTGCTGCAATTGTGCATAAAACCTTATAGCGTGCTTGTGTTGTAGTTAAGTAGGTCTGGTCGTGTCTATTTGTTTACGACCGCGCCTTGTTTCTGTGTTGCTTGTGTTTTTCTTACTTCATCCTAATTTTTGTCCCTTGTAAACTAGTTCTGAGGTTTTTTCCCCTTTATCCCGTGGGCTAGAGCCACACAACCGCTGCTATGCCCGGAGGTCGGGATAGCACAATTGTTAAGTTAGAGTTTTCGTCCGGGGCGAGCGTCTCTCCCCCGCAGGCGTTTACTGTGTTGAAGAATGAGGGGATACAAGTCAAAGAAATAGAGATGTTGCAGGCGCTTGCCGCCCGCAACACGTATGACCTAAAGTTCAGGTCTGATGCTGCCCGTGTTAAAGGTGTGTCTTGCCTGAAGGGGGCAGAGGGGCTCACTGTAACCCCATATGATCGCTCTGTGGCGGTGACAGTGTTATACCTGAACTTTGAGGTCGACCAGCGCCTGGTTGCGAGGGTTCTGGGCCAATACGGAACTGTCTCTGACATGCGGCGGTGCAAATATGGTTCGGGCGAGTTGGCCGGCATATTTAATGGAAAGAGGCAGTGCCGTATGGAATTGGATAGGGACATTCCGTCCTTCCTCTTCATAGGGGGCTCGAAGGCCCACATAAGGTACTTCGGGCAGCTCCGCACCTGTTTCAAGTGTGGACAAGAGGGACACGAAGCCAGGTCTTGTCTCAACAGACGTTGTGGCAAGTGCCTGCAGGTGGGGCATGACAAGGCAGAGTGTCCCAACGAGGTGCGGTGCAACCTTTTTGTGGAGAGGAGGGACATGTCTCTGGTGCGTGCCCCACATCGTACTCTGCCCATGCCAGTGCGGATGTGGAGCAGGCACCTGAACCCTCACAAGCAGGCCCAGAGTATTCCACTGAGGAATTGGAAGAGGCAGCAAAAGAAGTAGAAAAAGATTTTCTCCCCTCGAAACAGTGTGAGGGGGGTACTGCGGCTCCCAAGGCGGACTCCTCACCAACCTCCCCGCCAGAACCAGTGGAAGCTGATAGGATGGCGGTGGAGGACCTACAGCTCTCCTCAGACTCTGAGTCTGCTATGTCAGATGGTGGGGAGTCTGCCTCAGAGCCTCCTCCGAAGGATCCACCTTCCGGGGAGGGCTGGTTTGATTTATGTGAGGGAGAGGAGCCTTCATTAAAGAGGTCGGCCTCAGGCGGGGTGTTAGACCAGGGGGTTCACCATTCTGACGACCACTCCCCGAGTTCACAGAGTACAAAGGTCAGGTCCCAGGTAGATACGTAACCACTCAATTACACCATGGCTGATCCCCTGTCCCTCCTGACTCTAAATGTTAACGGCATGAGGGACAGTCGGAAGCCGTCAAGGATATTTCAATTTTGCAGAACACTGGGTGTGGACTTCGTTTTCCTCCAGGAGACCCACATTGTGAATGAGGACGATGTCCACACCTGGTCCTTTGAGTGGGGTGGGGGTTTACACGCTTCCTTTGGTTCAACAACATCTTGTGGTTCAGTTATTTTAGTTTCGCCAAGGTGGACTCCCCTGGTCGGAAAGGTCGATTCTGATCATGGGCCGGTTGGTATGCATTACAATAAGACACCCTTGTGGAAAATTTTTCCTGTGTAACGTGTACGCACCCAATCGGCCTTCAGACAGAAGGGACTTTTTCATGACCCTGCCATCCTTCGTTCCTGGCAGTGCTCCGTGTATCCTGGCTGGAGACTTTAACTGCGTCCCCTACACACAGCTTGACCGAATGTCCACATGCACATCTTCGGGCTGTGGTGTCGGCATGTCGGAATTGGACATGTTCATAAAGAATCACGACATGGTTGACGTTTGGAGAGCACAACATCCCGGCTTGTCCATGTTCACTTGGCACCGCCCTGATGGCACAGACGCCTCAAGGTTGGACCGGGTGTACTCTCCACCTGTACTGTCACCGAGGGACTGTGAAGTTGTGACATGTCCAATTTCGGATCATGATGCAGTTACTGTCTCCTTTGAGCCTCCAGAGTCATGGCCAACAGAAAGGGGGTTCTGGAAAATGAACACAGATATTCTAACGGAGGCTGAATATAGCGAACAGTTTACAGCCAGGTACGAATATTGGTGAACATTGAGGCCGGCCTTCTCAACAGATTTAGAGTGGTGGGACGACGTCAAGTCCCGCATCAAACAGTTTACAGTTGAGTACTGTGTAACAAGAGCTCGTCGAAGAAGGGAGGAGTTCCTCTCGCTCTGCTCTAGGGAGAGGAACGGGGACTCCTCCGCACTTCACGCAATCCAGCAGTACCTTGATCAAAAATTGCACTGGGCCCGCGTTCGTGCTCGCGTGCATTGCGTGCAGGCGGAAGAAAAGCCAACTATCAAATTCTACCGGGATGTCACAAAGTATGCCATTGATCGCCGCATAAGAGCAGTCCGTGACATCCACGGCACAGTACAGAAGGACCCTCTCGACATCATGGAAGTGTTTAAGACCTTCTATGAACAGCTCTATTCTCGGGCAGATGTCGATGAAGGCCTTCAAGAGTCCCTATTAGATAATATTGACAAGACCCTCTCTAAAGAGCAGAATGATGGACTTGGTTCTCCCCTGACTGTCGACGAGCTCTGGAAGGCGGTGGCGATGATGAAAGGCGGAAAGTCGCCTGGGTCCGACGGTATCCCAGTGGAGTTTTACAAACGCTTCTGGGGTACAGTCGGACACGATCTCCGTGATGTATTCGCCTCTGCCTTCCTTGCTGGCTCATTGAGTCCCTCGCAGCGCACAGGCGTTATAACATTGTTACCAAAGTCTGGAGACCCCCTAAAACCGAAAAACAAGCGACCAATTACCTTGTTAAATGTAGACTACAAGATTCTGGCAAAAGCCCTTTGAACCAGGCTAGGCAAGGTCATGCCGGATCTTGTAGGTTTTTTCCAGACGTGTGCGGTGCGGGGACACAGTATTCAGCAGAACCTCTGGTTGATGCGGGACTTAGTTGAATATGTGATGGACCGTGATTTTCCATGTGCGCTTGTCTCCCTCGATCAGGAGAAAGCCTTCGACTTGGTTGATCACGGATTCCTCTTTAAAATCTTGAAGAAGTTTAGTTCGAACCCAGTTTTTGTTAAATGGACCTCTTTACTGTATAATAGTGTATATAGTATGTAGAGTGACGTAGCGACTATATAATAGTGTATATAGTCGGGTTATCGTTAATGGCCTACCGTCGGATCCCTTCAGAGTTCAACGTGGGGTACGGCAGGGGTGTCCCCTGTCACCTCTACTCTATGTATTGTTTAGTGAATCCCTTGCAAGAGCCTTCCAAGTTGAACCTTTGTTTCGACCTTTTCACATACCCGGTGGAGCTGAAGTCAAGTGCCTCCAGTATGCTGACGACGTCACATGCGTAGTCTCCGACCTAGCTTCCTTCAGAGCTCTTAATGGCACGCTGTCTACCTTTCAAAGAGCGACAGGTGCCAGACTGAACCCCACCAAGACCAAAGGACTCCGTCTAGGTAAGTGGCGGTCGAAACAGCTGCCCTTCGCGGCATCATGGGTATACGACGCCATAAAAATTAATGGCATATGGTTTGGTTACGGTTCACTCGAGTCACTTACCTGGAATGAGAAAGTGGACCTGGTGGAAGCTAAGTTGAGGGACTTCGGCGATCGCTACATTAGTCTGTTGGGGAAGGTAACAGTTATAAATCGTTTCGTTTACCCTCTCTTGTGGTATCCGGGCACTGTTCTGGCCGCTCCAGAGGGTGTCCTGGTGCGACTGGAGAGGGCCGTGTTTCGGTTTCTTTGGTCAGGGAAACCGGAGCTGGTCAGAAGAAAAGTGGTGTACCAGGTTCCTAGGCAGGGCGGATTGGGCCTCGTGCACTTTCCTTCAAAGCTCCGTTTTCTCCTGACCAAATGTGTTTTTAGTGCAGTCGACAGCCAGATGCCTGTCCGTTATTGGGGTGGATTATCATTCCGTTGGTTCTTTCCTACCCTGTTTAGCAACAGTGTACCTCACAGTTGGAGGCCAACGAAGGCATACTGTCAGATGAGGGAAACACTCCGTATTATGTCAACTGTAGGGGACGTTTTGCAGTCCAGTGCGGGGGACCTGTACCGGGCCATTTTTGATGACTTGCTTGGTCTGGTCCTACCCAACGGCTATGCGTCAGGGCCGGAGGTGTGGCGTGTAGTCCACAGCGGGTCACTCGATCACCGCCGGCGTGACCTGCTGTGGCGGATCGCACACGACGCCATTGTAACGAATCTCAAGCGCCTTCGGTGGCGTCTTGGAGATGGCATTTGCCCCTCACTGGATGCACAAGGTGGGAGAGTGTGCCCCATGTGTTTTGGCAGTGTGACTTTGTGGCCCTCCTCTGGGAGTGGTTTCAAGCCCTGTCTGATCGCCTCAGGTTTTGTAACACCTGGGCGGTCAGCCAAGACTACGCTTTGTATGGTCTGTCACCCCCGCCATGCAATACAAGTGTTCGCGGGATACTTACCTTGTTTCGGCCTCCATAAAGCTGGCCTTGTGGAGAGACCGGTGTAATATTGTGTTTAGGGGAGAGGGGAAGCCTGCGGACGTCGTCCTGGCGTTGGTGATGACGGAGACTAAGCTGAGGGTGGAGGTTGACTGTCATGAATACTCCCATATTCGTCAGAAGTATTACGCTGTGCCAGACCTGAAAACTTTATTTGAGCGAACAGATTCTTCCCATATTCTGGGCTTTCTCAAGGAGAGTTAACTGTACAGGAACTTTTGACTCCGGCATTCGCTTGAATTTTATTGTGAAATCTGAAAAGTTTTTTTAGTGGAATTTGACACTTTTGACCCTTTTTTTATTGTACCCAACATTGCCCTTTTTTCTTTCTAGGTGACACTATATAACACCTGCGTGTTGGTGTGCCGTAAAACCCCATCTAACTAACTAACTGAGGGTGGAGGCCGACTTCGTCCGTTTGCCAAGGTCCACGTTCGGCAGGTGTTGGGGTCGTCTTGTTTCAGTGCGGGCAGGCCGGGTGATAGTTAATTTGTAAATATTGTAAATATTGAGATTGTAAATAGTCCTACGTAATTGGCTTGGGTTTGGGGTGTTTTTTGTGCATAGTTATCACAGAAATTTTGTTTGCTAGCGCAATGTACAGAATTCTGTAAATAGTTCAGAGTTATGTTTTTGTCCGGTCAGGTTTAAGTTCTCCTTTGTTTCTACGTACGTAAAAAGCACACTGCCAGTCTTGTCCTACCCGGGCGGCATTGGCCGCTCCACCGTTGGTCGGGGCTGCAGTGTAGATGTTGTTTTCCTGTCTGCAAATGGTCCTGTGTGGTGGGTGGGCTGGGGGTGTCGTATATATTGGCCACAGAAAATTTTGTTTTGCTAGCTTAATGTAAGATAAGAATGTAAATGATTCATGTTCGTGTCCGTTTCTATGCACTTAAAAAGCACACAAATTGTATATAGTGGAAATAGGTGGGGTGGCTGTGGGTATTGCACATAGCTGTCACATGAAAGTAGTCCTCTGTAATTAGCTTGGGATTTGGAAATAGCTAACACATAAATTTTGTTTGCTATTGCAATGTAAAGATTTCTGTAAATAGTTCACAGTTATGTTTTTGTCCCATCCGGTTTGATTTCTCCTTTTGTTTCACCGTGCCTGTTCCTATGTACGTAAAAAGCACACCGCTTGGCCATTTATGCATTTGTAGACATGCATAAGAGTCTGAAAAGTATTCTGTACCTTTTAGGATACAGTAAAATTCTTTTAGACACTCAGTAGCACTATCAACTTACCTTTTTCGTGTTAGGTACATAATACTAACCAGTTGTCGGTTTTATCATATATCACACATTTTACAAACTGTTTTAAGAACACATTTGCTACCAACAGGAAAATGTTGTTGAGAGATTCCATTCTGAACTTGATTAATCAAAAGTAATATTTTCATTCGTAGCTGGCTTTGATGCGGGGTTGAAGTTTAGTAACTCGAATATGACGTCTGGTCACTTCGCGCCTACTTGACCTCTTTGAAGCTTATATTGATTTACTCATAATAGACAGTCGGACGCTTCTTGTGTGGTTTAAACAATGGCTTTACAAATTATAACATGTTATACTAGGATGTTTAAAACTACATGCCTTACAGCTGCTTTGCATGCAGCTGAACAGATAAGTGCATACTGGCGTGTACTAACCTGTTAAAATATATGCGAAATTCTCTGAAAACTTATAAAACATAACGGTCTTGCAAATTTGTTTATCTGATGACATGACGGAGACAAACGCCTTCACTTAAGACAGATCCGGCACTAGCAACGTTGTCATGTATTTCTTACAGTTCCATGAACAGGTGTTGCCAGTGTCGTTGTAGAATATTAAAAGGCATTATTATTTAATGTATGGGTAAGAGGAATAGCGCCTTTCTAAGGCAAACGTGTGAACAATTGCATGACTAACTTACGTAAATTTCTTTCTTGTTATTTTTTCAGGCGATGGCAATTGGTGTAAGTTAATTCTCCGTACTTGTCAGTTCGTATTCACTCATGTTGTGGAACTTGTTGGAACTAATGTTTTGAGTTTTTACTGTACTTTAGTTGGACTGTATAACAGGAAATTTCCATATCTTATTGGTCCGTACACAAGATGGGATTTTGTAGCTACTTTGTCACTTGAGCTGTACATAGGAATTTGTCAGTTAAAGTAGCAACCGTTGACATGGCCACACCTGCTTTTTCTAAGTAACTACGTTATGACACATGCTGGAATAACCCTGGGGGACCAAAAGTCCACTACTGAGGAAGACATAAAAACGTGTCCGTGTGTGTGCGTAAGTGGGGGGAATGTGTGTATGTCATTATATGTGTATATGTATGTATGCATGTTGGTGCATGTGTGTTTGTAATGCTTAGCTATTAACACCATATCTTAAGATAGCAATGATGGATACTCTTCATACTTGATACATAGATTTATCATGTTAAAAGAAAGAACCCGTTTTGTGGAAGTCAAAGATCATTTGAGGTAAGTAGAGTAAAATCCTTAAACATTTTATGATGAAGGTTCCTCCATGGGGGAGTATTATAGGAACAACCTTGTGACAAGTACCATGCTCGTAAAGCTCATACTTTTTACCAAATAATGTTTATATATATATATATATATATATATATATATACATACATACACGTATATATATAGAGAGAGTGGAGTAGAGAAGGTAAGAGTAGCAGAATTCCACATTTACTCCGATAAGTAAATAAGAAAGTAAAAAGCAATAAAATACAGTAGGTTAATCCTAGGGGTAAGTTACAAACAGATTTCATTTTGAAAATTTTGGTCTTTCTAGGAGCTTCCTCAGCAAAATGAGTGGGCAATGTCACTGAAGCAGAAAAACAACCAGTTAGATTACCAGGGAGTGATACAATAGCGGGTTAAAAAGACTAAACAAGATTACAGTTGCACGTTGAAATTCAATCTGTTAAAAGGACCAAAGACATTGTTCAGTCCTCCCTTTGCTGAGTCCGTTGAAGGTTTCCAATGACATAGCCCTTATCATAGATATCTTCTTCAAACACATTTTTTTTTCTCTTTAATGGTAAATTCTTCCTTCAAACTAAAGGTGCTGCCATGGATACCAAACCAAAATGGCTTCATGTTATGCGAATATTTTCATAGATAATCTTGCAGCAAAATTTCTGTTTACTGTCCCATTACAACTCCTCCATTATTACAAATATATTGATAATATTTTCCTCATTTGGAAGCACGGCAAGGATGCTCTCGATCGTTTCCAGGCCTGTGATAGTTCTTTTCATGACAGCATTTAGTACACTTTTGAAATTTTCAGTGAATAAGCAGTGTTCTTTGATGTTTTGATTAAGCTTAAATCCAACACACTCACAAAGTTCAATCTATTACAAACCCACGGATAGTCATCAACTTCTTCATTTCGGCAGCACCCGTCCAACTATTCCTAAGGAATCGATTGTTTACATTCAGTGCTTTCGTATCAAACGTATATGTTCTGACCCTTATCATTCTGTATTGCTGTTTCCCGCCTCACTAGATTTTTCCTTTCCAACGGTTTATCCCATGCAGACTATTGAGCATGGGATACTCAAAGCCAGCTCCATTGCCGTGAGGACCTCTCATCTTGCAAAACCAAATCATAAAAATAATCGTACTCCCCATATCTTTGATTTCCATTCCCTCATTCCTAACCTCGAATAGGCCTATGGAGACGCGATTTTTCACCCCTCAAGGAAGATCCTCCTCTCTAAAACATTTTTACTGAACCCACACTCCTCGCTTTGTACAATATACCTTCGTCAGCGAGATCTTAAAGCAAAGCAAGTACAATCATTTTACTTTGTGAAGGTCAAAAATTCAAACAGAAGAAAGAGTAAAATTGTTTCCTTGAATGTGTACTGATTTTAGAAGACCAATGTCTATGTTAAGTCCGGTGATTTGTGATTTAAGCTTCATTATCCAAACAAGTTCGGTACGCTTTTGTTGTTCTGTGCAAACAAAGTTGCTGGCAATGAGGATTACTTTAAGATTTTCAATAAAATTGCGGTGAAGATAAAAAGTGCTCTGCTAGAAGGAATCCAAGAGCATTGTCACGGATTGACTGTTTGTGGCTATTAAAACAGTCGGAATGAAGTCCCAGATTCATCCACATAGAGCTTGTCTTTACATAGACTTCAATAGCAAACGTAAACGACATTGCAGGAATCGCAATTAAGAGGAATGATCGGTAAATTTAGTTTTGGTGATTAGAATTCGTGTGATATTATGGATGGTTCTGTTTCTGTACTTTACATGCTAGATTTGAGTGACATCGAATGTCGAATGCAAAAGTGCACTCAAACATTCGATGGAGTTCATGGCGACTGCGTGCGGTGTAATTATGTTCGTCCTTGGAGTCTCGAGGAAGTAACAAACCTGATACGACATAATGGGTATTATAAAAGAATGTAAGTATTACCACAGTCTTTCAATCATCTTATCCTAGGATAAAAGGAAAATATTTCTCTGTAGCTGGTGTTAGAATAAAAGAGTAAAATTCAGAGGAAGAAATTTATAAAATATTTTTGTTTCATAAACTGTTGCATCTTTCTGTTTCCTTCCCTTCTAAATGTAAATCGCAAAACTGAAGGGATATTCTGCATGTAACTGGAACGACATTTAATGCGAATGGTATAAAAGTAAGAGATACCGCTCGGTTTTATGTATAGCGTAAATTTGCACTAGCAAAATGCTTGTCACCTTGCTCGTTACGACATGGCTGCTTTACGTATGACGAATAAGAGAAGAGTATGAACTTTCGGTACTCAATAGAAACTCCCCAGATTACAATGTCTTACATAGAGATGGCTTTTAATTTTTTATGTCCATACTACCTCAGACTGAAGTCAATTGAAATGATCTCAGACTCTATTTTGGATGTAAAAGTTGCACTCTTTACAAATCATTAGGAAACGGCTGGTGTATCTTACTCACGGGCCCTTTTTCTTAAGAATAATTAGTAAATTCATCAGTTGATACTCCGACTTAGAAAACATTGTATGCAAATCTTCTTAAAGTGAAGCATAAAAATACCTTACCGTAATTCAAAAATACTAATATAATTTATCCCATCCTTCTTTAAACAGAATTTTAGTTGGTGCATCACAATCAGATTCACACCCTACAATTAAGGAGGCCTTGGGTCCATGGACCTGGAGATATGTGCGCTTAATCAGCCATGGGTAATATCTTTCAATAATAGTCACAATTCTTTATTGTATATAAAAGTTTTTATTTTCCTTTAACGTGTTTCGAAACGGACACAATCGAAAAGAAAAACAAACAAAATCCGTCGGATGACAAACACAAATACCAAAATCTGTCCACATGCTGCAAAGAAAACGAAAGTCTTTATTACCACTAATAAACAGAATCCATCACCACCACACTCATCACCAACGGGCGTCCTCAACACCAACACCCGCCTCCGACACCAATCCCACACCAACCACCAAACCCCAAACCACAAAACAGCACCCGAGCCTCGGAGCAACCACAAACCAGAAACAACCTAAATCGCATGCCCGGAGGCAACAACCCGCCCGAAAGCAACACCACGCCCGAAGGCAACAGCACGCAAAAAGCACTGGGCAAATACAGGTGCACCTTGCCAAAGGGTGCATCCGGAGGTAGTTGTGGCAAAGGGTAACCTCATTATTCCCACGTTTAAACAAATTTCACAACCGGATGCAGTTTAAGGTCCTACCCATAAATACCATATATATATATTAAGGACGAAAGGCTGCAGAGCGCACTACAGAAATATGTAGGTCGATAAAGTGATGAGAAGTGCTTAAAAGTTTGCGGGAAATTCCGCCGGTAGTTGTTGCCTTCGGGAGGGTAAATGTTTCCTTCGGGGGTGGTGTTGCCTTCAGGCGTGTGATTTGGGGTGGTTTTGGTTTGTGGTTGTTGAGAGGTTTGGTGTTGGGTAGGGGTGGTGGTCGATGGCGGCGGGTGTTTGTGTTGAGGGCGGTCGTTGGTGATGGAAACAGTGGTGGTTTCTATGTTAAGTGGTAACAAAGACTGTCGTTTCCTTTGCGACGTGCGAATAGTTTGGGTATTATGTTTGTCATCCGTTTGGTTTTGTTTGGTTTTGTTTTCGATCGCGTCCGTTTCGAAACACGTTAAAGGAAAATAAAAAAAAAAAACGTCGGAAAATACTGCGATATGGAGGCTGATTAAAACTTGTAAATATGAGTTGAAAGGGTTAAAGTTATAAAAGGTCCATCCTTACATTAAGACTGTGAGGAGATAGGTTTCCCATCTTCATGATAAGCCAGTTTTCGGCAGTCGGACGATCATGGTCGGAACTTCTGCAAATTATGGCAGCGGCCAAGTCTTTTATTAAGCATGGTCATGTGAGATTAAAATGTGTTGCTAACGGATAACGTTGGAGATTTTGTTTGATGGACCTGAGGTGTGCAGTGACTCGGTCAGCAAGACGACTTTATATCTCTCCCACATACTGACAGGCAGTTGCAACTTTCACAAACTAAAATCTAAACCACATTGATAGAAGTACAGGTAAAGTGTTGGTTAAAAGTGAATCTGTTGCTGTTAAGACCCAAAATGTTGATAAGGGTGTCCTTCTCAACCATTGGGCATGTGTTGCATCTACGTGTTGGTCTTTTTACTCAACGCCTCCGCTCTGTTGGTTCCTTGGATTATATAAATAAATAGATAGGTCAAAGTAAAGTGATTAGATTCGATTAAACTTAAATCAATCCCAAGTACTGGTGATAGATTTTAAGGACAAGGGAAAGAGAACAGAAGATATAAATTCAGAGAAAAATAAAGCAGGATTCAAACCTGCGTCTGCTGCGTTCCACGACCGCCTTAACCTCTCAGCTATCATGGCTTATGTGGCCTCAGACGTGACAAGGTACAAGTAGGGCCGCACTCAATTTTCCCTCCTGGTAAGTCCATCTGCAGGAATGGATATTTAATAGGTCAGTTATAGTGGATCGACTGTGAACAACTACTCGAAAACAAAGTAAGTAGATTCAGTTACAATTAGATCAATCCCAAGTACTGGCGATAGCCTTAATGAACAAGGGAAAGAGAACAGAACAAATAAATTATTTTATTTCACATTTTATATATATGTGTATATATATTGAAAGGTTGGGACTATAGGGTACTACAAGGCAGCTTTACAGCACTGTTTCGTAAGGGCCCAGTGTAGGAGGTCCCCACTCTTCAGAAGCCTAATAAAGCTGCCTTGTAGTACCCTATAGTCCCAACCTTTCAATATTTAAGCTCCCTTCATAGGTTGAGCACTCTACAATTGACTGTTTTTCTTTGTTCAGAATATATATATATATATATATATATATATATATATATATATATATAAACATGTAAATACAGAAACAGACGAATAACACGGTACGAGGACTGTTACGAAACTTCATAATGCAGAAAGTTCAATAACAAATAACTAGAAGTTCCTGTAGATCTACCCAATTTCCCATGCAGAAGACCGTAAAAAACAGGACGTTTCGGATAGTTCTGCTATCCTTGGTCACCAAAAAACGAATAACACTGAGCATAGCTGCTCCACATAGGGCCGTAATACGAACAAAGAAAAGCCCAAGCCAAAAGTTTAAGGAAAGCGAACGAACCAAATCGAAAAGGTTAAAAGAGAGGATTAACTCACGGTACGCACATCTTTTACATTGATGCCTACCGGAGAAAGGCTGCCAAGTCTATAAATCCATCTAAGTTCTATGGCCTCCCGTTTCTGTTTGGATGCGTTTACAAGCGATTGAAGCCCGATTAAATCAAAATTTTTACAGATTTGGAAGTGCTGGCCCAGAGGAGTATTTCCTTTCCTTATTTCTTGTCTGTGACCGCGGTGTCTAACACGTAATTCACCTCCCGTTTCACCCACATACTGTTTCCCACAGTCCTTACAGTTAATTAAGTAAACCACCCCTACCGACGTACAAGTTATGGTGCTAAAAATGGTAAACGTTTCTCCGGTAGCATTGCTGTAAACTCTGTCAGTTTCCTGTAGGACATTACAGGTAACACAATTCTTAAAATGGGTCTTATAGCAACCCTTGTGAACATTTTTGACGTTTTCTACCAGTTTAGCCCTGACTAAGTGAGACTGTAGGTTTCTTGGTTGACGGTATATAACCTGAGGGGGACTGGGAAGGACATTCATTAGGTTAGGGGAAAGCTGTAAAATGTGGAAATATTTGTTTATAATGGATCTAAGGTTAGGGAGTCTGGGATTACGTGTAACAACAAGGGGGGCCCTAACGGGCTTCCGAGTTCTCCTACCTTTGCCAGCCAAAAGGTCCTCTCTGGATAGATTTTGAACCCTTTCGCAAGCTGGGTCTACGATGGAGGAGGGGTAACCTCTGTCTTGAAAATTAGACCTGAGCTCCCCGAAATGTTGTTGGGTCTTTTCTGGATCAGAGCATATCATTTTAACCCTCAAAGCCTGACTAAATACAATTCCCTTTTTCGTACAATTACTATGGTACGAGTCATAATGTAGGTAAAGGTTGAGATTGGAAGGTTTAGTATACAGATCAGTAGTCAGTACTCCGCCTTCCAATTTGATGCGAAGATCAAGAAAGCTTACCTCAGAATCACTTAATTCATACGTAAATTCTAGAACCCCTGAGTAAAGGCTATTCATCAGGCTATTCATCACATTAACAAAAACTAGAAATTCTTCCTCCCCTTGCAACCATAACCCCCAGATATCGTCTATATATCTATACCACTTAAAAGGTAGTTGATTAGGATGTAATTTAGACTTGAGTTCCTCCTCAAAAAGACCCATCCCTAAACAAGCATATCCCGGTGCCATCTTCGGACCGATGGAAGTCCCGTGAATTTGGGTAAAATGTCTCCCATTAAACTCAAAATTGTTTTCCCTAAGACATATATCGAGACAACGTAAGATATTTTCTGTTGATGGAATTTTTGTTTCCCTCTCCTCCAGAGCTCTTTTAACCGCTTCCACTCCTAGAGATCTTGGCATGCTAGGGTACATTGATTTTACGTCAATGGTAAACATCATGGTGCCTTGGGGGAGAGGCCCAGAGTCATTGATTTCTTTAATTATATTAAGAACATGTTTGGTGTCCCTTATATAAGAGTCCAGGTTCTGCATAGCAGGATTTATAAAGAAATCTACAAATTCGGAGAGCCTTTCAATTGGAGAACCACTACCTGAGATCACTGGTCTGGTTTTCAACCTACCCTCAGCATCAGCTGCCTTGTGGGTTTTTGGTAACGTATAAAACCTGGATGTTTTTGTATCGGACGGCGTTAGGTACTTAGCCACTTTCTCGTCAATTTCACCTGCTGCCAACATACTTTGCACAACCTCCCTCACATGTCCTTGTGTGTCCCGAGTAAGGTCCCTCTCTGATTCTAAGTAAACATTCTTGTTGCTTAATTCTTCAGAGGCTGTTTCGATGTAGTCAGATCTATCTTGGACTACGAAGGCCGGACCTTTATCTTCAGGCTTGATAACTAAGTCAGACCTTTGTTTTAGTTTGGCCAAAGCCTTCTTTCACCTCTAGTAAGGTTGTCCTTGACAAATTTACATGGAACAAACTCGTCAATTTCTTTCTGCACTGCATGAATAAACGATTCTAGGTGGGGGTCCCGTCCTGTGGAAGGGGTCCAAGTACTCTTATCTTTAAATTTCTGATCAAAGGTGTCGGGATCATATGAAATATCAGCCCCATCTCCAGAGAAGTATTCGCATAGTCTCAATCTCCGACATACAGCATCCAGATATTGTTGCAAGGAAAGTTTTTCTAGTTTTAGAGTTACAGGGCAAAATTTCAGCCCTCTGGAGATATATATATATATATATATATATATATATATATATATATATATATATATATATATATATATATATATATATATATATATATATATATATATATATATAAACCTTCAGTGAAATATCAGAATACAAATATATTTCAAGTCCAGGAAAAAGGTGAACGAATTTTCGGCACAACAGTGCCTTTATCAAGTTACAACCTTAAATGAGACGATGTAGTTCTGACCAGGGCTCGTATCGGTCACACTTACCTTACCCATTCCTACTTACTTCATGGTGATGAGAGACCATATTGTATCCCATGTGATTGTGCTGTCACCGTCAGTCACATTCTCGTAGACTGTTGTGAATACTCTCATATTCGTGAGAAGTACTACACTGTGCCAGACCTGAAGACGTTATTTCAACAGACCGACCCTTGTCTCATCCTAGACTTTCTCAAGGAAAGTAACCTTTATAGGACGTTTTGACATGACTCCCGCGCTTGCTTTCGTGTTGACATTTCAGATAAGATTTTGCCCCATCCTTGCCCTTTTTAGCTAACTTTCTCCCAAATTTTACTTTTACTTTTTTTTTACTTGCTGACACTATATAACACATTCGTGTTGGTGTGTCGTTAAACCCTATCTAACTAACTAACTAACCTTAAATGAGAATGAAAAATAAACGAGACTTGAAACTCAACAACACAGAAGAAAGCTACATAAAAGAAAGCAACAAAAAGGGAAGTCAACCGTAGCAGATGTCTGTAAAGAACTAGAAGAAAAGAAAGCAAACCTAAACGAAAAAACTCACCAATAAATGGCTTGGTGAGAAAATGAAAGACCTGCTTAGCGAGCCCTAACTCTGGGTTTCCTGGTCTGGCAGTCGAAACCATCGTTGACATTAAGACCCATAGGTGAAATAGTTTGCAATTTGTTCCACATCCAAATGTTTTCTAAATGCTTAAGTCTTTCCCGGGAATTATTCAAAATAATCATTTTAAACCGGTTTCCAAGTTTAAACCTCCACCCGGTGATCAATTTTTGGAGGCCTACTTTTCTATTCTGACTAATGATATTTTATCTGTTTCTGAGAATCGTTACTTTTCTAACTTCTCCATACCTGAGTTTCAGGTTTTGAAGACTCTTCAAAATTGTAATGACATTGTTAGTAAGGGGGCAGACAAAGGAGGGGCTGTTGTAGTCATGGATAGGGAAAGCTACATTTGTAAATGTGACAGACATTTAGCTGACTCTTCGGTTTACATTAAACTTGAAGAGGATCCAATGGTTGATATTGTGGCCTCTGTAAATTCTTGACTTGAAAAATTACAAAATGAGTCTTTTATCACCGCGGACATGGCGAGTTATGCCTCTCCAATAGCCACTAAGCCTGCCAGGTTTTATGTTTTACCCAAAGTGCACAAGGCGGGGGTACCAGGTCGACCGGTAATCTCAGGATATGGGTCTCCCACTGAACGGTTGTCGGAACTAGTGGACCATTTTTTAAACCCCCTTGTCCCTGGGATAGATTCGTATCTTAAAGACACTTTTGATTTCCTTAGAAAACTTAGAGAGCTTGCCCTCCTTCCCCCGGGAACTTTGTTGGCAACAATTGACGTTGTGGCATTGTATCCCTCTATCCCCCATCAGGATGGTATTGAGGCGTTACGTAGTTTTTTAAGTAGGAGACACTTTCCAAAGGCCGTAGTGTCCGGCATTTGTGGGATGGCAGGGATTGTCCTCAAGAAAAATGTTTTTGAGTTCAACTCGGACCTTTACCTGCAAACTTCGGGTACTGCAATAGGAACTAAGATGGCCCCGGCTTACGCCAATATTTTTCTGGCAGAAAAATTTTCTGGAAGAGTCTGAAAAGTCATTTTTCTCGCAATGTGACTTCCTTCCAGAAGTGTTCTGGGGGTACACAGATGACTGCTTTTTAATTTGGCGTCATAGGAGTGATAAATTCTACTCTTTTTTTGGAGAAGCTTAACTCTTTTCACCCCTCTATCAGGTTCACTGCTGATTTATCGCCTGAGTGTGTTAACTTTTCAGATGTTAAGGTCATTATTAAGAACGGTGGGGTCCTGGAGACGGATGTTTATCGTAAACCTACCGATACAATGCTTTACTTATCTGCTGATAGTTGCCATCCTGGTCATGTCAAATGGAGTTTAGCGTTTAGCCTAGCTAACGTATTAAAGCTATTTGTGTGCTTTTTAAGTACGTAGAAACGGGCACTGAGAAACAAAGGGCGAGAACCCAAACCGGACCGGGCAAAAACGCAACAGCAAACTATTTACATGCACCTACAAACAAAAAATTGTGTTGCTATGTACAAAGGACTATATACAAAGGTTAATTACATAGGACAGTTTACAAATTTATTCACGCAAAACTACAGGTTAACTATCACCCGCCCCGCCCGCACCGAAGCAATTGGCCCCCAGCGCCTGCCAAACGTCGACCTTGGCAGACGAGCGAAGTCGGCCTCGACCCTCAGTTTGATCTCCGTCCTCACCGACGCCAGGACGACGTCTGCTGGCCTCCCCCCTTCCCTAAAAACAATATTACATCGGTCTCTCCATATAGCTAGCTTAATGGAGGCCGAAACAAGCGTAAGTATGGCCCGAACACCTGTATTGCCTGGTGGGGGCAGTAGACCATACAAAGCATAGTCCTGGCCGACCGCCCAGGTGTTACGAAACGTTAGCCGGTCAGCCAGGCCCTGAAACCACTCCCAGAGGAAGGCCACAAAGCCACAATGCCAAAACACATGTGGCACACTCTCCCACTTTGTGCACCCAGCGCGGGGGCAAATGCCATCTCCAAGACGCCACCGAAGGCGCTTGAGATTAGTTACGATGGCGTCATGTGCAATTCGCCACAGCAGGTCTCGCCGGCGGTGATCTAGTGACCTGCTGTGCACCACGCGCCACACCTCCGGCCCCAAGGCGTAGTGGCTTGGTTGGACCCGGCCAGCCAAGCCATCAAAGATGGCTTGGTACAGGTCCCCCGCACTGGACTGCAAAACGTCCCCTGCAGTTGACATCATACGGAGAGTGTCCCTCATAAGACAATATGTCCTTGAGGGTCTCCCGCTGTGGGGTACACTATTACTAAAAAGGGACGGAAAGAACCCACGGAGTGACAATCCCCCCCAATAGCGGACAAAGTAGGCAAACGGCATCTCACTGTCGACAGCGCTAAAAACACACTTGGTCAGGAGAAAACGGAGCTTTGAGGGAAAGTGCACAAGGCCCAGTCCCCCATGATTAAGGTCCTGGTACACCACCGTTCTTCTGACCAGCTCCGTTTTCCCTGACCATAGGAATTTAAATACGGCCCTTTCAAGTCGCACAAGGACACCTTCTGGAGCAGCCAGAACAGTGCCCGGGTACCACAAGAGAGGATAAATGAATCTATTAATTACTGTTACTTTCCCCATCAGACTAATGTAGCGCCCTCCGTAGTCTGCCAACCTAGCTTCCACTAGCTATTTGTTCTACTCAAGAACTTACCAGGAAGAGATGCGAGGAACTGTCCAGGGCCCTTCAAAAGGTTTCGACTGCCAGACCAGGAAACCCAGAGTTAGGGCTCGCTAAGCAGGTCTTTCATTTTCTCACCAAGCCATTTATTGGTGAGTTTTTTCGTTTAGGTTTGCTTTCTTTTCTTCTAGTTCTTTACAGACATCTGCTACGGTTGACTTCCCTTTTTGTTGCTTTCTTTTATGTACCTTTCTTCTGTGTTGTTGAGTTTCAAGTCTCGTTTATTTTTCATTCGCAAGGGTCGATGCACTTGCTAAAGAAGCCCTACAGATGGACGTCACCAATATCTACTTGCCTCACACTGACTACCGGCCTAAGATCAATGGCTTTGTAAAATCAAAATGGCAAGAACTGTGGGATTCCTTCCTCGAAAACAAGCTGTACCGAGTTAAACCGAGGGCTGGAACTGGGGGACATAGAGCCCCAGCAAACGGAGAGATGATATAGTCCTGACTAGGGCTCACATCGGCCACACTTACCTTACCCATGCCTATTTACTTCACGGGGACGAAAGACCATATTGTATACCCTGTGACTGTGCTGTCACCGTCAGTCACATTCTGGTTGACTGTCATGAATACTCCCATGTTCGTCAGAAGTATTACGCTGTGCCAGACCTGAAAACTTTATTTGAGCGGACGGATTCTTCCCTTATTCTAGGCTTTTTCAAGGAGAGTAAACTGTACAGAAGTTTTTGACATGACTCCGGCATTTGCTTGGATATTTTTGTGAAACCTGAAAAGTTTTTCGTGGAATTTGACACTTTTGCCCCCCCCTTTTTTCTATTTATTGTACCCAACAGCACCTTTTTCTCATCTAGGTGACACTATATAACACCTTCGTGTTGATGTGTCGTAAAACCCCATCTAACTAACTAATTCATTCTCATTTAAGGTTGTAACTTGATAAAGGCACTGTTGTGCCGAAAATTCGTTCACCTTTTTCCTGGACTTGAAATCACTGAAGGTTTATATTCATTATGTCTCGGGTGATGTTCCTTCTTGGACTAATTGCTGTATATATATATATATATATATATATATATATATATATATATATATATATTAAGTAATTGACAATAGCGTAAAAGCAAAGAACCTCAGTCTTCTCAAAGTTTCACGCTAGTTAGTTCATCAGGAGGTCCAGATAAGTCTGTTTACCTTAACTCTTGTCGCTCTATCCCTTTTTAACCGTTGTGCGCCTTAGTGATTCTCATGTGTGTGACGTCGACATTTTGAATGGCGTTCTGATCTTTTTCTTTTCGGCTATACAAAGGTTGCAAAGGAAGAAAGACTTTCTGTTGGTGTTTGACCGTGCCAGTTTGCACCAACTTATGGAAAATACGCTGCCGCTGCGTTTGAAAGACCAGACATGTTTGGAGACCTCTGTTTCTTTTTCGTGATATTCTAGTTTAAACAATTTCTTGTGATTGTTAAACCTCTCGTTGAAGGGGCGGCTGCCTGCTGCGGCGATCACAGGTTGTCACTACTTCTCTACCAGTTCAACTCAATTCACTTTTAAACTTTTTTCAAAATTTTGTTCTCTCTCTCTCTTTTAAATTGTTCAGATACCCTTCCTGCCGTCACCTCTGATGAGAGTTCTTCCCTTTTAGTTTATTTTTTCACTTTTACATTCCGAATTCTAAAAGCAATACATGCTAGGTGGCCGGCCAAGCTAGTATTGTACAAAATCTTTCATCCACAAAGGGGACGCCGCCTCCGCTCATAGGTTTCCGGAGTGACCGCCTCCCTAGTGCCATCGCTTTCAGTCAAATCGCTGTAAATATAACTCCCCTGACTAAGTTCACACTCAATTTTGTCCCTGTCATTAAGCACATTGTCTTGAATGGATTCCGCCCTGGGAGTTTGTTGTACCTTCGGCATTTCGACTAAACCATCAGGAGCTAGGTAAAGTTTCAAATGATCAATGTGTACGACTTTCAACTTTCCCGAGTCCAAGTTTTTTACACGGTACAGGCATCCTGACAGCTTGTGCGTTTTGAGGAAAGGACCAATCCATTTTAATTAAAGTTTTTGGGACCTGCCTTTTACTTGTGAATGCTAACCATACCTTGTCGTTTTTCTAGAAGGGGTTGCCTTTATAAAGATCTGCCGTTGCTGGGCCATTTTCAGTATGTTCTAGGGCAATGAGGAAGGTCTTCAGAAGGCCTGCACGGTTAAACTGCATCCGGTTGTGGAGCTTGTTAAAGCGTGGGGATAATGAGGTTACCCTTTGCCACAACTGCCTCGGGACACCCTTGGGCAAGGTGCGCCTGTATTTTTGGCCCAGTTTTGTTCAGTTTTTTGTTTTTGTGTAAATAGTGTATATAGTGTACATACTGTAAATATAGCAAGTTGACTCCACCCCGGACCCCTCGTGGCAGGTGGACCCCGCCCCGGACCCCTCGTGGCAGTTTGTGATGATTGCTTGGTCTGGTGTTTTGGTTTTTTGGTTGTTGTTGGGTGGTGGTTTGGTCTGGTGTTGTCTTTCGTTGGCGGTATGTAGTAATATTGGTATAGGGTGGCCGGGGGGGAGGTTGGTTTGTGGGGCATTGGGTTGTCAGTGTGTGTGTGGTTCTATTGTTGTAATGAACATAATTTTCTGTTTTGATTTGGTGGTGTGTGGATAGTTTTGCCTTATGTTCCTGTCCGATCCGGTTTGAGTTTTTGTTTTTTGTTTGTATGTGCCGTTTCGATGCACTTAAAAAGCACACAAGAAATTTATCCGTCAGGGTTTTTCTTTGGGTTTGGGATTATCCTTTAGTTTGTCAGTGCCTGTTTCTACGTACTTAAAAAGCTATTAAAAAAAAAAAAAGAAATTTATGTTGACCAAGGTCAGCTTCAGCTGTGTGTGGTGAAGGTATGCACTGCAGATAATTAGATCTTACTTTTTTGCACACACAGTCAAAGAGTATACTCAGTAGGCACATGTGTATAACAACATGGTACAACTAGTCCTGGGTAGGACGGTAAACTGCATCCGGCTGTGGAGCTTGTTAAAGCGTGGGGATAATGAGGTTACCCTTTGCCACAACTGCCTCCGGGGCACCCTTGGGCAAGGTGCACCTGTATTTGCCCCGGTGCTTTTTAAGTGCTGTTGCCTTTGGGCGTAGTGTTGCCTTCGGGTATAGCGTTGCCTTCGGGCGTAGTGTTGCCTTTGGGGCGTAGTGTTGCCTTTGGGCGTAGTGTTGCCTTCGGGTGTAGTGTTACCTTCGGGCGTAGTGTTGCCTTCGGGCGTGTTGTTGCCGTGGGGTGTAGAGTTGCCTTCGGGCGTGGTGTTTCCTTTGGGCGTGTGGGCGGAATTTGTTTGGGTGGTATGTGGTTGTGGGGAGTTGTTTTGGGGTTGGCTGCAGTGGTAGTTACTGGAGTCCAGTAATAACAAAGACTCTTTTGTTCCCTGTTGCGCGGTATGTTTAGTTTGTTAAGCATTTGTGTTTGTAACCCGTCATGGTTTTGTTTGGGTTTGGGATTCTTCTTTAGTTTGCCAGTGCCTGTTACTACGTACTTAAAAAGCTCTGCAAATTGGACGAGGTACTCCGAAGATGTCACTGGTTTTTCAACCGTAGTGACCGGAGGGCGAAACACCAGTTCCATGGAAAGTGCAACCTCTCTCCCCAGCATTAGAACATTCGGCAGGTATCCACTCGTCTCCTGGGAATTAGAACGATACGCAATTGAAACAAAAGGAATGTGTTCATCCCAACCTTTTTGGTTTCATGTACATAGACTGAGAGCATCTGTACAAGGGTGAGATTAAATTTTTCTACCAAGCCGTCAGATTGCCGTATATTTACAGTCGTACGGGTCTTTTTAATACCTTACAATTTGCATAACTCCTGGAAAAGGTTGGATTCAAAACTTGCACCTTGGTTCTTATGAATAACACGTGGAGTATCAAATTTGCTGTAAATTGTTCCAATAAAACAGAGGCTACAGTAGCTTTTTGATAAGGAATAGGAGAAGCTTCAGTCCAATTAGTAAATTAGCTAGCAATTACAACAATGCACTTATTACCACCATACGTCTGTGGCAAAGGACCCAAAATATCTATTGCGACCCGCTGCAGGCGTTCGCTAACGGTTACAACTTTTATCTGGGCTTAAGCCTGAGGGTTAGACGGCTTTCATTTGGGCACGAAATTTATATCTACGACACCCATTTTCGACATCTCTTTTCAATGCCTGACCAATAATACCGCGCCATCACCTTAGCCCTAGATTTTCCTCTGACCCAAATGCCCAGCGGTAGCCGCATTATGTAATTCATACAATACGTCTTTTCTTAGAACTTCTGGGACTACAATTAAATTTCTGTCTTGAGTACTGTTTTCAGATAACCAGCGCATATACAAAATACCGTCTCTAACGGATAAACAAGTCTCATTATGACCAGTGGGCTTTTGCGTTCCTGTCCAACCCACTTACTTCCTCTCGCCAGAGGCGGAGATATCCCTTTCCCCTTTTTTCTCTAGGAAAAGAAAGGCAATGCTACTACGACACTGAAAAATCGCAGTTCCTCTTTTCTGTCAGGTTGAAGTTTCTGTGGTAGATTTGTCAAGCCTGGACAGGGCATCCGCATTAGCATACACTCTCTCTAATCTGTATTGTAAACTGATATGCACTCAGCATTTTTAACCATCTAGCTACCTGACCCTAAGGAGATCGAAAATTATGCAACCACTGCAGGGAGTCGTGGTCAGTCCGTAAAATGAACTTTTGATCATATAGGTAGGGATGAAAGTGTTTAATAATTGTAACAACTGCAAGGAGTTCCTCACGAGTAACTGAGTATCTACCCTCACTGTTACTTAATGTACGGCTAGTATATGCAACTGGATGTTCCCCACGATTGATATTTTGAGACAACACCGCTCCTGTTGCCTTTTTGCTAGCATCCCTGTCCAGAATAAACATCTCAACAAATTTAGAAATTTGAAAGGCTAGAACCGGAGCGGTGGTCAGTTTAGAATTTAGAAGCTGAAAGTGTTTAGGGATAAATTTACGGTAGTATGAACATAGTCCTTAAAAACAACGTAACTGCATCAAATTACAAGGTGAATCGTGCCCGTTTCTACGTACGTAAAAAGCTAGCTGTACATAGTTATCACAGACATTTTGTTTGCTAGCGCAATGTACAGAATTCTGTAAATAGTTCAGAGTTATGTTTTTGTCCGGTCAGGTTTAAGTTCTACTTTGTTTCCTCGTGCCCGTTTCTACGTACGTAAAAAGCACAATTATTGGCATCTTTGACTTTTTTGGGATCCGTGCTAAAACCCTTGTCCGATACTGTGTGACATAGATATTCCACTTCTTTCTTACATAACTTACATTTCGACGGTTTAATCTGCTTCTCTCAATCAAGGAAACAATTCCCCTAATCATTTCATGTTCTCATTTAACGTATGTTTTACCGTTAATTATTATGTGTTATATATATATATATATATATATATATATATATATATATATATATATATATATATATATATACAGAAAGTACAAGCAAAAATAATAGCAAGAAACACAACTTTGGCTGCTCCACTATAATAAGTATAATTCAATACGTTTCGGTCATTCGACCTTCCTCAGTTGAACAACTGCATTTATATTTACACACACACACACACACATATATATATATATATATATATAATATATATATATATATATATATATATATATATATATTTATATTTATATAATATATATATATATTTATATTTATATAATATATATATATATTTATATTTATATAATATATATATATATATATATATATAATATATATATATATATTTATATTCAATAAGTCGGAAGTTGGGTAAACTGGGTTCAATAAGTCGGAAGTTGGGTAAACTGTTTCGATCATGAAATTTAAATCAATCCCAAGTACTGGTGTAGCCTTTATGAGCAAGGGAAAGAACAGAAGAAATAAATCAGAGAGAAAATTAAGACATGAGCTGGACTTGAACCCAGCGCCTGTCGTTCACCAGACGATCGCTCTAACCACTAAGCTATCACGGCTGCGTAGTGTCGAGCGTGGCAATTTAGGTACAAATACCAATCCATCTCAATTTCCTCTCCTGTTATCATGGTAACACCCCAAGCGGGGTGATGAATAATCAGTAGGTCGAAATATGGTAGATCGAACTGTGAATATGTATGTCGAAAGTTGTGTAAACTGTTTCGGTCATGAAAGTTAAATCAATCCCAAGTACTGGCATAGCCTTTATGAACAAGGGAAAGAACAGAAGAAACAAATCAGAGAGAAAATTAAGCCATTAGCGGGACTTGAACCCAGCGCCTGTTGTTCACAAGACCAACGCTCTAACCACTAGGCTGTCTTGGCTTCGTGGGTTTGATTTAACTTTCATGATCGAAACATTTTACTTTTTCCCCTTTTCATTACTTTTTCAAGTTTTACTCAGCCTCCATTCGCATTTCTACACCGTGTTCGTTTTGTAAGACCGGTTTGCCGTGCCTTTCTTCAATTTGTTTCTTCTCTTTTTCTACTTCATTGTTTTTTAGTTGCATTTCTTTGCCACCTGATGAAGAATCTATACTCGAAACGTGGAATTTTCCTCAAACTTTTAGCACATTTTACAACCTTTACCTATATGAAAACACACATATATATATATATATATGTATCGTTTTACACACTGTTTTATATGGGAATGCGTAACTCTATACGCAAGTCCCATTTACCACATAATGTTTATGCAATTACGTCACTGCACACCAACTTACGTACATGTATCCGTTAACCCTAACGACTTAGGGTCCATTGGAAATAACGTGCAAAAACTGAAAGGGGAAGTATATGATCGAAACGAGTTTTTAAAATTTAGACTTAGCCTACACCTTTTGTCTCATTTGCTTGGAGCAGGAGTGTTCTTCTGCGCGTACCTGATTGTTTGGTGGCAATAAACAGTCGTTTTGTATTCTAGTACATTAATTTGCTCCTATCTGTGGGCAGCTAGACGTGAAAGCTTTGCTGCCTGTCAAGTCCCTTTCTTACGTCAGTTTTGGGGGCAAGGGAAGAGGCTCTATCCATTTTTTGTATGCGGGTTCAGCATTCTTCTAGCACTCTTTGTGGATACTGGCGTTGTCTAAAGAAAGAAATTGTCTGCTTGGAAACTTTAGCGAAATCCGGGTCGTCGGAACAATCCTCTGGCCCGTAAAAGTTGTGAGCCTCTGCCCTTGCCCCCAAAACTGACCAAACCCCCACCAGACGTATTCCGTTGGTCCTATCCTTTCACGCATCTGTAACCCCCATTGTACGTGCCATTTACAGAAATGTAGAGACACTCACGACCCATACACACGTAACCATTTCCCTGAAACCCCCATCACAGCATTCAGAATTGAAAACGACATATCTTAGCACTTGGTCCGTGCCTCCCAACCTTAAGCAGTAGTACCTAACACCCCAGGAAATTTTCCATGCAAAAGTGGGAGATGCAATACTTGCCCGGTGGAAAGTCATGTCAAAATCATTTCCATTGTAGGCCCCTACAACAACCGGTTTAACATTCATCAGCATTTTATCTGTACTTTAGGTAATGTTGTTTGCTTTCTCTTGTGCAAACGTTTTAATATACTGCATGTGGGAGAAACAAAACGTCGTCTTGATGACCGAGTCACTGAGCACCTGAGGTCAATCAAACAGAACCTTTCAGGGTTCCCTGTAGCTACACACTTCAATCCTCCGTCAACATGCTCGATCCGTGACTTGATGGTTTCGGCGGCCATCTCGTGTCGAGGTTCCGATCATGATCGCCTGGCTGCCGAAAACCGTCTCATCATGAAACTTGGAACCCTGTCCCCACATGGTCTGAACGTTAGACTTGAATCTATAAATTAGCAATTCCTGCATTGTTGTTACTTGTGTTAACCAGTTAACACTGTATGTTTACCTCGTCGGTTTTGTGTCCAATTTTATTGCGTGTTTTCTAGTTTGTACGTTTGGCCGTGTCAACAATCATCAGTTGCATTGTTGTCACCTGATCAAGGGTTTAGACCCGAAACGTCGTGCACTTTTTCACAAACTTTTAGCACGATTTACCTCTTCTTCTTTGACCTATATATATTTATACATATATACAAATATATACACACAAACGTACATAAATATTTACATGACGGTATTTAACGCTTTTCGATCATCAGTGAATATTTTGCCTTTCTCTGCGGTTCTTTCGTTCTGTTAATTTTTTTGCTGAAGCTATTTGCTTTCGTGCGTGTAAAAGTACCCTAGCGAAACGGGCACCGTAATATACTAGTTACGTTTAGGCTACTGCATGAACTGCTCATTAACTGGCACTGTCTTTTTCGTTCTGAGGGCTGTGCATACTGCTTTGAATTATTCAATATTCATTTCTTAGAGTACTTTTTATAGAGCTTTTTAAGTACGTAGTAACAGGCACTGGCAAACTAAAGAAGAATCCCAAACCCAAACAAAACCATGACGGGTTACAAACACAAATGCTTAACAAACTAAACATACCGCGCAACAGGGAACAAAAGAGTCTTTGTTATTACTGGACTCCAGTAACTACCACTGCAGCCAACCCCAAAACAACTCCCCACAACCACATACCACCCAAACAAATTCCGCCCACACGCCCAAAGGAAACACCACGCCCGAAGGCAACTCTACACCCCACGGCAACAACACGCCCGAAGGCAACACTACGCCCGAAGGCAACACTACACCCGAAGGCAACACTACGCCCAAAGGCAACACTACGCCCCAAAGGCAACACTACGCCCGAAGGCAACGCTATACCCGAAGGCAACACTACGCCCAAAGGCAACAGCACTTAAAAAGCACCGGGGCAAATACAGGTGCACCTTGCCCAAGGGTGCCCCGGAGGCAGTTGTGGCAAAGGGTAACCTCATTATCCCCACGCTTTAACAAGCTCCACAGCCGGATGCAGTTTACCGTCCTACCCAGGACCAGTACTTTTTATAGGTTTGTTCAACCAAGGACCGGGTCGAAATGAATGAAAATCGTCTTGAGACATTATCGATGATGATATTTTTGTCTCTAATAAAATGGAGCAGCATTTGGCAAGGTCGATGAGGTTTCGTCATTGACATTCATGAGGTACTGGTATCGGTAAAACATCTAAAAGTCCTCGTTTCCCTTCTCTATTACACCAGTAACCAATTGCATTAAGGCTGGACGTTGCCATTGTCCAGATCATGACATGTGATACAGCTTGTTGGAAAGAGATAATTGGCTCGGCGATGAAGGTAGCCTCAGGCGTTAGAAAGTGACATATAATGCTACCCCACGAAAGTCCAATTTTGGGGGGGTCGGAAACCTAAAATTTTTAAAGGGGTCAAAACGGCATGTTAATTTTGGATGAAATGCCTAAGCCATGTTACATATGCTCGATATGAAAATCTTATGTATTGCTTTGTTGAAACGCATGAAGGAGCTTTAAGGTACATGCTTGTCACGTGACGTTCTATGACTTAGGTCGAAGGTCCTAATGCTTGCATGCGACATCGAAACACAGTGCCATTGAGAATAAAGAATATTTTCCTCCAGTACTCCTGACTTTTGGTTCTTTTACAGGTCATTCACCTCTTTGAACATAGATCGCATAGAAAAAAAGGAGTTCAAGTTATTTGTAAACTTGGAGTTTTTGTAAGTATACGGGCAAGTGCTATATGAACATTTTACAAAGTTCCCGTAAAAAAGTGGCTTAAGATCCTTAATTACAGATTTGTATTAAGGTATTTATGACTGGCATAGCCCAAATATTGGAGGGTATGCGTATGCACTGACTGAGACCAGTGAACCTAGAAAATTATACACGGTGTTTTCGTTAATTTCAAGCTTTTGGTATGTTCCACCCAAGTTTCAAACATAACGTAAATGAGCGAGTTTAGACTGCAATGTTCAGTACTAGCAGAGTCGTCTGGAAGGGATAAAGTGCCCCAGAGTTCTACCAAAACAAACGGTTAGGTTTAGCAAGTTTTGGGGACTAAACTTAAGCTTCACAACTGATGGTGCAAATATTCCGGTGATAGTCCGACGGTTTCCGTTTAGGATGTATTTGTTCATACTGTGTGGAAAATGGAAAACAAAATGTTTCAGGGTATTGCAGTTTTATTGGTGTGTGTAGGGTGTGAGGAAGGCCTTAACACCAAATTCCTGAATGAGATGCAGTGAGAATCAGATAACAGAGGTTTGTTGTTTTATATGTTCTGTTTTGTACCTAAACCAAGAGAATGTCGGCACCAACATTGATGTTCATACCTTCAGCAAGGTTGAGATGAACAAACTTTAACTTTGATTTACTAAACATAAGCTGAAAGAATGATGAATTGGCCGAATTGTTATTTTGTAGGCTGGGCATCGACCAGATGGGCATCGACCAGATAAAGTATGTTATTGGATATAAGTTTAGTAATTTTTTCGAGGCCTCCTAAAGTTGAAGTACTAAGGTAAGTTTCATCACCAATCTAAGATAAGAAGTGTCTTGTGTGGTTTTGACAGAAGTCAATCTGGGGTTCACGTATCTTACCAAATACGCTAACAGGTGGGGGGCGGGGAAGGGCATGTCCCCCACTTTTGAAAGTGAAAGGGATTGTGCTCTTCACTCAGAGCGTCACCAAGGGGTCAGGGAACACGTGTCCTCAAAACGTTGGCCGTGTCCCCGTGTGACTCCAAATGAGACTGGTTATAAAAAGTGCACAACCACACCGTTAATTTATCGATATAAGCACGATGACCTACTGTCACTTTCACAGACCTCATGCAGCTAAAATGGCACAAAATGTTCCAAAACTTCAATTTTGCCGCGCAATTCACGCGTATCTATTAGTTAAACTATATGGAGGATCATCTTATTGAGAGAGTCAATCCACAGCTATCATATCATCATTTATTCTTGATAGCCATGGACTACTCGGCCGTGAGTCCTCTCCCTTCAATAGAATTTCTTTTAGTCCAATTTTGTTCGAAAGCTGTAAAACATGCAAACTTTGTTGCCTTTTTTTCAACACACATCCAATAAATATGAAGATAAGTAAATAGTTTCACTCTCATAGGCTAATGCTCGTGTATTTTAAACACCGGCATCTTCCAATTTGCAAGAGGAACTTTTCTCGCCTGCATCCTTGCGGAGGGGAGCCAAGCACCACAATAGGGATCAAAAAGTGCTGGATACCTCCCCAAAAGAATGTAAGAACTTGCACGAAAATTTCAAAGATACTTTATGCCAGAATTTTCCCTTCGCGTCACGAGTGCAACAAGGGTGGTCACAGTGGGCACTTACCAGCCTTTTTTTTATTGATGAAAAATAGTTCAAAGAATATATATATCATGATTTTAATTTTAAAGCATCCAAAACAAAACGAGCTAAATTAAAGCATGGGCGTGGATCCATCTCCAAAAGTGGGAGGGGGGACATTTTACCATTTGAGACAGATTTTGCGAGGGAGCGAAGCGACCGAGCCCGAGCGCGCTTGTGCGCGAAGGGGGGAGGGTGTGGGAGGGGGGCGTTCCCCCTCCCTCGGTGAGAAGCTTTTGTGTTTTTATTGTGAAAATATATGATTTGGTGCATACTTTATGTGGTATTTTCTATGCTTAAGAAGATATGTTATTATGCATTTTATGAAAAATTTTGTAGGAATAACCATATAGAAATCAAATACACACACACATATTGCTGGCAAATAACTTATCATTTAAGTATGCAGAATCACATAACAGCTTCAGACAAGTGTAAGGTGTTGCTTTTGTGAATAGGCCTACCACTAGATACCACGATTGCCGGTAGGCCTACAGTTTGTCCCCTTACGGTATCGGCAGAGTTGGCCAGTATGCTGCCAATGCTCCGCGCCAACCATGGTTTGGCGCGGAACGCGAGAAAATTTTGGTCCAAAATGCCTTCCAGATAGCTGGAAATGGCACTTCCCAGGCCCTTTTTTGTACCCTCACAGTTTTAGTTTACATCTATTTTGAAAAAGTGCAGGGGATTTTTTGGAGATGTCCCCCCTTCCAAAATGTGAGGGGGACGCGTTCCCCCGTCCCCCCATGATCCACGCGCATGCATTAAAGGGATTCTTTTCCAATTTTTCCCGGCTAGTTCAGGATTCGCAGCCGAAGATGCAACTCCCATGCCCTATTGTCAAGGCTTCTCCTCAGTCACATACCTGGAATTAAGTTGTCTTAGCATTAATTCCTATTGGACAGCACAAGGGGATATATTTTCAAAGTCCAATACCAACCTTAACATAATCTTTCGTCCATACTTGCCCCCTCTTCCTGTCATTAAATAGCTAGTTCAAGTAAGGCTAACAAAATGACCAAATTGTGATTTCTACTCTTGTGGCCTGTTTAGTGCGCATACGAAGTCATTTGGGGATAGTCAAATAATTTATTCTAATGGTTACATTGTGTAGTTAGGTGGATGGGGGTTTAACGACACACCAACACGAATGTGTCGTATAGTGTCAGCTAGATAAAAAAGGTAATGGTGAGGTGAAATCACCTAAAAGGAAAAAGGATTGGGCAAACTTCTACTTAAATGTCTAAACAAAAGCAAATGTGGGAGTCATGTCAAAATTTCCTGTAAAGATTACTTTCTTTGAGAAAGTCCAAAATGAGAGCAGGATCTGTGTGCTCAAACCACGTCTTAAGGTTTGGCACAGTGGAATACTTCTGACGAATATGGGAGTATTAATAGCAGTCAACGAGAATGTGACTGACGGTGACAGCACAGTCACAAGGGATACAATATGGTCCCTCATCCCCGTGGAGCAAATAAGCATGGGTTAGGTAAGTGTGCCCTATGCGAGCCAGTGCCCCCCACTTCGAAAAGTCCAGCGACGCCACTACCCTCTCTTCTTTTCCAGAACCCTAAAAAATAGCTTGAAATAATTCTGATTCCATCAAATAAAACTAGGAAATGGTGGAAACAGCCATTTAATGGATTAAATTCTTACCAAATTCCTCAGATTCCCAATATTATCTGCCCGGCCTTCAAATATTTCAGGAACCTTTTCTGGGCCCAGGAACTCGCGCTTCTGGGTTTTTGATGTTCGCGCTTGGAAAGCTGTTAAAATGCTAAGCAACGTTTCTTACCTTATTTTTCTGAAAATTGTTTGGTTTAGCTATTCTTCATTTCAGTGATCAAATATAGATCTATACATATAATAACTGAATAGAGAGATGCATGTATGGATTCATGGGTAGATGGATGGATGGATGGATGGATGGACGGACGGACAGACGGACGGATGGATGGACAGACAGACGGACAAAAAACAAACAGCTAGATGGAGATAGAATATTTCATTTTCTATCTTATTTGTTAGTTACTTAACGCTTTCCATCAGTCAAAACTTTCAATGAATGTTATTACATGAAATTTGAGCTGAGGTTGGAATTTTTGTGAGAGAAGGGTAGGCAATACACTATCTGACGTTACACTCTGTCAGTGAACCTTGGGCATCTTTTTAGAAAGGCCAGAAGTCATCATTCATTCTTGATTTCATGCGAAAGATTTATTGGCTATTTATTGCCATGTGTGAGTGTTTTGGAAGGTTGGTTCTTAATTATGACCAAGCTAGACCGGTTTCCTCTGTCTTGCTGATGTAAATGTAGCAGCTTCTTTTGTAGCAAGCCGACGTGCGCTTGGTGTAGACTATACTGTCAAGGAGACCACACGCGGAAGCGTTTGCCTTTAAAAAATTTCAAGATCGAGATACGTGACTTCCGTGTTAGAAGATTCCATTGTAAACTTCAATTGTTAATGTGATTGATTCATGTGAGTTACTAGGTTAGAAAGTGTCTCAAATGTGTCGTTATGCAGCAGGAGGATGTCGTTTCTGTAGCGAAGGACATAAGAACCAAATTTAAAAATATTCCCATCCTGAACGTTAAAAAATCAACCTATCTTTGGCAGGAAATCACGAATGATGATTTCGGGCCTTTCTTTAAAAACGTGCAAGGTTCATCTACAGAGCTGAACGTCAGATAGTGTACCACCTACCCTTCTCTTACTTTTTATTCCATGTCTTTCACACAGTATGTACAACATTTACAAACTGTTGTAATTGTTATGTACATGCTAACATGCGCACTATCCTGTGGTAAACTTTAAGTTTTGCAAACTGACCTGTGAAAGGAAAATTGATATGCGAGGTATTTGTATGAATGATGCAAATGTCCATGCAATAAGGAGGTACATTATAAAAACAAAGAAAAAACATTTTTCGCAAGATTTGCACTTGCATATTTATTGTTTTCCTCAGCAAAAAAAGTTCAAACTTAAACAAAACTTACAACTTAAGTTGAATTGTAAATAAGGATTTTTTATAGTTTACTAAACAATTGCAGATAATAATAATTACCGTGTGATAAACTCTCTAGATGATGTGGAACATTAGTATAATAAAATATACATTCTTTCCGTAAAGTTTTAAAGCCATTTATTAAACAGTGAAAAAAAGATTAACTCGATAAATAATTCTGAACTTTGTAGATCAAAATAAGCGATTGATGTTCAATTTAAGATTTCACAAGGGAAGTCTTTTCATCTAATTTTTTTAAGTAAAGTTACCGATGAAGCCGAAACGAGACCTGTTGCACTTTTGTGTCTTTACTGAGACCTGCAGATAGACAAAAATATTACAGCAATTGTAATCCTTATTGTTCATCGTCTCCATTTAAAAGTAGCTGAAGGGCCTTGAGCGTAATCTTTGATTTTATAGTTATATATAACCTTATTCGGGAGAGAACATGAAATGTAGAACCAACCAGTAGCTAGCCCCTTAACAATTTGTTTTTCAATATTCCTATCGTAAGCTTTCCAAGATCTATCGATGGACACAATACCGTAGAGAAGAATAAACAAAAATGCTTAGTTGAATTTGATTTTTTACCAAACAATAAGAGTTTTACCAAATTACCATTCGCATTAAAAATTTTACCAATATAAAAAACCTTAAAAAATCTCAACATGTGTCAACAAGCATAAAATATTTACAAATTTTTTATGTGCTTAAGGAGAATTATATTCAAGCTTTTTGGGATGGTTAGAGAGGGTAATGGAAAGCCTACCAAAAGATGAAACACCTCTCGAGAGTTTCTTTCATTTGTAAATTGAAAAGGGGTTACACGAGTAACCCAACAAGGAACCTAACAACGTTATAAGCTTTTTTTAAATTTTTACTTTGTATTTCTACTTCCTCTGAGACCTGCTGCATAGCAATTTCAACGAAGTTTTCCTCCCTTAGGATAGCACCTACGACGTTTTGTTTGTTGCTCCTGGTTGAGAATGAGTGCTCTTAACTAGCTTTTTTAACATGTCCTACTTTCTTCTCTAGACATCGGATGTATTTTTCCCCTTTTTTCCCGATAATTATTGTTTTGCTTTGTATATTTTATTGCTTTTATGAGTTGTTAGGGGATAACATTTACTCTAATGCGGAAACGTTTACGCTGTAAAAAAATTATCTTTATTTGTTTCCGTCGGTGATTCAGAATCCTGTCTAACAACAACATATTGCAGATACAACCAGATGCTTTTCCACAAAGTCTTCGCAGAATGTAAGTACCATCACTGCGGATTACATCGATTTCGTAATAACTTATAGGTAGTTTGAAAGTGAGGTAGGTTGATAAAGGGAAAAGAAAATTTCTGATGAGGAGAACAAGTCAACTGAAGACGCGACTTTAACGTTTATCAGCTACGTCCATAGAGTATGATAGTTTTGCATGGTAAGTCTTCCCAATATGTTGGACACGCCACACTGCGGTTTTGACGTCACGTATTGGGCTGCCACATCATCGCTTCCGTGCGTGACGAAGTATACGAGGCTTTTACAACATAAATTTCGTCTACGAGAACCTCTAGACAAATAACCACGTTAAAAGATTTGACCTTTGAAGAAGAACATTTAACCCCATCCATATAGAATCCAAGTTATTAAAAACTTGAAATTCTCATGTAATTGCAAAGGTTTCGTGAAGAGTGGATTATTGACCGGAATATCAGAAAACTTTAATGTCCATCTGATTGATCTTTGATAGCTTACCTTTTGTCTTTTGCTTCCTGGAGACTCCATTATACACTGTCTTCTAAAGTTCAAAAGGAACCAATGCAGCTATTCAAAGTGAGCTTTAAAACAAAACTGTGCCCTCAGTAATGCAATAGACCTTGAACCTTGTGAATGCAGGCTCAACGGCGTTCACTTATTTGGGACTACTTTACAACTCAATTAAACTTCGATGATTTCATATGTTAAATGAGCTGCTTTTTAAGTGCATAGAAACGGACACTGTCAAACAAAGACCTAAAATCGGACCGGCAAAAACACAACCATGAACTATTAACAACTATTTACACACTCATTTTACATTAAGCTGGCAAAACAAAACCTCTGTGGCTAATATATAGGACACTTCCGGCCCACCCACCATACAGGACTATTTACAAATGCATTAAACTGTGTAGTGTAACTTAAATCAGTTCAGTTCGTCTTCGACGAGAGCAGACGTGTTTTCGTTTCGTCCTGGGTAGGACTTTAAACTGCATCCGGTTGTGGAGTTTGTTTAAACGTGGGAGTAATGAGGTTACCCTTTGCCACAACTGCCTCCGGGGCGCCCTTGGGCAAGGTGCACCTGTGTTTGCCCAGTGCTTTTTAAGTGTTGTTGCCTTTGGGCGTGGTGTTGCCGTCGGGCGTGATGTTGCTTTTGGGCGTGGTGTTGCCTTCGGGCGTGGTGTTGTCCTCGGGCGTGTGGTAGCCTTTGGGCGTGTGGTGTTGCCTTCGGGCGCGGTGGCCTTTGTGGGCCGGTTGGTTGACGGGTGGGACTTTGTTTTGGGGTGGTTTGTGGGCTGGGGTGTTGTTTTGGAGTTGGCTGCAGCGGCAGTTTCTGACCTCAGTAGTAACTAAGACTCTTGTGTTCCCTGTTGCATGGTGTGTAGTTTGTTTGGCATTGTGTTTGTGACCTGACAGGGTTTTTTGTTTGGGGTCGGGGTTCTTTAGTTTCCTAGTGCCTGTTTCTATGTACTTAAAAAGCTCGTTTCGCTCTCGTCGTTTTACCGTGCTCAACTTGTATCACTGTGTGATAGCTGTACTATTTTTTGCAATTGTGCTTAAAACCTTATAGCGTGCTTCATCTTAAATTTTCTTTTGTAAAACCTGGTCAGAGTTTTTTTTTCTTTTCATTCCGTGGCCTCGAGCCACACAAACTGCTGCTATGCCCGGAGGTCGGGATAGCACAATTGTTAAGTTGGAGTTTTCGTCTGGGGTGAGTGTCCCTCCCCCACAGGCGTTTACTGTGTTAAAAGACAATGGTGTCCAAATTGGAGAAATTGAGATGTTGCAGGCGCTTGAGGCCCGCAACACGTATGACCTTAAGTTTAGGTCTGATGCTGCCCGTGTTAAGGGTGTGTCATGCCCGAAGGGGGTAGAGGGGCTCACTGTCCCCCCTCATATGATGGCTCTGTTGCGGTGACGGTGCTTTACCTTCCCTACGAGGTCGATCAGCGCCTGGTTGCGAGGGTTCTTAGTCAATACGGAACTGTCTCTGAAATGCGGTGGTGTAAATATACTGTGGGTGATTTGAAAAGTATATTTAATGGCAAGAGACAGTTCCGTATGGAACTGGTGAGGGACATTCCATCGTTCCTCTTCATAGGGTGTTCCAAGGCCCACATTAGGTACTTTTGTCAGCCCCGTACCTGTTTTAGATGTAGAGAGGAGGGGCACGAAGCCAAGTCGTGTCCCAACAGACGTTGTGGGAAATGTTTGCAGTTGGGGCACGGCAAGGCAGAGTGTCCCAACGAGGTACGGTGCAACCTCTGTGGGGAGGAGGGACATGTGTTTGGTGCCTGCCCCACATCGTACTCTGCTCATGTCAGTGCCGATGTGGAGTCGGCACCTGAACCCTCGCAAACAGGCCCACAATATTCAACCCAGGAATTAGAGGAGGCGGCACTTGAGGTGGAGCAGGACTTCCTTGCCTCTAAGCAGTGTGAGGGGGGGTACTGGGACTCCTGAGGCAGACTCTCCGCCATCGTTGGCAGCAGCACCCGGACAGGTTGAAACAATGACATTAGAGGAGGACCTCGACCTGTCCTCAGACTCGGCGATGTCGGATGGCGGGGAGCGTGCCTCAGAGCCTCCTCCAAAGGATCCACCTTCGGGGGAGGGTTGGTTTGATTTGTGTGAGGGGGAGGGGCCAGAGTCTACACTTAAGAGGTCGGCTTCGGGCGAAGTATCAGACAGGGGAACCCATCACTCTGGGACGCCCGTACCGAGCCCACGTATTAAAAAGATAAGGTCCCAGCCAGAGTATTTAGTGTGAATGGTTTGCCTTTGTGTCCCGGTTTTCTTTTGGGGTTTCTGTTCTGTTTGTGTCTGTGCCCATGCATGCCACAAAGTTTTTTTGGTAGTTCAGTGTAAATAGGTTTGCTTTGTTCCACATTAGGTCGGCCCGGCTACAAGCATGTAAAGAGCACATCACATTGTTAATATTGTAAATAGTTGGGGTTGGCCATATGAATGCTGGCCTGGTGTATATAGTTGTCCTTGTGTTTCATGTCACATCCGGTGTTTTGTTCCGGAGCACGTAAGGAACACCGATAGTTACAAAAAACATTGAACAGACTCAACCTGAACACCCTTCTGTTGATGTAAATGGGTATGTAAATAGTTTTGCCTAGTGAGATTGTAAATAGTCCAATGTAACTGGCTTGGGTTCGGGGTGGTTTGTACATAGTTATCGCAGAAATTTTGTTTGCTAGCGCAATGTACAGAATTCTGTATATAGTTCACCTTTGTATTTTTGTCCGGTCGGGTTTAAGTTCTCCTTTGTTTCTTCGTGCCCGTTTCTACGTACGTAAAAAGCAAAGCAACTTAAATCTCCAACTGAGAGACAACATATAGCAAAGATTGGCAGATCAATTTCATTGCTTTACTTTATTTTATTTCATGCCTTATTTTATTGTTTTAATGTTAATGTTGAAATTTTTTAACTCATTTTGAAATGGTCGATTATTCATAGGTTTGTGATGTTCATACACTACAACTCACTAAACCAGTTATTGCCTAAGTCTCTAACCAAAATGATAAGATGACTTAGACCGAAAACTGTCTTCTATCATGTTGTGAGGAGAGAACTTACATAGCCAACGCAATCTATAACAGTGGAACATGTAGTACAAGAGTGACATTATAAATTATTGTTTAATGGGCCATTTTTCTTTGACCTCAAACATTTGATATCCAGAATGAGGTGTTGTGGAGACGGGAGGCTTACACAAATATGTATTTATCTATCTTTGCAACTTGTATGCTTATTATTTATTACTTTAGATACACTGTTAATATTTAAACTCGTGAACGTTGATGCAGTTTCATCTTTGTACTTAAAACTATATTATCATACACTTTTACATTTAAGAACTATTTAACTGAAACAATTCTTTGTTTCTTTCCCATTACCACCAGCCATTTATTAAACAACATCATATCACAGACAGCACCAGGTACCTTTCCAATAGGAATACGCTATATGTAAGTAACTCCCTTTTTACTCCCAAGAGTTTCAGGTTTTGGTTTGTTAACTTTAGCTGACACTCACATGACAATTTGGGTTTCAAGGCTTTATATTTTACAGGGAGAGACTACTGATTAAAAGAGAACTTTTTGAAAAATACACATTTTCTGTGGGCTCAACTATAGAGACAAAACCACGGGAGAGGAAGAATATACCCCTTGATATTTTCTGGCTGTGCAGCTGGCCTTCTTAGTGATAGATGATGTGTGAAAAGCTCCGCATAAGCTCCTCTGGAGAAAGTGCACATTATTTCCGTATGACGAAATCAACTTTTACTTATCTTGAATTTTTCCAACATATCGATAATTGATAAAAGTATATTTGCATTATTTGACCTTTGGCATCAATCCTTGGACCCGAAACTCCATAAATTAAGTATGCTGAATCTGTCATGGTCTGGTATCTACTCAGCAGGATTGCACTTCATTCTATCTACTTTTAATAGAGATACCCAGACAATTATTTATGCAGGAGGTGGACCAGTTAAGCAAATTTGACTATTTTCATATTATATACAACCACTTGGGGTTATTTTAAGTCTTTTTATCATCCTTACAGATCAAGTGGTTAAGAGAGTTTTCAACACACTGATGATTAATGAATAGCAATTTTTAAGTTGCTTAACCCTTTGACTTCTGATTTTAGCCTTTAATTATCAATAAAAATTGAACTTATGTGGCTTAGGAGAAGCTTTAGAGACACTTTTGGTAAAAACAGTTTAAAGTTGACCCTTAACCTACATTTCACTTTCACGTCGAACTTTCGCAACCAAAAGTAATACAAAATGGTTTTCTACAATATTCACTGCATTGCATAGAGTTTAGTGACCTCCAAAACAAGCTGATAAATAAAGCCTTAAATGCAAATTTTAGATTACTCTACACTTGACTTCTGAAATTTGTCCACTGATGTCATCAGTAACATATAAGCTTGTTCACATAGTCATTTACCTACAAACCAAGTTTAAACTTGACTTCAGCTTTTTTGTTAAATTAATTATCGTACTTACTGATCGGCAATCGGTAAGCGCTTTGAACCAGTGTTTTGATTATTTGAACCTCCTTTTACGTCTGCCTTTTGGCAAATGGACTCATCAGTAATGAGTACACAGGATTTCATAACCAGTTAATTTCCAAAAGATGGTAACTTCAACGAGCTACCAGTTTTGAACAAGACCATGATAGGGATTTTGGCAAAATGTGTAGTATCACGCACTGTGACACATATTTAAGCCCCTCACTCAATATCTTATTAACCAAAATAAAAACCAACCTCTGCTATATTTATCTTATCATTAACTACATCTGTAATCGTTCAATAGTTTTTTCTAGTACAGATATATACAACGAAAGCTAAATCCACAATTTCGCTGAATTTATATGAGACCTTTTATTTGTGACCTTTCAAATCGACAATCTCTCATGCTAAAGTTCTAATTCCCATGAAGTTTGAGGTTGATGAGTATGCGATATAGGAGTAGGCCATAAATTCGTAAAATGTGGTCCATTTTTGATATTTGGTCTATATTGGGTCCTTAATACGCTTTGTTTACATTTTGTCGTCATTTTCTATATATGTAATTGTTTAATGTAATGCAAAATAACAGCCCCAAACTAGTTTATAGCTATTTAATGCTTAAACTCTGACCTATGAATTCACCAGAAAGGTATGGAAAAATGTAATGGTCACTTCTCTTAAAAACTGAAAGTTGTTCCGAAGTATTGTTTGTTTACAAGGAGCCATTTCGACTGACGTTTTAGCACCAGTTTAGCTGAATTTGACCATTGACTTATTTCTGGCCTTTGACCTCGACAGTAAGTAAACACAAATCACAACTGTTAAGTCTTTCTCATTATAAGAGTCACATCGTCTGCTAGATGAGTTTATCCAGCATCCTTTCAAACACGTAATGGCAGAAATAAGACAATGCTTAGGTCACTTTGTCATTGAATTTTAATGTTTCACCTTTTCCTTAACCAATTACCCTTGTGCAACAGCAGAGGTAATACTTGGACCGGAGACGAAACTTCCCAATTCCCTTTGAAGACGACGATTATACCACAAAGGGCAAACTCATAAAACTAGTTGACGCCACTGAACTCTTTCCTTTGTACTTTACTGAAAATTAAATAAGATTAAAAGATGTAAGAAACAAAGCACGATAGATTCATGTCGTCTGCAACATCTTGAAGAGCATATCGGCAAATTTTTCTTATCACTTTAGCATTGCCAGTAGCTTTAACCGCCAATTAATTTACTATTGTTGCCTCATTTATTTGCTAACATATGTGTTTCTTTGATGCTAAGTAAAACGCCGAATATGTATATACCCTCTGAATATAAGAACTGATCAAAATTCAACTGGAAAGTATAGTCTCGTAACTTGTTTGCTCATTTGCATGTAACGTTAACATAGCTTCTAACAGAAACATTTCTGATTCCGTAGCAGTAACCATTGAATTTTTTAAAAATAAGCTTTTCTTATTTGGCTGTCTGTAAATTCCTAGAAATGAAATGATTGTTCTGTTTCATCTATTTGTTAGAGTAGTAGTGGGCATGATTGAGGTTGCAAAGGATAAGAAGTGTAAATTGTGTATACCAGACAAGACAACTGAATAGCCTTAACTCTAATGATCAATCTTACAGGCTTTTCTCCTCACACATGATTGGTAATAACTGGATAAGCATACATTAAAGTCGAAGTTTCTTCTCCTGTCCAGATAGTAGCTCCATGGTACAACTTACATACTAAAAAAATACTAGCCGAACTTCAATATTTACAATACTTACAATCATGTGCACTGAACATTCTTAGGAATTTTACGTCAAGTTACACATTTTTAACATTTTTTTCTTCGTATAGTTTATATATCAGTACTCCATAGTATAGCACGATCATCAACTTGCAACTGTTTTATACATTATTTACACCTTGAGATTAATACAGCTGAATAATTTAAATACAATTGCAAAGTCACGTTCCCTTCACATTCATATAAAAAAAAAATATTAACTGACATCGTTAACTCAATGGTGATGCACTCTGTGTACCTACAGAACGATTTCATCAATTCCTTACAGTATAAGGAAATCGATGAGCAATTCAAACAGACATATTGATCTTGACATATTACAAACCACTTAACTGCAGTAATACATTACAGAACAGCAGTGTTTAACAACATGAAGCATAAATGAACGAACACAGTCGTTAATCGGAGTAACTTGACATTGAAACAATGGAGGATAAGAACCTTAGACTAAAGTAATATTAAGTGTTAAAGAAAAGGGAAATACATAATATTGCCTTGTCCAAAGTATTTGAATAAAGTTTAAGCAGGCCATCCGAACAATAATGATAAATAAAGATCCCTCACAGAATTAATTCCTCCATAACCACAACAACTATGAGAGGCGATAATGATTGCAAACAATCTTTATTCTGTTCAATACTGCCCCTAGTTGAACAAACCAATGAAAGTGCATTAATATATGAATATGCAAAAGGCTTAAGCCAAATCAGCACAACGAAAGGTGCCCACGTACATGGCAGTGAACGAGCACCCAACACACTATATTCGCGCAATAGCCTAGCTACGTATATATATATATATATATATATATATATATATATATATATATATATATATCCCCCACAAAAATATTAATAATTGTAATTGTAGAAACAAGGCTGTTTGCCCTGTCCCGGGCAAATGCCTCACTGACGGGGTCATATATCAAGCCACCGTTACTACATCGAAAGCTGTGGAACGCTCATGATATTATTTATCTTCCATCAATCTCCCAGAAATTACCGGTCTTCGTTTTTCTTTTTCCTTTTGTCTTTCAGATTCTTAGATAAGAATAACATTTCGGAGATACCTTCGGGCATTTCTTCAAATCTTTTCGAGTTGTAAGTAGCATTTTAATAAAAACAGAAGCAAAATTCTTTTTGTAATATTGTTGCAATCTGTTCTTCTTAACACTGATATGGAGCTAGAATTAGATGAGGTTTTACGGCTCAGTTTCTAACCAATTGGTTTAAGTCGAGCCGGCCACGGCCTTTTTTCCAGTTGTGGCTCACTGGCTTGTTTTCCCTACTCCATTGCTTATGCTCATTAGCGGCTCGCCATAGGGGCACGGGGGGCACTTGCCCCCAAAAAGTTTGCAAAGCACGGTCTTTATTTTTTTTCCAAAAAAAAAATAAATAAATAAAACATGTAGTTCGAGATGGGTTAAGCCCTCCCTTTTTCTTGAGTTGGTTTAAAAGAAGTGAATAACTTTCCAATGCAGTGCGAAGGTTAAACATTACTATACAGCTTTCAAAACGACATTTTTTTCGACGAGCTTCGCGCGCTTTTTTCTTAGTTGCTTGTTTGCTACTATATACTTCATACATCACAAATGGACCTGCCATTAGTGCGAGCTAAGTTAATCAAAACAAATGATCACGCTGTGATATTTGTAATCTGACTAGCTTAGGCATCATAATGTCATTTACAGAGTGTAATGGTAAAGCTGGAGTTAAATGCCTATAGTTTTGCAGACACTTCAGAGCTATCGGGGTCATTAGATACACAACCCATTAGCCGTGACTGAACCCCACCAAGACCAAAGGACTCCGTCTAGGTAAGTGGCGGTCGAAACAACTGCCCTTCGCGGCATCATGGGTAGACGACGCCATAAAAATCAATGGCATATGGTTTGGTTACGGTTCACCCGAGTCACTTACCTGGAATGAGAAAGTGGACCTGGTGGAAGCTAGGTTGAAGGACTTTGGCGATCGCTACATTAGTCTGTTGGGGAAGGTAACAGTTATAAATCGTTTCGTTTACCCTCTCTTGTGGTATCCGGGCACTGTTCTGGCCGCTCCAGAGGGTGTCCTGGTGCGACTCGAGAGGGCTGTGTTTAGGTTTCTTTGGTCAGGGAAAACGGAGCTGGTCAGAAGAAAAGTGGTGTACCAGGTTCCTAGGCAGGGCGGATTGGGCCTTGTGCACTTTCCTTCAAAGCTCCGTTTTCTCCTGACCAAATGTGTTTTTAGTGCTGTCGAAAGTCAGATGCCGTTTGCCTACTTTGTCCGTTATTGGGGTGGATTATCATTCCGTTGGTTCTTGCCTACCCTGTTTAGCAACAGTGTACCTCACAGTTGGAGACCAACGAAGGCATACTGTCAGATGAGGAAGACACTACGTATTATGTCAACTGTAGGGGACGTTTTGCAGTCCAGTGCGGGGGACCAGTACCGGGCCATTTTTGATGACTTGGTTGGTCAGGTCCAACCCAACGACTATGCGTCAGAGCCGGAAGTGTGGCGTGTCGTCCACAGCGGGACACTCGATCACCGCCGGCGTGACCTGCTGTGGCGGATCGCACACGACGCCATCGTAACGAATCTCAAGCGCCTTCGGTGGCGTCTTGGAGATGGCATTTGCCCCCGCACTGGATGCACAGGGTGGGAGAGTGTGCCCCATGTGTTTTGGCAGTGTGGCTTTGTGGCCCTACTCTGGGAGTGGTTTCAAGCTCTGGCTGATCGCCTCACGTTTTGTAACACCTGGGCGGTCAGCCAGGACTACGCTTTGTATGGTCTGTCACCCCCGCCATGCAATACAAGTGTTCGCGGGATACTTACCTTTGTTTCGGCCTCCATAAAGCTGGCCTTGTGGAGAGACCGGTGTAATATTGTGTTTAGGGGAGAGGGGAAGCCTGCGGACGTCGTCCTGGCGTTGGTGAGGACGGAGATTAAGCTGAGGGTGGAGGCCGACTTCGTCCGTTTGCCAAGGTCGACGTTCGGCAGGTGTTGGGGTCCTCTTGTTTCAGTGCGGGCGGGCCGGGTGATAGTTAATTTGTAAATATTGTAAATATTGAAATTACAAATAGTCCTGCGTGATTGGCTTGGGTTGGGGTGGTTTTGTACATAGTTAGCACAGACATTTTGTTTGCTAGCGCAATGTACAGATTTCTGTAAATAGTTCAGAGTTATGTTTTTGTCCGGTCAGGTTTAAGTTCTATTTTGTTTCTTCGTGCCCGTTTCTACGTACGTAAAAAGCTCCCACCCATTAGCCGTGTTGATTATCATCCACGGCTAAAAACAGTTTTGCCCGGGTGTAGCCTAAACGTATTGTGTTTCCCATAGAAGGAGAGGTTTCCCTTCCCTTGTCCAAATTGACAGCGCCGTTGACCCACGAGCGGTCTTATGACTGTCAAATGGTCTGTTATGAGCAAAAAGTTCCCCAACTCCGTTTCAATTGATTTAAAATAAACACACCAAACAGTCAATCTAAGGTCAGGGTAATGAAACTTTTGACTAGTGACCTAGCTACTTGTCTATAGGATGAGACGTCGTTCTAAGTTAGGGAAATCCCACTGCCCCTTTACAAAAATTCGTTTCGGAACGGTATTGAGATCCAAAATAGTGCTATCATTTCATAGTTTTCAAGTGTCTTAGCCATGCTCGAAATTTTCGTTAGTTTAAGAAAACAATCCAGAAAACCAACATTTTATGGCTCTTTCTCAAAGCTGAAACATATTGTGACACAATGAAAGAAACAACAAAATATTTAAAGGTGGGGCTCATTTTACGCAAATGGATCAAGCCGCTTTGCCCATTTCACCTGCCTCTTACTCCACCTCTATGGAGTAGCGATCGGTTGATATAGTTGTACCGGTATTTATTTTAAAAGTAGTCAACTCGGTTTTTGAAGAGCTTTTGAAAACTACATAGGGCATCGCTGTAATACATAAAAAAAACCACATTCCTATTGTACTATCCGGAGCTGACCATAAATATTGCGGGGGGGGGGGGCTTCCAAACCTCCCTGAATACGGACTTTAGTTTACCCCCCAACAAAATTTCTTAGAGCCGCCCATGCTTATGCTGAGCACCAAGCACATTGGCAGTAGGTTTCATCTTTAAAGTCTTTGGTATGACACGGCCAGGAGTCGAAGCCCACATCTTTTGGCTGGGGAGAAACGATAATCGTCCTAATGACCTAGTAATAAAAAAACGTAATGTTTCACCCAATGTGAACTTTCACCTGATGTCGAGTCTAAGGTTCAATTTTATTTCAACTTGTGGTTGTCTCGGGCTTGTTGACGATATTTTCCGTAAACCAGCACCATGCTAATAAATAAATTGGCAAGTAAATTGGGCTTTCAATTGGCTTTACTCAGGTACCTCATTGAAGGTTTCAGACATGTAAGCATGTAAGAAGGTACTTTGCGAGTATTTCAAGACACACACACACACAGCCCTCAATATAGTTCCAGGTACTACCAAGTTGACGAGTAGGAGAGGGTTTCGACGAGGCTGAATTTTAAATGATTTACTCATTAATTAGAGCAAACATACACCACCAGACGTTGAGCACGTCTACACATGTTTTGCTACCAATAGTCAACAGTATCTCAGCAGTTGCTATCGACCGCAACTAAAATCGACGCCACCGTTCTTTGATATCCTGCGAAAAAAGTAGTTCGTGTAAAGTTTTTCATAATTCCGTATGGTGCAGGCGGTGCAGGGTGGAGATGGGCAGTTCTTGGCTGTGCAAGGCAGTACGGGGTCTCCATCATTCCTATCTTGAATTATCTTGTTTAAAACCATTTCGGTGTTTGACTTCCCGCGGCGTCAGATAACCTCAGGAGGTAGTCAGTATGGAACAACAGGAGCCTTCCCCTCAATATGAAAAAATCTAGCAGAATAAAAATGAATAAGAAAAAAGGAAAGAGTGCCTTACCGGTGGTTTCTGTCCCTTGCACTCAGAATGGGAAACAAAACATTTTCCTTTATGACATCGTTATACGCATTACCCAAATGTAATTTGCAATCATCTTATTGTCACAATTAGAGTAACTAATTAATGTACAAGAGGTATGCTTGTGAAAAGGTTAATAATGTTCCCTATTATATCGTCTTTGGAATGGTAAAAAATTACTCCTTCCCCTCTTCTTTTTGGTGGTTACGAAACGACTCAATTTGAAGGAACAACACCTGCCTCTTTAGTTAACGTGGCCTAAGTAGTTTCACCTCTATTGATCTCAGATAAACTTTGTCCTCCGCCAAAACCCGACAAATCTATATACCAAAAACAAGTTATCCATCATCGTCTGTGATGATATATCGTGCTTACAAGGTAGTCAGTTTTGACCTCTGTGACCTCAAACGACCTCTGATCGTCACCAAGAATGGAGCTTCCCTTAGATATGATAAATTTCAATCCAAGTATGAACCGTGCATTGAAATGTATGTACAAGTTTTTTTGACCTCTGGTGACCTCAAATGACTTTTGCTTCCACCTAAACTATAGGGCTTATTCTCCTCAACATGATGAATTTATGTACCAAGTACGAAAAATGTTCATGACTCTATATATCACTCTAAATAGCAAGTTAACTCAAGACCTATACCCTTTTTTATTTTTGTCCTTTTCAAACAAGAGGCTACTGTCTAGAGTAAAGGAAAGTTGACGGATTGTTGGTTTAGGGTATACTTAAGACAAGCAGTGTAGTGTTCACCCTCCGGACTTATTAATATGGGTAAATGAAGTCGCTCATTGAGGTGACCTAGCAGCGGCGCCACCAAGGGCGCTCGAGGGGAATGGTTGGCGGCAAGGTCAGTGGCGATGATGGAAAGTTTTTGGTCTATTATTATTTCTCCCTCTTCTACGCTCCTGCCTTATATTGCCAGACATGACACTCTCCGTGCCTTACAAGATGTATCTAAGTAATATGTATTTTGAAATGTCCAAAATCTAAACTAATCCAAATGGTTGCTTGAAAATTTCTTCGGGAAACTGCCCCTGCTGCCTCCTCCCCCCCCCCCCCCCCGCATATAGCCATGGCTCGATGTAACAGACAGCCAAATAAACTTTAGTGTTCTGAAATTTATGCAGGCCTGATTGTAAAGAGTACAAACAATTTTTCGTTGGCTAAATCAACCTTTAGGTTTTACCAGGGTCAAAACATTACGTATTTTCCATTCAAGAAGACAAACGTGTGAGACCATCATTTACAAAAATGTACGCAAAGAGTTATCTGCTTAACTGGACTTCAGGGGTGTCCCTGCCCTTGTTTTGAACTAATCAGACATTACCGTTTGTGTCATTATGTTCTAAAAGTACGTTTCCCTTTAAAAGTAATAAACACACGTCAAATAATATTCTTAGGTGGTCTTTATGAAGCACAATCCATCTTGGTTACTGTGAAATCTAGAAACACTAACAATTAGGGGAAAGTTACTACTACCTGTGACTAAACGAAGTAAAAGGTGCAGTATGATAATTTCTGAACCTCGTAGGGTATACTAACCACGTAATGTGAACAATGGGTGAAGCATTGACGCTCACTTTGAAACAGACAGCCAATGTTTCAGGCAACCTGGTGACTAAATACCTTAGTTGTCTTTGGTGCATTGATTTACGTTGAAAAATCCACGATACGTCTTTTATTGCTGTCAATACGTAAAAATAACCAATTTTCTTTGTGTTTCTTTCAATATTTCAGGCAATTATCTTACAACCGTATTGACCGGATACGGTCAAATGCCTTCCCATCATCCCTTAGTTATCTGTAAGTATCGTTACCATTGACCATGTCGTCACAATATGCATGAGAGAGGTCTATCATAAGGTGTCAAAGCCATAAGATCTGTCAATTTTTGACAACGTTTTAGTACCCCTCAAATATAAGGATATCTTTCTACTTCCCTCATCCAGAGCTCTTTCATATATTCCCATAAAAACTGTCCAGGTCTCCATTTTCCACCCATGTTTTTACTACATTACAATGTAAATGTTGCCTGATCTGAGGTTTACTTGATTTAAATCTGTTTTCTCTATGGACTTAGAGTGGCTGCTTAATGGAATGCATAATCACTATCTACGTGCATGGAACCTCAGAGGATGCACATGGAACTGCAGATAGGTACAATCGTTAGGAGAACTGTTTTTTTCCCAGCCAGTAACCATGTATGGGTCCTATATGGGGCTCTGTGGGGCCAACATGGGATCCCTATCTGGGACCCTGCTCTATCTTTCCGTGGGGGACACATGGGGCCAACATGGGATTCCATATGGACTGGAAGTGGAGTCCACGTAGGACCGAAATATTACAAACCAAATGCATTCATAATGCTTACATGGGTCATATATGGGCATATTTGGGTTCTATATGGGTTCCATTTATGGGGTCTATATGGGGCATATGTGGTTTTTTGTGTGACTCATATGGGGTCCAGATGGAACATGTGAGATTTTCATGAAGTTTCTTTAGGATCCACGAAAGATTTGCGATGGACATATTGGGCACACTTGTATGTCATGATCTGGATGTGAACTGCACGTCTGAGGTGTTTACCACTTAGACTATCATCGGGAACAGAGCATATGGAATGCGCTTTACTGTTGATCATAACACATAACACATTCGTGTTGATGTGTCGTCAAATCCAATCTAACTAACTAACTAACTGTTGATCGAAAGGAAAATGCTCATTTAAGAATACTGGCCAGCTGCAGAAAGTTAAAAATCATACAGCTACAGCAAACGAAAACCTGTTTTGCGTACGAAATTCCTCTTCATGTTTTTGTGTAGGGGTACATCGGGTTGTTTCTTTTCTGCAACTGCAACAGGTAGAGGAAGATGGTGGGAGTCAAATTGTAAATAATGATCGGCATGGGTGGGTTTCCTATAGGTTTGCGTGTTCAGTGTATCGCCACTGTTAACGGGAGTCAAGCAATCCAGAAATGCGAGGGTGTTATCCTTTATACCCGCTCTTGCATGAATTTGATGTTTTCATTAACCTGATTAATATATGTGAAAAAGGAAAGCTCTTCATTGAAATCCTGATTAAAACTTGTTCATTGGCGGAAACAAACTTTACTTCAAAGCCTGTCTAGTTAATGGCCTTTGTCTCGAGATTACTTGGAAAAGAAAGGAGGAGATCATCATTAAAACGGTTGAGTCAACAGATACTTAATAATAGGAACAAAAAGACCAGTCAATCAATGGCCGTTGGAATGAATTGAGCTTAATGTCCCACTATTACCAGTCACCAAGGAAAGCAAGAAATATTTTATGTTTTGTATGTCAGTATTCACTGTCAGAAAAGATTCGGATTCTTGGAATAACTTAGATGTTTCGCTTTTGCAAGAGCAATCCAAACTCGCGTCAATATCAAAACACTAGTTTGAAATATCTCTATTGTCAAATAGAGTTTAGAATTTAAAATTACAGTAATACAGAGATTCAATCACTTAAAAGTGCATTAATAGTTGCGTCAGCTTGTAAATTGACGAAGGGATCACTTTCTCCGGTAGTAAAAATCACTTTAAAGAGGTGTCTTTATCAAGTTTTTGTTTTAATATTATGTTAGTAGGAAGCTAAAGTCAAACAAATTTTAAGAGGAAATAAAAGACCGGTCAATCGTCTCGTCATCTCGTCATTCTCCTATCCTCCAACCGTTGGGGCCGATGACAGCCGTCAGGCTTTCTTTACTTTATGTTAGTAACCCCAATAAGATTGGAAAAACCCCGATGGGCTTGCCTTCTCTCCCCAACACTCGAACATTGAACATTGCGTCGTAGCCATCCGTCTGTGCAAAGAAAATGATCCCGGGTCAGTTACCGTAGCCCACTCACTTCTCTCAAACCAAGGGAAAATATACACCATCCAGGATTACGAGTTACGACTTTACAAAAAACTGCTGTAATCAGGGGATACGTATTAACTATTCTACACTCCAAAAACGGTCTGTTTAAATTTGAACCGAGCGGGGTCGGAGGGGCAACTAACCAAATCTGCTCAGAAATTTGGCTAGATTTGGTTCAAAGTTAAACCAACTCGGTTCAATTTGGAACCAAATCTAGTCAAATATTTGAACAGATTTTGTTTAGTTGCTCCTCCGACCGCGGTCGGTTCAAATACGTTCAAATCCGTTTTTAGAGTATAAACCAAAATATACTTGAAAACAACGAAACACACAAGAGAAAGTGAAGGGCCGGTGTTAGAAAAATCTGCCTAAATTTGAAGTGAAAGGAGTTTAAAAAGCAAATTACCACCAAAACATTCACCAAAATTTTCATTCAACGTTTTTGCGAAACAATCGACACTGAATGAAGTTTACTAAATTCAAATGATCCTAAATGGTCTTAAATCATCACCATATCCATCAGCAGCTTCACTATCCTTACAACAGCCACTTCCACCACAATCACCATTTTTACCACAATCATCCCCATCACAATATTCACCATGATCACCATCCTAGCCATCATCACCATGATCACCACCATCACCATCATCATTATCAACACAATCATCACCATCATCACCAGCATCACCATTATCAGCACAATCATCACCAACATCACGATCATCACTGACGTCACCATTATCACCATCATCACAATCATCACCATCTTTTCCACAATCATCCCCATTAATCATTAATTACTTTTACAAAAACATATCCCTTATTCTCTGCAAATTCACTTAATGTAAACAATCATTATTTGTTGCCATTAATCTTTCAGACACTTAGATGACAACATGATTAAGCAGATACCATCAGATGCATTCCCACAGTATCTTGTATATTTGTAAGTAATTTCAGCTAGTTATTTAAGGCAGTTCGATTCACTCTGTCCTAAACTGTCGTAAAATACTGAGAACCATAAGAACCTATTATTGACACAAAGAGAGGAATTAAAAGGACATTGTGCTTTATTGAGTGGTATTAAGTCAATCAACTCAGTGTGATCTGAATGGGATCTTACTGGGCCAATCAGAAATTGGCTCAATTTCCGTAGGTTTATTGTCTATCTTTGCCTCAATTTGCCTGTTGGAGGAACTGTTTGCACATGATTTTCCTTTTTCAGTCTGCTTTTTTCAGTCCCCCACCTCATGTTGGATTCTCGTTGCATGTTTTTATGACTATTGAATGTGGATATAAACAAACTAAACGTAAAAGCTAATCATATCTCACTAAGCTCTATTGCATTGGTGTTGACACCCAAATTGGAAGTTGGATAAAATTTTCTTGCGCTTTTGGAAGGAGAGTAGTAGAATGTCATGCACTCTTGTAACATTGTAAACGAGATCCCATTAGATTTGAAGTATGGTCACCATGTGTCCCTTTGCATTTTCTAGTGGATTTTATCCAAATCGTGTAAGATATTTTATAAAATGCCTTTGATACTAGATCGTTTATAAATAAGTTCTGGAGGAAAAGTTTGTAACTGAGTTAGTTGAGGAGAAAATCCTGTTTAGTCGTCCAGCACTGACTGGGACTGCATAAATGCATACTGAATGGTAAATGAGACACAATTTCGTTCAAAGTACTCCTAAGGACCTGCTGCAATCTTGAAAATCGTCTTATGTAACATGTTGACTGACAACCAAGAAAAACCGCAAAGAAAGACCACAATTTACATTAAAACAATGCAAAATGAATCTTTCGTAGGCTGTTAATAGTTCAGAAGATTCCTCATTTTGGAAATGATCGTGAGAAAACTTTGTCATGGATGGGGCCATATCTCATATTTAACACGAAATTCTTTGCGTTCTTTGTCTACAATGCCAATAGATTGGAACCCACTTGCAAAAACTTTCCCTGTCTAATGTAATTGTATTATATGATCATTTGGTACATGAATTGCAATAGTTGCCGAAAATCCACGTCCTAGTGCTTGGTTCATCACGTCGGTTTTGAGAAATAAGGAAGTTTATGAGCTGTCTTTGCTCAATGCTAAACCTAGTCTTTGTTAGGATAGCAAAGCTGTACAATGTATTGTATAAGTTTTCCCCATTTCGGGAGAATTTTAGTATTCCCTCAAACGAGAGAATCGCTCGGAATGTATAACGAGCTTTCACACCTTGGTTGTAGAATTAAACTCACTACCCACGCTTTGATTCATATGTTTTTCTAAAACGCATCAACTTTGATTTTTATTTTGTGATTTTTTTCTGTTCCAGAAAGGTAACTAGTAAATGGTTGTAGTAAATGGTGACTAAAAATCGCATTTCCAAGAGTCGCATCTATGATGGACTGCTTCTAGACGATTTGAAAAGTTTTTGTTTTTTGATAAAACGTGCCGGTACGGTTATCCCAACTACTAGATGGCGATGTTAAGGTTGATAAAAGTCTATTTCACGTCCATGTTGTTCTGGAGAACAAAAGTAGTTATAACCAATTGGGGAATATCGGTCTCTAATTCCATCATATTCCATCATCTTTGCTATATTTCACAAGCATACGTCTGGTAAATTCATTAGTAATTTCAGTTTAATTGAGAGGTGATGAATTTGTGATGAACCTGTGATGACTTTTTGTAAACGATGATTTGACCATATTATTATCAAAACCAGTTTCCTTAAATATACATGTTGTTGCTGTAGTGGAAAGTGCCCGATTTCCCACTCCCAAGGCCAGGGTTTGAGTTCCATCCGAGCACTTGTTTTCAGTTTGTCTTCTTCAGTTTTTGTATTCTGATATTTATTCCTATTTGGTGGCCTTCAAGTCGTTTGAGGTCAAAAGAACTAACTGTAATACCTGGAATGCATTTTTGAGGGATTTAATACTCAACAGGTCTACGATCCACGTTGCTTACAAATACGCTCTTGTTTCTGAAGAACGGACAAGGGCATGCGAGGTCACCAGAGGTCAAATAGTGAAAGATTGTAAAGCATGATATCTCAAAAAGCAAAACTTAGTAGGTAATCGTCAGTGCGACAAAGCATTTCCTTTCGGCAAAAAGTTGCTATGCCTTTGAGGTTTCCGGTTACTTCCAGGGTAGGAAAACCTACAATTATATGGCAAACGAGTATTAAATGAGGTTTGTACCTGCCTGTGTCTTCTCCATGAAAATTTTTAAATGTTAATTATTTTCCCTCTTCCAGAAATTTGAGGAACAACATGATTACAGATATATCACAGGATACCTTTCTAGGAATGGTGTATGTGGAGAGATTGTAAGTAACGACGTTTTCTGTATACTTGTAACCGCATTGTTACAGAGACTTAATTACATGCTCTGTGCATTGTAACGTATAATCACACTTTTAACAGTGTCAGTTAAGCAAGGAGGAAGGACCAATACTGAAATTAAGCAAACACCGACGTCACTGGAAAGAGGTCAGCAATTCAAGAACACCTATGTATCAACCCCTTTAATGGAGTGACGAAGCGCAATGTTACAAGTACAATCAGAAATAAATACAATTACACAAAATAAAATAAAAACCTTTAAAAGAAAACAACTGTAGACAGATTATTGCCTTTTAGTTATCAGAGTGACTGATTTGTGGGCAACTTGTGCAGAGTGGCGTCACGAGAGCTGTTTGCAGGGTTTCAAGTGATTGGACGTGCGCCCCCAGAGCCCGGGGCCTGAAGGCGGAGGAGCGCTTAAAGTGCACAAGTTTTCATTTTCCTTTTCCTCCTCTTCCCATTTTCTCATTTTTTGTCTTCCTATCTTTTTGCCTATTTTTCTTTTTTCGCTTCCATTTTGCGCCCCATAGCGCTTGTAGGGAGGGCCAGCTGCCTCTCCCTGTCCCCCATTGGTCCGCCACTGCTTGTGCAAAGACTCCCAAAGTTATCAAAATGTTCATTAATTCTGATATACAATGCTTATTTTAATAAAAGCTGGGATTTATTGGAAATATAAGCAGGAGACATAAGTATACCATGACGGTAGTTTACAAAACGAAAAACTTAACCCCGGAAAGACCTTCAGGACCTTTAAGAGCCCTTTCCTTTAGACGTACCAGATCTCCTGTTCGAAGCCGTAGCAACCGGAAACTACGACCAACGATGTCTTCATCTTCTTTACGAACATTCAAAAGACCGTCCTTCTCAGGCCTCCGTGGAGGTTTGCCACGGAAGGTAAGCCAAGCCCGACACCAACGGACGAGAGAATCCTACAGGTACTCTTGAAAATGAATATATGTTTGAAGCAGAACCCAAATGGGTGACCACCAACTCACCCATCTTACGGTAGATGAAGATCTCCTAATTCATACAACCTTAGAGGAGATAGGGCATGATCCGTGGTATTTGAAAAGCGAACAGTGGCAGTCCGAGTTTCCAATTTCACTTCCAAAGAATGTCCCATTTAAATCATTCTTATTCCCCACCTACCATTTGAAATGGTAGTCCTTGAGTTAGAGATCAAAGGCGTAAAACTTGTCATTTTTCGTATCATCGACTACCTACTACTGGAGGCTGATTTAAATGATCAAACGACCCACCAGAAATGCCCCATTCCGGAAAGGCTGGGCAGGTTTTATATGGAACGCGAATCACGCAAAGTTCGTCAATAACGGCGTAATCGTTAGTAATAGCGGCATACATTGAGTTAATAACGGCGTGATTATCAACAACAGCGTGGTAAATGTTGGTAATAACGGCCTGATTTTAAGAAACAACGTGGTTAATATCTGCAACAATGGTTTAATTTTAAGTAACAATGCGGTAAAAGTAGTTAACAGCGGCGTGTTACGAAGTGGCCTCGTACAGCAAGAGGTTAACAACGGCGTAATACTTATCAATAGCGAGCTAAATGTCTTTAACGACCTTTCCGCGTTCAACGGGCTGATTGTAAGTAACCATGTAATATGAGTTAACAACGTGAAAGCAGTCAATGGCGCTGTTTCAGTCAACGCAAATGCAATTAACGACGATGTAAATGGGAGCAACAACACGATTGGTAGTAGGCTAAGTCAATTCAGCCTATGCAGGGAGCTGGAAGACAGCTCCATGCTCAATGTTTATGGAGCTGGAAGACAGCTACATGCTCAATGTGACATGGCGCTGTACTTAAGCTGCTGGAAGAGTGGATGTTTTTTTTTATCGCAGTGCATTTGAGGATTTTATTGAAGCTTGTACAAAGTCATGTACAGATACAAGGCTTATCAGACTCAGAGCTAGAGGTGTGCACGAAAAATTTTGCTTGAAGAATACATACATTTCTGGCCTAACGAGATCCGTTTGGGATTGGGTAAAGGATCAAAGTAATGCTCCCCTGCGATCAGTGGCGTCACCAGACCTTTTATTCTGGGGGAGCACAAGGTGGCACAACAGTTCGACGAGGGGGCACAACTAGATAGTGGCCGGATGCAGTATGTTGTGTGATCGCCGGCCTGGGGAGGGGTGTAAGGGGAGGGTGTGTCCCCCTCCCCTTTAATTTTTTTTTGTTGCTTTTTTAAAGAGCCTAGATGCAAAGTGGTGCGAGATTGTGGACTTTAATTAACCTTGGAGGTTTAGTTGTGGTGGTTTATTGGGGAAAATTTTTTTTATCCTTCAGTGGAAATACTTTTCAATGGATTTTTTTTTTTTTTTTTGGTGGGGGGGGGGGGCTTGATGAGAGGGAGTGGTTAAAGGGTGTTCTCTTCCCACTTGAGACATTTGTATGCACGTAAGAGTGCTAAGAACAAAAGTGAAATGGTGATACTGTACAGTACTATAACTTTCTATCAAACGTTTTCATGTTTTGTGTGTGCGTGTGTGTGTGTGGGGGGGGGGGAGGTAAATTAGAATAAAATTACTTACTTGCATTTTCCATGAACTAATTTCACGTGCGGAAAATCCTTATGCAACTGATTGTTGAAGTTACATTTTCGTTTTTTTTTTGCCTGATACTTTGGCCATGTTTTTAGTCGAATTACCCTAACTTTGGCAGGGCCTTTTTTTAAAATTTTTTAGTGGGGGGGATTCAGCAAAAGGGACCAACTCAGGCGCGTGTACAGGATTTTCAGCAGCTGACAGGGGTCTGGCCTGAGGGGGAAGCCCTTTCCCCCGAAGGTGCCCGCGCACGGCGGGGGTCCAGGCACTGGCGTAGGCAGGATTTTTGCTGGGGGATAACTGCAGGTCCTGATCGCAGGTCTAGCTGGGGAAGGGGTACAGGGGAGGGGGCTCTCTGAGAAACTTTTGTTAATTAAAGGTAGCTTAGATGCAAAATGGTGATGTTTCTGAACTGATCATATGTGACTGGAAATGTTCATAATTTACTGGATACTATTTTTTGGTTTGGTGAAAATGGCCGTATTGTGAAAGGGGTCTAGAGGAGGAGGGAGTGTCCCCCTCCCCCTGAGAAATTTTTGAATATTTTAAGCACCTTCAGATGCAATCTGGTGCATCATTTGAAGTCATTTTTTTGTTCCATTACAAAAAATAAGTTAAAAAAGTTCGGCGCGAGCAGGGGGGCCTGGACCCCCTCTGGACACGCGCCTGCAACTTAAACAGAACGCGACATTTAGTCGGCGCATACATTACAAAGAAATTTTGTCCAGATTGCCAGAAACCGGACTTCCAGTGGCTTATAAGAGAATTCATACGTTATTTATAGCCTATTTTATTTAGTCACTGAGTGAGGTCATTTTATAGTACCCCCTTCCCTCCCCGTCTGCTTAACATTAGGCGGTGACTTCCACCAGTGATGCACCCAGGATTTTGGACTGGGGAGCTAAGCATTGTGGGAAGAATATCTAAGCGGAGCGCCACCATTGGTTGGCGCGGAGCGTTCCAGAAAATTAGTTTGGATAAATTTCCCCCATATTACGGGAAATCGCCCCCTCAGGCTCTGCTATTAAGCTCCTAGGACCGGTATTTTCAGTATTTTTTAGGATGGAAAACCAATCTTCTTACAACTGTTGGCAGATTGTCAAAATATGGTGATGTCTGCCCCTCAAAATACAAAGTATGATAAAATATTTACATTTTTCTGACTGTTATGTGTTACCAGTACGTTGTAGTAAAGAGCAATTTGCCACACTTCCTTACCTCTGGTGGCTTCAATATAAGCCTACAATATTTTCAGCTTACTGAAAAAAACAAGAGCTCATTGGAACCCCCTCCCTTCCTTCCTTTGGTACGCTACTGGTTTCAAGAATTCCAGAAAAAGGGACCAAAGTATGTATGTTAAACAAGGCCCTGTATGGAACCACTGCTACCGCACTTCGTTACTGTTCAATTGGCTACAGTGCATGTGTGATCACAGCAGAAAAAGTCATTGGTGCTCTTGACTTTGAATCTCTGTGACTGCAGGTAACCGTTTGCCTACGTACGTTGTGCATGGGCGTTACGGACCATTATCTCGGCCCAGTGTTGTAACTAGTCACTCAATTTTGCAGTCGAGTCGAGTCATTTACTAGTTTCAATGTGACTCGAGTCGAGTCAGTGACTCGAGTCATTGTATTATTTCAATGAGTCAAATTATGATACAATTGCTCGAGTCATTTCCTTTTGTGACTCGAGTCATGACTCGTTACAACACTGTCTCAGCCGTGATCTGAAGTTTGCGAAAGGTACACGGAGCTGGCTTACACATTTAACAAAATATTAATTTTGCAACATTAATTTTTAATGTTTTGGGAAATTTCAAAATTCAGGGACATTTTTATAAATAGGGGACACTTTTTAATCGGGCACGGGACGCTGGAATCGGGGACTGTCCCCGAAAATCGGGGACGTCTGCATGGTCACCTTACCGTAGCTGCGCCACTGCCACTAAAATTATATGAAGTTCATTGCGACTGAGAGAAACGAGATCTTAAAAATCTCACTTATTATTCTATTAGGCCTATTCTTCTATAGCCTATGCTACCATATGTAGGGCGCAGCCCCTCCTCCCCGACGGACCGCTCAACTCCCAAATGGCTCCTGTCGGCGCCCTTAAATTTTAGGTCGCCCTTAAATTTTAGGTTTTTACCGTATTGAGGCATAGGTATCTATCTTTACCCACCCTTCGAAGAGCCCCGAATCATTGCATGCTTTGACCAAATTCTCAGGCTCTTCTTATTTTGAAGCGCCCCCACAGGTCATTCTCGCCAGGGGTCTGAAACGTAGCCTACGTCCCCTGGCACCCAGCTAAGAAAAGCTTCTTACTCCCGCGAATGAACACTAGTTTACTTCACCCTTTCATTTGAGACCACACCATGCGCTAAACATTTTGCCGCCATATGGCATATGCTTCTTTGTTCTTTACCGTGGACTTTGAGTTTCGCAATTCCCCTAGGAACATATTCGGAACCTTCCTCATCTATCAGGTTCTTTCATTGCTTGGACTCAGCACCTCTGGATTGAAAAAAAATCGTTCACTAGGATTCCAGCATTTCGAATTTACTTTACGCGCCTTTTTATTTTTCATCCTGTCAAGCATTGGTCCGGCCGATACGGAGTCATTCCGCCTCGCCTCCACATCAGTCGTGTGCTTTAAATATCGCCAATACGGTAAGTAACAGCGCTATTGAAGTTTGCGTTGTTGATGCGAATCGTGTTGTTGCTTCCGTTTACATCGCCGTTGATTGAATTTGCCTTGACTGCAACAGCGCCATTGACTGCTTTCACGTTGTTAACTGCTTTCACGTGTTTACTTACAATCAGTCTGTTGAACGCGAAAAGGTCGTTAACGACATTTAGCTCGCTATTGAAAAGGATTACGCCGTTGTTGCTTCGTATCACGCCGCTGTTAACCACTCGTAACGCGTTTTACTTAAAGTTACGCCGTTATTACCAATACATACCACGTTGTTTCTTAGAATCAGGCCGTTATTACCAACATTTACCACACTGTTGTTGATAATCACGCCGTTATTAACTCAATGTATGCCGCTGCACTAACGATTACACCGTTATTGATGAACTTTGCGTAGTTCGCGTTCCATAGTTTTATGAATGGGTCATTCAATATCGAGCCATTGGACACCCAATTCAAGAGAGCAGTAGCTACATCAATATTTTGAGACAAAACCCCCAAACAGAAGCAGTGGACCAATTAATGATGGCCTCCAAAATCATCCAGTAGCTATGCGATCAAAACGTTCTTCCCAGTCTGTTACACTAACAGAAAGGGAAGCCACTTCTCTGCCACTTTTTCAAAACACTCCACTCTACCTTGGTCAAAGTATCTAATATCATCCTGTTTTCCCACAGACTGAGTCAAGATGGATTTCCTGACACACAAAGCCCTCTTTCTCAAAATAAAAGTCATGTTCATCAGAAATATAGCGTTACGTTGAAACAATGAAATAAGAGAAATTCGCTTTTGTTTCTTTTTGGCTTTTGTACGTAGGTCGGACGTCGCAAAAATAAATTTAAAGTTGCATAACTAAATATCTATATGTTATCTTGTTTTAAAACAAAGCTAAATAAAGGGACCTTTTTTAAATGTATTCAAATATGGAAAATGAGGAAGACGTTCATTTCACTTTTATTTCAACAAAATTTGAGGAAGCTATGATTATTGTCCAACATCTTGTTCTCTTATCTCCTTGTAATCCTGGCAAAAAAGGAAAATATTCAATATGGATTCCAGACGTGTTACATGATCAGTTATAAAAGTCTGCAAAACAGATTTTTCCAGCTAAACATTGGAATCTTTACACACTGCATGGTGTCTGACTATTACAAACATACGAAAAAGAGCTTGTTACGGGATTTTTAGAATTGTACTTTCTTTTCTATGGTATATCAGACACCTAGTAAAAGCTCATCTTGTTACAAGCCCCCTTTCCATGTAAATGCGCTCTGGGATCTTGTCACGACAGGGGCAACCAGCTCTCTTTCAGGTTAAATATATTTTCATTAAATGAAATGTAAACATCTCAAGTTGAATATATTGTAAATAAATGCTCTTGTAAAAATGTTCTCTAATGTGACAATCTGTATAACGTTCGAAAGGTGACTTTGCTTGAAAGAATACGTGGTCAAATACGGGACACGGTTTTGATTAAAGGATTCTTGGTGACTGGAAAATTTTGGATCCTTATAAGAACATTTTTATATCTTTTTAAGTTTGAAGATAATTTATATTTATTTCTCTTGGTTTTGGTTGCAACTTAGAGGAGCTCATGTTAAAGAATGGCTCGTTTGTTATAATGTATACAGGAAAAATTATCAACTTCTATAGGCTCTTTTAAAGGGATATCACGAGTGGAAAGCAACAAGTTACAAGTTTTTACTTGCTGTCAGTGAAGCTTTAAAGCAACCCTGTGTATCTGAAACACTGGAGAAAGGTTTGACGCAGCACAACTTGAATTACGTTATTTTCCTGATTCCAATCTCTGATGACAGGTTTACCCTTGGAATTGTTTCTCAACATTGGTGCAATTGCTCCCCTTTGGTGCACGCAACATCGGTGGTTACCTGTGAAAATTGTGAATATACCTAGGCAACAACACGCTTTTACGTCCCCCCCCCCCCAGAAAAATGTGACTGTGCAAGACAGGCACAATGAAACCTTCACCCTTGGAGAATCATTGACAAGTTTTAAAGAATTAAATTAATATTAATGTGGAACTATTACATATGTGATATTCATTTGGAACTTCGCAATGTCCTCCAGACTTCCTCACTTCGCTTTTAGTTCCGCTGCTATTCATTTAATACATTATTTGTAGTTACAGAACTAGGTAATGACATTTTATATACATATGATATCAACTTTTGTTATTCCCCTCGCGGTGTTTAAACACCTTTTTGACCTTTTAAAACAGAGGTATTTAATGTTTTATCATTCTAACTTTTGTTGAATGTTAGACGCACTTCGTGTCCTAATTCTCCCATCTTCCACTTACTCTCTCTGACTGCGTAATACTTGAATCGGCTTTTCGGCAATAATTTCATTCCTAATCTTGTACCTAGATAAGATTATCACTCTATCTGTCTGATATCGTGTTTCTTCAGAATACTAACATTGATGGCTCCAATACTGATTTTTGAATTGTTTTTTGTACCTATCGTCTACGTATTCTAACGAATGGCCCTACCCTGGGTCGAAGTGACATCAAGCTTCATTTAACTTTTCTTGCTGTTTGGTTGGAATCAGTGGGGACAGATTTCTCTATTAACAGGACTCGCGACCCTACTTCCGCTTAGAATGGGAATCCCTTTAGTCATAATCGGGTAAACAGTTTTGTCACTCTGTTGAACAACCAGGTAAAAGTATGGCAAGCAAATATTTAATTAACAACCTGAAGTACACTTGGTGGTAGATTGTCAGCTTTAGTTAAATATTTTGTCAACATAAGAAAATAGAGCTGTCTTAAAATTTGTAGATCCTCCAAAACACTCGTAGGTATTATCAAATGTGGTCCCCTTAACTACTTGTAAATTTTGCTTGCAAATGTTACAAAATCCATGATCTGTTTAAAAGTAATCAATTCCCCCAAATGTCCCAGCTTGTCCTAGTGAATATGAAATGATACTGTGTTGATTGATGTGTTTCCTACAAAATACCAGGTAGCCGTGCAAATTTCAGAGGGGCACCGTTGTTACGCCAGTGGAAGGGGTGGGGGGGGGGGGGGCTTTTTAAGTACGTAGAAACAGGCACTGACAAACAAAAGGATAATCCCAAACCCAAAGAAAACCCTGACGGATCACGAACACAATGTCAAACAGACTACACACACCACGCAACAAGGAACAAAAGTGTCTTTGTTACTACTGAGATTTAGTACTGCCACTGCAGCCAACCCCAAAACAACACCCCAGCCCAACCACCACAAACAACCCCAAAACAAAGTCCCACAAAGACCACACACCCAAAGGCAACACCACGCCCGAAGGCAACACCACGCCCGAAGGCAACACTACGCCCGAAGGCAACACTACGCCCGAAGGCAACACTACGCCCGAAGGCAACACTACGCCCGAAGGCAACAGCACTCAAAAAGCACCGGGGCAAATACAGGTGCACCTTGCCCAAGGGTGCCCCAGAGGGAGTTGTGACAAAGGGTAACCTCATTACTCCCACGTTTAAACAAACTCCACAACCGGATGCAGTTTAAAGTCCTACCCAGGAAGGGGTAGGGGGATAATTATGTTTGCACGTTGGATGGGGACTGGCATTTGATTTACATCTTTTCTTGAAACAACTGTTTAAAGGGAAACAATTGTACAGCTTTCTAAGCAAGTACAACATTTAGAACACATTTTTCCAAGCATTGTGATACCATTAACAACTAATATAACTCAATATCTTATTTAACACGAATTTTTCAAAAAATTTTTGAACTCACTAAACGCCACTGCGTAGGCAGTCATGATATTGTGAAATTACCCACAATGCAACGGAACTGTGATGTCACACCTGCACCTCGCCGCGGGTTTTACAACAACTGCTTGTGTAGTTTGTAAGCACACACCTACAGTATTCACGGTAACGTCAAAACTATCTTTAATTTTCAAAAAATGTAGCGGTTAAATTTGCCATTAAAATCCAGAAATCTGTACATTACTATCTAATATCATCATACAGCCTTCTTCTTACTTGTTACGTATGATTTTTAACCAGTTAAAAAGTTCGAGAAAATCCTTCACCCTACACTATAAGTGCAGCTCGAAATCCATATTGACTCTATATGGTGTATCACACACATGCATGGTACGGTACTGACCACTGCACTGCATCGCCGTAGTCCGAAGGGATTCGATCATACTTGTCAAAACGTTATAGATTTTTCTAAACTCTCAACAGCCAATCTGCCAATAAAAGTTGTAAAATTCAAAGTAAAATATTCAAACAATACACAGAAGTCTCTTACCAGACAAAATGCGTCTGATTGAAGCTTACTCAACCAAAAAGAAATGCTGCGCCTGTTACCGATAGCTCGAGGCAGCCATGATGGGAACACATCGCGGAGAATGGTTAGGCTTGCTTCCGGCAGACTCAAATACGACTCTCGACTGACATTTCAAGGTGTTGCTGAAAGAATGTGGCCAGTACTCCACCAAATATGCAATAATCGATATCGTACTTCACAGTGTCTACGCAAAATCCTCATTATATGCACTGAATCAGAAAATATCACAAGACTTTCGTCTCGAACGAATGCTTGGCCCTCGCGAACACGTATAGGTGTTTTAAGGAGAATAGTGTTTCCATAAGTTAGACAAAAATTTCCCTCAGTGGATCAGAGTTTCCTTAAAGGGGAATTTTCATGATCCCAGACAGTTCCAATTCTCCCAACTATGCATCTTCTAGCTCCTCCCATAACTGTATGAGGCTCTTCCTTGTGCAAGAATAAACCTGTTTTATGGCTTAAGGCCATGTCCTGGTGAGCACACAAGGCTATAAAATGTGATAAAAGTACTCTCTCTGCCTTGTGTGGAATGTGAGCTACTCTGCATCTTTCAAATTTTCAAACTTTGATGTCAATCAAACAGCAGTCACCAACTGAGAATTTTGATATACATACACTAAAAATATACTTTGGGGTGATGACAGTCTGCCTTTAAGTTTTCATGACTACTACCGAAGAGTTGAATGTTCTTATGGTAACATAAGAGTAAAAACAGATAATCATCATTTACGTATAGAAATCTCTATGAAGAACTATCCAAACACCGCATGAACACAGCCCTTCAGCGTGATATCATGGGCTCGGAAAATGGAACCACTGGAACAGAGTATTCCTTGATAGCACCCTCTTGCAATACTACGAAAAATGAACGGGCAAGAACTATTTAGTATTTTCAGCTGTGGGGCATAAAAATCCCACAGAAGTTTTTGTTATACTTTCTATATTTTTTATGATTTAAAATACATAATTTTGAAATTTTGAACCACCACTCAGAAAAATTAAGAAGGCCTATTTAAATTTATTTGAGCTGGCAACATTTTGCTCTGGAAATCGTGAGGTGCAGGTTGTACGTCAGCAATCAGCTGATATCTAGTCGTCTTCTTTCGAATATGTCTGCGCACATGCCAGCAAGCGAGGGAAATTTGAAATATATTATTCTTAATAAAGGTTTCATGTAAGGTCCACCAGGTAGAGATTATCTGTAGTATTTATATGTATACTACACATATGTAAAGGGTCAAATGGCCACTATAGTTCCCCTTTAAAGAAGATTCCTCCCATGACGGCTAGCGGCTATTAAATTTCTTCCACTCCATGCGCGTCCCCACAGAATGGGTGTATCATAGCATTAATATCTGTAGTTGTTGAAATTTGAGGAGCAGATATTACTGTACTCACCGATTACGAACCAAGGTTGGGGGGAGAAAGCGGAGGAGAAGGATAAGGTGAAAGCCAAGGCGATGTACTTTTATTTAAACAATTAATGTTTTTGGTATAGCATACAAATATATTTCACAAAGTTATAAGTGTAACAGATATCTCTATGGTGTGGTATCTCATACGGTTAAAAAATGTATCACGTGACTTCTCTTTAGCATTGTAAGCTTAATTTAAACGCAACAGCGTACATACATTCAAAGAGGTTGGATCGTCTTCGCTGCTCTAAATAAATTTGTTATTTTCATAAACATATAAGATTGTGAACTGTAAGAAAAAAATTTTCAGTAATCTCAATCATTGCCTCACGTTGCCCCGCAGCAATGGTCTTCCTTCTCATGTCTGAGTGAGGCCCCATGTATCGCGAGTAAGAGATTTTCTGTTTAAATGCTACCCTTACAAAAAATGTGTGGCAAAAGTTCCAATACCACACGTGAAATACTGTGTCGAACTGTGCAAAACTGTGGTGGGGTATGGAGGGGCTTGAAATTTCTGTGAATTTTTGTGTGACAATGTGTGTCATTAACAAACAGTTGACACACTTTTCTAAAATGCCATGCATTGACCAGCATTTTCACAGTTTAGACATGAGGCAATGTGTGGAAAACCAAAAATCACACTTTTACACATGTAACAGGAGGCAAAGTGGGGTAAAGTAGGCAAAGTGTGGAGATGTGTGGAGAAGTGTGGTGCTGAGTAAAGTAAGTTCAATAGTTTGATTTCGTTCTTTGGCCTTGTTTGCCACACTTTGCCCTGGTTTGCCATATGCGTCAACTTGACACAGCTTTCCCCACTTTGACCCAGATTTCAAGGTGTGGCAATCATGCAGGGAAAAGTGTGGTCCTGTGTGTCAGATTGGTTCCAATGTGTCACCACGTATAACCACACTTTTTACTAATGTATTTTCATATGCTCTGCCACACGTGATAACATGTGTTCACATGTGGCATGCCACACTTTTTTTGTAAGGGTAGGATCATAAAATGTATTCGAAATCACAATCAAACTGTGTTTCTTTGTTTCGTTGAAGGATTTGGTTTTATCAAATTTCATAATTTTTCGTCAATATTATATAACACTTGTATAGAAGATACTGTAATTATACCACTTACAATTACCCCCGCCCCCTCCAAGAAAGACTTTGTAAGTTCAATTTTTCTAAACAGAATCCTCTTTATTTAAATGAGAACTCACGCCATACCCTTACGATGGAAGTCACTGATTTCTAAGGTTACCTAAATAGTTCATGTCTACTAAATATATCGACACAAAACTTGTTATTTGTGAGCACATATTTGCGATATCAGTGATAACACTGTTTTCTTGGGTAGTACCAACGTTAACGATATCTGTGATAATTCTAGGTAGCACCAAATTCAAACAAAAATGCAGACAGTTACTGCATTAAAGAACATATTAGTACGTCTTGCCTTCTGACATGTCATGATTACTGCGTATTAATGTCGGACTTTTCTGACAACCTACGTATACCATTTTCCACCGAATAACACCTATGGAACCCCACTAAATACTATTTACAATATAGTAAAAATGAAGATATCATGTGTCTTTTGTTACTCCCTGGTAAGACAAATGGTATTTCTTGCTTAAGAGACACATCAAACTTGTTAAATAACAAATACTATGGTTGTCATTCAACTTATCACTCTTTTTGACTGCAAAATCGAAATAACGTCAATGAAATATTTCCGCTTTTTGACCAACCTAGCACATTCTATGCTGAAAAGTGTGAGTGGGCTGTGCAGAAAATCTAGAAGTTAATAAAGTAATACCTACACACACACACACAAACACACACACACTTAAAGGAAGCTTGAACAGTAGTAAAGTAAAATTCGATTCAATTGAACTGTAGAGTTCATTACTTCACAATTTAAACTTAAGATTTGGGGGCAAATATCTGAGTACTCCTCATGTAGGAAAGCTACACACATAATGCATTTAGTGAAAAGTAAAAATTGCTGCTCTCAGGAGTACTCGACGATCTCAATGTTTCCTCAGTGAAATGTAATTGAGTAAAGTCAAAAGCACATTATGTATCACCAAAAGGTGTAATGTCGTGTCAAACCATACTTATGGAATTTTTAGTAAGGAAATGTCTACAAGGCCTACAACACTGGCAAGTGTAACCTACCATTTATTTGGGTTATTTTCCAAATGTTTATCGTAGATTATGTTCTTCGACTACAAAAACTTGGTAATAGAAATATTTCTCGACAAATAATTAAGTCCCGTTTATCATGCAATATATTTGTAATGGAAAAATTAAGAGTCTGAACTTCGAATGAATGTCTCTATTACTTGCAGTTGTATTCTACAATACGTAGTTGTTTACTTAAAAAGCAGGATATGGTTCTTTCCAACAAAGTGTACCCACTATGACTGACGATTTAATGTTAGTAAGATAACTACTCTTTCATAAGTTGAACTTGAACTTGTTTTCTTTAGAAAGTGAAAATTCAAAGCTGATGTACTACTATCAGTAACTTTATGTTTTTACTTCAGATGGTTGGGAGGTAATATGGTTTCCAAGATATCACCTGGTACCTTCCCATCAGGGGTTAGATTCTTGTAAGTAACGCGAATGTTGCAGTTTTTTGCAATTTAATAAATTTAATTGCAAAAATTTCATAAAAAGATTTCACATTTGCAGCTACGAAGTAAACTTTTTGAGAATACATCCTCTTTACTCTCAAGAAAAGGTGTGATACGTACTTATGCTTAGAGATGTACACGATTTATTATATATATATATATATATATATACATATGTTATATATATATACACATATACTGTGAAAATTGGGGACCGTAGGTGAGTATGAACGGAAAGGAAAATTGGGACAAATGAGGGAAGATAAACGAAAAAGGTATCACAAGAGCAGAACCGAAATAGATATGCACAACTAAGGGAAATATGTCAATTTCACGTTACAGTGTCCTTTAATTTCTTACGTTAATTTAATTCACAGAAAACGTGTTGCCTGTCGTATTTACCTTCTTTTAAATAACTGACTTACAACGCTTTTAACTCTTTAAGTGTGTTAATCTAAAATTAACTTTTTGTGCACAACAAATTTCTTGATTAAACATCGGTTACTGATGTCGATATTATTGCATTATGGTCATTTGAAAAAAAAGTAAATGTAGTCGTAAGTTTCACAGCAATATGGTACTTTGAAGCCTTTAAGTTGAAAAACGTCTGTCTTACAGTAGTCATTTCTAAAATATGCAAGAGACAAACTCTGCGATCACATTAAAAGTCTAATTTCTTGTAACACCGCAAAAAGTGCTTTGTTGCTTCCGTAGCTAACAATTTACCCTGCCACTGAAATTAAACTTCAAACTGGTAGACACAGCCACTTATTGGATTAAATCGTAGAAATAAGCCTTAGATTACACTCTAGACTTTCCAGGGTCCTTCAGTGAGGCCCATATAACTAGTTTCTTATCCGACCTAGAAATATGTATGGTTCCCACACTCTTGAGAAGCTGTTGACGCTCGTGACACAAACTTGTATCAATTGCGACGCTTACATGGTAGTTGAATGATTCAACAAGCCTTCGTCTTTCATCTTCTTGTCGCTTAGTTAGGTATGTTTTGTGACTCATCTAGTTCTTTTGTTTTTCCTTCAGAGATTTATCTCGCAACAGAATCAGTAACCTATCGTCGAATATCTTCCCATCAAAGGTTTCTTTCTTGTGAGTATTATGATTATTACTTCCTTGCTTCAGTTGTCTAGTGTAACAGAGTGTTGCAGAGCAGCCATGGGGAAGGTCATTGAACGACCATAACGTACTTTTCCTTAATCAGGCAGCCTTAAAACTCATGCCCCTACATGCAATGTATAGGGAGATGAAATAATGTACTTCACCTTACACTGGAAGTGAGAAGTGTGTGAGTGTTCAGTGTTTGACAATATGAGCATGTTAGTGTGTGCGTTTGAGTGTGAGAAAAAAGTGTGTAGATCTCAAACTCCTGCTAAACCGTAAAAATTCTGAGGAGGTCCCACATTTTACAAAAAAATATGAATGCGTAATTGATGACTTCATGGGTTAAAGGCCAGAGTCTAAATGTTAGCTTAGCTGAAATTGGCCTTTTTGTCATTATTTACCTATCAGTATGGCATAAAAATCATTAAGCCACATGCTGTGCTGATACCAATTAGAGCAACTTCCAAAATTCCTGGTTTGCATCATAGGTCACAGTTCAGAAGTCGAGGATGTTTTTCTCAATCAAGTACCTATCCTCATATTGGAAAAAGACACTAAGCCACATTATATGTTGACAATAATGAGGACATTTCTGGTCGCTAAAGGTCAATTTTAATGGTCGTTCCTAGATAGTATTGGCCTAAATTTCGCAAACAATGTGTCGCACTCTCCTCCAAAATCGTAAGTCCGATTAAGCACATACATAGTACACAGGTATCTGGGCAAGAAAACTTTTGCATTGCGAAAGTAATGGCGTCATAGATCAACGTTCAGAGGACGAAGTCATGTAAGCTGAAAATGGCTTTTAACAATTATTTGCTAGTCTTTTTTAGAAGTCCTTCAGCGAAATGATATAAAGAGAGCAATAACACAAATTTGGAACCTTCCTTTTGGTTGCTTGGGGACGATGTTAAAGGTCATAATGTACTTCATAGGTCAGATTGACTAACATTTTTCGACAAAAAAGCGTCCTTCTAAGCCATAAGTCCGATCAAGTTCAAAAGAAGTGGATACAAACTTGAATATGCTTCTGCGTAATTGATGACGTCAAGAAGTTGAAAGTTACAGGTCATGTCTATACGATATTGATTTTTGTCATTATTTGCTTAGTTGTGCATTGTAATGGTAAAAAATTATATGATATGGAGAAATTGACTGGAATTTTTTTAAATGGTGACTTTTGGTTGATAAGGGTAGATTGTAATTTCAAACATTGGTCAATTGTCACAATTGGCAATTGGCATAAACTTTACTAAACATGAGTCGACACCTCTTCCTAAACCATAACTAATCAATTTCAAAATTGAAGGACAGGTATCTGACCATGCAACCGCTTTATGCGTAATCGATGACCTAAGTCAAAAGTCAAGAGGTGAACGGTCAAACGAGCTACCACTTTACATAACAAAAGTGGTCATACATATTTTAAAATACTACTGATTAGCTGATGAAGGTGGAGATTAAAATTCCAACGACCTAAAAGTGGTCTTTTTCACTATCTGTTTATCATTTTATTGGGGAAGTTTATTTATCTCAAGATTTTTGGAAAAATTTCCCTTCTTGTTTAATAGGGCTACTTGTGTTATATTCTCTTACAGAACCTTATCCGATAACCTAATTGAAGAAGTCCCTGGCGACGTGTTTCCAGATGACTTGAAACAACTGTGAGTGATGCATGTTCTGGATTGTCTGAATGTCTTTTTTCAAAAGATGTACACTCTGAAAACAGTTGGGTAAAGTTTTACCCAGGTTGTTTACGAATGCCTCCTACTAAACTGTCGGAAAAAAAAACTACCAGAGTTGGTCAAAAAATCATTTGCGTTGGGTATAACTTTCCAAAGCAATGGTTACTTTTGTAACCAACTTGAATATTCTACGCAACAGTTTGGCAGGAGGCATAATGAACAATCCAAGGTAAAAGTTTACCCAGCAGTTTTTAGAGTGTAGGAGCATAAATGGCGGCCAACTTTGGAGGTGGGAACTTTTGATAAATTGATAAACTAGCTCTTGAAGATGCCAACGTTGACTTTCGCTTTGACAAGTAACAATGGCTTTAAGGGCCCATTATCCCTGCACACCTTTTCAAACAATTCTTTTGTCTTGGTAAGGAAATGACGCTTAATGAAAGGTTAAGAATGTTGGTTAATAACAAATCAAAAGTCCAATAAAAGGCCAAATTAACACCAAGAGGAAATAGAGAATTGCTTTTCTTTATTGTTGTATGTTTAAATAATTCCTATTACTAAATAGTCGTATTCTAAACAGAATAGAAGTTTATTTCTGTCGGGAGTATTCATTGAAGAAAAACTGAAACCCCTCATTAAAGCCGAAGTGATTGGTCTTACGTTGGTGAAATTTGCAGAGAGAAAATTATAAAAATCGTTACAGTTGTGTAAGACTCCTGTGTCAGGTAAATAATTTGTATGGGCTTTCTTTTTGCCTTGTGGCCAAGCGGACGAGGAATTGAAAATAGCAATGGTTTAAGGTGTAAACAGACATGCGCAGCAGTGCACTGGTAATGTCGAAAAGAAGATGACTCTGGCATTACAAGCCAAGATTTCTTTTCTCCAGAGGACGGACAACAAATCCAAGGTGTATCATTTCAAGCCTTATCAAAGTGTGAAAATAATGCAAGATGATTATTTATGGTCTAAAATGAAAGTTAAGGCCCTATCACATTAAGTGCGATGTGACGCGATACGATACCATGAAAAAGTTTAAGAAAATACTCAATCCTTTTCACACTTGGCGCAATTCGTTAGTTCGTTAGATCACATGACTAATTGGTGACTGGAATATCGCTGAGAGTAGAAGAAATAAAAAGTCGCTTTGTAGTGTGGCAGGACTGGAGATATTTTTTATCTTGTATCGTATCGGGTCGTTTTGTATCACGCACCGTGTGAAATAGTTTCAAGTGAGCATCACGACAGAAAACATGGCGAATTTGATCATAAAATAGAAGGGCATATTTTTGACCAGCTCTCACTTAAATGCTTAAACGGATGGTTAACCAAAGAAGTCACTGTCTTAAAATTAATATGTAATGGTCCAGCCCAGCTCCAGTCGAAGCTAATTTATAAACGATTTTGGTTTCATTACGTCTTGCCTTGCTTATGAATATCGCAGAGCTACAAATTAATGTTATGGCACGATGCCTTACAAATGTGAAGACAAAGACTGCACTGACAGCTGTAAGGGCTGCTGGTTAACAACATTGTGATTAATTTTTATTGTAGTTTTTGAAATAAATATTCCACCATGAATTGGCATTCAGTAAAAGCGTAAGTTTAAATTACGCAGTGAGTATTAGACCCAAAGGAAATATTTCGTTATGTCATTAGACATCTTATGACTTACTTTAACTAGAAGCTCTACCCACCGTCCTTTAAACGCTCACAAAAATATTGCCTGTATATTTTTTGAAATGTTATGGTTATTCTTTACGACCAACCCCTTCGTTTTGTTTCAACAATATTCATTCCTCCTCTGCAATGCTTCCCTCCTTTCCAATTCGATGACAAAAAAATTTGTGAGCGACACGAGAAAGAGACTTGTGGTGACATTCTCAATACATTCATCTATATGCATGGTTAGTGCTCACATCAATACAAAACTAGAAAACGTAAGAACGAATATCGTCACCATGAATGTCCATGCAGTTGCCTAAGGACATGCTTTAAACACTCATGTCCAGTGACCTTGCCAAACGCTTCTCTCGGCCCTTAATGCAAGCGTTTGCTTCTCTCAGCGCCTTGCTCTGTCACTCTTATAAGAGTGCCGGTTGGCACATAGATATAGGCCTATGTATGGCCCTGTACAGAATTCACTTAGGAAAGAAATCATCTTAAACGTACGTTTCACGTAGACTCCTAGGCAGACATTATCACTTTTGAATATTGCCTTCATAACGAAATCAAATGTGACTTAATGATAAACGAAGACGGACCTTCCGCCCAAAATGGTGACTAGCATTGAGGACAGTTTTGTGTTTTTCTAGCGTCCTTCATGTGTCCTTGATAATTGTTCGTGTAACTTTTTACTCTGTTTCGTTGTCCATATGAGAAGTAAATTTGAACTGAATTAAATTGAAAACAAAATCACTTAAGTTAATCCAGGCAAACGGCAACGATGCAAAGTTAACGATAATCTTTCCACATTTTGGAAAAAATCATATTTACTGTCTCTAACATTTAGGTTCCTGTCATAATGAAATATTCTCTCTAATATTTCTTTTATTTGTAGTATTTCAATTTAATAATTCCTACCAAAGTCCAAGATCAAGTTTCTTTTCCGTCTACATTTTTACCCTTACACAATGATTGTAACTTAGGCCCAAAATATGCTTTATGCGTCGAGAAACAAGGAACGGAGACGAGTCGTGTCCCTCAGGATGTAATGTAGACTGTCGTGTGGACTGGGTAGACAGCTCATTAAACGGATTAACCTTTATGTTTCGACAGGTCGTATAATTGAACGTGATTAATTTATTAAATAAATTTTGATATGCTACTCCTTCCTCACAGTTTTGTTTGCTGTACCCTTGGGGACGTAGCTCCTTTGGGGAGCAGAACTCCTTCTGGAGTTACGTTTGGTTTCGCCTTTTGACTCTTTGCCAGAGAGCCAATGGTACTTTGGAAAAGTTTTTCGATCATCCTTTTGGCTAAAGCACACCCGACTTTTTGGCTAAGATCATGTGTATTTCAGCCAGTTTGGAATAGGGCTACGCATAACTGACCCATGACGCAGAGGTCTTAATTAAGGTCGGAGGTTGGTCATGTTCAGGCAAAAGTTTCCCTTAGGGACGTAGCTCCTTTGAGGAGAAGAAGAACTCTTTTAGGAGTATATTTCTGGTTGTTGCCCTTCGGTTCTTTACCAGAGGGTCGAGGGACGTTGGAAAATGTTAATTAGGCCCTCGTTTTTTGAGGAGTTGACTAAGATTATGTGTAGTATTACCCGATACACATGGCATGTACAGTTTAAACTGATCTGTGTTACAGAAACTGTAACACGTGTTACAGTATTTACTGTACATGCTATGAAAATTGGCTGGTAGTATCTGTTCCTTTCAAGTAGTCTAAAAAGGGCCACTTATGACCCATGATGCAGAGGTACGAGGTTCAAGAGTTTGACCACGTTCAGTCAAAGTGTGTCCTTTAGGGACGTAGTTTCTTTAGGGGGGTAGAACTCTTCTAGGACAAAACTTTGCGTTTGCGCTCTTCGGCTAGAGAGTCGAGGGGACGTTGGGCTTTATTCTCGTTCATCGTAGCTTTAGAACCAGTAGGCTGTATTTAGTGAATTTGTAACTAGTCTTTATATATTGAACATATGGGGCCTGCATAAAATCCGCTGTGACGTTAATTTGTGTGTCTGGGTGGTTTGTTTAGGCGTAGTCTACAGCTTGTATACTCTTAAAGTCGTGGCTCTTCAGGGGCAGTTATAGTAAACTCGTTGGAGTAGTTTTGGAGGTTAGCGATTTCGATAGTCAGTTTGAGAAACTTGTTTCACCGTCTGGTCGTATCCATTTTTAGCACCTAAGAAGCAGGACAGGCCCATGATGTGGAGGTGTAAATTTCAAGAAGTTGGTCGCGTTAAGTGTTCTGTCAGTACAGGGGACATCCATCTCTTAGAGAGCAGTTTGTTCGGAAGTAACGTTTGATTTTCGCCTTTTGGGCTCTTCGTCGAAGAGTCGAGTGGACTTTGAAACCATTATGTTCTTGCCCCTGACTCTTTGTGTTTTCATTGCAGTGAGCTATTCCAAGCCTTCGCCAGCCGGCCTTTGGGGTTTTCAGTAATGTATACTTGAATGGATAGGTAACTTAGTTGCTTGTGATCGGGACAATCGTGATTATCTATCACTTACTTTTGCCATTTGCGTTTGATGTCATGATGTGTACTAATTATCCAATAAATAGCTGCCATCCAGTCTCTAATCACAGTGTGGACTCATTTTGTGCAATTCGTAAATTTCAAAATTTCGAAAACGAGGAAATCACCACCTTGAGCCAAGCTTCATATTGTTCCGATTGGATCTCTTCAAAATTTTAGGTGGAAACATCACGTCCGAACAAGTCTACGTGGATATTTTGTGATCTTTAGAGAACTTTCCAGAAAATTATTGAGGAAGCAGAGTGGGCCAACGTTCGGACCATATGAATATTTTAGCCCTTGTCAACATTTTCCTGGAGCTATGTGGCCTAATGCGTATTTCTGAGCTGCCACGAAAAGGTTAAGTAAACGTCGACGATCTACCAAAGGACTTCCGACTGGTCAAAGTGTGTTTTTGTTTTAGCATGACAACAAAGACCGTTGATTAAGTTAGCGATATCTCACACTTTTTGGAAGGGCTGTTTTGGAACGCCACGTTACTACGCGAGGAAAGCAATATACACCTCTGGCCTTTTCTGTACTACGGTGCCACTTCAATCCCGAGTGAGATAAATATATTCCTATGGACAAGATGTTACTGTTCGTGAAAATCAACAATATATTTGCGCAACAAGGGAAGATTTAATACTGCCACAACAGTGCACTTGGTGCCAATGGGGTAGAAATGGCAAGCCGATTCTAGCACTTACTACGCGTACATTTATAGTTACACCAAACCATAAATCGCCACTCCTTCGAATTCTTAATGTTGCCAAGAGTCAACAAATGTCAGAATCACTCGTATGGCAACTCACCATTACGTTTAAACTACCATTAATAGCATAAGAATGTATTAGCCTTATGTGTCGTGCCTATTTTCACTACCACAGATGATTAAAGTTTGTAACAATATCAAAGTAAGTTACGTGGGACCTTTCCCTCCCTTCTTTTATAGAATATCAAAATAAACCTTCCATAGTAATATCTCTTTTATTTTCTCTAGTAAAACTATCACATTTGACCTTCTTGTGTAAGCAGATATCCTTAATGTTAGACTTCAAGATCCAAAATTGTATTACAGTCGCAGTAAAAACGTACACAGTAAGAAAAACATGTACAAAACTGAAATGAGAATATTTTATACTGATGTGTATGCTAAATTATTTACCTGTGTTGACTTTTCATTTAGACACTTAAAAGGGAACAAGATTTCAAGGATTGCAATCAATACCTTTCCACAGGGATTAACAGAATTGTGAGTACACCTTATAATACGGTTTCCTTCATTTTAAAACTATACTTTGCTCTCAAAGTTAAAAAAAATGACATTTCCAATGAATGAAATGTACTTGTTTATGCAAGCAAAAGATTTTAAGATTAAGGAATGGAATTCACGGGTACCTTCATACACAAATTGTAGAGGTATTCAAGGCTTTAATTTTGAACGGCTATGAGCAGAAAGACATAGAAACGGATAACTCACAAATAAATATACTCCTTGCATGAGGTAAACTACCAGCCTGTCTTGTCTTACGTGTAAAAAGCACTCATGTAAGACAAAGTGTAGATGATGCAAAGAAATTTTCTTTCTAAACTTCATTTGTTAAATACTTTATGTTTGTTGGAAGACTTTTCACCTACAATGGGATTTTGGGTGGTTATCGCCATCGATTAACGACTAAAGCTATACAGACATGTCACCGTCATAGGATTATTTCAGAAAATTCAATACTTTTACAAAACCAAACACATATTAATTAAATAAAGCTACTCATAATAATAAGATTTATGAGAGAGGTATTATCACATTAGACAAAGTAAGAGATTGGAGCTCACCGATTTTTTTAACACCGATTTTTTTACCGGCAGTCCAAAACAAGAGAAAAAATCTGTTGAGATATTGATAATGTTCCCATGTGTCGCTTCCCGTCTTTTGGCAAAAGGCCTGAATACGTCTAGCCTAAACCTCATTTTATACAGTTTAAGGACCTTGTACATTAGAACTGAAACTCAATGTTGCACACTCCCCGGGTACACTTACCCTATATACGTAGGAACTTAAGGATTCGGTACGAAATGTTCCCATGTTCCTCAGCACGGGTAAACAAATTCCTGTCTTTAGTTGTCATACTTAGTAGGCCCTCGATCTAATTTCTTCAAAGCCACTTTTTATGGAGACCTTCTTGACCATGACGGCGAAATTTGTTGCAGACTCTTGATTTTCCTGTACTAATGTTTTCAAATATTTCTGCGCAACAGATAAGTCATATTTCTATTATGTCCCACAATATACAATAACTCTTAAAATTTATCACATTGTAGAAAATAATAAAATTAAGTAAAGTGGCTCTATCTTTTAACCCCTAAAGGGACAGTGTGTTCCAGGCCAATCTATTGTGTTGTGCGTAGATAGGGCGGAAGTTTTGACCACGTTTCAATCGATTTGACAACAAATAAACGTGGAATACATGTCAAGCCGTATTCCTAGGAATATTCTCAAATGAAAGATACAATTTCTAAAACAAAACAAACACAAACAGCTTTGATAGAGGTGCACTTAAGTAGTTTAAGGTAAGGTTTGAGATGAACTTTAACCACATCACCTTCAGTTTTTCCTGCATTATGTTTACTACACTGATAACAAAGAGTAAAGCTATGCCAAACATGCCAAATAATCTTAATAACAAACATTATTGTGGGGACTTTTAGGATTTAAGATGGTCCATTTCAGTTAAAACCAACATATACAAATGTGTTAACTTATACTGCCAAAGATTACAACCGTGTTACTTGTCTAAGCATACCTTTTAGGGTCAAGAGATAAATGCACTATGTGGACCCCGCTTTACTTTTACTATGACTGTAGCCTCCGATAATATTTTAAAAGGTTCAAGTTAAAAAAAAAACCCTCTTGTAACCAACTGCGCACATTAAAATTAAACCTCGTCTCAAGAGGCGTTTTCAGACTTTTCTCATCTGTCAATTACATAGAAGTGCCCATTTTAACATAAAAATCAAACTGTTGACAAAATTCAATCTGCTTACCAAAGCCCTTGGTATTTAGTATCAAAATAATCTCCCCTGTCTGGCTTTGTAAAGTAAGTTGTTGTGTTTCAGTCATGGCTGTACGCAGCGTTGGTCGGTCAGCAGTGGCGGTTGGTCTCCCAGGAACTTTTCAGGGCAAATTTTTTACACCAATCTCTAACTGTCGGACATTTCAAAATGAAGATCGTTTTGATGAAACTTGTTTGTCACGAAAAGTGCAATTTCCGGTAATACAAGGGAACAGCTTAGAAAATGGGGGAGGGGGATTGGACTTGTGATATACTTGGTAAGTATTTCACCAAGCGAATCAATTCCAATATCTCAACAAGGGAAAGACAATGAAGACACTCCAACGTTCAAACCAACTAAGATTAGTTAAATAAACGGTTAACAAGCGGTGTCTTTGTGGACTCAGAGCCGTTTGGACTCTAGATCTAAGTGCTGCGGTGATCTGATCAAATTAGATTGTAAGAGTCGGCGAGGTATAGTGAGAAAGCGTTTGATGCAGCCATGAGTAAATTTAATAAATCAATGGTAGGTTCTGGTCTGTGCACTGTAGTCAATTCAAAATTTAAAATGGATGCTGTAACATACATGAAACGGCAAAAAGGGTGTTCCTTTTAAAAGTAATGAAAGTGGAATTCCTTAGATTTAAAAACATATACTACGATCAAACATTTTTGTTTAGTAAGTGCTAAGAAAATAACAGATTGGTCGTTCTTTTTAACATTGCCTGTTAAAAATTTTAAAGCTTTCTTCTGAAAGACTATTTTAGATAGTTTAGTTTTAATTATAGACCTTGCAAATATATGTTTTGACACCCAGTAGCACAATCAAAGCAGGCTACCCTCTGTCAAAAAGTAAAGTCGGGAAGGCCTTAAAACAAAATAAAATAAGAAGGAAAAACAAGAGCTGAAAGGTGAAAAAAGCGATAAAGAAGGAGAGAGAAATCGATATAAAAGGGGGGAAAATGTGTGAAGAACAAAAATGAAAGAAGTAGTAAGAATAGCTTATTATGGTCAATTTAGCACCCACCACAACAAATGCATTCACTAGCGCGCTTACAAACAGAACAATAAACAAGCAACAAAGAAACAAGAAAGCAAACAGCAGGCACAGGAACCATCAATTAATTGAAAGTTGTAGCAAATAAGTACGTTTCAAGTTTTCATTTGAAGCTGTCGATGAAATGACAGTCCCTAGCATCCTTCGGTGGATTGTTCTGTAGTTGTGCAACAGTAATTGTGCATGATTCATAGAACGTTAATAAACAACTGTATTTGGAACTCGACATAACAACTAAAGCACAATATGTATGAAAGGAGCTGTAATGCAAACTTTATGGAATGAAGATCTTGAATTAATCAAAGTGATTTCTTTTCTTATTCTCAAGGGATCTGAGGGAAAGTGCGACTTTGGATTATGAACGAGAGGTCTTCATGAACCTATCAGCCTTAAAGAGATTGTAAGCAGAATACAACAAATTGCTTAAAAAGAAATCATGACAGATTTAATAGATAGCAAAGACATGTTTACTTCGAAAAAAAAATGTTTTCATTTATCAGCTATGAATGGAATGAGGAAACACAATTTGGAACGTTGTTGTACTGTTTGCAAGAGCAAATAGACGTGCCTCATATTTTATATGTAGTCCGACAGGCAAATTGGATTTCGATTGCAACTACTAGTATATTACTCTTTATCTTAAAACTATTGTCACGCTTTGTCTTTTGTTCAGACTCATCGATAACTACGGAATATGCTGCCTTTTCGATAATGGTACCGACTGTATTGCACCTCCATCGCCGTTTAACACATGCAAGGGTATGTTTCCAAACAATACCCTGCGTATAACTTTGTGGTTTGTTTGCCTGTTTTCAGTCGTGGCAAACCTTGTTGTAATCATTAGTAGAATAAATTCTAAGTTACCAGCCATGCGTAGAATGTTTTCAACAACGGTGAACACTACCCAAAATACTTTGCTCCTTAACCTGGCTGTTGCTGACTTCTTAATGGGAGTGTACCTCCTTGCCATTGGGATAGCTGATGGGAAGTTTGGTGACGAGTATTTTCTGTTTGCTCTAAGTTGGAGGAAAGGAGTACTGTGCAAAATAATTGGATTTATTGGGCTTGTGTCAAACGTTACATCCGTTCTTACTTTAACTTTTGTTAGTATCGAGAGGTTTTTATCTATAGTATTTTCATTCAACATGTACCGGTTTGGATGGAAGTTGACAGTAAAAATATGCGTCACAATATGGGTCGTTGCAATTTCTATGGCACTTACACCAATAATTCTGTCGGAATTTTTCGCTGACATTTTCGGTTTTTCTGATATTTGTTTGGGTTTGCCATTTGTTCCTGTCCCCGAGGCTAAACAAGATCTGCTGAAAGTCTCATACAACCCATACTGGGGTTATTTTAACGTCACTCAGGAAAGAAGCGACGTTAAGGGTATACAGTGGGTGTATTCACAGATTGTGTACATTTACTTCAGCTCTACTTGCGTAATTGTTATCTCATTGTGTTACGTGGCCATGTTCACATCTGCTATTCTGTCTACAGGAATATCGGGACGTCATAGGGATAATAAGCAGGAACTAAAAATGGCGTTAAAGATGTCCATAATTGTTGGAACAGATCTGCTCTGCTGGCTTCCCATCATAATATTAGGAATAGGTTCAGCAGCTGATGTTAGGATTTCAGTTGATTTTTATGTTTGGATTGCTGTATTTGTTATGCCAATAAATTCTGCCCTTAATCCTTTCATTTACACTATTCCCACAATGAAAAGTAGAAAGAAGAATGAACCCTCGTTCATAGCTAAACAGAGGGAACAATAACCTTACACGAGACTTTTCAAAGGAAATGGATTGCAATGCGGTGCATAATTGTAAAGGCCTTTATACTGAATAAACAACTGACCATTTATGAAAAAACAAATCGTTATTCTATTCTGATTAATGAATTTAAAACTACTGCCTTAGTGCATACCTTGCTCTTACCTGAAACATTTGTAAAAAAAGACTTTGTTCATGAGAAATCAATTACTTTATCACCTTAAACTTGTGCATTCATCTTGTACATTTTGCAATGTTGGTTACAACATGAACTAGACTGCTTAATATTTAATACTTTGACCTCTAATCTTGTCGTATATAGTTTGCTATTAAGATAGAAATGGCATATCCTTACCTAACGTTCTTGGAATTAAGTAGTAATCTGAATGCATTTTTTCTGTGCAGGTAGCATGAAGAGGAGAATGAAAATACGTTAGTATTGTAAGAGAGTTCCTCTGGGTACTGAATAAACATGAGCATACCAGTGTAAAATTTGGGTTCCTTAAGAAGTTAAAAAGGCCGCCCCCACTAGGAATATGAAGATTCCAAGTGGGTAAAAGGAATAATCAAGGAAACTGCCGATAAAGAAAACTAACAATTTATTCGTCCAAATCTCCCCTTCGAATTATTCTTGAAAACAAAATTAAGTTATTTTAATAAATGATGGTTAACGAGAATGAATTGAATATTTAATGAAATAATTTATTGAATGAAATGGAAATATGCGAAATACACTAAGAGTAAGATAAGAAATTTGAATAATTTAAGTAGCTTAAGATGAACACTTAAGAATGCTTGTCTAAGATCTTAGACGGAAATTTTACAAACTTAGACTCCGACTCAGATGACCAATGACCTAAACTACTCGGAAAAGCTGGATTTGTAAGTAATAAAACTAAAACTTTTGACTTATCTCCCTTATCTTCTCTTCTTTCTTCTCATTCTTCTGCTCCAATATTCAACTCACACACAATTACAAAATCACTCTCACTACAATCAATCACGACCGAGGATCCTCCGCACACCGATACAACCACTCTGCTCCAATGCCAAAGTCCAAGTCCTCAAAAATAACTTTTTTTGAAGACAAACTGTACTTACGCAAAACTCAAATCATAATAAATAGTACGCATAGAGTGAACGGGGAATCCCCAGGAAAGTCCTGTGACGTAACGCTGAGTCAGTATGACATCATAGACAATTTACAGCAGTAACGTTAGTCCCAATTAATAACAACGCAGTAGTTACTACAAGCGGTGCGCGCATTCAATAGACAATAGCAAGACGTCAGTTCGCAGCCGTTTCGCGCAGCAAGACATATTTTCCGCGCGAGGTTACCCAGGCGCGCAAACAGACACAACCAACCGCCAAAGGAGCTACCTTTAATAGGAATGGTAAGAAGAATGTGACAGCGATCCAGGCAATAAAAGTAAGCCATAACATTAGGCTTATTAGATACTTAATACTAGTTCCAACACGTCCTAGCCTAAGCTTTATCCATACTATGTAGAGTGCACAAACACGCTAATCCTACAATATAAGAATTACATGCTATGCTCAGACCTGGCTAATCACACTCCTCCCACCTGAATTCCAGACTTCTCCTGAAGTCGCAAAAATTTATACATATACATACGTCTTTATCAGTAATATTAAAAGTAATAAATCGATAAATAAGAAAATATAAGAAAAATCTTTTTCAAATAAATAAATCCCATGTGTTCAACTTGTAGTTTCTAGCCGGCACAATGGTCTTTAAGCTACTCAATGTCCATACCTTTCTGGAGCTCTGCCAAAATTTGTTCTACTTGACCTTCTCAGAGGTACGAGCTCATAATCCTTTCGGCTTAGTGGTTTGCTATACCCACAGACAGGGATATATTGAATCGGACCATTACCCTGTAACTGAGTAATGCATTCATGTTGCTTAACATTATTGCCTTGAACAGTTGGAAAGGGACAGGGTTTCATCTCGTCCCGATGCAGGGTCCTTTCTCTCCCCTCACCACTTTCAGGTGCTAGCACATATACTGGGATCTCAGGGTTTGGCTGATTGATAACTATATACGTATGGCGTTCCCACTTGTCCTTGATCTTGTTTCTTCCTCTAACGCCCCTGTTTCTCACCAGAACTCTTTCACCAGGTACTAAAGGTGATGTCTTGGCATTTCGGTCATACATTTGTTTCTGTTGTTCCCCGGTCACCTCTAAATTGTTACTGACTTGTGCATAGGCTAGGGTATAGTTTTTGTAATGTCTCCGTACCCATTCATCATAAATGTCTATTTTCTTCTCAGGTTCACTCCTTTCTGGTGCGATGAAATCTACCGGAAGTCTTGCATGCCGTCCAAACATCAGGAAGAAAGGGCTAAAACCAGTAGAGGAATGGATTGCATTGTTGTAGGCATGAACAAGTTCTGGAAGGTATTCCGGCCATGCACACTTACACTCTGGTCGAAATGTCCCTATAAGGTTTAGTAGTGTCCTGTTCATTCGTTCACACTGACCGTTCCCAGCAGGGTGATATGGTGTGGTATGGCTTTTTCGAATACCATATAGTCTACACAGCTCAATTATAACTCCTGCTTCAAAGTTACGACCTTGGTCACTCAGAATTCTAGCTGGGCAACCGTAATGTTGGATGAAATTGCTCCATAATACCCTCGCTGTAGTGTGTGCTGTCATATCCCTGGTTGGTACTGCTATGGCATATTTCGTGAATAAATCTGTCATTACTAAAATGTGCTCATAACCATTTCTTGATCTCTCTATGGTCAAAAAGTCCATGGCCAGAACCTGTAGCGGGGCGGATGTTTTAATCTTTACTAACGGTTGCTTTGTTGTTGGACCTGACATTTTTCTAAGTGCACATCTTTCACATCTTATACACCAGTCTTTAACATCCCTTACCAATGTAGGCCAGAAGAACCTGCGTCGTGCAGCAGCAATTGTCTTTTCATAACCAAAGTGACCTGCCTTGTTGTGAAGTTCAGTCAAAACATCATGTATCAGCTCTTGAGGTAACACCAACTGTGAAACTGGTTCAGCATCAAAATTATCCTGAACAACCCTCCACATTATTCCGTCTTTCAAAGTTAGTTTTGGCCATTCCTTATGAAGACGATGTGTAGGTTTTGTCCACATTTGCATTTCCTCCTTGACCGGTTGCTTCTCCCCCTCTATCAATTTCCATATTGGTGCAATAATTGTGTCCTGTTTCTGCATTTGTCCTACTTTCTCGTTTGTCAAACCCGGGACTGTCGGCATCCCTTGGTTTATGATTTCACAATTCTTGTCATCAGTAGTTTCCACGATTCGGCTTGTAAATGCATTACAACATGCCTTTACCACATTACATGTTACTTTGTGTAATTCAGCTGTCTTTCTAGAAAGACCATCAGCATTGCCATTGTCTCTACCCGGCCGGTAAATGATCTCGAAGTCATAGCTGGCAAGCTTGGCAACCCATCTTTGTTCTGTTGCACCTAGTTGAGCTGATGAAAGATGGATCAACGGATTGTGATCTGTATACACTACAAATCTGGCATCGGTCAAGTAAGTTTTAAACTTCACGGTAATTGCCCATATTAATGCTAGGAGCTCAATTTTAAATGACGAGTAGTTACAGTCATTTTTTTCTGCGGGCCGCAAAGTTCTGCTGGCATAAGCAACCACTCTCTCTTTACCATCCTGTTCTTGAGAGAGTACCGCTCCTAATCCTTGACTGCTTGCATCAGTGTATACAACAAACGGCTTGGTGTAGTCTGGGTAAGCTAGAATTGGAGGTGAGGTCAACAACTCCTTAAGTTTGGTGAAGGCTTCTTCTTGCTCTTTTCTGGATCTGTGGATACCCCTTTATTTGATACCACATGTCCAAGGTACCTGACTTCTTCCCTAAACAGGTGGCACTTTGATGGTCGCAATTTCAAACCATGTTGGTATAACCTATCAAACACCATCTGAAGCCTATTTAGATGACTATCAAAGTCCTCCGAAAATACGATTACATTATCGATGTATATTAGGAGCGTATCATAATTAAGATCCCCAAGACAGCTTTGCATGTGCCTTTGGAAAGTCACCGGAGCATTTGTAAGGCCAAAGGGCATTCTGGTCCATTCAAATAATCCCATTGGTGTTGTGAACGCTGTTTTCTCCTGATCCTCAGGAGACATTCCAATTTGCCAATAACCGCTAGCTAAGTCTAACGTGGAAAAGTATTTAGCTTTACCCAGTGCGTCCAGTGATTCTTCTATTCGAGGTAAGGGATGGGCATCTTTGTGTGTTACTTTATTCAGTTTACGATAGTCCACGCATAACCTTAAGGATCCACATCTCTTTCTTACCAACACTATCGGGGATGCCCAAGGACTATGGCTTTCCTTGATCACACCCTGTTTACGTAAGTCATCTAAGTGTTGTTTGACTTCTTGAAACATCTGTGGTGGAATTCTGCTATGTCGTTGTCTGATTGGTGCCGAATCACCTGTTGGTATACTATGTTGTACTGTTGTTGCATGTCCAAGATCCATATCACCGTTCGAAAAGACTCTGCTATTGTTTCTAACTAGTTCATGTACTGTTTCTTTCTGTGACTATGTCAAGTTCGTGTTATCTAAGTCCAAAAGTTCCTTATTCACATCTTCTGTGTCTCTCACCTGGGTTTGATTAATGTTTATTTCCAAAACTTCCTCATCTTCAGCTACTATTTTCAATTCAGATTCCTCTACAACAACATCGCTGATCTGTGACAGAGTGCCTAATCTTGTTGTACGGTAAATTTTAACTGGGTATGGGTTCAAGTTGATTATCCGTACTGGCACTCTCCCTTGTCTCACGTTTACTAAGGTTCTGGCAATCATTACATTCTTAGGTAGCTCACTGTTTCCATGCATTGGTTCGATCAACACCTCATAATTCATCCCGTTCGGACCATTTCTGCATCTTCCAGTAACCAACATTTCATGTCGGGCAGGTATGGTTATTGGACGTCCCATACGTGGAGCCATGCGTACGAAACCCATGGTAACGAACTTAGAGAGATCTTCGATTTCATGAAAAATTTGGAAAGCTCCAGTACTGGTCATTTTCAAATTTTCCAGCTAAATACCAATGTAAATCTTTCCTCGAGATTCGGTACATCCATGAAAATACCTGTACCGAATCGGGGTAGTTGAAAATATTCAAGACGTGTAACCATGCTGCTGCATGTCACTTATTGCTAGCTTTAGAAAACATTTTAACAATTTTTTACCTTTTTGAAACATGGAAAGATCAAAACAATTTCTCTGTGAGAACTAATTTGCAAATCCCTGTTACTTATTCAAATATTTCTACAAATCCTACCAAATACTGGTATGCCTTTATTTTGACATCATCGTTGTCAAAGTGCGTTGAATTATACAGAATACTCTTTAATACTCTATAACCGTTTTCACAAGCTCACAGCGTAGTACTACTTTCATTTCAAAGGCTGTTTAAGCTCCTCGGTGATTTTAGATACAAGAAACAACTTGAATCGATTTTTTTCACTGAAAAATATCCAACATATCCCGGATTTATTTTTTAAATTTTATAGGCTTGCCCCTGGAAGTCTGTCGACAGAAGAATTTGCTTAAAAATTGATTTAGCGTTAATTATCAAAACGTTTCAGTAGTTCTGAAAAACAAACATAAAGAACGAAAAAGATTTCCAAAGCAATATTACATAAAAAGTTTTTGAGTTACAGTTGTTAAGCTTTAAATTTTACAGTGCTATTTTTTCTATCCCGGAGCATACTTTACAAGAGCGTCCTGAAGTGAAACTCAAGTTAATACTTTGAAGTTGAAATTCTGAAGAGAAGTTGGCAAAGAAACGTGACTTCACAATTAGATGACTAAGTAATCTACAAGTTTTCGATCCTACAAAATGTTTTGATTGTTTATTAAAGTACATTGTAATTATTGTAATTTGCTAGAGGTTTGTTCAGGCATTGGGTACCCCTTGCTGGTAAATGCAACAGTGCTAAAAAGACTGTAATAGGAGTAAGTTTGCAAATGTTCGAGAACATAGAAGCACTGAGCTACTACCTGGAGCATTAGCTCCATGATAGAAGTTAATACACTACAAAACTGATTTATTGCCAGTCGGCTACACCAGGGAGTTGTTATTTAGAAGGAGATAAAGCGGTAGCTCTCTCCTTTGTAACCACCTTTTTGTCGCCAAGGTCACTTGCTGGGTATAGCACTTGAAGATACAATACAATGAAATTAAAGCTATTGTTAGTTTCAACAAAAGCGTCGTCTGCTACGTTTATATGCTACGTTTATACGCTAAAGCATTGTCAGTCGCTTTCCTTGAAAATTAATTTGCAGCTCCCAATGTAATCCAACGCTTATCACGATAGGCTAGTTTAATCTTACGGAACATGTTGATCATACACTTACCATTCGGAACGTGACTGTGAAATTTTGCGTTAATATAATCGTAAAACAAATTATAGTCTTACACTTCTTTTTACTCGTTTACTTATTGTGCCAGTATCAGACCTTGTTATAACTTAGTCTTTCTAGACGCCTTAGGAATTAGCAGTAGTTTGATTTATAAGACAATGTTTCTGACTTAACTTTCGGTAACAACCTTCGGATCAAGGTGTTGTTCCTCCTATATTCCATTCATACGGAAAAACGTGCATATAAGGTTAACTTGGGTATCATGTTTCAATTGAAAAGGATCAGACAAAAGAAGTGGGTACCCTGAGGTCTAATAATCACTCATGAATTGAAACTAGATAAAAGATGAGTTAGATTTAATCAGATTAACATATATTAAAATTTCCGATGTGTCTCCTTCTGTGTAAAATCCATCTCAATATGCAAAGTTACTTAATGTTTGTGATATTTTACGGAAAGACGAACGGGGCTGAATTTGAAGGGATGAAGATTAAAACTATTAAATTCAAAGCAAAGTACACGGCTGTAAGAGGGAGGGGTGTCTCGGGACCTCTCCATGAAAATGCTGAAATGTGAACTCTGAAATACACAATTTTCCGGCATCTAGCAATCAAGAGGAAAACAGAAAGAGACGGAATACTTCATACTATCGGAAATTATTGGGTGACAGCTCTGCAGTAGCCAGTAGTTAAGATCGTATTAGCTTCGGAAAGGCCAAACCAGAACTTTTGGACTTCTAGGGTACTTTTTCCAGAAACACAAAGTTCAAAGTTAATTTGATAAATGTTATTTCCTAGCATCTGGAATTTAATATAAGTATTGGAACAAACATTTTATGGGAGTGTAAATTATTGTACTGCGTAAGATTAACAAACAAAATCTTTTGGAAAAGCTGGACGGTTACTTTGATCGTGACGAATGTACTTTTTAAAATTATTATTAAAAGCTGCTCTGCCCACAGAACTCATGTACTCCAATGCGATTTTCACAAAGGTACATGTTTTGTTTATGGATCTGTTTACTTTCAACGAGGGTTCTTTTTGAATGTGTTGAGAAAAAAACTTCCCACTAAAAATTTAATGGGGGTGATTTTGAGGTCGGCAGGAGCTATTCTTTTGATAATGATGATAATTATTTTGGACGGGAGGAGGCCGGTATCTTTATCAACTGGTATCTATTGCAAATGTCAGTCTTTTATGGGCGATTTCTGCTGCTGTGAGGGTGAATCGCCCGTTGCCAAGGCATTTAATACGCTGTTTTCCACCCCTCTTGAGGAGCAATGATAACTGAGGTTCAACATTACGTCAGAGCCTCAATACCTCCGAGATCATATGGAACTACCCGTATAAGGGTTTGAGTAGATAATAACCACCTTCTGAGTATTTTTTATCCCAGCCTCAAAAAGGCGCATGAGAAAAGTACGTTAAAAGATCTTAAAAACTGCGCAAATGGTTTGAGCCCAGCGGTAGGGCTATGGAATTAGAGCTCCGCAACTGCATGGACTGATTACCAGGTACAATGGGTGGGGACTGGATTCCATAGTACCGTATCTGTTAACCTAGTAGGCATGCATATCGTATGTGACCTTGCCACGTATGTAAAGTATTGGCTTGTTCAACGTGAAATTGTCAGACTCGTGGAAAGAATGACCTTTTGAATTTGCTTTTTAAAAGTTTATGTATTACATTTTATACTGCCTGTAAACTACTACAAGAATGTGTTTAAACAATACAATTTACATCTTTGTTTTAAAGAAGGATTTGTCATTAGTTTTAATCGTAAACTGAAACTGGTATCATTTTTTTTTCAAAGATAGTTGCATGGTAATTTACATTGTGTGTGATGAGACCGTAGAATAGGGTGTGCTGACTTGTTCAACTTAAAAATGAGACTCCGTGTCTGGTCTAGTGGTAGAGCATCCGCCTCTCACGCGGGAGGCCCGGGTTCGATTCCCAGGTCGAGTCATACCAAAGACTTTAAAATTGGAACCTACTGCCGTTGTGCTTAATGCTCAGCATGAGCAATGGAGTAAGTGAGAACAATCCAGTGCCCCATAACTGGAAAAAAGATAAAACCACGAGGTTATAAGTTGAGGCGTTAAACCCTATCTAACTATCAACTTAAAATGAAAACTCGTAAAGCGTCATAGTGGAAAAAGAAGTATCTTGTAAATTTAAATGTTTAAATTTAAGTATTTGATTACGTTAAAAGACTATGTAAACTTAATATGTGATTGTAGCTTGCAAGATTACTTAAGTAGGTCTTACTTGTCAAGATCCTTGCAAGTGAGTTCGATTTGAAAGTCTATCGCCTTGTGGGTGTAATTTTTGGTATGTACATTGTTTATGATCTAAGTGTGTAGTGTGGTCACTTACATCATGTGAAAATTTAAAATATGGAGAAGTAATCAAAGAATCTTTTTGCAGTTCTACACTTTCTTCTTTCTTAAGTAAATGTTAAATGTTTAAAGTCTGCATGCATGTTTGATGGGAAAAAATGAAGTGCCAGAAGATCATATACGGACGTGTGGAATCAAGAGAAAGAAGTTGTGAGGGAAACAGCCTTTAAGTGGAAATGTCCGTGTCTTTGATACCCACTGTCCTACAAAGATCACACTATGTTATTCCTTTTCTCTTGGTTTAGTATCGACGAATAATGTTTGTAATGAAGAGAAATAATTTCTGATGTTGGTTTTGTTCGTCCGTTTTAAGTATTTATTACGTCGCTCGTAGAGATTCAATCGTATTAAAAACGAAAGCTACCTGCTTCCTGCTTTACAGGTTGACTTGACAGGTTAATGCTCTTACACCATTCGGAGTTTTTTTTCCTAAAGCTAGACCTGTCTATGGGTCAAATGCAAAACCTCTGCTATTCGGGGAGATTAAATAAGACGTCCTCATACCATCTTAGTGTTCTGCAAAGTTGATGCGTAACACGTATGAATGGGAAATACGATACATCTGTAAGAAATAAGTATTTCGTAAGCATACTGCTTTGCTTGCTGAGGGGGGAAAATGTCATAAGCATATTTTCTCGTTGCAAGGTCAAGATGGGGATTACAAAATATCATATGGAAACTACCTTCAATTGAAAGACATACAAAGAAAATCCCCAAAAGTTTACACAAGCCAAACAACAGTATGATCATAGACGGGCTGAAAATGCAGCTTAATCAATTCGAACAGAATACATGCTTTATGTTGGCGAAATATACTCTAAGGAGAAGATGTAGTCAAAATTTCGAAAAACACATGTTCAGCCAGCCCGACGCTTCCCCAAAAGACAATGGCTTATATGTGGGTTAACAACAGTATTAATACTGACAAAGTAACGAATAAGCATATGAATGTGTGGCTTAGTGACAAATTTGTTATACTTGTTAGTAGGGAGACGAGTTTAAAAGACTGGAAAAAGACAGTACTGCTTTGTTGAACAGTTAAACTCGATTATGATAACTTGTCATGGTAAAGATGTGTTACCGTAAAGGTATGGTAAGACAACTCACATGTGGTTTACAAGAATGTCTCTTTTAGGTGTGTTTGGGATCTTCTGGTGCTTTAAAAAACATAGATGTTTTGTGTTTAATAGATGTTTGAAAAATAGGATGATGTTGCTCATTTCCTTTTTCTGTTTGTCACTGTATTGTAGGTGGAATGGAAAGTCAATGGCGCCGAAAGATAGGAGCCACACAGCTACTTAAAATGCTGTGCTCCTTCATGCCTATTAACCAAGGTGTTTACAAAAGTTTAAGCTGGTCTAATTGTCGGAGAATTACTTCGAACCTGAGAGAGTTGGAACAGCCAAAAGTGCTTGGTTAGTTTAAGAGCAAAAACATGAAGCATTTACCGATCCCTAACAGACATTGGTGGTTCCGTGCTACATAGACCAAAGAAATATTATTTAGACCATTTTCGTATGTTGGAGGGATCAAGAAGCGACTTTACAATACGATGTATACAAAGTTGCGAACAATGGTAAATATAATTATCCCCGTAGGACGTTGAATGCTCACTGAAAAAGACAAAAAATATCTCTTGTTGCCTAACTCCCGGGCTACCATTCAGTCAATTTGATAATCTTTGGGCCAGTGGTATAAAAGTTAATGTGTCTGGGGAAAGGGTTTTTGTTTACCATAGTGATCCGGTTCGCACACGTGACAAAGCCCGTAACCAAGGGGGAGGGGCAAGCGGCCCTCTGGAAAAAATCCCCTCTAGAAGATAAAAATTACCATTGACTTAGTGCATTTGAGTATGTCTCGCCCTACCAGAAAAAAAAAACGAAAGCTTCCTCTCCCCTTCAGTACCTTTTCAGGCTATGGGCCTGCACGTGGCATGTATACGTCTCAGAAACAGACCTAATGGAATTAATCTGTATAAAGCCAGTGGATAAAAGTTTTCATTATGGGAAACAATTTAAGTTGAAATGGCCCAACGGGACTAAAGGCACAGCAGGAACGCAGCGAGCCTTTTAGGCGTGAATTATTTTACTATTTGAAAATGACAATAAATCTGCACTAAGCAGACTACAATATCTGAATATGTGTGCTTTTGTGCAATAAAAGTTGTGTTAAAAGCAGAGGATTAAATGATGCAAGGTAATTGTGGGTTGGGAGGGTAGATATTGGTAAAGGATTTAAATTGCACACGAATACTTCACAAACTGTTCAAAAAGAATTGGTAATGACGCAACTAACAACGATGTGCCCGCTTAGCACTCCTTAAATAGCATTTCAAAGAGCTGTATAGACCAGTGGCTCTTAACCGGTGGGTATTTACCCCAGGGGGTAATTTTGGTATCTCAGATGGGTAATTACTGATCGCAGATCCTGTCCAGTATCTTCTTTTAATTATTCCAGTTCTGTAAGATTACTGCTGAGTCAGACGATCTGACATTGTGGTGAATGTAAGTACTGAACTATATTACGATAACGGTACCATGATTAACTAAAATTCATTAAGGACCCCTTTTTGGAACAGTAAAGGATTATATATTAGGAATTTGTCTCCAACGTAAAGTTAGGGTACCTTAGAAAAACAGGTTACGTTCTGTTTTTCAGAGATATTGGGCATGTTCTTTCAGAGTCATCGAATTATTATCAGGTTATGACCATAATTCATTTAAGTCTTTAAGGTCATTTTTATTGTCCACATGTATTCTTTTTGCTGTGGATGTTATTTATGGAGAAAACCACTTTTGGTATATTTAAGGAGGGGGAATATATATGATGGCTGATTGGATGGGGGAATGGGACGAAAAAGGTTAAGAACCACTGGTATAGACTGTTGTATTTCATCTTTTCTTACAAAGTCATCCAAGTTTTGGCAAGGCTGTCGAGGGCACATAAGACACCGAGGTAAACTAGTGAGTAAATTCGTCAATGGAGCTACTAACGGTGGTGTGCTACCATAAGCTGGCATTTAAAAAAAAAAAAGACAGCTAAGTGGAATGGCTGCTAGGGGTGTGCTCAGAAAAGAAATATTTCAGGACACTTCAGATAAGTAATTTGCCATGCACAATTGAAAAGTTATCCAATTGATATCCAAAATTGTGGGATGCAACTCCTACCCCCGGAGTTTTCGCCTATGCGCGGTTTCGTAAACGGTAGCCTATGAAGAAAGCAGGAAACTGGCCTTATTAATGCGACACCCTCTTCTTCAACTGTGTTGGCACGAATACTGTTACACCTCTTTAACAGACAAAAAATCACTGGCGCTTATCAATTCAACATTAACACTTTTCCCCTTTAAAACATTTGTTTAATGCATTTCGAGGGGATCATGAAAGATCCATACTTTTTCTGTACTCTCGCACTGGAACGTACGATATAAAGATCAAAACGGGATGACGTACATCACACTGCTGGTTGCTACGTAGTAGCCATCATCATGGCCATACGGGCCGGGGGCTGGGGGAGGCCGCCCCCAAATGTCAGAAACCTGACTGAATCGGGCAGATATTTTTCTCTCAGTCGGGCGGAAAATTGGGCAGTTAAATCAGGTCTGGAGTTGGGCAAAAGTCACCGCCCTCAATGAGAAAAAAAGTCCCGTACGGCCACGGCCATCTCATTTGTATGAGATGCTGCAGTCATCTGAAAGAATATCACCCTAGTATTATTTAAGTATATACTACAAAAACTTTTAGCATTACTAACCATTCAATCTCACTGTGACATAAGCTTCTCGCCCCCCCCCCCCAAAAAAAAAACTTTCACAACAGTTTAATTGCTATCATTTCAAAATTTGAAAACTTGGATGAACAAATTATTCACGGCCTACAAAGCAGTGAATTTCTTTCTCTGATAAACTAAGAAAAAGTTACCTAACAACCTTATTTTAAATTGCCTATCTAGTTATCTAGCCTATAACTATAAATTTATCCATACTTATAGTCTAAGAGGATTGAAAATCTCTGAAACACAACTTTAGAAATGTTTAGGTTTTTTAAACACATGGGGAACCACTTCCATTGCCAGCTTCAAACAAAGCAAGTGAATACTACAATCACATTAAATACAATAAAACTCATAGTCTCTTGATGTGGCTTCCGTTTACCCTTTCGACTGAGGCAGAGGCCACGAGTCACCCCTACGATTCCTCCGCCCCTCCCTTAACTGCACCACTGAAAATCAAATCTACAGAACTTTCGTTGCCAGCAAGGAGTCTAATCTGAAGGGGAAAATGAAGCCTGCAGGCCAAGTTCCCATTCTCACCAGAGAAAATCTGACACCCCCTAAATGGAGTTAGGGTCTTCAAGGAGAATGGCACCTATAACGTTGTCGGTAGAACAGGGAGCTGTAAGAAAACCTCGCAAACACCCTTGCGGCTGTCTGTATGCTTATAAAGTAAAATCGTTCGCTCTCTGTGCCAAAGAAAATCCAGTTTTGTGAGATGGGTTTTTGTCTTTCACACAGACTTACCTGAATGCATTTCAGAGACAGTTCTTCGGATTACAATTCAGGTGAACCTTTCCCCTGTCCCTGTCTATACACATAAGTTTAATTCACCATTTCTTAAATTACATTGGATGGCTGGGTTGCTCATACAACAAAACCTACCATCTATTGTTAACCTTTGTTGTAAAATTTTTAACGTGACACCATATTTGCTAACTTGGCCATGTGGGGGAGGAGGGGGTAAACGTACGATTTTGCTTTTCTCACAGGGAGGGTCGGCGAAATGTGTTGGAAGTTGGGTGACGTGGGTAAGGAACTTCAAACTATCTGTATGCTTAATTTAATTGTGAATACACATATTATTTAAACATACTTATATTCGTATACCCATATGTATATGTAGACGTATACGTAAATGTATGAAGTAAAGTGCAGTAAATACCAGTTCTGCAACTGATCCCGAAACTTTGCTAATTTGCCTGTTTTCTACGCAAGTGGGGACTAAACTAACGGTATCGTAGGCGACGGTGATTTTTAACAGATATATTTGAATATATCTGAGGAAAAGTCTTTTTTGAATTCCATTTTTGATCAGTTATTGAGGCAAAGAAGGGCGGACTGAGTACTTGATAGGTAGGTTACAGTTACTGGGACAGTTAAGGCTTACATCAGTGACATGGACTAATGGCCCCCTATAGGCTGGGGGTTGTAGAATATGCTCGCGATATTCCCCGCCTGTAGTAAGAGGCGACTGAAGAGGAGGACTTGCACTGTATTTGAACAATATTTGACACCGAACTTGAACCGTTTTTATCTAGTTGACACTATAAACACATTCGTGTTGGTGTGTCGTTAAATCTTTACTGACTGACAATTAAAATAGGTAGGCGGTAGCATTATCTGATACTACGTAGACAGTCCCTTGTGTTAAACGTTTTTCAGAACAAGTGCTCTTAACGGACATTGCGTCTTTTAAGTAGACTAATGGCATCTATGTGCTGTTGGATTACATTAAAGACCGCAGATGCTTTGTAGCTCTGCTATAATAGGTTTTTTTACCTTTAACTAGACATGTTTCTGCTCTTGGTTTTAGATTTTGAGCTTCATCAGTAGTAGGACTTTTTAGTTCGTCCGACCTGGTCTTGATTCAAAATAAAAAGAAGATGCTCTTTTAGAGCGCCTCGATAAAAGCATCGAGATAGCAGTTTCAACCTCGTGACTTGTTTCCAGTTCAACGTTACTTTCCAGTCTAGATTTAACTAGATAAACTTTAGGGTTGGACGCCCTTTTCTAGGCTAGTAACGGTGGTTTTGGAAAACTTTGACACAATATCCCTGACAGCACACAGCACAGGAGCCCCGCTAGGCCAATGCAAAAGTAACCGTTGACAACGGCCACCAAAACATCAGCCCACCGCAACGCAAAGCACTGTGCTCCATCTGGAAATCGGGTGTCCCGATAATGCGTGCCAATGTCACAGCCGAGTTTCCTAAGCTCTGTGCAGAGTCTATCGTATCCTCATTCTTAAAAAATAATGAGTCCTTTTAGGGCTCTGAGGATTGATATTCTGTTGTTTTAATGGGGGTAGCCATGAAGTAAAAGCCCCCACAGAGCTGTTTTCTCTGTGTCCGACTGTATCGGAGAGGTTTTTAGTGAAATGTTCGGTTTGTTCCGCCTTCAGACTATTTCCGGTAGTTTTAAATCGGCCTTTCATGGCCGTACACTTCCTTTGAACTCTTTGAGATCTTACACGAAGTTTTTTCCTTTTTCCAGGGATCTCGAAAACTTCCTACTTTTCGTAGAAGAAGGGATATTTTATTTCAGTATCCTATTATACCATTTTTCGCCTTTTACAGCGGGTGATGCTTTTAGCAGGTTGGCAAGGATTACCTGTAGAGCCTTCTAAGTAGGTTTTGTGTTTACCAAAATTACTCTTTCGAGAGTGCTGTTTGAAGATTTTTAGTCTTCAAGAGTTTCTGAGATACCTTCTGTTATTAGGCTAGCTCAGAACTGAGAGGTGACAGCAGGACGAGGTTCTAATAAAGCCTTTGCGGCCAGTGTTTATAAACAGAATCCCGTGTGAGCCAATCAGAGAAAGGCAACGGGATGCATCCGGTGTGTGTAGCCACGCTGCTCTAATTTTGAATTTTGAAATTTGGAGGTCGCGGGGAAAGCGACCATTCACAAGAGAGCAGCGTTACACATGCGCGGAAGCTATGTCTTGGAACCTGATCGGAAATTTGTAGAAAGGAAAGGAAGATCTCAAAGAGCGGGGTAGTATAAATACCGCACACTTTTAGTGTATCTAATGAACGACTTAAACGAGGACTAAAACAAGTACCATCCGTCGGCACTGTTTTTCCGGTGTGTTAACTGGAAAAGTGTCCGTTCGCCACTAGGTTGTTCCTTATTTCCTATTTTGGATAGGAAAAGAAGTGATATACAGGTGTCACGAAGCAAAATGTTTTGGCTATGAAGTATCTTTGTACTTTTGAAAGAAAAGACCGCAATACAGTTGTGGTGTATTGCTAGGCAAGGTTTTAAAACCTACTTATAATCATAGAGACTTCTGAGAGCCCACATTTTTGAAAGAAATGTATCCTTGTTCTCGATGATTTTGAATAAGATCGAGATATGCCTTCAAAGAAGCCTCGAAAATTCCGGCTAACGGGAGAGGAATAGTTGAAGCAGAGTAAGTCCTATAAAGGAGTTGAGGAACATTGATGAGCGGGTTTACTTGAAACCAAGTTTTACACCTTTATGGAATTGACGTAGAAGCAACCGACAGAGGGCGCCTTTGCTATAGGGCCGTAAGTTTAACTTGACAATTCCGAGTTGACGTGTTCTCACGTAACTTTTAGGCTTTGCGCCTCTGCTTCAGAAAATTTCTTCCGCGAACTCTTTTAGAGCTTCATTTTAAATACAAGGTATAGTTCCACCGTTTAGAGTTTCTGATGTGTAATCAGAGGTCCCTTTAACTGGGCTAGGGAGGGTGATACCTTTTGACGTTAGGGGAGTATTACTCCGTTAAGTTTAAGTCGGAAAGGCCTCATGATATGAAGAACCTAATGACCGTTAAATAGTGCGTAAAATCGCCTTTGGAGGCTAGTGCACTGGAACCCTTTTAGGGTCGTGAAATAAAACTAAAGATCTCTAATTTTTTGAAGCAATAAGAACGGGCGGCGTTCTCTTTAATCTCCTTTTCGGCTACATCCAGCTTTCCTTTTTCACAAAGAGCGTGCTTGCCAATCACTGATCCAAACCAACCGAGATCTCGCCACTCCCTCCAGAGGAAACCAATCCAAAAGGTCAGGAGGTTCTCCGAGAAGGGGCGGAAGCACGGAGGTCTGGGAGGCTGTCGCCTCAGTCTTAGCGAAGTGTCTTAGCACCGAGGGATTGACAACTGTCCTTTCCGGAGCTTTCAGCTCCGTCCCGCTGCAGTTATTGGACTGCCTGCCCTTGTTTAAGAAGGGCGTCCCTGTAGAGGGAGACCAGCTGGTTTGTGGTCGCTTTTAAAGGATGGATATGACCATCTTTTTTGGTTCATGCTGGCAGTTTTACTCCTGCTCTCTAGACGGCTATATGACTGTATTGCTCTTTTTTCAGAGGCGAAAAAATCCTTCTCTGGAGTGACAAGTAGGAAGGGGAAGGCCCGACGCAGAAGTGCTTCGCAAAGCGATACCGGAATGAGCCTTCCTGAGTAGAGAAGTACTCTACTAATTTAGTTCGCCCTTGCTAGCTCATTGGAACTTTGTGGGCCAAGGGAAAAGAAGTACACGTGCGTGGACTCCACTGCAACTGAGAATTTGGTGGGGCAAAAGACGGAGTTGAATTTGGCCTAGGTGATTAATTGGGCCCCTTGAGCAGGGCTATGAGTCATGAGTCGCAAGATTAGATATAATTCAACAGCAGGAGGCTGTAGGGTCCGGATACGGGAGGACAAGTAACAGGATAAAGGGGGCCTTGAAGGGGGGGGGGTTCCAGGAACAAGGAAGGCCTTTTAGGCAGGAAAGTCACAGCCGTAGGGAAGAACTTGGACAGAAAACCAAAATACTTTTTTAAGATATGTACAATCTGTGTGTACGAATAGTAGGTAAACTCTAATCCCTGGTGAGCCGAGCCGTATATTTTCTACGTAGATTCCTCCACATTGAAAGGTACGGAAATTCGGATCGAGGTGTAGATAAAATAGCCAATCACCAGCCAGGGAGAGTGCCCAATATTTTTGCACCAAATAGCAATTTTACGTTTTACGTAAAATACTGTGTGTACAGTAGGATCCCCGGTGAGCCGAAACCGCCGTACTAAATGAACGTGGTCGGCTCCACACTGAGATATACGGCAAATCGGATTGAGGAGTAACCGAGTAAGCCAATCAGTGAAGGGAAGAACTGTACTGTCAGTTTGCCAAGGCCACACGAGGAAGGAGAAGAGAAAAAGCTGTAAAGATCTTGGAATATTTTCACTGGGGCACTTTTAGTGCAATACAAAGAGACTGATAATTTTATTTTTACGAAGGAATGTACATGTATTTTCCTTCCGTTATGTATCAGAGATTCCAGGAGGAATTCTCAATGCAATCAAACCTACGTCTCAAATTCCGAAGAAAAGAGAAGCACATGAACAATTAAAATAGGTAGGCGGTAGCATTATCTGATACTACGTAGACAGTCCCTTGTGTTAAAACTTTTTCAAAACAAGTGCTCTTAACGGACATTGCGTCTTTTAAGTAGACTAATGGCATCTATGTGCTGTTGGATTACATTAAAGACCGCAGATGCTTTGTAGCTCTGCTATAATAGGTTTTTTTTACCTTTAACTAGACATGTTTCTGCTCTTGGTTTTTGATTTTGAGCTTCATCAGTAGTAGGACTTTTTAGTTCGTCCGACCTGGTCTTGATTCAAAATAAAGAAGATGCTCTTTCAGAGCGCCTCGATAAAAGCATCGAGATAGCAGTTTCAACCTCGTGACTTGTTTCCAGTTCAACGTTACTTTCCAATCTAGATTTAACTAGATAAACTTTAGGGTTGGACGCCCTTTTCTAGGCTAGTAACGGTGGTTTTGGAAAACTTTGACACAATATCCCTGACAGCACACAGCACAGGAGCCCCGCTAGGCCAATGCAAAAGTAACCGTTGACAACGGCCACCAAAACATCAGCCCACCGCAACGCAAAGCACTGTGCTCCATCTGGAAATCGGGTGTCCCGATAATGCGTGCCAATGTCACAGCCGAGTTTCCTAAGCTCTGTGCAGAGTCTATCGTATCCTCATTCTTAAAAAATAATGAGTCCTTTTAGAGCTCTGAGGATTTATATTCTGTTGTTTTAATGGGGGTAGCCATGAAGTAAAAGCCCCCACAGAGCTGTTTTCTCTGTGTCCGACTGTATCGGAGAGGTTTTTAGTGAAATGTTCGGTTTGTTCCGCCTTCAGACTATTTCCGGTAGTTTTAAATCGGCCTTTCATGGCCGTACACTTCCTTTGAACTCTTTGAGATCTTACACGAAGTTTTTTCCTTTTTCCAGGGATCTCGAAAACTTCCTACTTTTCGTAGAAGAAGGGATATTTTATTTCAGTATCCTATTATACCATTTTTCGCCTTTTACAGCGGGTGATGCTTTTAGCAGGTTGGCAAGGATTACCTGTAGAGCCTTCTAAGTAGGTTTTGTGTTTACCAAAATTACTCTTTCGAGAGTGCTGTTTGAAGATTTTTAGTCTTCAAGAGTTTCTGAGATACCTTCTGTTATTAGGCTAGCTCAGAACTGAGAGGTGACAGCAGGACGAGGTTCTAATAAAGCCTTTGCGGCCAGTGTTTATAAACAGAATCCCGTGTGAGCCAATCAGAGAAAGGCAACGGGATGCATCCGGTGTGTGTAGCCACGCTGCTCTAATTTTGAATTTTGAAATTTGGAGGTCGCGGGGAAAGCGACCATTCACAAGAGAGCAGCGTTACACATGCGCGGAAGCTATGTCTTGGAACCTGATCGGAAATTTGTAGAAAGGAAAGGAAGATCTCAAAGAGCGGGGTAGTATAAATACCGCACACTTTTAGTGTATCTAATGAACGACTTAGTCGAGGACTAAAACAAGTACCATCCGTCGGCACTGTTTTTCCGGTGTGTTAACTGGAAAAGTGTCCGTTCGCCACTAGGTTGTTCCTTATTTCCTATTTTGGATAGGAAAAGAAGTGATATACAGGTGTCACGAAGCAAAATGTTTTGGCTATGAAGTATCTTTGTACTTTTGAAAGAAAAGACCGCAATACAGTTGTGGTGTATTGCTAGGCAAGGTTTTAAAACCTACTTATAATCATAGAGACTTCTGAGAGCCCACATTTTTGAAAGAAATGTATCCTTGTTCTCGATGATTTTGAATAAGATCGAGATATGCCTTCAAAGAAGCCTCGAAAATTCCGGCTAACGGGAGAGGAATAGTTGAAGCAGAGTAAGTCCTATAAAGGAGTTGAGGAACATTGATGAGCGGGTTTACTTGAAACCAAGTTTTACACCTTTATGGAATTGACGTAGAAGCAACCGACAGAGGGCGCCTTTGCTATAGGGCCGTAAGTTTAACTTGACAATTCCAATACATGAAATAATGAGCGATGTGAAGCCCTAAACATCGTTTGAAATTGTCAAAGCTGTGGTTCATGGATTCTAGTCCTCATAGGCCTAATTTCAAGGCCAAGGTAGGGTATTTTTGCTCTTTAAAGGCAGTGGGGAAATCTCAGAAAATGTTTTTGTACTGATCCTGTAATATTTGTTAGTGTGCATTCCATGTTCAATGTCTGAGATGTCCTGTTATTTACGACCGTCTGCAGTGGCCGAGTGGTTAGAGCATCCGACTTGCAGCCGGAAGGTCTAGGGTTCAAATCCTGGCCGGACTTTAAAAATGGAACCTACTGCCTTTGTGCTAGGTGCTCAGCATAAGCAATGGAGTAGAGAAAACAAGCCAGTGAGCCACAACTGGAAAAGGCCGTGGTCCTCACGACTTGAACCAATCGGTTGGAAACTGGGACGTTAAACCTCATCTAACTAACTAACTTTACGATGCGCCTCTTTTACGTCATATTTGAGACCCCCTCTTTTTTGAAAACAAGAAATGGCTATTAACATCATGTGTGTCAAAATATAACTGGAAAATTGAAAAATTGGGGCAATACTGTTTCGACTAGCTTTTTCAGAAAATGCGTTTTAGAATCTTAGTCTCTACTAGTAGTTTACGGAACCTTATTATATCGTGTAACTTTTAATTTTTTGATTGATACTGCTTCTTAGTCCTGGGTAGGACGTTAAACTGCATCCGGTTGTGGAGCTTGTTAAAGCGTGGGGATAATGAGGTTACCCTTTGCCACAACTGCCTCCGGGGCGCCCTTGGGCAAGGTGCACCTGTATTTGCCCCGGTGCTTTTTAAGTGCTGTTGCCTTTGGGCGTAGTGTTGCCTTCGGGTGTGGTGTTGCCTTCGGGCGTAGTGTTGCCTTTGGGGCGTGGTGTTGCCTTCGGGCGTGGTGTTGCCTTTGGGGCGTAGTGTTGCCCTCGGGCGTGTTGTTGCCGTGGGGTGTGGGGTTGCCTTCGGGCGTTGGGTTTCCTTTGGGCGTGTGGGCGGAATTTGTTTGGGTGGTTGTGGGGAGTTGTTTTGGGGTTGGCTGCGGTGGCAGTTGCTGGAGTTCAGTAGTAACAAAGACTCTTTTGTTCCCTGTTGCACGGTATGTATAGTTTGTTTGGCATTTGTGTTTGGGACCCGTCATGGTTTTGTTTGGGTTTGGGATTTTTCTTTGGTTTGTCAGTGCCTGTTTCTGCGTACTTAAAAAGCTCGCTTCTTATGATAACCAAAATGAAAAAAAAATAGCTGTTGGTACGCTGGCACTTTTGAGCATTTTGTAATTAGAATAAAAAATGGCCGCATGTTCTATTTGCTTACGATCATAATAATATACACTTAACTCGCATTGGCCTTTATTTCTTTTGTTTCATTGGAAATAGTAATGAGACAGATCTACTGCGCAAGTCGTTATTCAAAAAAAAAGAAAACAATATCGTTGATACTATTATCATGATGACAACTTAGTAATCACTTAGGTGTGATATGTTCATTTATTGAGCTACTCCTAGGAAATGGTATTTTCGTATTACGTTTCAAAGAGTATCAGATTATCTTCTAACCTGCGTACGTTGTCAGTACGTTGTCGTAATGAATTAGAATTTTTAAGATATATTTCCAAGAATACCAGACTCATATTGAACATTCTTGGCGAACTTCCGAAGCTGATAAGGCTTTCGTCTTGTTGTAATTTCATTGTATGGTTTAAAAACATTCGTGTGGTAATAAATTGAAATTTGGAGAGACTGAGACAAAAGATAAATTCCTCTTTATGTCTGATTTCTTGTTTGAGTTTCTTTCATGATTAAAATTTTCTACTCTTACATTCATTCTTCTTCCATTGGTTATTCAAGTAGTCAGGTTTGTATGAAAAAAATAACATCTCCCTGGAATGCTATTTATCTTCATGCCCCGCGACAAAAAAACCCTCATGCCCTCGATTTACACCAAAAACAAGTGCCTCTGTGGTCGTGTACTGCTTGACTAGTTCAATTTGGTTACTGTATATAAAACAAAAAGCATCATGAAGTTTACAATTCTGACAGCGATTTTACAACCACATTCCATCCAAATAAAACATAGTTGTGCTTGTGTCTTCCTATTGTTACCAGCATGGGCCGAACGTCAGCCTGAGCCCGACATATTCCATGTATATCGAGAAACTTTAAAGAAAAAATCACGTCACGTGATAAGAAATTGCCTAAGACTGTTCTTTGCATGAATAGTCATCAAGAGCGGAATCCACATCACTTCCGTAGTTTTATCGTAACTTGCCTAGAATCATATGCAGGTGTTTGTTTATATGTTGTACATTTTTTGTTTTGTTGAAGTATAGCTGCTCTGCTCTTAACAAGTCGAAAGACACAGTCTGCAACTCTGACAGCGATTTTGCAGGTAAGTTTGACTCAAAATAGACCAGTATATTTCTTTCCGTTTCGGGTTATAATCTGTTACATGGACTTAACGTTAACAGCCATGGCACTGACTGAACACCGTTGGCATTGGATTTATCATGAACTTGAGTTTGTTACTAAAGTTCAGTCAAGTTTATGGCAAATCCAGGAGAAACATTTCATTTGCAAAAGGGAGTTCAGTCAGTCCCGTGGCTGCCCATGCAGTGAACAGCCTATCGACATAGTGCCCAAAAGCATAACATGGTTGTTTTCTTCAATATTCCTCTTAGCAGAGTACTTTGTTAATACCTTGGTAAAAAGAAAACCGGCAAATGATGTTGAAACCAGAAGACGAAGGACCTAGTGAAATCGTACCGCACTCAGGTTTATGCCTAAAAGTTATCCTTCTTGAGAAATCATGTTTTGCGATGGTCTCCCAGTGTGAAGTCCAGTGGCCTCAAATGACCTTTGACTTCCAACGAAAAACAGTAGCTTTTCACCATAAGACCGTTAGTTACGCTAAATGAAAATCGATCTCCACCCAACAACAAAACATCATTGTGCTCAGTGTAGGACATCCACATGCTACACGTAAGTATAAGACACCTTGATGATACCCATTTACAAGCACTTCATACGGTTCTGGTAGTTTTACCGACGGTAGGGATAGGGGACTCGTGACGAGAGATTCGATAATTTCCTTAGACGGTACAGGTGGATGGAAATACCACCATCAGAGTTAACCTTAAAAGATGTTTACCACCGAATATTCCATCTTTTTTAGCTTTCAATGAGTATAGATTCTCTTATGTGTGCGGAAAAATTTCCCTCGGCCTACGCTCTAAGTAGTTCTATAATTCAAATCTCCAGGGGAAAACTATAAATCAGCAAGCATATGAAAATTTAAGTATACCATACAAAACTAGCCCTTCAGTGGAATGGCATAGTACAAAAGGTTTTTTATATCCCGCCTCCTCACCCCCGTTGACATTGTTCACGTGCCCTGACGCCCGTGCCGGGCCTGTGGGTCGTTGCTTCCTATAAGAGCCTAGGCCCTTGTCGGGCAAATCTTGTTATCACGCTTGCGTTCAACTGAACGGTGCCTTATAGAACTGTTTTAGGTTCTTCAAATTATTCTTAATGTAAAGTTGTTTAAAAAAAATGATCTTCACTCTTGAGCCTAGTTGCTTTTGAAGACTTCATGGATGTTAGACCATAGCTAGCCATTCTCGAATACGTAAGTTTATGCTGTTTAGTTCTTGTTACGTTGACTTACCTCCTTAACAAAAGTCGATATTGAATTGATCATTTGGTTTGTTAAACTTAAGTACTCTGGAATGAGGAATACTCAGTTCATTTTCACGAGGAGAATCCAGATAATGCCAATTACGCATGACTATGCGAGCATTTCAGTAGCAAAACGTATAATTATAGCTTGTCTGCATAAACTTACAGCATTAGCATCTAATTCGATTTTGTTTAACTTTAACACTATTTCTTGTCGAACTGAGCATGGTTGAGCTTGTAAATTTGGAATTTTATTTACCACAAAGCTTTGCAACTTTGTAGTCCATATTTTCCTTCCTTAAACTCTCGCTTTCAAAGTTCAAACAAACAGCTCAACCTTAAGTGAACGAACAGTCTTGAAAAAACATTTCCCAACTAATATTTTCTGTTATGGCATCAGGTACTCCTTGCATATTACAAGCGTTCCTTTATATGATAAGTATAGGTCAGAAACAACAAGCAAAAACTTTAGTACTCATCTGCTTCATATTACAACGTACTTTGAGTCGAGAAGTTTCATCAATTCAAAACAAAGCAATCGATAAAGTTAAGTTTCTAATATAGATCAAATACCTATGTGGTAGTTTCGCATATTCTCTTTACTTCTCTGCAAAGTTAGTTTACCAATCCCAAGATGTTCTAAAACGTGAGTCTTCCATCACTTGAACGATAAACGAATACTATGTTATCGTATGATTCTTCTCACAATTTCTCTAAGCTCGGCGGAAAGGCACCTGCTTCAGTCTTTGAAATCTTCTTCCCTTTCTTGAATGTAAATAAAATAAAGAGGCCGTATATTAACACTCAGTGTTAAATGTTTAAACCTATCCTGCTTTGAAGTTAGCGTCTGGTTTAGTTCTAGACTACCGTAAGAGAATCGCTTGGAAAAGAATGTAACTTTCATAGACAAGAAACCCAAAGGCTTAGTGATTCCTTGCTGAAAGAGGGTGGTTTGTTGCATTGAGGTTCATCCCTCATATTGTTACTTCTTTCCTATATTATTGTTACGATGCTTTCACGAATTGACCTCTGCTGACCTCATATGACCTTTGAACCCCACTAAAAAGACGACATGTCGTACGTCGTACCAGGGATTAGTTCTCGGACCGCCTGCGTGAGAAACTGAGCTCTAATCCACTACGCCATCAAAGAAATCGTTCAGTGTATGGTATTTCTATTATGCTATAGTCACGGCATCCTTTCCACGTGGTCATAATTAGTGTAATTTAAATAAGTATTATTATTGTAACAGTTGTGCTTGTGAAAATTAATTGTAAATAAATTATCTCATCTTTGAAATGGTAGAAAAATTCAGCTTTTACTTTTCGTTAATAACACAGTTTGAAGTACCGCCCACTGTCTATTCAGGTAACGAGGTTTTCGTAGTTGAATCTCTGATGACCTCATATGACCTTGGACCTCCAACAAAATTCATAGGGTTCCCTCTGTCTTAAAGTAACACATCTACATACCAAGTGTGAAAAAGATCCACCATTCCTGCCCTGAAATATCGTGCATTTTCAAAGTTTTCGTTTTTTGACTTCTGATGAGCCTAAAATGACCTTTGACCTTCACTGCAAACAATAGGTTTTTTTCCTCTTAAGATGGTAAAGTTATAAATAAAGTATCAAGAATACCCATCATTGCTATCAAGAGGTATCGGGTCTACAAAAAGTTTTTAAGAATTTCGTATGTTCACCTAGGGTGACCTCAGATAACCTTTGACTTTCACCAACTTCAATATGCGTTATCTTTTGACTTTAACGCATTCATATGCCAGTATGAAAAGCATGCTTGCTTCCTAAGTAGAGATATCGCGTTTACAATGATTTCAGTTTTGACCTCTGGTGACCTCAAGTGACCTTTGACTTCCAACAAACAAAATAGGGATCTTCCTCTTAATATAATTATGCTATATCCCAAGTATGAAAACTATCCGTCATTGCTTTCTTGAGATATCGTGTCTACAATCCAAGCGTCACAAACACATTTACATACACACTAACACACAAACAATCGCCCACGTTATTTCAAAGATGCCTTTTGCCTCAGCAAGGAATCAAATCAGAAAGTTCAAAGGCTTAGTGAATCCTGAAAAGGGAATGATTTGTTGCACTGCATCACAGCATCCTTCACACGTGCTCATAATTAGCTAATTCAGATAGGAATAGTTACTGTAATACTTATGCTTGTGAAAAAATAAATGATTTTTCTCCATAATTTTATTTCGGAATGGTAGACAATTCAGGCATAACTTTTACTCAGTCGTGAAACGTCTGACGCAATACAAAGGTACCGCCTGCTGTTTATTTAGTTAACAAGGTTTTCGTAGTTTCAACTAAGATGACCTAGGATAACCTTCGATTATGAAAAGAAATTATCATCCCTGTCTTGAAATATCGTTTTTTCCAAGGTTTTCGGTTTTTGACGTCTGATGACCTCTAATGACTTTTGACCTCCACTGAAAACAATAGGGCTCTTCCCTTTAATATGATAAAATGATATACCAAGTATGAAGATTGTCCATCAATACTATTCTGAGATATTGCGTTTACAAGCCAAGCGTCACAAAGACACATTATATATATATATATATATATATATATATATATATATATATATATATATATATATATATACATACATACATACATACATACATACATACATACATACATACACACTAAAAACACAACGTGACCGCATAGATTCCTTTTGACTTTGGAAAGGAATCAAAAAGTGACAGTAAATAATATACTTTCGTTACAATAAACATAATTGAAGGTGTTATATGTTTCACCACTTAATGGCTTTACACTGGAAAATGAAAAGAAGCCAAGTAGTTCTATGGCTGACTACGATGTGACATGTTTGTTCCGGTCAATGAACGAACTTTGTACTTTAACCAGATAAACATATACTTTCATAATGAATAGGCCCACTTAGAGTATATTGTATATTAAACACAACAAAACGTACCCATTACAGTGATATTATTTTGACGAATATTGGCTGATTAGTGAACAATAGTTATAATGAGCAAAGATCCGCTGCAGTGAAGTACTAAATTACAAAAAGCCCCTCAAGAGTACCTCGGGAAGAGTATTTGATTTGTTCAGTCCCCCTTGAAGGCTTCACAAACCAGGAATATGGCGGAGCAAAGAATATGCAATACAGCCTGAGATGGAAAACTCCACGCTTGTCAGAATCGTGGTCATTAAAAACCTACAACATTTGAAAACTCAAGCGACTGCTTAAAGTGATACGGTGTCCATGCAATAAGTTATAGGTCGGTTGCGAAGTCGAATTCTTATCGGAAAGGCTGCCCCCGAAGCCCACTTATGGTTATTAATGAAAACACTTAGATTGCTGGTGCAGTGTAAGATTTCATTCTTAGCAGCAACCTCGGGGATAATCCTAATTAATTTTAAGTTAAAAGTGAATAGGTTGTCAAATGCACAAATTCTGAGTGCCCTTTCATTAAAAGTGTCAACTACAATACGGAAACTTTGTAACTTTGGTAGCCATCAACATGACGAATTCATCTCGTTAAAATTGCCAAGTTGACTCTTTCTCTTTCCATCTCCATTACAGCCAGTGCCTTGGGTTGGGTAGTCATGACAGTAACAATGTCATGAAATACAGCTCGTAAGTACAAAGACACCCTAACTGACACAAACTACGTTTAGGAAAATGCATCTTATTCTCCGCATTTTTGCAATTGCCCACAAACTTAGAACAAGAGGCCTTTTGTGTAACTTGCATTTTGATGTAACCAATTGTCCAGGATGAAAGTAATTACTTAGTAGGCATTCATGTTGATAAAGGACTAACTTGATGGGGTGGGATTTGCAACATAATATACCTTAGTAGGACAAAATAGAGGCGAGGTTTGAAAAAACAGGTTTTTAGAGGGATCAATTCAGTATGAAGAATCCCAGTAAGCGAAGTGGCCTGTGGAAGATTGGCTTTCGAAGAACGAAAGTAATAATACTATCAATAGCGAATTAAGTAACCGAGCCATTCAGAAATGACAATATTCAGAAAAGAAAACCAACAATCCTTTTCAGTTTGGAAAGTGAAATTGATGGAATTATGCAAAAGTAAGAAATGTTAAAAATTTGTCGAATAATCAGTCGAAATCAACACAAAAGATATCACCGACATTATCCTTTTATAGAATCCAAATTGGAATGGGACAAATAATAAAAAATTTTTCTTTGAAGTAGCACATTCAGATTACAGCAAAGTACATAGGTAAGGAGCCTGTGGGATCCATCAATGCAGTACGAAATGACAGGAAACCCCTTTAATTAGCAACATTATAAGCTTAGTCTTGTAAATATTAGTACACATACTAGGCTGCATCACAAACCTGATATGGCTATTTTGAGGCCAGGATAAGGCATTGCAATCTCCCATGGCGACTGGTTCAGCATGTCCAGTTAAACAAAGATTAATATCAAAAACTTCATGATCTGTACACAAACCGGTACCTATGGAAAGACCGCATAAATACTGGAACGCATACATGAGGAGCTTAGAAAGGTACTACTAAGCATCGATTTGATATTACGTGACTGCTTGTATGCAACTCCTGCGGGAATGTCGAAGAGATCGGCAACCGTGGGATCGGATTTTAAAATTGATATTACTTTCTTCCTCTCAAACTCTCCACCTGTATGCCCCGCTCTCCCACCTGGGATAACAAGGAGTGTACTAGTCTAATCCTTATTTACCTGTGTGTGCCTACATAAACAAGACATCTAATAGAAGTCTTAATGACAGGCAAGATTTTGAAACTTAAAAAACTCAGTTGCGACCTTGAAAATGTTATTTGTCATAAATTCTTTATGGCACCTTATGTAGCCTTGTTTCATTTTGTTACATTTTGGGAAATGCTAGACACATAGGGGAAACAGGCACCGGCCTTAGATTCGGCTTCAACAACCACAAGAAGAGAGACCATATTGTATCCCCTGTGATTGCGATGTCACCGTCAGTCACATTCTCGTCGACTGCTATGAATACTCCCATATTCGTCAGAAGTATTACACTGTTCCAGACCTGAAGACATTGTTTGAGCACGTAGATCCCATTCTCATTTTGGACATTCTCAAAGAAAGTAACCTTTATATCAGGGGCGTAACCAGACCTGACTGTCCGGGGAGGGGGGGGGCAAGACTCAAGAGGTTTCCCGGAAAATTTCCGATTCAGCCGGTACTTGTTGAGCTGAAGTAAACTGTGGCAGTCTCAGACTGCCAGTCTGTGGGTGTCTTAGGGCCTTAAGGGAAGTGTTCTGGACCCCCCACCACCACCTGAAAAGAATTGTGAATTTTAACATCCTAAATGCATGCAAAAATAAATGCAATATGGTGAACACTTATGTCATGGTGTCTTAGTTCAGGCAAAATGAAAAATTTGCACAAACTCAAATTTAACAATGCAAATGTCAACATGACAAACATATCAAAATAAATATTTTTCTTAACGTTGAAGTTACACACTTAATGTTCTTACACGTGATAGGTCCCCTCGCAGGACATTGGAAATTCTTAAATGTGGACTATATGTGGGTATATGTGGGTATATGTAGGTTGGCGTGGAGCGTACCAAGAAAATTTGAGATTTGAATACGTCCCAGATAGCCGGAAATGGCACTTGTCAGGCTTGATAGCAGCCATCGTGAAAAAATGTAAACCTTGATTTGATTTTTTTTTTTAAAACACATTTCGGTGAGGACAGATTAGTTGAGCTGGCCTGGACTTGGGGTCCGAGGACTAGAAGTTTGAACCCCATTTACTATCTAAGCAAAGCGCCACCATAGGTTTGCGTGGACCTAGCGTACTGAGAAAATCTGAGATTTTAAAGTGATGCCGTGAGATTGCAAAAAGTAAAAAACATTAAAAAATCGAGTTTAAAATTTCAGTGATTCCTTTGAGTGACCCATATGAACAGTAAGGGAGAAAAAATAAGGCCTGTTGTGCGAATTCTGGCAACAGCCTTAAAATTTTTGTAAAAATAACGACTAAACTCGAGGAAATCAAAAATGTGCTGCGGACAAACACTATTCAGTCTCCTAACGACATCAGTTGAACGGACTAATGAGAACAAAGTGCTAATGCATATTCACTAGGTGTAAACCGCTGATCGATTAAGCACAACAACACAAGTGAACAAGAAGCCTGTGTGGATCTTGAAGAGGTAACGTTAATATTGCAATGAGTGCTATCCCGTTTTACTGTTGTAGCCTTAGGCTATAGTATACTGGCTAGTGGTACCTCTGTGTAAATTAAGCCTAATTTAGGCTAACGTTAGATGCTCTGCCTTTAGGTGCACTTACCATTGTCTTTGATGTTCTTACTCATGGCGATAAAAGAGATGGTATTGGTGTAACTTTCGTTGTAAACCTGTAACGTCCAAATTCAAATCGGTACTGTAACGCGTGCCAAAGAGTGAAAGACTGTGGCCTGTACTACGTAGTATTGAGGAAGCTACATTGAGTATATACTGGTGTATACAAGTAAGTTAGTGTTATGAAGCAATTATGCAAGAACATGATGCATTCTCTGGTCGTGAGCACTGTTATAGTAGAGATCAGTGATCGTGAGCTAACAGCTGTAGGCTACCGTAGAGCTAGTCAGGCTGGAGTGGTATGGTACGTCTTTTTTTAACTTGGTGACACCTCAATAGCATTGCATATTCAACATCAGGTTCGTTGTAGGCGTGGTTTAATGCCATATAATAAGGGCCGTTTTTTGAAAAAGGCCTTCAAAAATTTACCGATTTTATGCTGTTTAGGTTACTTCCCGAGACTATCACTATCATTTTGAGCCTTCACATAGTATTCTTCAACTCTGTAAAGCACTCGTGACATTTTTAAGAATAAAGAAAGACATAAGAAGAAGCAAAATCTTATGTTTTTCCTTTTTGCAAACTCACGGCATCACTTTAATACATCCCAAATCACCGGAAGTGGCGCTTGCCAGGATTTTTGATAAAGATGTGTCCTTGTTGTGCAAATTTTGTTAAGTTTGATTTGAATTTAACACTTTAAGTCTGTTACAATCTATCCGACTTCATTCAAAATTATTCAGCGTTGAGTTATCCCCCATGGATTTCAGTGGATTAGTTGGAACTGAGAGTTTCTACAGCCAGAATCTGTTAACTTATTTTTAAGTTGAGTAGAGGTAGCCCCACGATTTGCCCGGCCAACGGCCAACGACCCGAAACTCCGACAGCCCAAATGCCGTGGAGTATTGGTGAGGTGGAATTTGAAGAAAGCCTGTGTACTAGCCTCCATTTCATTCTGGTCATATATTGCTTAAAATTTGTATATACTAGAAAAGCTAAGTTCCGAGTTGATTAAATGTTTTTTCCGGAATCTAAACTGTAAAACTGCAAAGCGCGCGAAGCGCGCGAAATTTTTTCGGGTCATTTTTCACAAAAAAAAATAGGCCTATGTAATTATTAAAAACAATAAGAAAGAAAAGCTGTAGTGTAGGGGTTCTAGACCGTATAGGAGATAATATGCATTGTATCGAAACTACCTCGACTATCCGATGAAATAGCCAAATATTGCTCGGTGACTCCTTCACCAACTGGCCGTACCGCATGGCACACAAGAAGAGAACAGTAGCTAGGCTTTGCAATATGGGATGAAATTTACGACCTCTACATAAACTGTGTACTTTTCCTACGTGTTATGGTAAGGGGAAGGGACTTGCGCTATCTAGTGATGTAGAATGAAACTATTGAAGAAACCGGAATGTCTCTCCTGCGCGCGTAGCGCGCCGAAAATTTTAGGTTTTTATTAGAGAAGTTGTCCTCTCAAGACCAAAAATGGGTAAAACGAAACTTTGTACTTCGCTCAAAATTTGTCCACAATTCAATCATAACTAGGCACTCCAATTTATTAAAATATTCAAGTAACCCTTTTGCATCTGCATTACTATAAGCAGATCTTTCGTCATTTACAATGTTTTCCAGAGCTAATAAGAGTGCAGGGTACAGTTCCTTCACAGCTTTAAGCGCTTCGTACCGACAGTACCAACGAGGGCTTTGTGTCTGTAGTTTTTTGTTTTTCATTTTTAGCTCCTTTATTGCATTTTCCCTTTCTTAACTTCATTTTTCCTTTCTCTTTTTTCCTCCTTTCTTTTCTTTTCCTTCTTTTCTTTCCCCTTTCTCCTCTTCTTTTTCCCTTTCTCCTGTTTTTCTTTTCCTTTCTTTCCTTTTCCTTCTTTTTCTCTTCTTCCTTCTCTTTCTCTTCTTCCCTCTTTCCCTCTTTTTCCTTTCTTTTCTTCCCTTTTTTCCCTTCCCGTTTTTTTGCTCCCCTTCCCGCTTTTTTTGTGTCGGGGGGGGGGGGGCAAATTGCCCCCCCCGGCCACCCCGCTGGTTACGCCACTGCTTTATAGGAAGTTTTGACATGACTCCCGCATTTGCTTTTGTCTAGACATTTTAGGATTTTCCCCAATGTTTTTCCTTTTTGGTTTTACCTTTTTCATCTAGCTGACACTACATAATACATTTGTGTTGATGTGTCGTTAAATCCTATCTAACTAACTAACTAACTAACAACCACAAACGAAGTACACACAAAACCAGCACTGCTCTATTGCCAGCAGAACACTTTGATCTCCCTAATCAAGCTTATCTTATTCCATCCTAAATCTAATCATCTGTTTGACTACTTGAAAACTGCTTAAGAGAGAAGCAATTTCAAGCAAAGACAACCCATTAACTCATTGCACATCTACGCGACTTTCACTCAGGAGCATCTATGCTTGAATCTCGTCTGAAATAAAAAGTTATCTGTTGGTTTATTTTTTAACCTCAGCACCTGCAATACAGAAGAGCTTTTGGCTGCTCAAAATGTTATGATTTTTGCTTAAAATATACCAGTTGATATGTTTTTATTACATCTTTCCAGTTTTTTCAGTTCTTGTATTCGTCCTCCCTTGATCATCCTCACTGGATTTTTCGACTACACAAACAAACAACTATGTGCGACATGACAGGTTTTGAGTTTTGAAAGCAAATATCGGCTAATTACATGTTTCTTCATTTGATTTTGAATTCTTACTACTGCTTATCTTTCATAAGTACATGGGGAGTAAAACAAGAAGTGTATACCCTACTTCTTTCAACAGATCTTGCTAAGCTTTCTAAATTTAGTTTACTGTACTGTGCAGACCATGAACACCGTTTTCCCTCTGGGCCTATACATCATTTTCAAGAAGTGTCCATTCTCACCCTGCCTTAACCACGCTTTACATTTCGCTTGCCTATTAGAAAAGTCTGCCCTTTGAAAACTGGGCTTCATGACTTGGCCGATAGCGTCACGACTTGGCCAATTTTTTTAACGATAGAAAACCGCAAACAACAAACTGACCTTGGTATTTCTACCAGCTATTCACATCCCGAAAAAAGACTAGGGGTGTACAGCCCGAAAAAAAAAAAGACTAGGGGTGTACCTCAATTGCTGAGACTATCAAGAACTAATGCTCGTCTTCAACGATAAGGGCGCTATTCGCTAATTTCAGAACATGCAGAACCTATTTGATCAATAATTTGACAGATTATTGAATTTTTGTTTGGCAGATTGTTGAAATTTGTTTCCTTGCATAACTTTACTGAATCTGAACCGATTTTCATGGTTTAAAATTCATTTGGTAACTAATTTAGCCACTAAATCCGATTCTAGTCACATCATACGTGGAAATAAAAATGGATCCTTGAAACTCTACTGAAGACAGATGCCCAGTGTCTTCAGGTTAACCACAAAAATGCGTCACTACACCGCTGGATTCGGAAACCAAGGTCAAAGTGTAAATGTCCAGAGTTCAAGCCGACGAAACCTGTAATGCCGGTAGGCCGGTTCTTACGTCCAAATTTTCAAGCGCTATAAAGCTGTAAGAACCATATATGGTCATCTCTTGCCCTTTCTGGCCATTCAAGGACATAGCTCAGGCTGAACAGTGTTCGACTTCCATAGCTTTGTAGGGCTTTAAAGCATTATGTACCGGCTTTGAGACAAGTAGCTGAGAAATGGTCAGTGAACGGTTATTACCATTGCATGTGCAACATACTGCTAATCGCGGCTCGGAAAAGAGACGATGTCTCTTGCCAGAAGGGGAGATTAGTCTGCAGGCTTGATTTTCACGTTCAGATTGGACTTCCTGCTGGCAACGAAAGTTCTGTAGATAGTAGTTGATTTGCTTTTCCATTGGTGCAACTTGGGGAGGGGCTGAATCGTACGGGTGTGACTGTTGGTATCTGTCTCACGCGCAAGAGCGTTACGAGACTCAAATCAAGAGGCTATGAGGCTTAGTCTGGTTGTATGTTATTTTAGTATTCACTTGTTTTGTTTCAAGTTGGCAATGGAAGTGGTCGCCCATGTGTTAAAAAGCGTAAACATTTCTTAAGTTGCGTTTAATGTGTTTGTTTTTCTCACCGTTTAGGGTAAGGTGTGCATAATTCTGAACATAAAGATGATGTATTCTTCGAAACTACGCCATCCTGAATTCCCAACCTCAATGATTTATTAGCAAATCCCCTCTCCCATATTGATGTTCCGTTTTCTTAACTGCGCAAAATAACTTCAAAATTACGAACTTGATAAATATACGATCTTTACACACTCATCCAGGGGAAATATTGTGTAAAGCGTTGTGCTTCAGAGATATGCATTCCTCTTAAACCATACGTACAGATAAATTTACAGTGATAGATAAATGGACAGGCAATTCAAAATAAGGTTTTTCGGTCTGTAGCTTTTTTTCCTTATTTATCAGAGAAAGAAATTCACTCCTTTGTAGGCCGTGAATAATTTGTTTATCCCAGTTTTCAAATTTTTCAAATGATGACAACTGAACTGTTGTGATGCATATTATGGGGGCGAAAAGCTAATGTCACAGTAGCATTGAATGGTTTAATAATGCTAAAACATTATTTTTTCAACGTTGATACATTTGCATAGTGTATTTATTGCAAACTACTTTATCGCAGCGGAACGAAGAAACGCTGCCCGGGGGTGCTGGCTTTTAATTTGTAATATAGCCTATCCTAATGCTCTTTCGGATGACGGTAGCCTCTCATAAAAAATATCATATCTACTACAAAGCGACCAGCAGTGTGATGTAAGGAGACCCCGCCCAGTTTTTATCTTTATATCGGAGTTTCAAGTGCGAGAGCTAAAAAAGAATTCTGGATCATACATGATCCCGTTGAAAAACATTATACAATGTTTAATAGGTAAAAAAGTTTTAATGTTGAAATAGTAAAAGCCAGTGCTTTACTTTTTGTCCGGTGAAGATGTGTAACAGTATTCATGCTAACACAGTCGATGAAGTCTTGCGGGGTTTCACATTAATGCAGGCGAGTAGCTGCGGGGGTGGGCTGGGGGTCTGGCCCCTAAGATGTTTGCTAGGCTCCCCCAAAATTCTGTGTCCTCATAAAATATGTAAGAATTAATGAAGTTGATCATTGCCGTGACCCCCTAAAAATTTCATCCTAGCTACGTCCCTGTATTAAGATGTCCAGTTTCCTGCTTTCCTCATGGGCTATTTTTTACGAGACCGTTGATAGGTGAAAATCCATTGAGATAGGGGTTGCATTCCACGATTTTGGATATCAAACGTTTAACTTTCCAACTGGTAAATTACTCAAGTGTCGTAAAATATTTTCTTTCTGAGCGCATCCCGATCAGCCATTCCGCTTAGCTGCCTTTTTCTTACATGTCAGTTTATGGTTGTTAGTAGCTCCATTGATTAATTTACACACTACTGTAGTTTCCTTAGTCGGTTAAATGTCCTCGACAGTCTTGTCAAAACTTGGATCACTCTGTAATAAAATTTGAAGTACAACAGTGTAACTGTCTTTAAAATGCTATTTAAGGAGTGCTAATCGTGCATACATCGTTGTTAGTTGCGTCATTGTCAATTCTTTTTGGACAGTTCGTGAAGTATTCTTGTGCAATTTATATCCTTTACCAACATCCACCCTCCCAACCGACAATTACCTTGTATCATTTAATCCTCTGCTTTTAACGCAAATTTTATTGCACAAAAACACACAAATTCAGATATTGTGATCTGGTTAGTGCAGATTCATTGTCATTTTCAACTTAGTAAAATCATTAGCGCACAGAAGAGCTCACATCGTTCCTGCTTCCCCTTTAGCCCCATTGGGCTATTCCAACTTGAAAATTTTCCCATAATTAAAACTTTTAGCCACGGGCTATATAGATTAATTCCTTGAGGTTTTTCTTGGACGTATACATGTCACGTGCAGGCCCGTAGCCAGACAAGGTACTGAAAGAGGCGAGAAAGCTTCCGGGGGCGAATTTTGTTTCTTCTGGTTGGGTAAGATATACTCAAATGCATTAATTCAATGGTAATTTTGTATCTCTCGATCGCGAAATCTTTTCTAGGGGCTTTGCTCCCTTGCCCCTCCCCCTTGGCCACGGGCTTGGTCACGAGTGCGAACCGGATCACTATGGTGAACGAAACCCTTTCCCCTGTCACGTCAACTTTTACACCACTGTCGAAAAGTCCAAAGGGTCATCAAATTGACTGAATGATAGTCCGAGTTAGGCTGACAAGAGATGTTTTCTGGTCATTTTAGTAAACATTCAAAGTCTAACGGAGATGTGTTTACCAATGCTTACGACTTCGTATACATCGTATTCTTTTGGGATGGCGGGGACGGTACTTCACTCCCTATCTCCCACTGGAAAGTCGCCCCTCGATAGCTCAAACATACAAGAATGGTCTAATTATTATTTCTTTCGTCTATTTAGTAAAGATCCAGTGTCTTTTATGGATAGCTTAATGTTTCATGTTATTGCTTACTATTTTAACGCTTACCAAGTGCCTTTGGTTGTTCCAACTCTCTTAGGTTCAAAGTAATTCTCCGCCAATTAGAGCAGGTTATAATTTTGTAAGCACTTGGTTAATATGCATGAGGGAGCACAGCATTTTATTAAATAACTGTGTGGATCCTTTAGTACCTTTAGATACTCTAGTCGATCCCATTGTCAGGCGCCATTTGTGTGGGCCCTATCTTCAGGCGCCATCTGTGTGGGTTATCTTCAGGAGCCATGGACTCTCCATACCAGCTACAATACAGTGACAAATAGAAAAAAAGGAAAGGAGTAAGATCAACTGATTTTTCACACATCTATTAAACACATTATTTTTTAGAGCACCAGAAAACCCCAAACACACTTAAGAGAGACATTCTTGTGAGTCACATGTAAGCTGTCTTCCCATAGCCCTATGGTGACACATCTTTTATCGCGGCAAGTTACCATCGACGTTAACCGTACAATAAAGCATAGTGTCCTTTTCCAGTCTTTTAAATCCTTCTCCCTAATGATGAGTATAACAAATTTGTCACTAAGACACACATGCATTTGCTTATTCGTTAATATGTCAGAATTAATGCTATTCTTAACCTACATATAAGCAATTGTCAGTTGAGGGAGGCCCGGGCTGACTGAACTTTTGTTTGTTTTTTTTTTCGAAATTTAACTACATCTTTGCCTAGAATGTGTGTCGCCCGCGTATAGCATGTATTCTGTTCGAATTGACTAAGCTGCCTTCTCAGCCCGTCTATGATCATACTGTTGTTTGGCTTGTGTAACATTTTGACGATTTTCTTTGTATGTCTTTCACTTGAAGGCAGTTTCCATACGATACTGTGTAATCCCCGTCTTGACTTTTGCAACGAGAAAATATGCTTATGGCATTTCCCCCTTAGCAAGCAAAGCAGTATGCTTACAAAAGTTATATCTTACAGGTGTATCGTATTTCCCATTTGAAAGTGTTACGCACCAACTTTGACAGAACAGTAAGATGGTATTAGGGCGTCTTATTTAATCTCCCTGAATAACAGAGATTTCGCATTTGACCCATAGACAGGTCGAGCTTTAGAAAAAAAAACTGTGAATGCTTTATGAATATTAACCTGTCAAGTCAACCTGTAAAGCAGGAAACAGGTAATTTTCGTTTTTAATACGATTGAATCTCTAGGAGAGCCGCAATAAATACTTTAAACGGGCGAACAAAAGCAACATCAGAAATTATTTCTGTTCATTACAAAGATAATTCGTCGATATTAAACCAAGAGAAAAGAAAGAATATAGTGTGGTCTTTGTAGGACAGTGGGCATTAAAGACAAGAACATATCCATAGAAACGTTGTTTCCTTGTATCCCTCACAACTTCTTTCTCTTGATTCTACACGTCCGCATATGATCTTCTGGCACTTTATTTTTCCCATCAAACATGCATGCAGACTTAAAACATTTAAATTAACATTGATTTAAAAATGAAGAAACTGTAGAAGTGCAAAAATCTCCTTTCATTACTTCTCCATATTCTTAAGTTTCACATTAAATAAGTAAACACACCACACACTTAGATCATAGACAATGTGCATACCTAAAATTGTACCCAAAACGCGATATACTTTCAAATCGAACTCACTAACAAGGATCTTGAAAAATAGTACCTCCTTAAGTAAATCTGCAAAATACAATTACATAAGTTCACATAGTCTTTTAACATAATCAAACACTTCAATTTAACTAAAACATAAATTTACAAGATACCTCTTTTCCCACTATGACGCCTTGCGTGTTTTCATTTTCACATTTAACAAAGTCAGCACATCCTATGCTGCGGTCTCATCAGCCAAACACACCCACACACAACACACACATACACAATGTGTATTACCATGCTATACTCCCTTTGAAAAAAAGATATTATAAGTTTCAGTTCAATTACTATTAAAACTAACGACAAATCCTTCCTAAATAACATGTAAATTGTACTGTTTTAACACATTCTTATAGCAGTTTACAGGCAGTATAAAAAATAACACATACACTTGTAAAAAGCAAATTCAAAAGTTCATTCTTTCCCCAATTTCACACTTTGACAATTTCACGTTGAACAAGGCATTACTATACATACGTGGTTAGGTAACATACGATATGCATACCATCTTGGTTGACACGTTACTATGGGATCAAGTTCACCTGTACCTGGTAATCAGTCCATCCAATTGCAGAGCTGTAATTCTATACAGCTGGACTCAAACCATTTGCGGAGCCTTTTAAGATATTTTAACGTACTTTTTCTCATGCGCTTTTTTGAGGCTGAGATGAAAAGCTCAAAAGGTGGTTATTATCTACTAAAACTCTAATAAGAATGGTAGTTTTCTATGTTCTCGGAGGTATTGAGGCTCCGACGTCATGTTGAACCTCTTTTATCATTGCTTCTCAAGCGGGGTGGGTGGGTATCAGCGTATAAAATGTCTGGCTATGGGCGATTTACGCTCACAGCAGCAGAAATTGTCCGAAAAAGACTGACAGTTGCAATGGATGCCAGTTGTTAACAGTAGTGCCATTCCATCCTCTAAGATAATTTTCACTATATATATATATATATATATATATATATATATATATATATATATATATATATATATATATATATATATATATATATATATAAGAATAATCTCTGCAGACCTCAAAAGTGCCCCCATAAGATACTTTTCGGGAACTTTTTCTCAAAACATTCAAAAAGGACTCGTTAAAAGTAAACAGATCCATGAACAAGATCGGTACCTTTGTGGAAATCGCTTTGGAGTACAGAAGCTCTGTGGGCAGAGCAGCTTTGTCATTTTGCTTGTAATAATATTTTTAAAAAGTACATCATAACGATCAAAGTAACTGTCTAGCCTTTCCAAAAGATTTGGTATATTCATCTTAAGCAGCATAACAATTTACACTGCCGTAAAATGTTTGTTTCAATACTTTTATTGAGTTCCAGATGCTAGGAAATCACATTTAACAAATAAACTTTGAAATTCGTTTTTCTGGAGGAAGTACCCTAGAGGTCCAGAGGTCCTGGTTTGGCCTTTCCGAAGGTTATATGATCCTAATTACTGGTTACTGCAGAGAGGCCACACAATGACTCACGATATAAAGAAGCATAACGTCTCTGTTTGCATTTTTTGCTAGATGACGGGAAAATCATATATTTCAGAGTTCAATTTTCAGCGTTTTCCCTGGAAAGGTTCCAGACCCTTCCCCCTTGAGGATACTGTGCTTTGGAATTTAATAGTTTTAATATACAACTCTTCAAATTCAGCCCAGCTCCCTTTTCCGTAAAAAATCATGAACATTAAGTAACTTTGTACTTTGAGTTAGATTTTACACTAGCATGTGAAACGAATGGGGTTCGAAAGGGGAACTTGGCGCATTGTGTAGAAACGATTTGGGACTCCGAGTGGGGAAACGGTTTCCTAGTAGGTGTTAAAATTCAAGAACGAGTTTAGCCATATCCGTATATAGTGTAAGCTATTGTCGCCTTCTCTGACAGAATGGCTAAGCTCAACCTCAGAATTCTCTGCAAATAGCATAATAAAAATCATACACATTACATGTCAAACACATTACATATAAAGTTTTGATCATTTCATATATACTTTAAATTCAAGCTGACAGATAAACAAATATAACAAGGTAAATCTTCCCGTCACTGTTTCAACGCGTATTTCAACTTCGCTTCTCCATGTTTACATGCGTATACTCGCAAGATTTAAGTGTTGTTAACAGAGCCGTGTCACACCAACCTAATAACATGATCAGTGGATACAATTGCCTTATGGGGAAAGATCGAATCCATTACTTTTCTTGGTGTTGACTTTGCTAGAGCGGTAGTTGTACCCCTTATTTTATAATAAATATGTTAGTTACAGCTACCATATTACAAAAAGTTTCAACAATCTTTGACAAAATACAGCTACTGTTGCGATTTTATTGTTTGTTTCAAACATTCATTACCACACTTGATGTAACTCATTGTTTATTCATGATTAATTTTAAGGAGAGCTTGTCACAAAATAGCAACCCATGGAAACTGTTTGATTAAGTCCATTTATTTCACTTTTTAATATATTTTGTAAAAACCCACCCCCTAGACACTTGTGAAAGCAAAGGTTTGGGACTTATGGAGCACACTGATTGCACAACGACGTAGGCTTTCTTAAAGATTTCATTTCAAATCTGTCCGTCGTTTGTAGACCAGAGCTAATGATCAAGCATGGTCCTTTTAAAGATAATTTTGTTGCCAAATGGTCCATTTTTCGTTTACAATTTCCACTTTAAAGGCGTATTTTTCGTTACTTTCATTGAAGACCGTAATGGGATTTTACAGTCACCTCTAAGTTGCTAGTTCATGATTGGTTACTAATTCGTAAAATGTGACGGAAATAAATAAACAGTTACACAGATATTTATCCACGAATTGACACAATACACGAAAGCAAAATATTCACATATCAGAATACAAAAAAGATAGGGAAAACAGACTTATCAAAGACAAACAACTCCGTAATCAAATTAAGTGAATAGTGTTATTGAAAATCTTGTTCCTTTTAGTGTAAGCAAAGTATATATATATATATATATATATATATATATATATATATATATATATATATTCGTTCTTTATTCCATTGAGCACTTTTTACTGATGTATTATACCTTGTTCATATATATATATATACATATACATATAAATATATATATATATACATATATATATATATATATATATATATATATATATATATATATATACTTGTTTTTTCCGTGATATTAGCGGTAATTTCTTCCTAGCCCCTCTTCCGCGTGGAGTTTATCCGATAATAAACCTGTGGTGGTTAAATAAGTGAGTATATCACGGCAGTCCAAAAAATACATATTTAAACTCACAACAGTATTGGTATTTACATGCTCTTCAACTGAATCACTTTTGTTAGCTTGCTTTACTGTTTTCCTCTCAATAGATTTACCTTGGTGTAGCCGACTGGCAATAAGTCTGTTTTGTAGTGCAACTACTATATTTTGAACAGTTTGGAAACTTACTGCTAATACCGTCTTTTTTAGCACTGTTGGGTTCACCAGCAAGGGGTACCCAACACCAGCGTTCGCCAACAAACTACTCGCAATAATAATTACTGTGTACTTTAAAAAGAAAACAATCAAACATTTTGTGATTGAAAACTTGTAGATTACTTAGTCATCTTATTGTGAAGTTACTTTCCTTGCCAATGTCTCTTCAGAAGTCAACTGCAAAGTGTTAACTTGCGTTTCACTACAGTACGCTTATGTAAAGTATGCATAGGATGCATCGGGATAGGAAAAGTAGCTTAGTAATATGTAAATCTTAACAACTGTAACACACAAGCTTTTTCTTGTAATATTGCTTTAAAGATCTTTAAAGATCTTAAAGTTTTTGATTTACTAGAATTTCTTAATTATTAACACTAAAGTAACTATTTTGCTGAAGTAAATTCCTCTGTCGATAGACTTCCAGGGGAAAGCTTATAAAAATTTAAAAACTAAATCCGGGATATTTTGAATATTTATTAGTGAAAATCGATTCAAGTTGTTTCTTGTATTTTAAGTCAATGAAGAACTTAAACGGCTTCTGACATGAAACCACTTTGTGTATTTAAAAGCTCTTGCATGGTAAGGGACTTATAAAGATAAAAGAGTGTAGTCAGTAGAAACTTTTAATTGTGGATTAAGTAAAAAATGTCTTCACGATTAGGCACCGCATTGCAATCCATTTTCTCTGAGCTTGAATACAGTGGCCTAGCTAGAGGGGGAATCTCTGTCGGAAATAAAAACAATCCATTTGAAACACTTACAACACTTCTTACGCTTTTGAGCAGAATTACACATCGAAATGGTTACTGACATGGTTATGTCAACGTAAAAATCAAGTCTCAAATTGCCCGAAAAAAAAAGAAAAAAAAAAAAGAAAAAAAAAAGGTCTTCAGAATTTCGAATCGTACAACTGCCAGATGATGGTACCGTTACTTCAAGGTAATAATCTGTCGGAAATTTTTTGCTTTTGCCCCCCGACAAAAAATGTCTAGCTACGCCACTGCTTGAATAGTCTCGTGCAAGGTTATAGCTCTTGCTGTTCGGCTATGAACGAGGGTTCATTCTTCTTTCTTCTTTTCATTGTGGGAATAGTGTAAATGAAAGGATTAAAGGCAGAATTTACTGGCATAACAAACGCAGCAATCCAAACATAAAAATCTACTGAAATCGCAACATCAGCTGCTGAACCAATTCCTAATATTATGATGGGAAGCCAGCAGAGCAAATCTGTTCCAACAATTATGGACATCTTTAACGCCATTTTTATTTCCTGCTTATTATTCCTATGACGTCCCGATTTTCCTGTAGACAGAATAGCAGATGTGAACATGGCCACGTAACACAATGAGATAACAATTACGCAAGTAGAGCTGAAGTAAATGTATACAATCTGTGAATAAACCCACTGTATACCCTTAACGTCGCTTCTTTCCTGAGTGACGTTAAAATTACCCCAGTCTACGTCGTATGAGACTTTCAGTGGATCTTCTGTAGCCTGTGGGACAGGAACAAATGGCAAACCCAAACAAACATCAGAAAAACCGAAAATGTCAGCGAAAAATTCCGACAGAATTATTGGTGTAAGTGCCATAAATATTGCAACGACCCATATTGTGACGCATATTTTTACTGTTAACTTCCATCCAAACCGATACATGTTGAATGAAAATACTATAGATAAAAACCTCTCGATACTAACAAAAGTTAAAGTAAGAACGGATGACACGTTTGACACAAGCCCAATAAATCCAATTATTTTGCACAGTACCCCTTTCCTCCAACTTAAAGCAAACAGAAAATACTCGTCACCAAACTGCATATCCGCTATCCCAATAGCAAAGAGATACACTCCCATTAAGAAGTCAGCAACAGCCAGGTTGAGGAGCAAAACATTTTGGGTAGTGTTCACTGTTGTTGAAAACATTCTACGCATGGCTGGTAACTTAGAGTTTATTCGACTAATGATTACAACAAAGTTTGCCACGACTGAAAACAGGCAAACAAACCACAAAGTTATACGCAGGGCATTGTTTGGAAACATAGCCTTGCATGTGTTAAACGGCGAAGGAGGTGCAATACAGTCAGTACCGTTATCGAAAAGGCAGCATATTCCGTAGTTGTCGATGAGTCTGTAAAAAGACATAGCGTTACAATAGTTACAAGATAGAGAGTAATATATGAGTAGTTGCAATCAAAATCCAATTTGTCTATCGGACTGCATATAAAATATGACACAAGTCTATTTGCTGTTGCAAACAGCACATTTTCCAGAAGTAAACATGTCTTTTCCATGTACTAAATCTGTCATGATTGTAAGCAATTTTAAGCAATGCGTAGTGTTCTACTTACAATCTTTCTAAGGCTGATAGGTTCATGAAGACCTCTCGGTCATAAAACAACATCGCACTTTCCCTCAGATCCCTTGAGAATAAGAAAAGAAATGGCTTCAATCAATTCTAATCTATGACCTTCATTCCATCAGGGAGTTGTTAGGAAGGAGATCCAACGACCAAACCTGTCAGACAATATGTACTTGAAAATGATTTAATTCTTTTCAGGCACTGCCATTTGATTGACAGGTCTCTTTGTTCCTATTGTCAAGTCTCTGTTAACTAAACCCTTTTAATAATGATCTCTCCCTTTCTTTTCCAAGTAATCCCGAGACAAAGGTCATTGTCTATACATGCTTTGGAGTAAGATTTGTTTTCGCCAATGAACAAAATTTAATTAGGATTTTTAGGACTTTTAAATAATGTACCTCAATTGTGCCCCTACGATTTTAATACGTCACCTGCTGGAAACATTGTTCAAGCCTATACATTTCTCTTAGGTTTTAGCAAATTTCCCTATCATTAAGAAACATATTAGAAAAGTAAGTCGTCAAGAAATTCTTAGTTAACTTTAAATGAAATGATATTTAGTGCGACGAATAACGACGAATGGTTAAAATTTTTCATTTTTGCATGACGGCTGGCAACGCAAAGTTTATGAGTTCACCGTAAGGGGTGTGTGTTCTCAAGGTCATTTTGACAATGCCTCACTGATCCTAGTTGATCTAGGTATTGAGATAGGAATTTTAAGAAGAAAGGCAAGATTACTGTCGGAAACGAACATTGCTTCAAAGAGTCTATAGGACGTTGTATCTCCTTCCTAACATCTCCCTGATTCCATGAAGTTTGCATTGTAGATCCTTTTATACATGTTGTGCTTTAGTTGTAATGTTGAGTTTCAAATACAGTTGTTTATTCACGTTCTATCAATCATTGCACAATAACTATTGCATAACTACAGAACAATCCACCGAACGATGCTAGGGTCTCTCATTTAATCGACAGCTTCAAATCAAAACTTAAAACGTACTTATTTTCTACAATTTTCAGTTGACGGAGATTTTCTATGCTTGCCTTTTGTTTGTTTGTTTCTTTGTTTGTTTCTTTATTGTTCTCTTTGTAAAGCGCCAGTGAATGCATTTGTGGAGCTTGGTGCTAAATTGACAACAATTAACTATACTTACTACTGCTTTCACTTTTATTTTCTTAGCTTTTTCTCACACGAATTCTCTTTCTTTCTTTATATCTTTCTTTCTTTTTTCAGTTCCTGTTTCTCTTTCTTATTTTATTTCATTTTTACGCCTACCCGACTTTACTTTTTCACAGAGGGCAACCTGCTTTGATTGTGCTACTGGGTTTTAAAACATGTATTTGCAAGGTCAAGAATTAAAACTGAACTATGTAAAATCGTTGTTAGAAGAAAGCTTTAAAATTTGCGTCTAGGTTGGATTTTCAAAAGGAAACAATGCTAAAAAGAACAACCAACCTGTTATTTTCTTAGCAATCACTAAACAAAACCCTTGGATCTTAGAGCAGGGCCGCCGACGGGGGGAGGGGGACAGGAGGAACAAATGTCCGGGGCCCGGGAAAATTGGTCATTAAAATATATTATATCATATTGTATTATTTCCTCGTGAACACCACACTTGGGTTGGTGACAGGGGGCCCGCATTGAAATTTTGTACCGGGTCGACTGTCGGCAGCTCTGTCTTAGAGTATGATCTTTGGGATCTTTTTATCTTTGGGATTCCACTTGAATTATTTTTAAAAGCCTGGACACCTTTCTTTTACCGGCACATGTATATAATAGCATCCATTTTGAATTTTTAATTACCCCCAATGCATAGATCAAAACCTACCATTCGTCTATTAAAATTACATATGGCTGCATCAAACGCTTTCTTATACTACCTCGACCACTCTTGCAATTTAATTTGATCAGGTCACTGTAGCAGTTAGATCTAGAGTCCATAAGTCCCTGAGTCTACAAAGATCCCGCTTATTAACAGTTTATTTACTCATCTTAGTTGGTTTAAACTTTTTCCCTCTACCCACCGCCCCACCGTATTCAATGAATGGATTGATCTCGACGCTTTCGAATTAGCTCCATGGTTTAAGTGTCTTCATCGTCTTCCCCATCTTGTGATATTGGAACTAATTCGCCAGGTGACACAATTACCAAGTATATCACCAGTCTACCCCCCCCCCCCCCCCCTCATTGTCTATCCAGATCCCTTGTATCACCGTAAATTGCATTTTTCGCGACAAACGGGTTTCATTTAAACGATCACTTTGAAATGACGTACATTTACAGATCGGTGTAATAAAAACTGGCCCTGAAAAGTTCTTGGGAGACCAACTACTACTGCTGGCTGACCCACGGTACATACAGCCATTACTGCAGCACGCCAACTTAATTTACAAAGCCAGTTAGGGTCAGTGGAGGTTTTTTGATAATAAATATCAAGGGCTATGGTAAGCAGATTGGATTTTTGTCAAAAAGTTGATTTTTATAGCAAAACTCTTACTTCCATGTAATTGCCAGATGGGCAAAGTCTGAAAACGCGTCTTGAAACGAGGTTTAATTTTTATGTGCACAGATGGTTACAAGGGAGCCTTTTTAATTTGAACTTTTAAAAATATTATCGGAGGTAACAGTCATAGTAAAACTAAAACGGGGTTCACATAGTGCATTTATCTCTTGAGCCTGGAAAGGTATGCTTAGACACGTACCACGGTTGTAATCTTTGACAGTTATTAGGTAATACATTTGTGTATATTGGTTTTAATTGAAATGGATCCCATCTTAAAATCCTAAAAGTCTCACAATAAAATTTGTTATTAAGATTACTTTTGTCATAAGTGGCATAGCTTTACTCTATTTCACCAGGGTATTAAACATAATTATACCCACATTCATCTCAAACCTTACCTTAAACAACTGGAGTGCACTTTTATCGAAGCTGCGTGCGTTTGTTTTATTTTAGAAGTTATATCTTTTATTTGAGAATATTCCTAAGAATACGGATCCACATGCATTCCACATTTATTTGTTGTCAAATCGATTGAAACGTGGCCAGTACTTCCACCCTATCTACGTATAACACATATGACTAGAATGGTCTGGAACACCCTGTCCCTCCTCGTAGGGGTTAGACTATAGGGTCACCTTACTTAATTTTATTTCTACAATGTGATGAATTTTAAGAGTAATTATTTAGTATGGGACATAACAGAAATATGACGTATTGTATGTTGCGGATAAATATTTGAAAACATTAGTTCAGGAAAATCTAGAGTCTAAAAAATTCTTTCGTCGTCAAAGTCAAGGGGGGCTGTATAAATACTGACTTTGAAGAAATTTGGGGGTGTACTAAATATGACAACGGGAGGCGGGAATTAATTTTCTGAAATAACCATATGACGGTAGTTTGTTTGTATAGATTTAGTCGTTAATTAATGGCCACAATGGCGTTTTGTTGGTTATGGCCCATAACCAACAGCCCATTACCAACAAAAAGCCATTGTAGGTGAAAATTCTTCCCACAAATATATCTTACAAACGAAATTTGGAAAGAACGTTTCTTTGCATCACCTACAGTGTGTATTACATGAAGTGCTTTTTACACGTGAAACAAGGCAGGCTGGTAGTTTACCACATGCAAGGAGTATATTTATTTGCTTAAGTCCACTTTTTTAGGTTATCCGGTTTGTCATTTCATTCATTAGAAATGCCATTTTTTTAAATTTGGGAGCAAAGTATAGCATCAAAATTAAAGGAACCGTAAGGAGTACTCACAATTCTGTTAATCCCGATGGAAAGCTACTGATTGAAACCCTTGAAATCTTGTTTCCTTTTAAGTGTCTAAATAAAAAATCAACAAAGGTAAATAATTTAGTCTCTAAATCAGTTGTAAATTATCTTCGTTACAGTTTTGTTCAAGTTCTTTCTTGGTCCTCTGTGTCCATTTTCACTACGGCTGTTCTGTTAAACCATTTTGGATATTGAAGTCTTACATTAGGGATATTTGCTTACACAAGAAGGTCAAATTGTGATAGTTTTAGCTAAAATAAAAGCGCTGTTACTATGGAAAGGTTTATTTTGATATTCTATCAAAGAAGGGAGGAAAAGGTCCCACATATGTTACTTTGATATTGTTTCAAACTTTAATCATCTGCGGTAGTTTTTTTTCACGGTTAAATCAAACTAAAACTAGTTAAAATAGGCATGACACATAAGGCTAATACATTTTTATGCTATTGATGTTAACTTAAACCTAATGGTGAGTAGATATACAAGTGATTCTGCCATTCGCTGACTCTGGGGAACATTCAGAATTTGAGGGAGTGAGCGCAGTATGATTCGGGATAACTATACATGTACGGAAGGGTAAGTGCTAGAAAGGATTGCCATATCTACCCCATTGGCACCAAGTGTGCGGTTGTGTGAATATTAAATCTCATATATATATATATATATATATATATATATATATATATATATATATATATATATATAGGTAAAAATGAAGTAGTAAATAGTGCTAAAAGTTTGTGAAAAATTCCACGACGTTTCGGGTTTAAACCCTTCATCAGGTGGCAAAAATGCAACTGATCGTTGACACGGCCAAACGTACAATTTAAAAAAAAAATACACAATAAAATTGGGCACGGTAAACCTCGGCTAGGAAAACAGACAGTGTTAAGTGGTTACCACAAGTCAAAATAATGCAGGAATTGCTGCGTTATAACAGTTCAAGTCTAACGTTCAGACCATGTGGGGACAGGGTTCCAAGTTTCATGATTAGGCGGTTTTCGGCAGCTAGGCGGTCATGATCGGAACCTCGACACGAGATGGCCGCCGAAACCATCAAGTCACGGATCGAGCATGTTGACGGGGGATTGAAGTGGGTGGCTACCGGGAACCCTGGGAGGTTCTGTTTGATTGATCTCAGGTGCTCGGTGACTCGGTCAGCAAGACGACGTTTTGTTTCTCCCACGTACAGTATATTACAGCGTTTACATACGAGAACGTAAACAACATTGGCTGAAGTACAGGTAAAATGCTGATGAACGTTAAACCGGTTGTTGTTGGGACCTACAATGGAAAGGTTTTTGTCATAACTGACCACCGGGCAAGTATTGCATCTCCCACGGTTGCAAGGAAAAGTTCCTGGGGTGTCAGGCACTACTGCTTGAGGTTGAGAGGCACGGACCAAGTGCTTAGATATGTTCTTTTCAATTCTGAATGCCGTGATGGGGGGATCAGGGAAATGGTCACGGGTGGATGGGTCATGACGGAGGGTCTCTACATTCCTGTAAATGGCACGTACAATGGGGGTTACAGATGGGTGAAAGGATAGGACCAACGGGATACGTCTGGTGGGTGTATGGTCAGTTTTGGGGGCAAGGGCAGAGGCTCTATCAATTCCTTGTATGCGTTTCAGGGCATTAGAGAGCACTCTTTGTGGATACTGGCGTTGTTCAAAGAAAGAAATAATCTGTTTGGAAACTTTAGCGAAATCCTGGTCGTCGGAACAAATCCGTCTGGCCCGTAAAAGTTGTGAGAAAGGAATCGAATTGGTACAAGATCTGGGGTGGTTGGAAGGGTACATGAGGTAGTTGTGAGAGTCAGTAGGCTTAAAGTGGAGATTGGACTTGATTTGACGGTCGGAGATGGATAGTTCCGTGTCTAAAAACACTACTGAGGAGTTGGAAATACAGTGAGTGAATTTCAAAAACGGGCAGAACGTTTCAGCAAAGTTAATGAACTTTTCCAAATCGTTTCGAGGACCCACTGCGACCCCAACAATATCGTCAATGTACCTTTTATAAAGTATGGGCTTGATCCCGGTGTATCGTGAGAACAACTGCTCCTCAAAGTGGCCCATGGTGAGGCAGGCCACAGAAGGTCCCAGTTTAGTGCCCATAGCTACTCCTTTAATTTGGCGGAAAAAACGACCATTGAACTGAAAGCAATTTTGTGTGAGGACTAGTTCAGTCAAGCGAAGAAAGGTGGTGGTAGGGATGCTAGGGTCCTGGCGTTGATCAAGGTAATGGCGTATGGCTGCTAAAGCAGCGTGATGGGGGATTGAAGTATAGAGGCTGCTGACATCCATGGTGAATAAAGTACGTTCACTGGGATTCTCAGGAAACTCAAAATTTTGAATTAACCTAAGGAAGTGAGGAGTATCCTGGATAAACGAAGGTAGGGTTGAAACTAATGGGGAAAGTACAGAATCTACGTACTGTGAAATCAGAACCGTGGGGCAGCCTACTGACTCTCACAACTACCTCATGTACCCTTCCAACCACCCCAGATCTTGTACCAATTCGATTCCTTTCTCACAACTTTTACGGGCCAGACGGATTTGTTCCGACGACCAGGATTTCGCTAAAGTTTCCAAACAGATTATTTCTTTCTTTGAACAACGCCAGTATCCACAAAGAGTGCTCTCTAATGCCCTGAAACGCATACAAGGAATTGATAGAGCCTCTGCCCTTGCCCCCAAAACTGACCATACACCCACCAGACGTATCCCGTTGGTCCTATCCTTTCACCCATCTGTAACCCCCATTGTACGTGCCATTTACAGGAATGTAGAGACCCTCCGTCATGACCCATCCACCCGTGACCATTTCCCTGATCCCCCCATCACGGCATTCAGAATTGAAAAGAACATATCTAAGCACTTGGTCCGTGCCTCTCAACCTCAAGCAGTAGTGCCTGACACCCCAGGAACTTTTCCTTGCAACCGTGGGAGATGCAATACTTGCCCGGTGGTCAGTTATGACAAAAACCTTTCCATTGTAGGTCCCAACAACAACCGGTTTAACGTTCATCAGCATTTTACCTGTACTTCAGCCAATGTTGTTTACGTTCTCGTATGTAAACGCTGTAATATACTGTACGTGGGAGAAACAAAACGTCGTCTTGCTGACCGAGTCACCGAGCACCTGAGATCAATCAAACAGAACCTCCCAGGGTTCCCGGTAGCCACCCACTTCAATCCCCCGTCAACATGCTCGATCCGTGACTTGATGGTTTCGGCGGCCATCTCGTGTCGAGGTTCCGATCATGACCGCCTAGCTGCCGAAAACCGCCTAATCATGAAACTTGGAACCCTGTCCCCACATGGTCTGAACGTTAGACTTGAACTGTTATAACGCAGCAATTCCTGCATTATTTTGACTTGTGGTAACCACTTAACACTGTCTGTTTTCCTAGCCGAGGTTTACCGTGCCCAATTTTATTGTGTATTTTTTTTTTAAATTGTACGTTTGGCCGTGTCAACGATCAGTTGCATTTTTGCCACCTGATGAAGGGTTTAAACCCGAAACGTCGTGGAATTTTTCACAAACTTTTAGCACTATTTACTACTTCATTTTTACCTACCTACTTCATAAGTGCTACGCAGTACTTTGACCTTATATATATATATATATATATATATATATATATATATATATATATATATATATATATATATATATATATATATATATATATATATATATATATATGAGATATAGATTCAAATTGATCCCATCGGAACAATATGAAGGTAAGTCCATGGTTGCGATTTCCTCGTTTCGAAATTTTGAAAGTTAAGAATAGCATAAAATGAGTCCACACTCTAATTGGAGACTGGCTGGCACTATAAACTGGAGAATTAGTACACTTCATGACATCAAACACAATAGGCAAACAAAATACATTACTGAAGAACCCCAAGGCCGGTTTGCGAAGGCTTGGAATAGCTCACTCCACGGAAAACTCAAAGATCCACAGGCAAGAACAGAATTTATTATTCCAAAGTCCCCTCGGCTCTTTGGCGAAGAGCCGAACGGCGAAAGCCAAACGTTACTTCCGAAGAGGTTTTGTTCTTCAAGGGCGTTATGTCCCCTGTTGGGACAGAAGACTTAACGTGACCAACTTCTGGAAATTTAGACCTCTGCATCTGGACCTGACATGTTTTTAAGGTGCTTAAAAATGGACAACACCAGACTTTGAAACAACTTTCTCAAACTGACTATCGAAATCACCAATCTCCAAAAGAAGAGCCACGACCCAAGAGAGGGCACAAACTGTAGACTAGGCTTAAACGGGTCTCAGGCCCCATATGTTTATTACGTAAAAACTAGTTACACATTCACTCTAAACAGCCCACTCATTCTAAGCCACGATGAACGAAATAAAGTTAGTCCAACGTCCCCTTGACTCTCTAAGGGAAGAACGCAAACGAAACGTTTCCCAAAGGAGTTCTGCTTCTTAAAGGAGCTTCGTCTCTAAGGGACTACTTTGCATAAACGTAGCCAACCTCTTGAACTTTGGACCTCTACATCATGGGTCATGCGTGGCCCCGTTTTAGACTGGTTGAAAAGATCAGATACTTTACATGATCGTAGTCAAAACGACAAGAAACGAGGGCCTAAACAACATTTTACAAAGTCCCTCGACCCTCCGGCGAAGAGCCGAAGGGCAAAAACCTAAAATTGACTCCTGAAGGAAATCTGTTTCTCAAAGGAGCTACGCCCCCAACGGAAAACTTTCACTGAACATGAAGACCGTCCGACTTAACGGCCTCTACATCATGGGTCAGTCATGCGCAGCCCCGTTCTAAACTAGCTGAAAAGAACAGATAATACACATGATCTTGGCCAAAAGGTCGGGTGTGCTTTAGAAAAAGGCTTATAATTTTCTTTTAAAAGCCCCCTTGACTCTCTGGCTAAGAGTCAACGGCCGAAATCAAACGTAACTCCAGAGGGAGTTCTGCTCCCCAAAGAAACTACGTCGCCGAGGGGACAGCAACTTAACTGACCAACATCGTGACCTTCAGACGTGTACAGTCATGCCTGGTCCCGTTCTAAGCTGGCTCCAAAGGACTGGTACTACACCTGATCTTAGCCAAAAGAAGGGTAATCATGAGTGGTTTTCATGTTTGGTTCTGTTCTTCGAGTAGTGTGTGTGATTTTGCGTATGCTCCAACAAAGAGTAAGACAGCTAATGAATGATCGATCACAAAGAAGAGACATAGACTAAAATACAGTATGTTAAAAAATAAACCATCATCATCGTCGTCGCCGTCGTCGTCATCATCATCATCATCATCACCATCACCACCACCACCACCGCCATCATCACCATAGTCATCATCATCATCATCATCATCATCATCATCATCATCATCATCATCATCATCATCATCATCATCATCATCATCATCATCATCATCATCATCATCATCATCATCATCATCATCATCATCATCATCATCATCATCACCATCACCATCACCATCACCATCACCATCACCATCACCATCACCATCACCATCACCATCACCATCACCATCACCATCACCATCACCATCACCATCACCATCACCATCACCATCATTAACTATCACCATCATTAACCATCACCATCACCATCACCATCACCATAACCATCACCATCACCACCACCACCTCCACCACCACAACCACCACCATCATCATCGTCGTCATCATCATCATCATCATCGTCATCATCATCGTCATCATCATCATCATCATCACCATCGCCATCACAACTACCACCGCCATCATCACCATCGTCATCATCATCATCATCATCATCATCATCATCATCATCATCACCATCATCATCATCACCATCACCATCACCACCACCACCACCATCATCATCGTACCATAACATTGTACCTCTGGGGTTCAATGGGGTTAACCATCGGTTCATACATTTGAGGAAGACCTAGTCAAAAACATGTCCTTCTGTTTTATCATCAAAAGTGTCATGTTTTCTGTCGTGCAAATTATTCTCCCTTTTCACATTTTGTGTGATACAAAACGAGGCGGTATCATCCAAGATGCAACCTATCGCCAGCCTCTTCACACTGCAAAGCGACTTTTAATTTCTTCCACTCTCAGCGATACTCCAGTGACCAATTAATCATTAGCCGAATTGCGCCAAGTGTAAAAAGGACTTAAGATTTTTTCAACTCTTTCAGGGTATCGCACTTAATGTGAAAGGCATTAAATTTCTTTTGAGACCATAAATAATCATCTTATATCATTTCGTCCTTTTGATAAGGCTTGACTGGTAAACCATTGATTTGTGCCCATCCTCTGGAGAGAAGAGATCTTGTCTTGTAATAAAGGAGCCACCTTCTTTTGGGTAATACCACTACACTGTTGCTCATATCTGTTTACACCTTATACCATTGTTTTTGGTTTCAATTTCGTGTCCGTTTGGCCACATTACAAAACAGTCCTCACAAGTTATTTACCTGACACAAGAGTCTGACACAACTGTTACGGTTTTTCTTTAAATTTTCTTTCTACAATTTTATTAAAGTCAGACCAATCAGTTCGGCCATAATGAAGTGCTTCAGTATTTCTTCAATGAGGACTCCCGACAGAAAAAAATCCAGATCATCTCTTTTCTGTTTAGTATAAGACTATTTAGGAACAGGACTTATTTAAACATGCAACAATAGAGAGAAACAGTTCTCTTTTCCGCTTGGTGTTGATTGACGCTTTATTGTACTTTTGACTTTTTGATAACCGACAGTCTTAACCATTCGTTAAGAGTCATTTCCTTACCAAGACGAAAAGAATTTGTTTTAAAAGATCTGTTCTAAAAGAATTATTTGAAAAAGTGGGCGGCATCATGCTCTTAAAGCCATTATTACTTGTCAAATCGAAGGTCAACGTTGGCATCTTCAAGATGGTATCAATTTATCCAAAGTTCCCACGTCCAAAGTAACCTGCCTTTATGCTCCTACACTCTAAAAACTGTTAAGTGAACTTTTATTTAAGTTGGTAAGTTATGCCCCATGGTAAACTGTTGGGTAAAATAAAACCCAAGTTGGTTTCAGAGTACCCATTGCTTTGGAAGGTTTTACGCGACACGGGTGATTTTTTGACCAACTTGGGTAGTTTTTTTACCTAGCGGTCAAACAGGGGACATGCGTAACCAACCTGGGAAAAGTTTACCCAACTGTTCCAGAGTGTACCCCTTTTGAATAAAACATTCAGACAATCCTGAACATGCATCACTCACAGTTTTTTCAACTCATCTGGAAATACGCCGCCAGGGATTTCTTCAATTAGGTTATCGGACAAAGTTCTGTAAGAGAAGATAACGCAAGCATCAAACAAGAAGGCAGTCAATGGAATTACAAGTCCCATCTCCCCCATTATTTTTTCATATCTTGATATACGTAAACTTCCCCAATATACTGATAAACAGATAGTGACAAAGACCACTTTTAGGTCGTTGGAAGTTTAGTATCCACCTTCATCAACAAGACAGTGGTATTTAAAAATATTTATGACCAATTTCGTCATGTAATATGGTAGCTCACTTGATATTTCTCTTCTTGACTTTTGACTTACAACGTCATCGTTTACGCATAAAGCGGTTGCATGGCCAGATACTTGTCTCACAATTTTGAAATTGATCAGTTATGGATTAGGAAGCGGTGTCGACACACTTTCCGAGTTCTAAAAACTAACAAATAATTGCTAAACCAGTTTTCAGCTAATCTGACCTTCGACCTCTGAACGTTGATCTATGACGCCACCAACTACGCAATGCAAAAGCTTTCTTTGTCAGATACCTGTGTTCTATGTTTGAACTTAATCAGACTTCCGATTTTGGAGGAGAGTGTGGCACATTGTGTGCAAAATTTAGGTCACTATGACCTAGGAACGACCATTGAAATTTCCTCAATTTTGTCAATATATAATGTGGCTTCATGTCTTTTTCCAGTGTTGAGATAGGCACATGATTGCCAAAAGCAACCTCAAGTTCTGAACTTTGACCTATGACCCAAACCAGTACTGCTGAAAGTTGTTCTCATTGGTATTACCACAGCATGTGACATAATGACTTTTATACCATATTGATAGGTAAATAATAACAAAAAGTCAATTTGACCAAAGTTAACCTTTGGACTCTGGCCTTTAACCCATGAAGTCATCAATTACGCATTGATGTTTTTTTAAGTATGGGACCTACTCAGTATGTCTGCGGTTTAGCGGGAGTTTGAGACACACATTTTGCTCACACCCATACACACCCTCCTTTCCTTAGCGGTACGCGGGAAATGTACCGGTAAGGAATTCGCGGGATTTCCCCATTAGCCTAGCTGACCTCCAACTAACTCAGTAGACGTACGTGTCTGGAGGGCGGGCTGCTTGCCAAGGCAAGCACGTGCAGCCGCGCGAGACTTCTAATTGCAGCGACGGAATTTTCGGGCAGCTACGCCAGTTTCGAGCTGTGCGTGAGCTAGGAAAGGCGTGCGAGAGCGGGGCTGTACCGTGTCCTGTTAAGGGCATGTTGCCGAGTGCACCCATAGCCACAGGATCGCTCACCCACCGCGGGTGCACAAAAACGCACACAGTCATATACTCACACTGCCAAACACTGAACACTCACACTCTTCTCATTTCCAATGTAAGGTGAAGTACATTATTTCATCTCCTTATACATTACATGTAAGGAGGTTAGTTTTAAGGCTGCATGATTAATCAAAAGTATGTTATGGCGGTTCAGTTATCTTTCCCATGGCTAACCCGCAAAGGTGACCATCACTTTGTTATGAAATAAAACATTCATCGTGGTATCATGGAGTGTTCTATCTCTTCTATCATCTATCTGTTTGTCTTCTATCTAGACCAGTGGTTCTCACACTTTTTGAGGGTGAGGGCTGGAGAGAGGTGAAGGGCCGCAGTGGAGGATCTCAGGCTGTGAGAGGACAATAATTGGAAAGAGCAAAATCCATACATAAGCGGTACCGAAACTGGTATTTACGGCAAACAGTTTTCATAAGAAGCGGTTCTTTAAGAGGGCAGTTTGCACCTTTGCGGCATCCAACAGGAGCAACCTGACCTCAGTCCCACCATGGTTGGAGCTGAGGTCAGAAAATTTTGCTTTCCACGCGCTCTAGATTGCGGGAATTTGCCCTTTATACCATAAATTTGCGTCTTCAACCATGGGTGGCTCTAAGTGGTGGCCAAACTCCCCGACGGATCGGCCGGGTTGCCGAAAGGAAGGCAAAAGTGAAATTTTAGTTCGCGAAGCTCGCCTAAAATTTTGGAATTACTTTTAAAGAGAACATGTCAAGTAGTGACTTCTATTGGGCAATGTGCCCCACTCAAGACAAAATCAATGGATTTGTTGCTGTGACTGGTCGTCATCGGGGGATTACATAGTTTATCATACCTACTAAGGCTCCCCGACGACAAATGGAGTTTTCCCGACATTAGGGGTCATGTCCCCCTGCACCTAAACCACCTGGCGTTGCCAGTTTACAATTTTGCGTCTAGCATGCGTGAGTTACCAGTATGGTCATTTTGATGTTTATCGTGTGTCGGTTTGAGGTATACGAGAAACATCTGGCATGCCAAACTACGTAGGTTGCCGACGAGAACCGCACTCTGACGCGAATGAAGTCACAACAGTGCACTTATCCTTCGTTAGTAGCAAGTATGTGAGGATGCTTTTGATCAGTTATTCGCAAACGCGGTCAGATAGAGAAGTGGGTCTGCTGAGTTCAAGGAACGCATTCCCACAAGTCGAAAAAAGCTTTGATTGAATGGTTACGTTTAATATTACAGACCTATTGAATGAGCGAGTTCATATAAAATTTCAGTAACCATTCAACAAACGTTCAGTGCGATACGTTTTTCAATTATACAGACACCGCACGTCTCAATTAAATTTCCGGGATGTAACTTCTACAAGCTTTGTCAGTGACTCCACAATGCACCATTACATAAATACATGTCACCGTGTACATATGACTAAACAAGGCATGTACTACACAGATTGTTACGTAGGCAACCTAGCTCGCCTTCAGGAGAGCAAACTTGGAAGGAGTCAAGTAGTGACTTTAACTTACATAATTTAATATCCTACTTTCCTACTTTTGTTCTTGTCAAATATGATTTTTCTCAAGGTCTAAAATCAATCCAGGAGCGGCGCCGACAGGGCCAGGGGGGCCGCGTTTGAGAATCACTGAACTAGACAATGACACAAGATAATAATGATCATAGTACTTACAAGAAAGAAAGCTTTGATGGGAAGGTATTCTTCGGTAGGTTACTGATTCTGTTGCGAGATAATTCTCTGGAGGAAAAAGACTTAATGAGTCAGAAAACATACCTAACAAAGCGACAAGAATATGAAAGACAAATGCCCTTGAATCATTCAACTACCATGTTTTATCCATGAAGCCGTCACAATCAATAGGCGTTTTTGTCAAGAGCGTCAAAAGCTTCTGAAGAGTGTATGAAATGACGGTCATCAGGACTATTTCAAGATCGGATGGCAAAGCCCTGGAAATGAGGGATCTGGGCCTCACTGAAGGACCCTGAAAAATCTAGAGTGAAATCTGAGGCTTATTTTTACGATTTTAATCTAATATGTGGCTGTTTCTATGATTTTGCAGTCAAATATCAGTGACACAGTAAATTGTAAGCTACGGAAACAACAAAGCACTTATTGTGGTGTTACAAGAAATTAGACTCTAAATGTAATTTCTACGCTTGTCTCTTGTACATTTTAGAAATGACTACGGTCAAACCGACAATTTTCAAAATGTGGGCCTCAAAATAACATATTGCTGTGAAACTTATGGCTAGCATTTATTTTTTCAAATGAGAATTATGTAATGATATCAACATCAGTAACCAATAAGTAACGAAGATATTCGATTATAACAAAAGGTTGATTTTAGTTCAACACGCGTAGAAGGTTAAAAGCGTTGTAAACCAGTTATTTAAAAGAAGATATATACGACAGGCGAAACGTTTTCTGTGAATGAAATTACCGTCAGAAATTGAAGGACAATGACGCTTTTTAAAAAGACTGAAAGTAATATGAAATTGACATATTAGCCATGTTTGTGCATGTTCGTCTCGGTTCTACTCTTATACTACCTTTTTCGTTTATCTTCCTTCATTTGTCCCAATTTTCCTTTCCGTTTATAACCCACCTATAAACTCTATTTTTCACAGTACTCGAAAGCCTGCCTATCTCACTCTACAATAAAATTGCAGTAGCATTAAATGTCATTGTAGATTACTAGTAGGAGTCAAGCAGAGGAAAAGATTTAAACATGATTGCTCATAAACAGAAAAATTATTCCGCCATGCCTACGGAAAATTAATACTTAGTAAATATATCCATTGGTTCCTCTTTTGCTTCGGTACAGTACCGTTTACCAAACGTTTGAGAACACAAATATATATATATATATATATATATATATTAATATATATATATATATCATATATAAAACATATATATATATATACATATATAATAGAGGGAAGGACTGTTTTTCGTATAGGTTGTTATCATAATGGCCTGAAACTTACCTTCACGTTTACCTTAGAGTCAATAGATAAAAAAGGTGTACATATCCAATCATACGTTCGTATCACACTTTTTGGAACAAAAAGGGAATGTATTCTTCGCCAATACTTCTACTTTGTAGCTTCCAATTGTGTAAAATAATTTATGACATTTTTGCAATAAAATTTAATAAATTAAAAAAAGGAAACTTTTTTTTGAACATTAGTGTCACTTACAAGAATCTAACTCCTGATGAGAAGGTACCAGGTGATATCTTGGAAATCATATTAGCTCCCAACCATCTGAAATAAAAAAGCATAATGAGATTGATAAAGTAGTTGCATAAGCTTTGAATGATCTCTTTCCAAAGAAAACAGTTTTCACGTTATGAGAGAGTGTTGTCTTCAATCATTGTGGGTGCACTTTGTTCGAAAGATCATCATAACCTGCATTTTTTGTTTTGAATAAACCGCTACGTATTGTGGAATACACCTGCAAGTTATTCGGACGTTCACTCGAAGTTCAGATTCTTAATTTCCCCATTCAAAATTTATTTCAAGATAGACGGTTCTTAATTGTTGAAAAATATTTCCATTATCAAGATTTTTAGTGGAAGAAACATAAACTACGATGATCATTCGGGAAGTACCACAAACAAATGCTGGGGTCTACTTGCGAGTGTTGTGTGGCTTCAAGACGTTCGTCCACTAAAAATTTCGGCAGTATGATTTGACACAGCATTACAACTTGAACGAATTTTGTTAATACATTATGTACTTTTGACTTTGCTCAATTACATTTCAGTGAGAAAACAGTGGGATCCATCCAGTACTCTTGAGAGCTATTTTTACTTTTAAAATGAATTACATGTGTAGTTCTCCTACATAAGGAGTGCTCAGATATTTTCCCCAAATCCTAGATTTTGCGAAGTGATATTTATAGAAATATAGCGTGTTTAAGAAAAGGGAAATACATAACGTTGCCTTGTCCAAAGTATTGGGATAACGTTTTAGCAGTCCATCTAAACAATAAACAGAAATAAAGATCCCTGACATTCACGGTGGTAATTCTGCAAAATACTGTTCAATTATTACAAAAAAAAAATAAATAACGAAAAAGGTATGAAATTCGATAATGTTTGGAAACAATCTTATCTATTGAATCCCACCCCTAGTTGAACAAATCAATGGTAGTGTGCTCTAATCTATGAAAATGCCCACCATTACACCGAACGGTGCCCACTTGCATACCAGCGAAGTGCACATACTATATTGACGAAATAGCCAAGTAGTACATAAAGACTGTGTAGAGACATGGAGCTAATATCTGAAGGGTATTATTAACTCCATGAAAGTAAACCGAAGGGACTAATATCCCTTAAAACCCACTTGATCAATTTCGGAACAAACTACAGCCTTCGTAAGCGAGTCAATAACACCACAAATGGACTAGATATCAGAGGAGAGTTTTCACTCGGAAGGGAGCTTACCTTAAAATTTGTGCAATAAGTGAGCTTTCGTGATCATCACCCAAGATTGTTGGCCAAACTTTTATATGATTCCGAAGGTAGACTCAGAAAATATACGAGTCTTTCTAATCTAGTAACCCACGAGACTCGTCATCGATGTAATATGGAAGTACTACTTCCGAGAAATAATATTGAATATTTCTTGATTCGTTCAAATCCTCGATGGCCAAACGGTATTAGCTTGGACTCTGACACCTGAGATGTTTACCGTCCGTCGCAAGTTCATACTTTCCGGTTGCTTTTCTCAGCTGAAATTTACACAGATGCTTGATTCACAAGGAACAAATTCCTTTACATGTTGGAAACTCTGGAGACCCATTTGCATCAACCGAAATTGACCGAGGGAAAAACATTGCTCACAGAGAAAATCGAATCGAACCGTCTTCATATGCGTGTTCCTGAACCTCTACCTGCAGATTACTAGGATGCCACGACTGAAGAGTTAAGGATTTGAACTTATTCTAGTTTGGATTGTCATACATCAGGTAAGTGTTCCTTGCTAGTATTCGGGATGTACACTCATGACACATATTTCGTCAATTAGTGTATCTTTGTATAATTTACGCAGAATACATGATATGTACCTGCATACGGCTCCAGGAAAAAAAAAACCTGGATGGGGCGAAGAGCACAAATGTACAAATGTAACTGATTATGGTTACTAGCGTTAGTATACGGTAGTTTCTTCTTGAATTGTTTTAGGGGTGAACCCTTACATGGTACTGTGGTGAAACTTACTTAACAAATAAGTTTTCTGTTATCTAAAAACTAAAAAAAAAAAAAACTCAGGCGTACTGTGGAGTATACAACCTTTACAATCACACTATATCCATGCAGGTTAATGCATAAATAACCGCGGCAACATAAACCCCCTAATACAGTGCTTCGGTAAATGCAGCTGCGTGACCCATTGCATATTTATATAGTGCTCTGATAGGGATGGTTTAAGCTACTTGTTAAGAGAACGGTTTTTTTTTAAAAAGCCTGCAAATTTTTACTGTATTTTCGCCGTTTCTTTATATTAACCATCCTCACTACATAAAAATACGTCACTACATAAAAATACTTCATCCATGGATAGCATAATTAGTGTATTGACAAATAAAGAAAAACATTAGACCTAATGTTTTTTCGGTTTTCGATACAAAAATATTACTTTATTTTAAGCACAGAATTGGCATGGTTGTTTATAAAGGGTTATTTCGATTTTGCAGTCAAAAAGAGTGACAACTTGATTAAGCAACCATAGAATTTATTTAACAAATTTTATGTGCCTCTTAAGCAAGAAGTTAGAAGTACCACCTGCCATACAAGCGAGTAACAAAGGACACATAAAAATGATGCCTTCATTTTTACTTAATTGTAAAAAGTAGTTAGTGGGATTACATGGATGTTATTTGGTAGGAAAATGGTTTGAGTAGATTTCCAGAAAATCCGACATTACTACACAGTAATCAGAATGTGTCAGAGGGCAAGGCGTACTATATTGTTCCTTCAGTCCAGTGACTGTCTGAATCTATGTTTGAATTTAGTGCTACCCAGAGTTATCACTGATATTGTTGTCTCTGATGCTTTCCAAGAAGACAGTGTTATCACTGATATCGCTAATTTTGTGATCTCAAATAATAGGTTTTGTGACAACAAAGTGATTCTGTAGACCTGAACCATTTTGGCAACCTTAGAAATTAGTGACTTCCATCGCAAGGGTATAGCGTGAGTTCCTATTTAAATAAAGCAGGTTATCTGAGATAAAATTGACATAGTCTGGGGGGTGCTAATTGTGAGTGGTCAGATTACAGCATCTTCCACAAGAAGTGTTACATAAAATTTATGAAAAATTATGAAAGTTGATGAAAGCAAATCGTTCGACGAAACAAAGAAACACAGTTTGATTGTGATTACAAGTACACTGAATGATCCTCCCGGTCCCTAGTATTTAAACAGAGATTCATAAACACCTTTATTGATTTCCTGCATTCTGATTGGCTGAAAACCATTCGAAACCAGTCTCGAATCGCATTCGAGACTGGCCTTTGCCAGTTTAGGAGAATTACTTTTTCAAGGTGAATTGAATATCACTGTTACTACTGCATTGTGCACTATGCTTTGTCCATGATGTGTTACCATAGCAACATAAACCATAACATCTGAGTAAGAAAATCAGTTACTGTAAACTACTGTAGTATTACACTGTTATGCCTAGCACCCCTGTAGCTATAACCATTCCAAAGCATAATGCTCATTTCATCCCATGAATGAATGCTAGCAAAACTATATTCATCTTCTTGGATACTGGCAGTGGTATCGCTAAAAGAGCATTAAACCTTACAGTATAGGCCTATGCCAAGGGTACAACGGTCTGCCTGTTACAAATATTCCACTCCTTATTTTCCTAAGTTGGACTGCATGGTAAAGAAAAGTGAATTTGGTCTCTGTTCTGCTAATGCCAGCATGGGGCCTGTTTTATAACTATGACATGCAGAGCAATGGTAAACAGGTTTTACTGACAGTGTCACTGTCAGGTTTTTACTTTTGAACCAATTCCGCTAACACTTACAGACATAACAGGCCAGCACGGTCTTCATTTCTAGTTCTACGCCGAGCTAGGCTTCTTATGAACTAATGTTGTAAACAGTTTAAGCTAGTCCTAACGATAGGCCTGCATAATCTGTGCTAAAAACTTGAACACATTTTCAAAGTTACCAACACTATAATCCTCTTCCAAAAAGGCTAAAGACACCTTAAATCACCGTCTTACTTATGGATCTTGAACGATCTTGTGCGTGAACTACTTGCAGTCAAATGTCCGCATGTCGTTGAATGCTGCACTGCACTGCACACAATATATTACAGAAGATCGTAACTGCACAGCACTGTACCTCTGTGAAACTTTCGTGGAGTAGAACTTCACTGTAAACAATAGCCCGCTAGACCTTGAAGTTAGTTCTCTTGTTTTAATGCTCAGCCTCATCTATACAACGATGTAGGATAATTCAGAGATAAACGATTTTGCGTTAAATTAATCCAGTTAAATTTCGTTCGAATGAATTGAGATTACAATCAATATGTTAACTGAAAATATTTGCGTGGTTGTCCACTTTCTTTTGGCTTAAAGTTGTTCGCTACTATCGCAAGAAACTAAACATGACGTCATAGTAGAGTCCGAAGTTAGCTGGGAGAATTAAAATTTGATCTGTAAAATTTTGTCGAAAATTCAATGTTTTTGTCGATTCCCAACATTTTAATGTTGAGTGTTTATGAATGGGGATAAAAGCAGGGTGCCCGGTCTTAAATGTGATTCGAGACCTCCGATGACGCCATCACAGAGCCTCTGTGATGACGTCATCGTCGGTCTCAAATCACATTTAAGACCGGGCACCCTCGCATTTATCCCCTAAATATCGAACTGGCGATACATAAGTGCTCACTCAGACATGAGAAGGAAGACCGTTGTTGAAGGGGAACTTGAAGCAGTGAGTGAGATTACTAAACATTTTTTCTTACAGTGTAAGATTTTATATGTTATCAAAATAACAGATTTATTTAGACCAGCAAAGACTATCAAACCTCTTTGAATATATGTAAATTATTGTGGTTAAATTTACAAAATTACAAAATTTACAATGTCACGTAAGTCACGTGATACATTTTAACTACATGCCACATAGAGATATCTGTTACACTTACAGCTTTATGAAATATATTTATGCTATACCAAAAACATAAATTGCTGAAGAAAAAGTTCTTCGCCTTGACCTTCACCTCATCCTTCTCCCTCATTGTCTCCTTCTATCCCATCCGACATCTCCTTTTCTTTACCCTTCTCCTGCTTTTCCTTCCCTTGCTCCTGCTCCTTTCTTTCTCTTGTCCTTCTCCATCTTTACCTCCTTCACCTACCCTTTTCCTTTTCCTTCTATTTTCCTTCTCCTTCCCCCTCTCTTTCTCCTTCTGATTCATTTGGATACGAAGCACACATCATTTTCTATAATATTCTGGTTTGTACCCACTCGTAAGGGATTCTTGAATCAAATTACTGCACATGTTATCCTTAAAAGGGACAGTTACTCACTGAACCATGACACGATGTTATCGGATATAATTATCTCATTACTTTTCAAGCCTTCTAACAACCTTTGGTAGTAATCAGTGTGGAAAGTAATATCTGCTTGCTCTTTAATTGCAACAACTACGGTTATAAATGCTATGATACACCAATTTTATAAAAACGCTCATAGAGCGGAAGAGATTTTATGACTCCTAGATGTCATGGGAGAAATCATCTTCAAAACAGTCATTTCAAGAAAAGATCTAAATCAAATGGCAGTCCTCATGTTAGGTACTTATCCTTCTCCCCCTTCGATTGGAGTAGCCCAACCTGGCTTCTCTAAAATTTGCAAGGTCCCCTGGCTTTTAGTAGGAAGCACATAAATAATCAGAGAATGAGTTCATGTTCACTAGAACGAACTGGGGCATTTTGGGAACTGATTACTTTTAAACAGGTCATGGATTTTGAAACATTTCGTAGAAAAAATTGTTAAGAGCAAAATAATTGATAGTCTCTACAAGTGTTATGGAGGTTATTCCAATTATAAGACACATCTCCTTGCGTTGACGAAATACTTAACTAAAGCTGAAAATTCCCCACATGCACTTTAGGTTGTTTATTATTTCTTTGCTTACCATACGTTTACTTGGTTGTTAAAAGGGCAAAACTGTTTGCCCGAGAATGACTGTTGGGATGTACCTCCAAGCTGAAATATACTGGGGGTCCTTTCAATAACGAAATCTGACCACACTGATGCCAACCAAGTAGCAAGAAAGGTTACAGTAAATGAAGCATTATGATTCTTTACCAAAAGCTTGATGCCACTTCGACCCAAGGGTAGAGTCATTCGTTAGAATACGTATACGCTAAGTACGAAAAACAATTCAAAACAGTATTGGAACCATCAATGTTGGTACTCTGAAGAGCCACGATATCAGACAGGTCCTGTAATAGTGTAGATACACGCGTAGAACTTAGATAATTGTCAAAGAGGCGATTCAAGGATAACGCAGTCAGATAGAGTCGGTTAAAGCATGAAGTTGCAACAGATACAACTACCTGGTGGAGAGGTCTCTTTGTGGAAGTAATTAGGACACGTCTAACATTCAACGTTTGTAAAGACAAAAGATTAACTAACTCGGTTTTAAAAGGTGTCAAGACGGTTTTTAATTATGGTAGAATAAAATAAGTTGATATCATCTGTATATAAAATGTCAATAATGAATAGTGACTACGAATAATGTATTAAATGAATAGCAGCGGACCTAAAAGGGACGAGAGGAAGTCTGGAGGGAACACTGCGAAATTGCAAATTGATTGAGGACTTTTGATTCCTAACGCAAGGGTTTCCATTTCAGATGGTAGGTAAAGTTTGAGAGTGATTTAAATGAGACCTTTCTTTGGAGGTGAAACTGAAACTCGGACTAGCACCTCCGAACTTTTAAACGCAACTGGTCATATCCTAACCTCTCTGATGTTGTTTGAATTGGGAGATCACCATCTACAGTAAGCAGGGCGAGTTGGTGGTCACCCATCTAGGTTCTACTTGAATAAAATCTTCACTTACAAGGGTTCCTACAGTTGGTGAGCAGAACGATCTTTTAAATGTTCGTGAAGATAATGAAGATATCGTGGGTCGTGGTTGCCGGTTGATATGGCTTCGAACTGGAGATCTGGTAAGTCTAAAGACAGAGGCTCTTGAAGGTCATGAAAGTCTTTTCGTGGTTTGTTTTCCTTTTGCTAAACGACCGCCGTAGTATACTTATGTCCGAGCTTTCATAAAGTTAATCATTGTTTATCGGATTATTAACAAAATTTTCGATAACTTTGGGAATCTTTACACAAGTTGCTCATGTCAATCTGATAACCAAAGAGCACGTATCTGCATCTGTTTCCTTTTAAAGCTTTTAGTATTTTGTGTTATCGATTTTATGTCTGTGTGAACCTGCAACGTTGCGCTTCGTCACTCCGTTTGCGGTGTTGATTCATAGCCGTACTTGGTTTGCTGGTCTATTTCCGACGACGTAGTGTTAGCTTCATTTCAGTATTGGTCTGACATATCTGCCTTCCTCCTTGCTTAATTGACATTGATGAAAGCGTGATTACACTTATAATGCACAGAGCATGCAATTGGTCTCTGTAACAATACGGTTACCAGTGCACAGAGAACTGTAAAAAGCAAAACTGTAATAACGTCATTACTTACAATCTCTCCACAGATACAAGTCCTAGAAAGGCCCCCTGTGATATCTCTGAAATCATGTTGTTCCTCAAATTTCTGGAAGAGGGAAATTATTAACATTTAATAAATTTTCATGGAGGAGACATAGACAGGAACAAACCTCTTTTACCAGTCGTTTACTATATAAGTGTAGGTTTCCCAACACTTAAAATAAACAGACGCCCCTAAGGCATAATAACTTCTTGTCGAAAGGAAATGCTTTGTCTCACTGTAGTTTATCTGACACGTTATCTTTCTTGAGATATCATGCTTTACGATCTTTTCACTTTTTGATCTCTGGAGACCTCTGATCTCAATAAAAATAATAGAAGCCGTCATCTCAATATTGCAAATTAATAAACCCGTAATAAAAGTATTCATCTTTACAATCTTGAGATAACATGTTTTCATGCGGTTCATAAGTTTTTCATAGTTTCTCCTCTGGTGACCTCAGATGGTCTTTGATCCATACCAAAAAGTATACGACGTTTTCTCGTATTATGAAAAAAAAGATATACCAAGTGTGGAAAATGTCAATGATTCCCATCTTGAAATATCGTGTTCACAAGGTTTTCTGTTTTGACTTCTGATGACCTCTACTGATTCTGACCTTCTTTAAAAACCATACGGGTTCTTCCCATATTAAGAAAAATCTCTAGATAGCTGCTAAGTATTAAAAGTATCCATCATTTAATTTAGTTCCGTCTTCTGAACCTGCAGTAACGATAATTTATGGCTTCGGATTGATAGTTGTAAATTTCAAGTTACTTTCGATGTAGAGTAGCAGTGCCTTTAGAGCAACATTCTCTACGCAGGTTTTCAGTTGATCATATGAAAGTAATACGTAGTTTCTATGTTAATCATTAAATACAAATGGAGCTGTCGTTGTTTCTTAAGAGACAGGTAACTATCAAGGTAAGATCCTTATTTAAGGTCATTCATTACTCTTGCCAGTTACTCCTCAAATTATAGGTGGTTCTTGTAGGGACGCATTTATCAATGAGCGAATTATAAGTGTTTGCACATGGTAAGTGTCCTCTGGTCGACTCACTATTTTATTACAACAGTTAAAATTATTGGAAATATTATACTGTCCTATTGGTCAGATCAGATCAACTCATTTTTAGAAGTGGTGAGTGATCTTTTATGAAAGAACTAGTTTTCTTGGTTACATTGTGCTGTACAATGCTAGTGTTATCACATTAAATCTACACGCGTATATTTCACCACGAATAGGGAAGCGCTTCTTCGCTTTAAGATGACCGGAACGCGTCACAAATTGCAGCGGTCGCTTGACGATAGATGGTTTATTTGGCTAGTTAGTGTTGCATATGTGTAGATAGTCTAATGTAACGAAAATTAAAATGGCATTAGAGACTGATATTTTCCAATCGATTACTACTTTTCTTCGCTACAACAACATGGACTTGAATTAGACTTTTATCAACCGTAACATCTCCATCAAACAGTGGCGAGACCCTCTACGGGCACGTTTTATCATAGTAGAAACAAAAACATTTCAAACCGTTTTAGAAGTAGTCCATCATAGATGTGTTCTTGAAAATGCGACTTACCATTTAGTACAACCCAACTGTTTACTTTCTTGAACAGAAGAATACACAACATTTAAACCAAAGTGATGAGCTTTACAAGTGGGTTCCAAACCTATTCTCTATTGGCATTGTACACAAAAGCGCTTGGAAGTTTGGATAAAATGTATAATATGGTAGCGTCCATTACAAAGTTTTCTCCCGATCGGGGAGAAGCTAGATTTTTCGAAAGGCGGAATCTTCCTTGCTGTTATAAGCCTACATAATGTGTCCGGCAACCAACATGTGTAAATCAAACTTAGCAGACAAAGCGCCATTGTGCATTGTTTCATTGTTTAACTGTTGTCTTGGTTGTCAGTCAAAATCTCACTTTAGAAGATTTTCAGGACAACAGTAGTTTTTTAAGAGTACTATGAACGGAACCGCGTACGTCTCATTCACCATTCATCATGCATTTTTGCAATCCCATTCAGAGTTAGGACTGCTAAACAGGATTTTCTCCACAACCAACTGAATTGATAACTTCTCGCCAGAAAGTATTATATACGATTTAATATCGAAGGCATTTCATTAAATATTTTTACAACTGGAGGAGGTCCACCAAAGAAACCAAAGGGATACATGGTGATCATATTAATAATCCAACGAGATCTTCTTTATAATGTTACAAGACTACCTAACATGCTATTACTTTCCTTAAAGAACGCCATGAGGTCTCATCCAACCTTCAGTGGGACGTCAGCACCAATGTACTAAAGCACAATGGGATATGATCAGTTTTTTTGGAGGGTTTTTTGTTTGTTTTTTACATTCAGTTGTCATAAAAAAACATTTCTGACTGGACTAATGAGATCCCATTCAGATTACACTAAGAAGAAATTTTGACTGACTTAATGCTACTCAGTGAAGCACAATGTCCTTTATTCCCCTTGTCGGTGTCAATAATAAGTCCTTACTGGTCTAAATAGTTTATAACAGCTTAAGACAGAGAGAATCGAAACGGACTTTAATTACCAGCTGAAGTTACTTACAAATATACAAGACCGTTTGGGAATGCATCTGATGCTATCTGCTTGATCATGTTGTTATGTAAGTGTCTGAAAGATAAAGGGAAACAAACAATGATCGTTTACATTAAGTCAATTTACAAAGGGCAAAGGACATGCTTTTGTGAAAGTTATTAATTCTGCTCTTCATAAAATATTTAAATGACCAATGATTAGTTAAAGAGCCAGAAACCCTGAAAGCCAGACACAGTTTACGTATCAAAAGTTTTCAAGTTGGCAAACGGTAATTGCTGTATCGTTCGATTACCTTTCATAAATAGCGTCCTGACTCATATAAAACTATAAATATGCCGCATTTTTCGGATCAGTAGTTCTGTTTAACTTCAGTGCTGCTGAAATTTCTATTGGTGTAATATTAATTGTTCGTAGCCAAGATGATGAAATAGTTTCTTTGGCCACTAAAGACCCCGAGGTTAAACCACACATGACTATTCCCAGATAGCACGATGATGTTGGGCCAAAAATGGGAAATTGTTGGCCAAACGGTTGGCTGTTCTCTGAATAGGTTGGTGCTTATTGAGAAAGATTGGGCCTACAAACAATTTTATAATGGGTCAACATTTTGCCTATCTAGGGCTATGTCATTGGCCAACACTGGCAATTAAGTTGCCCCAACTGTTAGTTCCAACATTTGGTCAACGTTGATTAATAAGTGGCGGCAACTGTTGGCCTGTAGAAATTTCAATAGTTTCAAGTGTTGGTCCAATGTTAGTTCAATATATAATGCCAAACAGTTGGTCACTAAAACTGGCTCAGTGTTGGTTTATCATACCCGTCATGCCCAACGGTTGGCTAAACATAGGTGGCTCAATGTTGGTTGAACACATAATGGCCAAAAGTTGGTTCCATGAAAGTGGTTCGATGTAGGTTAAATGTAAAGCATTCAACAGTTGGCTACTTGAAACTGTTTTAATGTTGATTAAATGTATGATGTCCTACAATTGGCCTATAAATGTTCTTGGTCAAATGTTGACAATACATGAAATTTCTAAATGTTGGCTGCAAAAGATTGGTAGAATGTTGGTGCTGCTTTCTGCTCTGTTCAGAACTCTTTTATTCTTTTTTACTTGTTAGTGGTATACAAGTCAACAACATCAACAAATATATAAGTACAATATGGAAAGCGAAACAAATAGAAAGGAATGAAAAAGAAATTGGCATCAGCTCATCATTTGGGGAATGAAAGATACATAATAGAAGGAAACAACGATATTGGTTTTCGTGCCTACACAACATAATACCAGCGGTTGCCAACATCGGTCCAACATAACGCCAACGCTGTGTGCTATCTGGGTAACTACTCTAGAGGCTCAAACTATGTATCTTCCACACACTAGAAAGACTCGTGACACAGGAATAACAAACTGGAATTATTATGGCAGCAGTAGTTGGCAAACTTTAATGACATAGGATCCTCTCAATTTCACAGCTTAAGGGCGTCGACCTTATAGCAACTATCAGTAAAAGCTACCTTGTCTTCTCTTGCTACCAGTGTAGGAGTGGGCCAAGAATATGAGCAGGAGTGTCTTTTTTACACGGGTGCTTTTTCTGATACCTTTAACAGCATTCATAATCCAAGGCTTATTAAATATCTATTTCTAACTCCAAAATGCCAAAGTTTATGCAACCCTTAATAACTCATGACATAATGTTACACGATGAATTTAAAATCAACAGACATAAAAAAATTCCCAAACACAGCAAAAGGAATACATGTGGAAAGTGTCACACAGTATACAATGAGTTCCAGAGGCACAGATTGAATAAAGCCGAACAATATAAGAAGTAAGCAAATCTCCATACAGAGGATCCGTAAGCTCCAAATACTTTCTGTGCACTCACATAATCCCAAGGCGCTCCGCAAGCTCGCACGGTGAATTCAAATGTGCCATTATTTATCAGTATTATATAAATGGTGATGGTGGTAGTGATGATGATGGTACTGATGGAGATAATGGTGATGGTGGTGATGTGGTTACGGTAATAATGATGGTGATTGTGGTTGCGGTGATAATGACAGTGATGATGCTTGCTGTCGTAGTAGTGGTAAACGTGATGTTGGTAATGATAGTTGTGAAGGTGATGATGGTGATGGCAGTAATGATGGTGATGATTGTGCTGATGGTGATGATGTTGATGACTTGGTGATGGTGATGATAGTGGTGATAATGGTGATGTTGGTGACTATGATGATAAGGTAATGATGGTGATAATTATGGTAATAATGGTGACGGTGGTGTTGATGGTGGTGAGGTGATGTTGATGATGATTGTGGTGATAATGGTGATCATGTTAATGTTGGAGGTGGAGGTGATGGTCATAATGTTTGATGATGATGAGGATGGTGATTACTGTGACTGTGGTGATGGTGATGATGGTGACGATGTTGATTATGGTGATGATGGTGACCACGGCGATGATTCTGATGGTCGTGATTGCGGTAATGATTTTGTTGGTTATGGTAGTAACGACTGTTGTAATGATTTAGAAAATGTTGATGATGTGGTGATGGTGATGGCTATGGTGATGATTTAAGACCGTTTATGAGCATGTAAATTTAGTGAACTTCATTCAGTGTTGATTGTGTTTTGCGCAAACGTTGAATGGAAATTTACATTGGGGAAAAGGTGGACCAGTCAATGATTTGATGGGAATTTGGATTTCAACTCCTTTTACCCTAAAGTTAGGCAGAATGTTCTTACAACACCCCCTCACTTTCTCTTGTGGGATTTCGTTGTTTTTTTCAAGCATATTTCAATTTAGCATAGCAAAATACGTATCCCCTGATCATATTAAATAACCACGACTTATGTAGGCAGCAGCTTTTTGTAAGGTCGAAACTTCGATCCTGGATAGCGTAGTTTTTCCTTATTTTTGAATGGAATAGTAAGCTACAGTAGATGAACCAAGAAACTGTGGACAGACAAGTGGATACGATGTAATGTCTAATGTCCTAGGGTTAGGGAGAGAAGACAATCCCCTCGGAGTTTTCTCAATCTTATCGAGAAGGCTAAGGTGAAGTAAGGAAAGCCTGACGGCTGTCAGCTGCTCCAACAGTTGGAGCATGGGAGGATGAGAAGATGATTGACTGGTCTTTTATTTCCTCTTAAAAAATTGATTTTAGCTTCCTAATGAGAATTTCATTTTCGCCGTCCAACATAATACTGAAACAAAACTTGATAAAGACACCTCTCTAAAGGGATCTTTACTACCGAAAAAGTAGTCCCTTTGTCACAATACCACTAGTGCACTTTTAAGTGACAAATTCACTCTGTCATTGTAGTTTTTAATTTTAAATGCTGTTTGGCAATGGAGATATTTTATACTCTTCATTGATATTTGAAGCAATTTTGGATTGTTCTTGAAGTAGCTAAACATGTACGTATGTTTAGTAAGTTTTCAAAGATACCGAATGTTTTGTTAATAGTGAACACTGACGTACAAAAAACATTTCTTGTTGTCTTTGGTGACTGGCAATAGTACACAATTGGTTCAAGTTATTCTGAGAACTTAAAGATGACAAGAACCACTGTCGCTATCTCCTTAGTCAACAAACCACCAAAAAGGACAAGTGGAATATCTCTTTCCTAAGCAGCTCTCTTATCTAACACAGGTTTTTAAAGGGTTTCAATTTATTACAGTTTGCAAAGGTATTTCTCTTTACCATCCTGCAGGCTACAGTAAGCGACTCGAATACATAATATCCCTGATAGTGGTGGCCCGCCTAGTTGACACGATATTACTTTCGTGAGCATAGATTCTCTCTTCTTTACCACGATGCTGTTCGTAATTTCGAGAATATACGTATGTTATGCAACAGAGGCCCTGCCATGGGATGGTATTGTACAAAGGTCCTTTTCATAATCCCCTCAATCTTCTTACATGCCGACAACCAAGCAAAACAATTTATACTTTCAAAAAAGAATTTCTTCCTTTATCCGAACAGTTCTTGCCTACTTGCCAAGCCAGTGAAAAGAAGTGAGGGATTATTGGTAAATATGACATTCTCAGAATGTATTCGAAAGCAGCAGACAGAAAACTTGCCTAAACTTTTACAAATATACAGTAGTCATTTGCAAGTGCTGTAGTCTCAGCTTCTGTCCCAAAAAACTACGATTTAAACTTTGACAAGAAAAGATAATTAGCCAATATGTGTTATAAACTACTATCCCAAAAGTAACCGATTCATTTTTGATAACCATAAATAAACATGTAAGTTAGAAATCAGAACCTGTGGCAATGAACCGTAGTCCTTTTCCAGACTTCTGTAAGCTGGCATTTCCGTTGGGGAATTGCAGTTTTGTAAGATTTCCTTTAATCAAGATTTCATTTTCAATTTCCTTGCAGGGAATGAGGTGTACCACTTCTATCAAGTGCGGTTCCAGAGGGGAATTTTTCCGGCTACAGCCCCCCGGGTATTACTGATATTTATTTAGTCCCCCCATCTACACTTCCTACATTTGACACTCGTAGCTTCGAAATGTGACCTCACGGAATTAGTCCCCACTTTTGTGAAATCCTGGATCCGTCCTTTGCTGTCACTCACTAAAAATTCTAAGTTGAGTAAGTATAAAAGTTGAATGATAATAATAAATGAAACTACGAAAACTTTGTAAACTGCTCTCAAACAAGATACCTCAAAAATAAACAGAGAGCCCTACCTCTAAAATATTGACCAACGACAAAGGGAGGGGGGGGGTTGAATGCTGTGTCAGTCCAAAGATAAGTTATAGAAAACATCGTATATATTTACACAAGCAAAACTCTGGTGATTTCATAAGTAATTTCAATTTTATTACCTAATGACGCAGGGGCGGATCCAGGGGGGGGTAGGGGTTTACCCCCCCCTTTGATTTTCGAGGATTTTTTTCATTTTGTAAAATATATTGTTTATTTTCCCCGGTATGTTTTGAAGGTTATTTTCAGTTACAAAAATGCAATTAACATGCCGTTATTATAAGTTTGCTGACAGCGTATTTTTCCTTCTATCGTCCCGATTCTCTCTCATTCAAAGTCCTTGTAGAGTCAGTGAGTCCTTTAAGAGGAGGTCCATCTCTAATCTGGGTTCCCATATGCAATGAAATCGCATCCAGTAGTGCCTAACTCTGTTTTAAAAAATGGGAACGCAACTCCAGCTTTTCGCTTGTACTCTCGCTGAAAAATTCAAATATTGTGTTGACTGAAAGTGGTTGTCGTTGAAATGGAATCACTTAATATAATCAGAAATCGAGAAGGCTAATCATACTTTGGACATCCGTTGGATGTTAAGACGGTCAGGGAAAATTAGGCTGTTCAATTGGAACATACATCTAAAGACGTTACCATTGTTCTGGAAGGTATTATAATCCAAAATTCGCTTATACACTGAATCCATTTCATTTGTTACACACGACATATTCCTTTTCTTATCCAAGAGTACGTTATGACCAAGATCACGTTTAAATATTATTCCATGCAAAAGAGTGGGTGTTTACCTGGAGTTTCTTGCACATGGAAAGTGCCAGTGACCTGTAAGCGGTATTTTAGCATATTTTCCTTCGTGCCTCTAGACGACATGGTTGTATGTACAGCAAGGGAGGGTATCAAAGAAACGTAATGTTTCCATAGAAATGACCAACATACAAAGCATGAAACATGAAGATGACCTAAGTATAGATTGTAAGGTCTGGGAAGGGTAAATTTTTCTTGGTTCACGCCGCGCAGGGGAGCCCCTCGTCGGGGAAATTTTACAGTTGTTACAGTTTTTTCCAGTCGGGGAGTCTTAGTCGATACAGTAAAGTGTGTAGTCCCCAACGGCGACTAGTCGCCCCGACGGTTTACCCGTTTTTTGCTCTCAAGAGGACAATTTCCCTTAAAAGAATCCAAAATTTTCGGCGCGCTAGGCGCGCGGTAGAGTCACTCCAGTTTCTTCAGTACTTTCATGCTACATTGCTAGATAGCACAAGACATGTCAAACTTAACAAGTACCATGTAGGTAGAGTATACAGTTTGTGTAGAGGTCGTAATTCCATCCCATATCGCAAAGTCTACTTTCTGTTGTCTTGTGTATGTCATGTGGTGCGGTCAGTTGGTGAGTGACTCAAGGAGAAAAGTTTGGGTATTTCAAAGGGTAGTCCAGGTGGTTTCGATAAAATGTATGTTATCCCTGATATGGTCTAAAACGCCTACAGTTTTCCTTTTTTCTTTTTGTTCTTAATGATTGCACATATCTTTTGTGTAAAACCACACACACAAAAAAAAAAAACAAAAAACAAAAAACAAAAAAAAAAAAAAAATTCGCGCGCTTCGCACGCTTTGCAATGTTACGTTTCAGATTCAAAAGTACACTATCAGTGTGCAACTCGGCTCATGAAGTATTCAGTGATATTATGCAAAATATACCCTGCAATGACTTGGGATATTTAGGCTCCTTCATATCCTCTCCTTACCATCCCTTCGACATAGGGGCTGTCGGAACTTCGGGTCACTGCATGATCCGGCCCCCTGTCGGGAAAATGCTGTCGCTACCGACTTGGTCGGTTTACTTATTTTGGCTTTCAAAAGGGTCATTTCTGCGATAAAATCCAGAATTTTCGGTCCACTTCGCCCACTCTTCCTCAGTTCCGTTACTAATAGCTAAGTATAGTACAAACCCTTTCCACCTTTTCAAGTAACTTAATATATTATATTAGTAGAATACATGGATTTAAGTAAATGTCGGTCTCTTCATCTTATTTTGCTAAACCTAGTTAATGTTCTCTTGTGTCTGTTGTGCGGTACTGCTAGTGACTCGAGGAGGGAAGCGTAGGTTATGAACGATATGGCACAACTGCCTTGACAATTGACCTATATATATATGCTTCAAATAAGTACAGATTCTTTTTAGTGCAGGCCTATCCAAAAAAATTTCGCGCGCTTCGCGCGCTTTGAAATTTCACAGTTTAGCTTCTAGGAAAAACGATAAATCAGGGCGGAAATATATTTCTCTAGTACATACAAATATTATGAAATAAATGTTCCGCAATGTCATAATCTAGTACACAAGTTTTCTTCAAATCCTTCCTCACCAATTCCTCGACGACATCATGGCTGTCGGGGCTTCGGGTCGCTGGCCCCCCGTCGGGAGTCTGCCCCCCCCCCGTCGGGCAAATCCTGGGGCCGCGCCAACCGATGGTCGCGTTCCGCTTAGGTAACGAAACAACCAAAAATCCCATGCATGCGGTTCAGCCTACCAGTTTAATTTTAAGGCCCCTATACCAAAATACTTTTAGAAGATTTCAAAAAGAGAAACCAAAGTTTCTTTATTGAGCACAAGTGAGCAACTTTGAGTGAGTCACTGATGTGAGTGCCTAGAAAGAGCACAACAAATGACTGAATGCTCCGAACTCCTGACGCCCAAGATCTTTATCGGGCTGTTTAGCATGCATCTCTCACAAGGAGGGAGACAACTTTTTGACAGGACATTTATCATAAAATTTCTGACACAGGGAATTTCAATGAAAGCTTGTTTTTATACGGATCAAAGAGCCTAGGAAACACGTGGGAAATGCCATTTCCTGCAATCTGGGGGTCTTCTGGACCAAAAATTTTCTCTGTACGCTTCGCGCCAACTCATGGTGGCGCTCCGCTTAGATAGTAACTATATCGCAACCCCCCCCCCCTTTAGTCAAAACCTGCATCCGCCCCTGTGATGGACTCATGCGAAAGATTCTTCGACAATATTTTAAGTAAAAACAGCTTCCAATTATTGCGTATGGTGATGGTGTAGTGGAAAGCGTCGATTTCCCATTTTCACGGCCCGTGTTCGAACCCCTTACAAAGGCGTATTTTTCATTTTTTTATCTTCTGTTCCTTACCATACTTGGGATATAAATTTATGATATTTCGAGGAAGAACACTATTGTTTTGGTGGAGGTCAGAGATCATTTGAGTATACCGGTCAAAGACCGAAAACCTCCAATACACCATATCTCAAGTTATGAACGATAAAAGTTTTTTTCATGCTTGGAATGTGGATGTTTTGTACTTAGAAAAATAACCCTGTTTTTTCGGTAGAGTTCGACGGGCATGTGAGGTCCACGGCAGTAAAACTAGAAAGCCTTGTAAACTGAGGTAGGCCTAGCTTATCCTTGGATGTAACATACTAATTACAAGAAACTTTTTGGTTCTCCTAAAGTGTAAAGTTTATTTGGAATTACTAGAGGTCGAATGAAAGAAGTTTATGCCCCTATTGTGTTCAATATTTCATCTTGTTTTGGTTTCGGCCAAAGGTCTGTTGAGGTCAAAAAGGTCAAACTTCGCAGCAGGTGGGCCACCCATGTTGTTTACAAAAACCTCATTTGTTTTTAATAAACGTCAAAGGACATGATAGATCACCAGAGGTCAAAATTTGAGAACATCGTAAAACATAATACCTGAAGGAGAATTCCTTTGAGAGAAAAAACTTAGTGCCACAAAGAATTTCCTTTCCCCAAGGAATCACTACGTTTTTGCGCTTAAAAACAACATTATAGAATAGGCTGATTCCCTATCCTTCCATGAACCTTTAATATCTGACTGTAGAGTTTAATAGGTACCAGTGGGACCTACCATTATGTGGAAGCCAGCTGCCGCTTTCCATATATATTGGGATGGGTGGGAACCACTACTCAGCCTGCAATCCATTAACAATCCATTTACAATACCAGTAAATTACCTTTCGAACGGCGGCCATTTTCAATGATGACCGTCATTGTTTTGTCATTACAAATACGAGATGAAACTTAAAGGAAATAGCAGAATCCCCACAGTCACTTCAACACGAAGCTAGAAATATTGTATTGTTTTGTATTGAGAAAGATTTCCACAATAATATATTCATACTTATATTACAATATTTACATTAATACTAAATTGTGGGGGAGGTCTGAAAAAAGCTGAAAAGCTTGTAAAAGCAGACCCCCTTTTTGAGGGTACCATAAGGGTATATAAGAAAATACAAGCTGGAAAAGAAGGATTACTTACAAAAAGAGGAGAAGAGGAAAATCAAGAAAGTAACTCATACAACACTACTATGCATACAACACCATCTCATTAGATTAATCCTTGTCTGCGTTAATCAGGTGATCCTTAAAGCACTTCGAAAATTCACTAATTGATGGACAGGCTTTTAATGTATTTGGGAGACCGTTCCATAGAGTAGCACCAGTGAATAAAAGGGACTTACTATAGCTTAAAGTGTTTGGTTTAGGAATGTGAATAAAAGCATTGCTTCTGGTGGGATAGGGGTGGACATTAGAGTTAAGGGAAAAGCAATTACGAAATATGTCTGGAAGCAACTGATTGGAGAACTTGTACATGAAGTTACCAAGCTGATACTTAAAAATATCATGGAGTTTGAGAATCTGTAGCTTAGAGAAAAAAGGTAAAGTATGAGCTAAGAAATTGGGATTGGTGATAATGCGGACTGCTTTCTTTTGCATAACATACAACTTATCAAAGCAATGTGAAGAGGCATTACCCCCAGACAATGCTACAATATGAGAGTTGGGAGTAAATCAGTGAATAGTACAAAGTAATAAGGACTGACCTAGGAACAATATTTTTTATCTTATATAAAACTCCAACAGCTTTACCTGCTCTTCCACAAATTACATTAACATGATCGTTCCAATTTAACCGGTAATCAAGATAGAGGCCTAAGAATTTTACAGATTGTTCTGAACAATATTAACATTGTCAATAATGATGTCGACTGTTTTGTTACAACGGTATTGGTAAGGATGAAAGAATACAAAATGGGTCTTACTGGTGTTAAGAGATAATTTGTTTACATTAAACCAATCACAAACAATTTTAATGTCTTTGTTGATAATTTGTGCAGAATACGTTGGGTCATCAGACTTAAACAAAATACTGGTATCATCAGCAAACAAGCAAAACTTAAGGTTTTTTGAACAAGCAGGGAGGTCATTAATGTAAAGTAAAAATAATAAAGGTCCTAGGATTGACCCTTGTGGAACACCACATGTTACATAATTACATGTAGAGGCAACGCCATTGACATGCACAAAGTGCTTACGATTACTTAGGTAGCTACAAAAACCAATCGAGAGCAATACCACGAATACCGTAATGTGAAAGCTTATGGAGAAGCATACTGTGATTGACTGTGTCAAAGACCTTTGAGAGATCTAAAAATAAACCAAGGGTGTACTTTTTATTGTTGAAACCTTCAATTATGAAATTAACTACATCAATGGCTGCGATCGAAGTAGTATAATTTTTGCGAAAACCAAACTGACTTGAAGAGATAACGTTATGTTTATCAATAAATACTATAAGTCGGTTATACACAAGTTTTTCAAGAATTTTGGAGAAAGACGGTAATATAGAGATTGGTCTGTAGTTGGAAGGTAAACTGTTACTTCCAGATTTGAATACGGGAATAATCCTAGCAACCTTGGTATTGTCAGGGACTACTCCATTAGACAAAGATAAGTTAAAAACTTATGAAATAGGATTACATAGAACAATTGACACTTCCTTCAACACATACATGGGAATTTTATCAACACCGCTAGACGATGTAGCTCTCATATTCCTTATTACTTGAAAAATTTCGGAGGGACTAGTTGGATACAAAAAAAGAGAGCCAAGTGGAGAGTTTCTTTGAAGATAATTATGAAACGAACACGACCCGGCAGGGATAGTATCAGCAAGCCTAGATGCAACTGTCGAATAATAATCTGAGAATGGATGTGCGATACCAGTGTTATCAGTTATAGTTTCATCAAGATAATTTAGAGAAGATATGACATTGCTTTGATTTGTGGATTTAATGATTGCATTGATATTTTGCCATGTTTTTGTTATATTTGATCTACAACTTTCAAATTTACGTTTATAGTAAGAAGTCTTAGCCACCCCAATAATATTTGAAAGCTTGTGTTTGTGTACTGAATACTTTTGCTTACGATGTGGAGTAGCATTAGTAATGTAAGATCTGTGCAGTCTATTTTTTGTGTTCACTGAGGTAAGAATGCCACCAGTTATCCACGGTGTGCGATGTTTAGGTCGGCTGCGTTTCACATTTTTTACAGGACAATGATACTCAAACAAATAAGAAACGGCTTGAATAAGACTATCGTTAGCCTTGTTAACGTCGAGATTACATAAAGCCAGTCCCAGTTAACATTCTTTAAAGCGTGAAAAAAAAAAAACTTTTAATGGAACGAGGGCTTAGGTCCCGATTATGACAGAAAGAACTTGCATACGAGCGCTGCCTCTTAAAATGATGAATACAATAAATAGGTAGATGATCACTTACATCAGTGACAATTATACCAGCTGAAGAGAAGAGGGTCATGTCATTACAAAAAATATTGTCAATCAGCGACACAGAGGAATCAGTAATTCTTGAAGGTTTACAGATGAGAGGCACAAAAGATGAAGAGTACATGAGATCTAAAAAAATCTGTGGCACAGAGGTCTTCCCCATACTTCAAGATATCAATATTAAAATCACCCAACAGGAAACACATATTTTTAGTACTTAAGATCATATTAATCTGGTTACTAAGATCTTCAATAAAAGTACGAGGTAAAGTACTAGGAGGACGATAAATAACACCAATAATGGTCGGTCTATGATTATTCATAACTTCTGTGAACATTGACTCAAAAGAATCGGAAATTATATTTAGATCATCCCTAATGGTAAATTTTGTATCATTTCGAATATAAAAGCCTAAACCACCGCCACGTCGATTATGTCGATCGGTATGAATAAAGTTATAGTTGGGAATGAAAATCATATGAGTGGGAGTATTAGGGCGTAACCAGGTCTCGGTAACACCAACTACATCAAAATTACTGCCGGTAACACATTTTAATAAAGTAAGGATATTATCATGGTTCTTCCATAAGCTGCGACTATTTATGTGGGCTATATTAAATTTAGGACACTTTAAATTACTTTCAAGGATATTAGCAAGCTGGTCAGTATCGGTTTATGCTGAATCAGTGATGTCACGATTGTAGGTGTTGTATTCATTATCAGCAGGAATAATTGAAATGTTACTTTCAGAGAAAAGATCATTAAGCTTAGTAGCATTTAATTTTAAACAACTATTTGATATGTTCATCAAACGTATATAGGGAATGATAACGTAATATACTCACTAGTAAGAACATGGGCTGAGAGGCGAGCCATGGAGGACTGAGAGGTAAGATATGCAAGCTCCAAGAGGATTAGATATATATGCCATAAGTTGAAAAGACTGAACGTTACTGTCAGCAAGAATAAATTACAGACTGTTTAAATTACTAAAGCCATGAAAACGTCGTTTTCCTTCACTAACGTGGGAAGCTTTCAGAATACAGGTGATGCGGCCATCAACCGTCCAAACAGAAGAGATTTTGGGGTGTGTCGAAGCTTTTGTCAGTAGTTCTCTATTTCTCGGTGTGAGGTCTTCCTGAATACCCATGCCCGTCGACTTCAGCATCCTACGGGACTTGACTACGGGACATTTCCCCAATCGTGATTGATGCGTGTATGAAAGGCTTAAAAAATCAGCTTTAGACTCGTATCCTGGCATTAAACCAAGGGTGTGGAATCGATACGTATAAGACTCTTTTGTTATAATTGAACGCAGTGAGTGACTTCCCTTTTTCACACATATCAATCATCTTAATGAAAACATCAAATTCAAGCAAAATAAGTCAAAGGATAACATCCTCGCATTTTTGGATTGCTTTATCTCCCTTAAATTAACAGTGACGGTACACTGACTACGCAAGCTTATCCGAAAACCCATCCATACCGATCTTTATGTACAATTTGACTCCCACAATCCTCATATACATAAGCTTGGAGTTATAAAAATCCTTCAATACGGGGTGGACACGGTCATCGGTAAGCCTGAACTAGTCCATGAGGAAGAGAATCATATCAGCAAATCCCTTGAGAGATGTGGATACCCGGACTGGGCCTTTGTCAAAGCCAACAAAACAAAGGTCAGAAGCACCCCAGGAAAGTGCTAGTTACTCAAGATGCAAAACTACCGTATGGTGCCACTGCACTGTCGGGAGCACATCAAACATCACTCTAAAACATTTGAGATAACCATTTCCTTCAAGCCAATCACCACCTTTCGTGGAAAACATGTCAAAGTTAAATACAAGCAACCAAAAGGGAAACGTTCAAACTAAGTATATGGTGTGGCCTGTTGTGGCACGGACTGTGCTGAGACTTATGTTGGGGAAACAAAACTTCTGAATAAACATATAATGCCTTGTACCAACGAACCTCCAAACTCGGCAGTTTACCGAAAACGATGTTAAAGAACAGCAAGAAGGGGATCAAGGAAGTCATCTGGGAGCGTTTCGAGAACCCGTCACTTAACAGGAGAGGGAGCCTGAGATTTAATCTGTCGCACATCTGGTACAGAGCATTAGGGAAGATTCCCACAGTCTTGGACAAAACTGTTGGAACACCTCCCACAGTTGTACCATATACAATATGATGTCGTGCATGATTTACGAAATCCCCTTCCCCCAGTACAATGTTGTGTCCAAACCAGTGGCATAGCTAGATATTTTTTTGTGGAGGGGCAAAAGCAAAACATTTTCGACAGATTATTATCTTGAAGTAATGATGTACTATCTAAAATTGCCTTAAATGACACTTCTAGGCCTTGTCAGTAACCATTTCGATGTGTAATTCTGCTTAAAAACATAAGAATTGTTGTAAATGTTTCAAATGAATTGTTTTCATTTAATTCCGACAGAGACTAGAAATTTCCGACAGAGGCCTTCGAAGGCCTTGTGTGTGTGCGTGTGTGTGTGTGTGAGGGGGGGCGTCCCCTGCCCCCTCTAGCTACGCCACTGGTCCAAACGAAAGCGTTGTTTTCCCAAATTGACATTTTCTCTAACATTTGTGTCCAAACGAAAGCTGTGTATCCTAAATTGACATTATTATTTCCAAAGTTGTACGAAAAAACGGGGGTGCAAGGGTGTTCCAACGAGTTTTTTTTCCAAGATTGTAGCCGTCTGAACAGAACATAAATGTGGCATTCTCAAGGGAAAAGGGCTTATTTTTGCACAAATCTAAACATTTAGTTTGAAAACTTGTAATCACATTATGTAAAAAAGCCATCCATGAATTGGATACCCGGGTATACTAAATTCAATTTGGGGTGACGGAATTTTCACTTTAATTTGAAGAAATGCGGTTATGTGCCACGCTTTCAGCACTTTACACGTTCAAATTTTCCAAAATATAGGGAAAACAACACGAAATGACGCCAATTTTGAAAACTTCATTGTTGTGTCAAAAAAAACACAGTTCTTCCAAATATCGTACCTATCTGCTGTTCCATGTGCATTCCTTGAGGTTCCATGCACGTAGATAATGATTACGCATTCCATTAAGACGATATTTTAAGTCCATAGGAAAAACGCACTTACGGTCAAGTAAACCTTTGTCCAGGCAACATTTACATCGTACCTTAGTGAAAAGATGGGTGGGAACTGAAGACCAGGACAGTTTATTTAGGAATCATGTAAAAAAGCTCGCGACAAAGGAAGCAGAACGAGATCCTTACATTACATACCATACTAAAATGTTATCAAAACTTGACAGGTAGCACTCCTTTTGGTGTAAAGGTTTGTTTAAAGCCAGCTTATGGCAGCTTTGGCACCTTATGATAGACCACTCTCCAGCATATTATGACGATATGCTCAATGATAAAGAAACTTACAGATACTTAAGCTGTGATGGTAAGGCGTTTGGCCGTATCCGAACAATACGATTGTCAGACAAGTCTCTGAAACATTGAAAGACAAAAATGACGATCGGTTATATTCACGTAATGACAGCAATGAAAGACCTTTTGTGGATTTTTTGCAACGTAAATCAATATCCCAAAGACAACAAAAAATTACGCAACAGGTTACCTGAAACATTGGCTACCGGTTACATGGTGAGCATCTGTGCTTCACTCATTGTAATCCCTGCAGTGCTTTCATGTCTCACTTATTCATGTATAACTCCTGATGTTATATATGGCATTGTTCACATTAGTGATTAGTATGTCCTACTAGGCTCAGAAATACTGCAACTTTAACTTCGCTTTGTCGTGGTTAAAGTTATTTTCACTTAATTGTTGGTGTTACTAGGTTTCACAGTAACCAGGGTGTATTGTGTTCTATTACGACCACCTGAGAATAGTATTAGACATGTATATATTACTTTTAAAGAGGAGCAGTCTTTAAAACACAATGCCGCAAACGGTAATGTTTGATCAGTTTATAACAAGAGCAGAGACGCCCCTGAAGTTCAGCTAAAAGGGATACCTTTTTGCGTACCTTTTTGTAAAAGATGGTCTCACTCATTTCATTTCTTAAATGGTCAATTCGTAACGGTTTACCCCAGTACAACCTAAAAGTTAATTTAGCCAACGTAAACTGCTTGTACCCTTTACAATCAGCCTGTGTAAATTTTGGAACACAAAAGCTTACTTGCAGCAGGGAGTTGTTATTAACAGCTCCCTGCTTGCAGTCTGTACCACTGAGTCATGGCCATACCCAGCGGGAGAGGGGCAGCAGGGGCAGTTTCCAGAAGAAATTTTCAAGCAAAAATTTTGATTGGTGTAGATTCTTGACATTTTAAGAAAATGTTGTTAGATATATCTTGTAAGGTACGGATAGTGTCATGTCCGGTGATGTAGGGGAGGCGCGTAAAGGAAGGAGGAACTGCACTTATTCTGAGTGGGGAGTTTTTATCCGAATGGAGATAGTACGAGAAGTTTAATTTATGATAATAGTTTAAGACCTATTTGAGTGTGAAATAGCTGGTAATAAGGCTTATAAGGACTTAGGCTCTGTAATGTTTTCTGTTTGATTTCTTTCTCTCCTTGAGACTTCATTTACCTCAGTAATAATTCAACACCGGAGCTTAGATTGAATAATGCTTATATGTGTAGGTTTGTATACCACCATAAGAGTAATGACAGGGTTTTTAAACTCAAAACGACTGTTTAAAAGAACAAGATCAATGCCAATGCCCCTACCTCTTCTTAAGAGGCCATATGCAAATGAGCTAAAGAGACAGAAGCGAAATTCCTAGCATCTGCGAAGATACTTTGGACCTTTAGTAACAAAACATGTAAAGCCGTCCTGTAGGTCTGGTAGTGTATGTTTGGTCTAATTTGGAAGTAAATCATTTAAAATTAGGCCTCGTCGAGATCTTTTCGAACTCATCAAGTTGAAAATACCTGGAACCATAATGAGGGCTGTTCGTGTGTATTTAAAACCTCATCTAAGTAACTAATTACTCACAAAGTACCTTTTCATATGCTAATATATCTGGAGCCTTCAATGGGTACCTGAGTAAAGCCAAAGCCAAATATATTTACCAATTTATTTATTGTCATTGTGTTGGTCTTACAGAGCAAATCGTTAACAAGCCAGTGACACGCACAAGTTGATATAAAATTGAACCTTGGACTCGGCACAGGTGTTCGCTTTGGGAAAAACATTACTTTTCTTTCTTATGTCATAAGGATGATTATAGTTTCTCCATAGCAGTGTTAAGAAGATCGGGTTGCATCAATAACACAAAACGAAATTTGCTTTACTTAATTTAAAAGCTACTTACAACTCGAAAAGATAGTAAGGAATGCCCAAAGGTATCTCCGAAATGTTATTCTTTTGTAAGTACCTGAAAGACAAAAGAAAAAAGGACCCCAATAATTTCTGCGAGATTGATGGAAGATAAATAATATCATGAGCGTTTAACCTACAATCAGAGGGCAGTTTTAAACTTGAATGGACATATTGGTATTTGTAATGAGTAAGTAATGCTACGAATAATCGGAGTTATTCCTAATCGGAAAGTGTGAAGTTGTTTAAAGAGGCATAAAAGGGATATGTAATACTTGAGATGTTCATTTATTGAGTACCACTCTTGTGTTAAAACTTCAATTTCTTTACACGTGTATAGCCAAATTGGTTTTAAGGCCACTGTTGTGAGCCTTATTGACATGGCGTTACAGCAAGTGCGTATCATTGCAACTTTCACCAACAAATGCAGAACGCTGATTTGTTCATCGGCTGAATACGGGCGTAATTCTACCACACTCTGGTGCAAAGTTTACGTTTTGCGTGCAGTGTTCTTCATTGTTAACCCTAAATGGCATTGCTTGACATCAGAGTATAAGGTCTATTGTAACGGGGATTACATTTATCCATTCGATTAAACTTTCTGGGGAATCCATATTCGCTTCCTAAGGTAGGTATTTAGTAGGTATTTAGTAGGTATAAGCACTCTAAATGACATTTTCCTGATTGAGCCAAAACAAAAGGAATCGTTGGCCCAGGTTCCTCTTTCCGGAACTACCTTCCTTAGTAGACATTGAGGAGAAATCCTTCTCACTGGCGTAAATTATATTGTCACAAACATGTTGATTTATTATTTTGATTTTCTTCAGAGTCATGTGATGACCTTCATTCAGCAACCGGTTTTTTATTGTTGAGCACAATAAATGAATAAAACAGGATTTTGACTGGACTTTATTGGTCTTTGTTATTTTGATTTGGAAAACCTTCTCCACGCTAATTTCTTGTTTTATCCAGCATTCTGCCCATTCAAAGCAATCAGTTTCTGTTACATAAAAGTCTGGAGGTGTTCTTTTTCAAACAAACAAAATATTCTGTGTAATACCTGTGTGATTTAAAGGTTTTTCTAATATGTTGTGCTCTACTGAACACTACCATTTCTAACATTCGTTTCCCAAATGGGTAACGAAAACAATGTAAAATGATTTCAATTAGACTTGAACAAAGCATTCCACACTGTCGATGCAATTCTCTTAGGCTCGTAAATGTCTCACTTTAGTATCCGAATCACCGATAATGACATTTTTTCAAGTTATTTATACAATAGAAAGCAATATACTTTGTAAATAATACCTATTTGTTTTATTCAATTGACATCACTGGAAAACTTCAAGGTTCTCTTCTTGAGACGGCTCATTTTTCTTATTTATGGTAAAGACATTTAAAATTCCGCATCCAATGTATCAACTCGCCTTTCTGCTAATGTCTTCCTGCCAGCACGGAGTATACAGAATTAATTGATATGACTACTGAAATTTAAATCGTTTGAAAAATAATTTGGTTCGAATCAAACAAACTCACGCTGCACATTGGCAACCACTTACACAATTATTCATTATTCATGTAGGGAAACAAAATTACGTTTGAGAGTTTTGCGTACTCCAAATTACAAGTACTCGTATGCAAAGTACTTATAGGGCAAAGTATCGACGAGGATTTAACTTGGAAACAGCATGTGCGTAAAGTTTGCTACTCCCTCGTAAAAGTGTATTGATACTTTTTACTACACTAGCACATTTCCCTAGTTGATGCGGCAATACAGATTTGTTCCACCTTTTCTTCATTTCTGTTTTTATTTCTTTTGCTTTTGAAGTTTATGACACGTCTGTGCCGCGGTATTTAAAGCTCCCCAGATTATGCAAAGTAGATTACTGAAGCATCTTACAAATGAAAACCGTTATACCCGAAAAAAATTATTCAGCCGCCTACTTGTCTATTCCTGTTGTACTAAAGATATTTTCTGTGTCCCGTGGCTCATAAAAATTCATGTTGCATTTTGTAGTGCCATCAGTCCCAGTAGAGACTCGAGCAGCTCAAAGAGATACGGAACAAAATGAGACAAAACCAGTCTGCTTATGGAATCCAAGTCTCAAATACGGATATACGGGGAGGGGGCAAGCTGACGTGAGGAGATTTATATCATGGAATCTCTTAAGCTTGTCACAACATAAAGTGAACTTAAAAGAAACCTGTATACATTACAAAATGAGTTGAAATAAAGAAAAAGAAAGGAGAAACAGTTACACAAAGAGAGGAAGGTTGTCAAGCCAGCAGAGTTGGAAGACAGACAATAAGACAACGAGAAGCCACGCATGTGCTATGGTATTAGTTTTTGTTACAGTTTAAACCTAAAGTTTAAGTAAACTGTATATTTTGGGGAGCCTCGTATAGCCCTTTCCCCCACTTTGATCTAAATTTTCAGGTGTGACATTTTTGCAGGGAAAGGCGTGGTCCCGTGTGTCAAATTAGTTCCAATACACATGTGTCGCCACTCATAACCACACTTTTCCTTATGCATTTTCATATTCCCTTCAACATGGCATTATATGTGTCTACTTCACTTTCAAGCTACTGTTTTATACAGATGGCAATAATCTTGACACATTTTTTCTGAGATTGGCTTCCCCAACCATCTACACAATGACACTTTCTTGTAAGTCGAAGTATTATAATGGTTTGTCCGACTTTCCAGAAACTAAGTATTATAATAGTCAACAATCCATAATTCCTAATTATCACTGCTTCAGTCATAGTGGCGCTTGTAAAACTCATTTAAAGATAGAGAAACAGATGTATATTCACACCAAGGGTAAGTAGTATTAGTTTTCCATACTATATTGTGGTGCGTTAGTAATCAGTCCTGCTACGTATGCCACATTTGTTTTTTTGCTTGGGAATCTAATCTAGCTACATGAACGTATAGAAAAATTGCATTTTACTCCATCTATCATAGTTCAGATGGTCTGTGGGAGTGTTGGAAAAGCTTTGGAAAATCAGCAAACTACTTGCAAATCTCCTCTTTTTTCCTCAAAAATACCTTACAAGATGTTTTGTGAATATACCTATTAGAAATAAAAAGGCAAATCAAGGGGTTCTCTACGAATTAAAACATTTAGTGACCAAAATATAATCATGTGATCGAAAAAGCAATTTATGAATTAAGAAATGGGATGTGCTAATTTTGTTTGCGATGACTATATTTTTCCCTTTAATCGGAAGTTCGATCAAGTTCAAATTGGTTAGTATGTTTCTTACTATATAAGTTGCACAAAGGAGCTTCTACCTGTACAGGAGAGGAACGTCGAATTTATTTCTTTCCTTATCCAATAAGATCCAATTAGATCCAATCATGCGAGAGGAGAAAATGGTTGATCATCAGACTTAAGGTTTTCAGTTGTTTTGGTCTGGTACTTACAATTTACCATTCTTATCCTTTGCAACTTCAATCATGCCCACTACTACCCTTACAAATGGAATTTACCGACAACGAAATAAGAAAAAAAAAGTTTAAAAATTCCAATGGTTATTGCTACGGAATCGGAGCGGTTGCTATTAGAAGTAATGTTAATGCCATATGCAAATATTCAGACAAGTTATGAGGCTATACTTTCCAATTGAATTTTGATCAATTTCCATATGCAAAACGTATATACATATTCATCGTTTTACGTGGAATCAAAACAACACTAATATAAGCGACAAATTGCGACAAAAAGAACATATGATAAAGTGATAAGCAAAATTCGCCGATATGCTCTTTAAGATGTAACAGACGACATAAATCTGTTGTACTTAGTCCTAACACCTTTTATTTTATTGAATTTTCAAAAAAGTACAAAGGAAAGAGATCAGTGGTGTTAACTAGTTTTATGAGTATAAACTTTGTGGTATCATCTACGTCTTCAAAGGGAACTGGGGAGTTTCGTTTCCGGTCCAAGTATTAACACTTTGGTTGTACATTGGTAATTGGTTAAAGAAAAAGTGAAAGATCGAAATTTAATGTCAAAGTGAGCTACGCAGTCTAATATTTGCCATTACATGTTTGACAGAATGCTGGATAAACTCATTAACCAGACGATGTAAAGATAATGATAAGAAAAACTCAGCAATTATGATTTCTGTTTATTTACTGTCGAGGTCAAAGGGCAGAATAAGTCAAGGTCAAATTTAGCTAAACTGTTGCTAAAACATCAGTGGCTCCTTGTAAACCATAAGTCGGAGAAACTTTCAGTTTTAGAAAGAACACTGACTATTACATTTATCCATACGTTACTGGTGAGTTCATAGGTCAGATGTTAAGCAGCAAATAGTTAAAAAATAGTTGTGGGCTACTATTGTACATGTAGATCGAGGTCAAAATACATGAAACCATTATTACATGGAAAATGATGACAAAATCTAAACAAAGTGCATTAAGGGCCAAACATTGACAAAATATCAACCTTAGACTACATTTTATGAATCTGTATGTCTTGACCTAATCCTGTTACCGCATCTTCATTAACCTCACACTTCATAGGCATTACAACTTGAGCATGAGAGATTGTCGATTTTAAAGGTTAATAATGACAGGTCTTATGTAAAGTCAGCAAAAACGAGGATATAGCTTTCGTTGTATATCACAATACTAGAACAAACTAGTGAACGACTACAGATGTAGTTAACGATAAAATAATATAACAGTGGTGTTTTTTGGTTCCTATGAGTTGAGATAAGAGCTCACATATATGTCATAGTGCATGATAACGAACATTTTGTCAAAATCCGTATCGTGATCTTGTTCTAAACTGGGAGTTCGTTGAAGTTACCATCGTTAGGAAATTAACTGCTTATGAAATCCAGTGTACTCGTTACTGATGAGTGCATTTGTCAAAACAAGCAAAAAATCAAAACAGCAAAACATTGGTTTAAGCGATTACTTAGTCTAAGTCTGAGAAGCTTAAGTCAGGTTTAAACTTACTTTGTAGGTACCTGACCATGTTAACTAGGTTATATGTTATTGATGACATAGGTGGACAAAAGTCAGAAGTCAAAGTGTCAAGTAACCCAAAATTTGCATTTTAGGTTTTATCTATCAGTTTGTTTGGGAAGTTACTAAACTCTCCTGGCACGTAGAAAATATTGTGGCAAACCATTATGCATTGCTTGTAGTTGCTAAGGCACGACGTCAACATGAAATGATGGTTAAAGGTTAACTTCAAAATTTGTTTACAAAAAAGTTTCCCTAAAGCTCCTCCTAAACCGCATCTTTGATCAACTTCAAATTTGATTGACAATTGAAGACAAACATCAGAAGTCAAAGGATCAAGTAACTTAAAAATTACATCGAGCTATTCATTAATCATCAGTTTCTTTAACACTCTATTTAACCACATGATCTGTAAGAATGGAGAAAAGACTGAAATAGACCTTAGTGTGTTTTAAATAATATGAAAATAGTCAAATTTGCTTAACTGTCCCACCTCCGGGGTAAATATTTGTCGTGATTTTTCATTACAATTACATTGAATGCAGTACAATCCTGTTGGGTGAATACCAAACGATGACAATTTTTAGCATACGTAATAAATGAAGTCACGGGCCAAAGATCAGGTGCCAAAAGAGCGAATAACGGACAAATACTATTATCAATTATTTGCTTATCAATGTGAAAGATTCAAGATAAGTAAAAACTGATTCATCATACAGTAATAATGTACACTTTCTGCAGGGAGGGCTTACGCGGCACTTTCCAAGCATCAACCATCATTAAGAAGGCCAGCTGCATAGCCAGCGAATTACAGGATGTATATTCCCCTTCTCCTGTTGTTTTGTCTCTACAGTTGAGCCACAGAAAATTTAGTGTTTTTCAAAAGCTCACTTTCCATTAGCAATATCTCCCTGTAAAATGTAAAGTTTCCAAACCCAAATTATCATGTCAGTGGAAAGTAAACAAATCAAAACTTAAAACTCTTCAGAGTAAAAAGCCTTACTTACAGATGCCTAATACCTTCTGGGAAGGTACCTGGTGATATCTGTGATATGATGTTTTTTGATAAGTGGCTGACGGCAAAAGGAAAGAAGAATTGTTTCAGTGAAATACTTCTCAAAGATGAACGTGTATGGTAATATAGTTTTAAGTAAAAAGATGAAAGTAAATCAAATTCACTCAGTTCAAATATTCAGATTGCATTGAAAGTAAGAAATTGTAATATACACGTTGCAAGGATAGTTAAATGCATATTTCGGTAAGCCTTCCGTCTAGAAATCACCTCCTCCTGGATATTAAATGTTTGACATCAAAGAAAAATGGTTGATTCTACAATAATTTGTAATGTCACTCTTTTACTACATGAATCACATTCACAAATAACATTTACTCTTGTCCTACATGTCCTACTGTTATAGATTTTCCCTGGCTATGGAAGTCCTCTCCTCTAACATGATATGTTAGAAAAAGCATTTGTTCTAAAACATATTATCATTTTTGTTAAAGACTTAGGTAAAAATTGGTTTTGTAAGTCGTAGTTGATGAACATCAGAAAGCGATGTATATTCGACCATTTCAAAATGAGTGAACAAATTTCAACATTATTTTTAAACAGGCGCGTAGCCAGGAATTTGCTAAGGAGGGGGAGAAGCCTGTATGCAAACTATCTAAGCGTAGAGTCGCAATAGTTGGCACGAAGCTTACAAGGAAATTTTGGCTAAAAATACCTCCCAGATCGCTGAAAATGGCACTTCCTGGGCCTTTTAAGTTATAACTAAATATTTTGTATTTTAAATTACAAGCAATATCGTAAAAATTCATTAAATAAATACAAAAATTATGCTCAAGGAGGGGTGGCTGCCCCCTTGTCCTCCTTGGCTACACGCCTAAAATTGATCTTTCAGCCTTTACTATAAGTTTCCTTGTAATTGGAGACAAAAGATAAGCTACACTTCGAAGTTAAAAATCATTCCACATTAATCCCTTCAGGCTTGACAGAGTTATAAAGTAGTCCCAAAATAAGTGAACGCCGTTGGGCCTGTGATCATGTGGGTCAAGGTCAACTGCATATTTGAGGACAAAATGTTGTTCCAAAACTCACTTTGAACCAATAACTTTATAATGGAGTCTCCAGGAAGCAAAGGCCAAAGGTCAGATATCAAAGATCAATTATGGGAACATTGACGCTTTCTTATATTCCCGTTAAAAACTTGACTTTTTACGAAACCTTTACAATTACAGTGAGAATTTCAAGTTTTGACAACTTGATTGTTATATGAATGGGGTTAAATGTTCTTCTTCAAAGGTGTTTTAACGTGGTTATTTGTCTAGGGTTTCTCGTAGGCGAGCCTGATGTTGTCAAAGCGTCGCATACTTCGCCACGCATGGAAGCAATGATGCGGCAGCCCGAAACGTAGAGTCAAAACCGCACAGTGTGGCGGGTCTAATATATAGATGGATTTCAGTCACGTGAATTTAATCAACTAAAAGCAATTTTGAAGGGCAACGTCGCGCGCCTTTTTTGTTTTGACTCGCACGCGTCCATTGTTTCACACTAGTATCTTTTATACCGTGCGCGTGTGCTGTAAATACGCTTACTGCATGTGTGTTGGCCTTCAATGGCTAGGAATCCATTGCGTGTGACGTCACATGAAATTCCTCTATAGAGGGATTTCACAACGTCACGTGATCGCGCGTCCCTTTGTTTTTAAAGGGCTAGATCGCGCGTCTCTAGTGCTTATGAAGGACTCGCGTCCATTGTGCCACAGTAGTATCTATGGTTATGCCGTGCGTGTGTGCTGTAAATACGCTTACTGCGTATGTGTTTTGCCCTTCAGTGCCTGGGAATCTCAATTGCGTGACGTCACATGAAATCCCTTTATAGACCTTATGCATTGACATCACACTGAGGTCATTTTGCGTGAAAATAAAGGAGCACACGTGCACTCATGGCGTAGATTTCGCCGCACGTGTAGTAGACTTACGTGCGTATACGATTGGTTGACAAATCAGCTGTCTGCATTTATTGGTGTAACTTGCAGTGATACAAGCTTTTCCTCCATTTTTCTCCAAACGAGGGAGCACTTTCTCCTTTGTGACATCATATGCATAAGGTCTATAGAGGGGTTTCACGACGTCACGTGATCGCGGGTTTCAGGTCAAGATCGCGCGTCTTTTTGGTTTTGAAGGGCACACGTCCGTCCATTGTGTCACAGTAGTATCTATGGTTATGCCTTACGCGTGTGCTGTAAATACGCTTACTGTGTGTTTGCCCTTCGTTGCCTGAGAATCCAACGCGCGTGACGTCACATGAAATCCCTCTATTGGTAAACGTCGTTGATGAACGTTAAACTTGTTTTGTCCGTTAACGTGTTCTTCTCATCAGCAATTTTGGTTGCCTTTTGTTAGCCTAGCTCAGTTTCAAACTACTTTTAAGTTATTACGAAATCGATTTAATCAGCAGTGATGCTACTTACATTCTGTGAAGACTTTGTGGGAGAGCATCTGGTAGTATCTGCAAGATATTGTTGCTAGACAAGATTCTGAATCACCGACGGAAACAAATAAAGACCGTTCACTGTTAGTGCGTAATAGTTAACGTATTAGAGAAAATAGTGTCCTCTAACAACTAATTAAAGCCATAAATATGCAACAAATAAATAATGAACAGGAAAAGGGGAAAATACATCTGGATGTTTAGAGGACGAAAGTACAAAATTTTGAAAAAGCTAGCTAACAGTACTCAGTCTCGGCCAATGTGTGGGAACGACTCTATTGGAGGAGCAAGTACCAAACCGTCGTCTATGCTGTCCAAAGGGATGAAAATGTAGTTGAAATCGCCATGCAGATCTCAGGGGAAGTAGGAATACCTAATACAAAACTTGAAAGAGCTCATAACGTCGTAAGGGTGCGTTCCAAATCTACTTGTGTTACCCTTTTCCTCTTTTGATGGGCTTTTCATCGCTTTCCCTACCCATCCCAACAATTTTTATATTTTTTACAATTTCTTGTTTAACAAAAAGCTCATTCTACAAAGGCTGATCAATATATTTATATCATTTCAAGGAGAAGACAGTTTTTCCCACAGGGTACTTATCTTAGGAGTTGCTACCTTGGAAATGCCTTCCCTATTTTTTGCATAAACAATATAAAAATGACGATTATGATTGCAGTAATATCCTTCTTAATGTTTATAAGAAGAACTAAGACGAAGTGCTCATCAAGGTGTATTGTTATTGCGTGGACAGTAATTTGTTTCAGCAAATCTGAACTTTTTCATTACCATGACTCAAATGTTTTTACATAGAGTGGGGCTTTAACCTGCGTTTTAAAATTAACCAAAATACCCTGTAAAACTTCCCAAGTTTACTGGTCTTAGCATATAATATATAAACACACTCACATATTTGAACTATGCTAGTCACAAATACAACAACACCAGTCTGTAATTAAACATCTTAGGTCACTTTGTTATGTGAGCGTTGTAAAATGTTCATTTAACACTTGCTCGTATACTTACAAATATTCCAAGTAAACAAATAACTCGAACTCCCTTTTTTCTATGCGATCTATGTTGAAAGAAGTAAACGACCTGTAAAGGAATCAAAAATCAATAGAACTGAAGGAAAATATTCTTAACTGTCAATGGCACTGTATCGATGTCGCATGCAAGCATTAGGACCTTGGACCCTACGTCATACAACGTCACGTAACAAACACGTGCCTGTGTTTGAACAAAGCAATACGTAAGATTTTCATATCAAAAATATGTAACATTGATTAGGCATTTCGTCCAAAATTAATATCAATGACGAAACCTCGTCGACTTTGCCAAATGCTGCTCAATTACGTCAAAGACAATCGATAATGTCTCTGGACGATTTCATTCACGTTGAACAAACTAATAAAAGGACTCTAAGAAATGAATATTTAATAATTCATAGCAGTATGCACAGTCCTCAGAACAAAAGAAAGTTAATTAGCAGTTCATGCAGTAGCCTACGCGTAAATTGTAGTCTTGTAGACGTATGTTAACTAGTATATAACCCGTTTCGCAGAGATACTTCTACGAGAGCATATAGCTTCAGCAAAAACAGAGCAGAACGAACAAAACCTCAGAGAAAGGCAAAACCATTCACCAGTGAGAGACATATAAATACCGGTGAAGAACGCAACACACTAGACGGCAAAGTATCGACGTAGCCAATTCTTAAATGGAAACGGCCAAGCTGGTGTTACTCGGACCAAGTTGCGATATAAATTTATTATATCAAGAGGAAGAACCGTCCTGATAGAGGTCAACGGTTATCTTAGGTCACTAAAGGAAAAACTACGAAAACCTTGCAAACTGCCTGTAAAAATGATATTTAAAGAATGGTTACATTGAGGCATCCCTTAAGGGGTTATCTTCACGGATCTCATCATGCATGTGGATGCCCCCACATTTAGTTCAATAAGTAAATTGTTTGGAGGTCCAAGTTCATTTGAAGTCACCAGAGATTAAAGTGTGGAAAGCATGTGAATGAGATATTTCAAAGAGGGTAATCTAGACGCAGTAGAGGAAACTTGTGTGAAAAAGTGGCCCTTGAAGCAAACTTTACTGTGTGAAATATGAAAGTCAGTGGGAGCATCTCCGAAAGGTGGGATGTATATCCTCCCGGGGATCTCCGTCTATGTCTTGAGGGGCCTCACGCTAAATGTGTTGACACTGCACAATGGGTTCAATAAGCGTAATGTGTCCAGTGACGATCAAAGGTTATTCGAAGTCACAAATGTCAAAGTGTGAAAATTTTGTAAGTAATAATGAGGTATCTACCTAGGTAGCATGTGAAAGATACATGTTTCTCTACAAAAGCGACACTGTTTAATGGAGGCAAAAGGTCATGTGAGGTCCCAAGAAGTGAAATTGTGAAATGGGGGATAAATTTGGGAGATAAACCAAAGTTCCACAAAGCACTTTCTATCGGCAAGGAATCAGTAAGCTTTGGGGCTTTTGTGGTTCTGAGAAATGTCCCCACTGGAAAAGTAACAAATCGGCAGAACAAAATGAAGAATAAAATCCCTGTTACCATACAATAACGGCTGCATACCTGATGTCGTGGCTACGTTACGATAAAGTGTAGTAAGTGTTTGCGACTTCGTAACCAGGCTACGATTCAGGTAAAACAATCTATTGTCCTTAACCAGTTACTGCGTTACAAACGTATCTGCTCCCAGCAACGATGTTTCCTTTAACAGGCCACCTTCCTCATCAAGAACTTTTACAATTCTAACTAACCCTATAGGACTTGATTTTACGGTCGGAGATGGATAATGTCGTGTCTAAAAACACTACCGAGGAGTTGGAATACATTGAGTGAATTTCAAAAACGGGCAAAACGTTTCAGCAAAGTTAATGAACCTTTCTAAATCGTTTTGAGGACCCACTGCGACCCCACCAATATCGTCAATACACCTTTTATAAAGTATGGGCTTGATCCCGGCGTAACGAGAAACAACTGCTCCTCAAAGTGACCCATGGTGAGGCAGGCCACAGAAGGTCCCAATTTAGTGCCCATAGCTACTCCTTTAATTTGGCGGAAAAAACGACCATTGAACTGAAAGCAATTTTGTGTGAGGACCAGTTCTGTCAAGCGAAGAAAGGTGGTGGTAGGGGTGTCAGGGTCCTGGCGTTGATCAAGGTAATGGCGTATGGCTGCTAAAGCAGCGTGATGGGGGATTGAAGTATAGAGGCTTGTGACATCCATGGTGAATAAAGAACGTTCCCTGGGATTCTCAGGAAACTCAAAATTTTGAATTAACCTAAGGAAGTGAGGAGTATCCTGGATAAACGAAGGTAGGGTTGAAACTAATGGGGAAAGTACAGAGTCTACGTACTGTGAAATTAGAACCGTGGGGCAGCTGTGGGAAGACGCAATGGGACGACCGGGATTATTGGCCTTGTGAATTTTGAGCAGTAGATAGAAACTGGAGATTTGTGGGCAAGGGTACAGAAGGGCTTTAGCCGATTCAGGAAGATGTTTTTGACTTACAAGGGTAGCTAAGGTTTTCTTGACCAAGGTTTAGACTTCAGAAGTGGGGTCCATCGGCAGTTCGGTGTATGCTGTTTGGTCTGAGAGTTGTTTTTTAGCTTCAGAAACATGAAGATCTCGACGCCAAACAACAGTGGCACCGCCCTTGTCAGCAGGCTTAATAATCAAATTCTTGTTCTTCTTGAGGGACAGAAGGGCATTCTGCTCGTCCAAAGAAACGTTATGAAAGGAAGTTACTTTGGGAGGAAGGAGACGTCCTAAATCGGAATTAATGGACTCAATTACACTGTCCAGGACCTTGCTTTTACCAGGTTTCGGGGTCCATGGAGATCGCTTAGACTGGAATGAACGGAAAACGTCCTCCGATGAAGTGTTGTCGGTTTCATCGTAATCTCCCAAATGTAAGCGAAGGCGGCGCCTCCTGCAAAACGAGGACACGTCTCTGCGGATAGGAAACTCATCTGAAAGGGGGTTCAGGGGGACAAAATTCAACCTTTGGAAAGGACTGAACGTTCAGGGGAGTACAATTTCATGACAGGGATGTTGACGACTAATCTAGTGTAAGGAGTACGGTCACTGTCAGGGGTTAGGGTTGAATGCTCTTTGGGTAGCAAGGAAACTAAGGTCTTAGATTTGGATTCTTGTAAAAAGTTGTAAAGTTTACGGTTATCCATGTCTATTAAAATTAAGTCCAATCTCCACTTTAAACCCACTGACTCTCACAACTACCTCATGTACCCTTCCAACCACCCCAGATCTTGTACCAATTGGATTCCTTACTCACAACTGTTACGGGCCAGACGGATTTGTTCCGACGACCAGGATTTTGCTAAAGTTTCCAAGCAGATTATTTCTTTCTTTGAACAACGCCAGTATCCACAAAGAGTGCTCTCTAATGCCCTGAAACGCATACAAGGAATTGATAGAGCCTCTGCCCTTGCCCCCCAAAATGACCACACACCCACCAGACGTATCCCGTTGGTCGTATTCTTTCACTTATCTGTAAATCCCATTGTACGTGCCATTTACAGGAATGTAGAGACCCTCCGTCATGACCCATCCACCCGTGACCATTTCCTTGAACCCCCCATCACAACATTCAGAATTGAAAAGAACATATCTAAGCACTTGGTCCGTGCCTCTCAACCTCAAACAGTAGTGCCTAACACCCCAGGAACTTTTCCTTGCAACCGTGGGAGATGCAATACTTGCCCGGTGGTCAGTTATGACAAAAACCTTTCCATTGTAGGTCCCAACAACAACCGGTTTAACGTTCATCAGCATTTTACCTGTACTTCAGCCAATGTTGTTTACGTTCTCGTATGTAAACGCTGTAATATACTGTACGTGGGAGAAACAAAACGTCGTCCTGCTGACCGAGTCACCGAGCACCTGAGGTCAATTAAACAGAACTTCCCAGGGTTCCCGGTAGCCACACACTTCAATCCCCTGTCAACATGCTCGATCCGTGACTTGATGGTTTCGGCGGCCATCTCGTGTCGAGGTTCCGATCATGACCACCTAGCTGCCGAAAACCGCCTGATCATGAAACTTGGAACCCTGTCCCCACATGGTCTGAACGTTAGACTTGAACTGTTATAACGCAGCAAATCCTGCATTTTTTTGACTTATGGTAACCACTTAACACTGTCTGTTTTCCTAGCCGAGTTTTACCGTGCCCAATTTTATTGTGTATTTTTTTAAATTGTACGTTTGGCCGTGTCAACGATCAGTTGCATTTTTGCCACCTGATGAAGGGTTTAAACCCGAAACGTCGTGGAATTTTTCACAAACTTTTAGCACTATTTACTTCTTCATTTTTACCTACCTACTTCATAAGTGCTACGCAGTACTTTGACCTTATATAATATATATATATATATATATATATATATATATATATATATATATATATATATATATATATATATATATATGTATATATATATATATGCTGAAGATGCTCTGTTTCGATCGTATTCCAAGCCCACGTGTTATAATTTTGCAATATGAAAATTGGAAACACTGAATAAAAGAAAAAAACTTGATTATTAGTTACCAAAACAGTTTCTAGCCATTTTCTATACTGCACTCTCAAATGATTATTACATTCAAAAACAAAAAATTAACAAAAATATGGAAAAAAATACTAGAAATCTGAAAATAATCAAACAGCAACTAAAAAACTGAATTGAATTACACATGTCCCTAGATCAAAAATTGCAAGGTATCGCCATTATAAATGTAAGCCCTCTGAAAGATACAAAACATTCTCAAAGGGGAGGGAGACACTCCTCCCCTTAGGTCCCCCTTAGGCAGAACTCAGAGAGGGAGGGAAGGAGGGAGGTAGGCAGGCAGGCAGGGAAGGAGGAAGAGGGAGGGATTGGGGCAGGCATGGAGAGGGAGAGGGAGAGAGAGAGATATGGTTCACCTGTGTTACAATAAATAATATTTACATTTATATATGTATAATCTCAGTGATTGTTTGAAATGCTTTAACGACTAACGTTTACTGTCCTCTTAGATATTTTTCATAAAACTGCCAGAACCAATATGTAGAAAGGAAACCATTTTACAAACAAAATAGTTACTGTTGTGAGCAGTTACCTAACTTGTGACTATTTTTTAAAGATATTTCCTAATCAAGTTTACCATCGTAATAAATTTGTCATTAAAAAACTTGCATTCTTACCCATAGCTGATTGAATGTACATATTCCCACGTCCATGGACCCAATGCCTCCTTAATTGTAGGGTGTGAATCTGATTGTGATTCACCAACTAAAATACTGTTCAAAGAAGGATGGGATAAATAATTTTTTTTTGAATTCCTGCACTGCATATTTATGCTTTACTTTCAAGAAGATTTAGTCAGTAAGGAGGATTTACATACAATGTTTTCTGAGTGCGAGTATCAACTAATGAATTCACTAATTGCACTTAAGAAAGTAGGGCCCGTGAGTAAGATATACAGGCCCATCGCATTGTTACGTTGCCTACTGATTTTTAAGAGTGTAACTTTTATATCCAAAAAAGAGTCTAAAACCATTTCAATTGACTTCATTCTGAGGTAGTATGGACATAAAAAAATTGAAAACCATCAAATATGTATGACATTGTAATCTGGGGAGTATCTATGGAGTACCGAAAGTTCATTCTCTCCTTTTATTTGTCATATATAACGAAGGGATATGGTAACGAACAAAGTGACAAGCATTTGCTAGTGCGCATTTACTGTACACATGAAACCGAGGGCTATCTCTTATTTTCAAACTCTTCACATTAAATGTCGTTCAAAATGACATGCAGAATGTTTCTTTGTTTTGCAATTTACATTAAGAAAGAAAGGAAGAGAGAAATGTGCGACAGTTTATGAAACTAAAATACTTTATGATTTTTTTCCTCCGATTATTACTCTTTCGTTCTAAAATCAGCTACAGAGAAACATTTTCCTATTATCCTGGTATAAGGTGGTTGGAATGCAATGGTTATACTTACATTCCTTTATAATACCTAATATATTGTTTCAGGTCTGATACTTCCTTGAGACTCCACGGACTGAAATCATTACACCGTACGCAGTTACCATCGACTTTATCGAATGTGGAACTGCATTTTTGCCTTCGGCATTCGATGTTACTCAAAGCTAGGATGTGAAGAACAGAAAATAGAAACATATTAATACCGCATGAATTCTTATTACCAAAGGATAAATCTTTCGATCATTCCTCCTAATCTTAAGTGTGATTCCTGTAATGTCGTTTACATTTTCTATCGTAATCTATGTAAAGACCAGCTCTACGTGGGTGAAACTGGGACTTCCTTCCGTCTAAATTTCAATAACCACAAACAGTCAATTTGTCACAATGCTCTTGGAATCCCAGCAGCAGAGCACTATAATTTTCTCCACCATTCTATTGAGAGTCTTAAAGTAGTGCTCATTGCGAGCAACTTTATTTGCTAGAACAACCTACGAAAGTGTACCAGGGAGTTGTCAGAGAACTCCCTGAGAGTACCGAACGTGTTTGGATAGTGAAGTGTAAATCACACATCACCGGATAAAGCAATGACCTTGGTCTTCTAAATCAGTACATATTCCAGCAAACAATTTAATGCTTTCTTCTGTTTGTAATTATATACAGTTTTCTGTGCAACAACTGTTAAATTTTCTGACCTTTACTTAGTAAATTATTGAACTCTCTTTGCTTTAAGATCTCTCTGACGATGGTACATTGCACAAAGCGAGAAGTGAGGGGAAGATCTGTCTTGAGGGGAGAGAAATCGCGTACGTCTTCGTGTTCGAGCAAGGTTAGGAATGAGGGGATGGAAATCGAACACAAGGAGAATACGATTGTAAGATGATTTGGTCTTGTAAGAAAGGAGGTCCTCACGGCTAATGGAGCTGGCTTTGAGTATCCCATGCTAAATAGTCCGCATAGGATAAACCGTTGGAGAGAAAATTTCCGTAAGGCGGGAAACAGCAATACAGAATCATAAGGGTCAGAGCATAAACGTTTGATAAGAAGGTACTGGCTGTAAACAATAGATTCCTTAAGACTTCTCGGATGGGCGCTGCCAAAATGAAGAAATTGATGATTTTCGGTGGATTTGTAATAGACTGGAGTTTTGGGTGTGTTGGATTTAGGCTTAACTAAATCATCTAAAGACGCTGTTGTTCACTTGAAATTTCAGAGGTGTACTTGATGCTGTCATGAAGAGAATTGACACAGGACTGGAAACGATCGAGGGCAACCTTGCCTTGCTTCGAAATGAGAAACGTATCATCAATTGATTTATGATAACGAAAGGGTTTCAATGGGAGAGTAGATAGCATTTTCTTTTCAAGATTACCCATGAATATATTCTCATAATATGGAGCCATTTTGGTGCCCATGACAGTACCTTAGTTTGACGAAAGAAATTACCATTAAAAGTGAAAAGAAAACTTTTCGAGTATGGAATCTATGATGAGGACTTTGTCGTTGAAAACCTTCAACGGACTCAACAAAGACCTCGTTCCCTTTAACAGTTTTAGCTTCCACATGCAACTGTTATCTCGTTTAGTCTTTTTAACCTGCTGTTGCATTCTTACCTGGTAATCTTGCTGGTTGTTTTGCTCCACTTCAGTAACATTTCTCACTCATTTTCGCTCATGATCTCAGGCTACTTTGCTAAGAAAGGTCCTAGGAGGACCAAAACTTTCAAAATAAAATCTGTTTTGTATCGTACTCCTGGAGTTAACCTTCTATGTGCCTATTTGGGTACTTTTTACTGTCTTATTTACTTGTCGGAGTAAACGTGGATTTCTACTTCTCAACTTTATGCTACTCCACTCCACTCTAGTCTACTCTCTATATGTGAAATTTAAGGATTTCATTCTAGTCACCTCAAATGACCTTTGACCTCCACTAAAAGCAAAAGGGTCCTATCTCTTAACATGATAAATCAATATATATCAAGTATGAAAATATCCATCATTGCTGTCTTGAGATATCGTGTTTATAAGCTAAACATCACAAACGCACGTACATACAAACAACATACATGTATACTTATATTCCTACCATGACATACACAATGCACACATTCGCTCACTCACACACATGGGCACATTTTGATCTCTTAATGAATTAATGATAATTAATGAACTGTTCTGTCACCCCGGCATGGGTGAAGCCTCCTAGACTAGTTACTTACAAAACCCAGATGTTACCATGACAACGGTTGTTACTTCACCTGACATTTCCATATACAGCTCAAGTGACAAGTAACTACAATACCCTATCATGTTTACCGACTATTAAGATATGGAAATGTCCAGTTATACGTTTCGTTAATTAAGTGCAGAAAGGAATCCCACCGTATCATTTTCTTTAAGGTAAAAATGTGTTTATAAAAGAAGTTTGTAAACTGTGTGATATTTGATAAGACAGACAACCCATTAGTATTGGTTACCTAACAAGAAGAAGGGTGATAGCACTACTGAGTGTCCAAAAAAATTCAATGGCTCCTATTAGGTACAGAATACTTTTCAGACTCTTATGTATGTCTGCAAATGTATAAATGGACTAACTTCAAGTTATCTGGCAAACTATCTTGTCGAAAAGGAAAGTGGGTGCTCTCTTAGGTCCATATCTAACTATGCTGTACCAAGATCTAGGACGAATGCCTTCGGTGATAGGGCTAATTTGTGCGACAGATCCAAAGGAGTGGAGCTACTTATACACTGAACTTTAGTCAGGTGATTTTTTTACCAGTTTTAGGACCAAGCTCTAGACATGCCGGTTCCGAAAGGCATTCCACTAGTTTGGGTTCCATTTCTTAGGATGTGGTTGTTTTGTTGAACATCACTGGATAATGCTTCCATGGAATGCTATAATCATTTTTCTCTGGCAATTTATTATGGCCGTGTTTTATATTCACTAAAGGGAAAATAGCAATACAATTTTATATTGCCCTGCCAAGGTAAAATCTAACTCGGTAGTAACACCGCTTTCTTACTCCATCATTCCACACAAGAATGCTCCATCATTCCACACAAGAATAATGAAGTTACCCTAATGTGACCGTTGCCACTGCATGTGCTACCTAGCTGTAGATCTGACATATACCAACTTTTTATCAAAAGTAACAAATTTGGTACAGCAACCCTGAAAAAAGAGAAAACATACTTTATCCTTAAGTTTAAATCTTAAGTAAAACACATATCAAGTTAAACTTACCCGAGGCATTTTTATCTGCGGAAATACAAACAGACAGTATTTTTATTAGTTTCTAACTTACTGAATGGTCATTCCCTTGTAAATGTAGATTGCTTGCCTGTTACTAAAGAATTCTTGTAAGCCACATCCAGTTAATACAACCTCGTAATATTTTGTTGGCTTTGTTGACAAACTTATCCATGGTAACGATAAGAGTATAATTTATTGATTTTTCTTTTGTTACAGTAGAAACATTGTTTCCTTTGAAAATTTCGTTTTTAAAAATATGGATCTGAAGTCAAAGACGGGTTGGGAAATACTTTTGGTTCCAACTTTTGGTTGGAATAGTGATGATGGGTATGCTTCCCGGGAATGTGGGATGGATGACACATACATAGCTGGTAACTAGGTTTGAACGTGCCAAGGTCCAAAGTACATTCATGCTTGTGTTTAAAACATCTTTATTACTGCAAGTAGTTTCTCCAAATAGAATAGGTAGAGGATATTTAGGATGATTCCCAATATCAGAAGTACTGACGTAATCGATACGTGTGAGAACAATTACATATTTTGCGTTATCGAATGGCTACATTGTTATATTATTGTTCAACATAAATTTGCAACAGTGAATGTTTACAGTGAAATGGATTTGATATACAAAGGTGGTGTAAGGCGTAAGGCCATGAGCATTCCTAGTAATGGATAGTATTGTTGTAATGTACAAGTACACTTAAACATACTGTCACAGGAGAAGTTCTGACTTGACACATTGTGCATTATTATCTCTAAAGTGTTAACTGAATTCACATTATCTTTTGTGTATGTTTTGTCTTCAGGAGTGAAAATTTGAAGTAAACAGTTCCAGCCAAAGCAATATATCAAAGTAGTATTTCATCGACACTTTATTTGCAATGCATTCTGTAGGGAGCGCTCTCTGAAACAGATTAATGTAACTCATGTAGACAACTATTTTTAACAATAGACTGAGTATTGACCATTGATTTCGGACAAAACAGAAGGGAAGTTTGTTGCATAGTTTCCTTCAATTTTCAAGAGCTATTGAAATTGAGAAAACAAACTGCTGAAATTTCTTTGTTAGACAAAGCTTTTGCCGGCCTCTGCTTAAATATGGATTTGCTTTTTTCTTTACAATTCTACACATTGAGTTTTAATTGCCTTTCTGTCTTTCCTATTGTATGCTTCCCTTGTGACGTTAAGGCTAAGGATGTCAGTCAAGGCTAAAATAAGTTACATTTAAGTACTTTCAAATGCAGGATGTGCCTAGGTCGTTTACAAGTAGTAAACCTGTCAATCATCCTATATCAATGGAGAACTATTAAATAGACAGCAACATCTGAAAAACCCTGCATGAGTACTTTTACCAACACATATATTACTAAATAAATCCATTTTGAACGACAGCATAAATGCCACAGAAATGTTGATAAACTCCAAACACTCACGCGTAGGGAAGTTGTCAAAGTACTTTGTTTTTATGACGCTAAGAGACCGCAAAAGTAGAAGCCTGCACGGCTTATGAATTACAATTTCACGTCGAGTGGCTAACCAGCTCAACGATTTGGATCAAACACTGTAAAAATTGATTAGCACTTTTTGTAACAGATAATAAACGCGTCTTGGCGTTTATGTAACAGAAAAAACAATAAACTACATAAGCAAATTAAACGTCTAAAACGCCATCTTTAACACATTGGCGCCACTTTAACGCAATCTCATAAACACGTTTATGCGTTTAATTCAAGGTTACTGCAAACATCAAGTTGTTTTTAATAAAGACAAATTAACATATATATAAATCATGTAAACGTGTTTGCGGAGTGCACTTTAATTGACGTCATTATCCTTATCATGTGTTAATATTCGTTCCATCATTTACTGTGCGTATCCCTTTTGTTATTCGTTTTCTAATTCTTAAACGCCATGTATGTGTTAAAAAATAAAAACGTCTATTTTTACAGTGAATTTGGTTTTTTGTTTTTTGAAAATCAGTTCAAATGGAAAAACCGTAGGTTGTCCTTGGATGAAAAACCCACCTTACTTTGACTCGGCCTGGGATCCTTACCCCGAAACTCCAGTAACCATGGTGGTTACGACTTCACCAAGGAACCTTTGTGATTTAATATTCTATCCACAGTATTTGTAATCGGTTTGAGAACATTCAATATATATATGGTTGCTATTGGGACAGGAACATGACACTTTTAGTTAACAAATATCTGTATTTGAACTATATTTCAGTGTTTCCACCTACAAATTGAGACAAAGTAAAATTAATATGGTAGTCATTGCACAACCTTTTGATCTGCAATGCGTATCTTTCACATGACGTTATCGGTGTTGGCAAGCAAGGGACAGAGGCACGTGCCTCAAATCGATATTAAACCAATTAACTTGTTATATGGCCAAAGCTGCTATACGTAAATATTTCTGCAGGAGAAGAGTGAGGTCTTTGCAGCGAATGATTGGTGTATCCTATTTTAATTGTTTCTACTCTCCCCAGCTTTTCTTTTACTACCAATTAATAGTTTTATGGTTCTACATGGGCCTTATTTCAAGGATACGATAATGGGGCTTTCTCTCCCGGTATTCCCCTTTTTTTTAGAAAAGACAATCAGAAAGGATGAAAGCACAGCGGAAAACAGGTATTTAATTCAGACTGGCCTTTTCAGAACAAAAAGTTTTTCGAAATTCAAAGGGTGCTAGTGCAGAGCCTGGGCACAATTTGTCTTCGAGAGTGATTCCTAATGAAACTTTTCACGAGTTTGGCGTGCAATCACGAACGTTTCATTATCCATATCCGATGTTCATATCAGGACAATAATATTCGGAATTATTCGTGGGAATAGCTAGTAGCTTCTCACTTCTTTTAAAAGAGAGCGGGCATCGAGAAAGGCTAATGGAGCAAAAAATATTGGTCGTGGCTAGTAGAGCCATAGCGTGTCATACATGGTTTACAGTAGCGGCTTCACTCGTTACAAAAAGTTTTACAAATGAATATTTTTCTGCGCCCTCACGAGTTTGCGCGTTTCCAGTATTGCTGACCTACGATGACTGATTTATTATACTCAATCCTTAGGTTATACCTAATATCTCCTTTTTCGGTATTCTCCTTTTCACTGGCTGTTCATTGAAATTCTTGTTCGAAGTTACCATCGTTTCTGGGAAGTTCTTGTCGTGTTCTTTGTGTTACGTGGGTCAGCTAAAAGGTCATGCAATAGTCTTAATTTACAATTACTCAAAGAAGTTTGAGGGCTTTGTCCCCTGGACCCCCTCCATTGACAGCGCCACTAAGAAATGGCGATATATTTAAAAATCTTCAGAATGGCAAAGAGGTTAAAAAGATAAAATGTTCAAAGTTTTGCTTGGGGATCCTACGCGATATTTCTGCCATGTACACCTAAGACACACAAGGAGATTTAAATTTGCTTTGTTTACACAAGCCTTCTAGTACTTCTTATTTCACAGGCTGGTTTTCGTCTTATATAACTTGTGATTGAAGTTCATGTAAGTTAATGCTTTCAAGCCCTCTTGGGGTGTTTGTAAGGTAACAAACATTTCAGTTCATCGCCTGGCTGATGACGAGAGCAGACTCTTGAAACGTCCCAAGTAAGTATTGCTTACCTATTGGATGTGTTCTTGAGAAACGTTTTTCTAACGAAACACTGCAATAATGATGAACTTATTCAAAAATGGTAATTTCTTGTGTTGCATTATATTAATTCACTAAGCGCAAAAATAAAAAGGTCAGCATATGAATGATGTTTCAGAAGAAACAGAAGATTCTTGACCTCATTGGGGCAATATTTTATGTACTAACCAATAAATTTAAGGTAAATGGTGACCGAGTTTGTAAGACTAGGGGTGTACAATTATTTCTCTCTTAAAAACGTCTGAGATTTTGAAATCCTTTAAAGCCTATGTTTCATTATCCGAAGAAAAACGAAACAAAGCAAAATCATATCCCGTGGTGCAAAATATGCCAGGAAAAATCTGCCTGAGTTTAAGGCTTACACTAAATTAGCTAGTGAGAAATTTGCCAAAAGAAAGGTGATGCGAAAATGGCATCAATAGATCGGTGAATGTTTTCTGCTAGTTTAATCAAGAATTTGGAGATGCAATTTTTAAGTAATGAAAGAAAATTGAGAAAATTGTAACAGGCATAAATAATCGAATTCTCCAGTTTAAGGTTTTCAATTGCACTTTTTTCCTACGATGTTGCACTGTCTTTTTTTGCCTTAAATATGTTTTTTTCAAGGTCATGAAATGCAAATAGACCAAAAATATGGTAAGGTGTGTGCATACTAGCATACATCATCTTCCCTACAGTCATGTTGAAGTAAACAAGTCTCATCTCGAAAGATACTTAATCAAAATGAAGTTTGATCATTTTCATCATTTTCAGTTTACATTTAGTGTCCCCTTTAAATATGGAAGTGCATTGACACATAGTTCCAAAAGAACAAGTCGCTTAGCAGGCTACCTACTGTATCGGACGAACGACAACCTCTTTGAAGATTACATATGTGCAACACGCCTATTTGCGGCTAAAATTTAACTTCCTTCATACAAGTGTTCCAACGTATTTGAATTCAGCTGCGCGCGCGCAAAGGGGTATTAGGCATGATTGGCAAATGGATGCCTGTTGTAGGCGTTGCAGGCCCTGTGTATGTATACATTGCCATTCTTGTATTTACTTACTCATTACCAAAAACATAGCAATGTCAATTTGTGGTATCAAAATGGAATGCTCATATGCCAGTTGCCAAGTACGAAGTTTGTACAAGCTTTATTCTTGCCACATCATATAAACAAGGTTGATAGTGTCTGATATTCTGTGACATATGACCACCACCTAATATTAAAATGATCAAGTACTTAATACTGGACACCAAGACACGTAGAATATTTATTTCTGGTGAATGAAAATGAAGTTTTCACCTCCAAAATGTATAACAGAAATTGCGTACTCAATACTGGGCACCCTCATATAAAGTATGGGTTTGATATATGTTTTCGTCTTGAGATATCATGTTTTCAAGGCCTTATTAGTTTGAAATCTGGAGAACTTAAATGACTTGTGACCTTCAACAAAGAGCGTAAACCATTTACTTAGAATGGGAGAGCAACATGGCAAGTATGTGATCCTTCGAAGACATCAGTGTCTCATGGAGACCACTGTCTACGGTAAGGAATCGCATTTGAATTAGTCCAATTTCCATGAAGCAAAACATCTTGATTAAGATATGTGTTTGACAATAGAGGGAAGGACTAAGACTTGTCAACCCACCATTCCACCAGTTTGTGCCAGATTTTTACTTTTCTAATGGACATTAGTTTTAGCTCCATGGAGCGTCAACAGTTATGGTCCAAGGCTTCTGAACCAGATAAATCTTATAGCATTTACACTAATTACTGTACATGGTGGAAGATCATTTCCAGTAATTACTGTGATATTCTGCTAGCATCGCAGCACAAAAAACAAATAAAAATCACGAACTTTTCCCCTAGCCCTAACCCTATCACTAAGAATAACCCTAAAAACAGGAATAGTCTTTAGCACAGAACAATAATTACTGTACAAACCATGAGCATCGGGTGTCTGAACGGGTGATGAACCGTGCAGCCAAATGTTAACGATGTCCAGAGTGAGTAAGAACTATTAAGCTCATGTAAAAGCCACATGTATGCAGTCATTGCAAGTAAAGAATCCAGGACATACCACTCATTCATCATTATGTGACTTTACATATTCTTGAGAGAAACGTTTTGCAGTTGTAAATGAACAATGCAATCACGTTTTTGCTGATCCTTGACTTTTTGAAGTCTCCATTAAAATTCTAGACTTCACCATTCATATTTGCATAGAACATAGGTTGCTTTGCTACCTTCCCCTTCACATGAGGCTTATTTGGTTAAAATTTCATAATACAGGGATTATATCTAGCTGTACGCCTGTCATTCCACTTTGACTACTGAAAGATATAAATACTTTGCAGTTTTCGTTAAGTAAAGGTTATTTGAGAGGATACTGCACTTTGAAATTTAAATGAACCCATCTAAAATTTCAGCACATTAGCAAGAGAGGATACATATACTCTTATGCAGTCTGCATCGTTTGTGGCGTAGCCTCCTCAAGTTAATGGAAAATAATATTTAGCTAACATATATATTCGTATGTGATATATTTTACCTCTTTCCAGACAATAAGTCACAATTTCCAAGTGCAACCCTAAAGTGAAGCACCTTTAATGTAGTTTGAAATGAATTGCTACGTCTGCACCATCTGCCCACCAAAGGAAAAGTGTCAGTAAACCACTGACCTGTTTAGCGGCCTTCATCGTAAACCCATTCTTTACCTGGTGTTGTTTTAGAAAAGGTCCACCATTCTGGCAAATTCAATTGATTAAAACAGATTCCATTTAATGGTTCCGCCTTTCTTTTGAAATAGCTCATTTGAACTGTTAATACAAAAACAGTCTGGCGCAGTTTATTTGGACAGCTCCCTGGTTGAAGTCCAGTTCAGTCCTCTTTAGTTAGCAATTTGGTCATGCAATAGTGATACTAGCACAAGTCCTTTTAAAATAAACTGGTTCCAGTCCATTCCAGTTAAAGTCCCTTTGAGTCCCGTTGAGTTCAGTTCAAATATGGGCATGTCCAGTTCAAGTCCAGTTCAAATTCGAACTGGAATTTTCAGCTGGGTGAGCAAAGATAAATATTCTATAAGTTGTGAAAGTAAGAGTAAAAGTATCAGCAAACTTTAGCCTTATATTAACTTTGCATTCAGTTTGAGCGCTTCTTCTAACACCACACTCCTAAAAAAGTTTCACCAACACTAGTCACCTATGTCAAATTACTGAAATTGGTTAAATTTTCCCCAATAATTGGTGACTAAGGGGTAAACCAATAGGTAAGTTAACACTTAATTGGGTAACCAGCCTCTACGGTTACCAAATAAACAAGAAATATTGGGGAAAACTTTACCCAGTTTCACTAATTTGACATACGTGACCAGTGTTGGTAAGCTTTTACCCAACTTTTTTTTTACAGTGCAGGCCTTGTTTGCTTTGTAGTGATAATTAGTTTCTATTTTTGACTTTTGAAACAGTGGTGCCCACGATCTAGTTGTCGTAAAAGTATGTGACCAAGCAAAAATTTTCCACGTTAACCAGTTTTGAGGGTTACAGTAAGTCGGTCATGAATGAAGTTTTCACGAATCAAAATGTGTCCGGCATCCATCAAAAAAGACGTCATATTTCCACAGGCTGAGTTTTTGAAAGACCCCCTGATGAATAATCAACCTGCAAAAAGCAATACGCCTGTAAACCCTAATATAGGGCATGCACATGTCAAGTGTGAGAACCATCCTGGCTACGCTTCAAAAGATATCGGAATTATGAAGTGTTTTACTTTTTGACCACTGATGAAGTGTTGTGCTAGATGATCCGACTTGTAGAGTTGAGAAGAAAGCGGGCAAAGCTCTCCCATCTTTTGCGGTTAGACATATGCGTGGAATTTTTCCTCACAGAGGGTGCAAAAATATAAACCTGAAAACAGCTGGTTTGGACAGGAATGAGATGCATGCATCGTACTGACTTAACGATAGATTTTTCAAGTTACTACTAAAGTTACTGCATTTATGAATCAGCAGACTAACTACCATTTTGGGTCTAAGGATGATATTTACAACCATTACTGAAAGCTGTGTAAGCTACCTTCAGTATACATTGTTTTACCAAATGGTCCGGGGATTACGATTTAAATGCAGAAAGAATACTTAGTCGGGTAGAATTATGAAAAAATATGTCTTAACTCCCCACAATTCCTGCAAGTAAGATTTCAGTGGTTTTTGGTAGATTTGGATGTGGAAAACTAAATATCAAAAATTGCCCAAAATCGGTTGACGAAATCTTTATTCAAATGGGTCATTTCCAAAATGGCCGTTTTTACGTCATTGTAACGATAAATGCATCTAAAATAACACTTTTTGCTGATTACTGGAAGTTTTGCTGAACTCAAATTTTGTTTGGCATGATGGTATTTCGATTAAATTGACCAACAGTACCACTGTAGACCTGAAGCTTTTATAATTCATCTATGATCTTACACTTAAGTCACAAAACAACCCAAAACAACTGTTCCTTGCCTACTATAGAATACATGTAAGATAAAAAGTCTTCTTGGTTTCTTGCATTTAGGTTTCCAGGGGTAGTGTATTTTCACTTTAGCCCTTTTTGTAATGCATTAAGCTAGCAAGTAGTAAAGCGCACTGGAGAGAGAAACAAAATTGTGGTTTGATCCTTCGACAGGTTTGTCCAGGGGTGCATGGCCCCAGGATTTGCCCGACAGGGGCGTAAACTCTCTGGTAGGAGGGGGGCGGCCCGAAGACTTGGAAAGGGCGATGGGTTGCCGGGAGGATACTGAAAGCAAAATTTTTGATTCCCGAAGCGAGCCGAAAAAGTTTGGTTTCTTTTGACAGAATGTGAAAGTTTGGGGATTTTAGGAAAGAAATCTGAAAAATTGGGGGGAGGGGGGTATCGAAAAATCTGCTGTACATGGGGGAAATTAAATCGTCGGGAGTGGACGTCTTTGGGGATTACATATGTTATCGTACATATAAAGGCTCCCTGACGAAATTGGGAAAGTTCCTCGAGGTCAGCCTTCTCCGATGGGGGCCATGTCCCCTGCTCCCATCTGGCACCACCCCTTGTTTGTCCGTGTCTGTTTTCAAGAACGTTACAATCAGAACTACTCATGTAATGTCCGATCCGACACGGCAGTGACTGCTCAGTAGCCTGATTTAGGGTTGTTAATTGTTGGATATTCGGATGTTTCCATTTTCACACAATTGATTGTCATGAAGCTGGCTCTGCTTTTCTATTGAAATAAGTCTCTATAGTCAGTTCAGCATCGCTGTTTGTGATGTATAAGTTATGGGCCCATCCCGGTAGAGTTTACCCAAGGCTCTTACAATAGGCCCTCACATGTGCAATTAATAGGCAAAGCAGTCATATTAAGTGCAGTAAGGGTTATTAAAATATACTCTTTAGCCTTCATATACAGTACTTAAATCATTTGTATTATCAATAGTAGAATACACGGCATCGAACGTTGCATATTAAAAGACACTGGATTAAGCTGCTCACCGGTTTGGTCGCATCCGTTTATAATCATGCATAATTCTTTATAATTATTGTATCATATCAACTCATCAAGATTTATTATAATTTTTCATAGATTTATTGTTTCTCATTAATTGAGAAATTGCAGACATAAGATCCATATTTCAAGGCTGGACACATGCAGCTGAGAACACCCGGGGAGTGCCGTTTCCGGCCATCTGGAGGGTTTGTAAAGCCAAAAACTTTCTTGTTCGCTCGGCGCCAACTGATGGTGGCGTTCTGCTTAGATGGTCTTGCTGGTACTCACCCCCATGTTTTTCCGTTCCGCCGCGCCTGTCTGTTACGTATATACGTAACAGAGATGTCGAAACAAAGCCAAAACAATCTATCGATAATATATCATCAAGAAGTTACCAAACATAACTCTCCCTTTGTTGTATATTTTTAGTTTAAAGAAAGCATAACTTAGTTATTGTAAGTTTTCGTCCTAGGGCAAGAGCTTTGATTTCTTCTTTTTAGTTACCTTACAGTATTTACGATAAATAAAATCAGTCCCTTACCACGATAGTCGAGGCAACGGTAACATTTGCAATGTTTAGTAGTATTCCCACACCGTCCATATGGTGAGCAGCAGAAGTCTTCCGATTCGGGGTCACACTTACCAGGCTGTCCATTTGTGAGGGGAAATTCAGGCCCACATAGTCCATCACCTCTCACCCCTCGTTCTAAATCTGAAAATAATTTTTATAGCCGAACTTACTAACCATATAGCACATATACAACGTTCCGTGGAGAAAACATTCCCATTGCCTTATATTCAAAGCATTTCCGCCATTATAAATTAGTATGAGGCACAAAAACACATGCTTCGGTTCCACTTAAAATGAATTGCAAGGGAAGTTTCTTCTCATTACATTACTGATGAGACTACATGTAATAGTAACAGGATATTACCTTGATAAATAACCATTTACAAGTATCAACATCACTTAGATTAATGTTCTATTTGTTACGCATTTGGGATGAACATTGCATTGTTCAATCTGCAAAATTTAGGATTCCTTATCATACGTGGAAAATGTAACATAAGTGTATAATATCACAGTCACCTGAAACGTTTCATTGTATGTTTTAATCTACCGTAACACTTGAAGCTTAAAACATCAATGCGACTCAATAGAAAAGGAGAATTAAGGTTAACTTTTATGTAATGTGTTTGCCTTTAACAGTATTGAAATAACTAAGTTGACGTTATTCATCTCCGTGGTAGTACAATCGATTACCAAAGGCAAATTTCAAGTTCCCATAAATGACAGCATAATGGCATATTAACTTTCTCAGTCTATTTTTTTATTTCTTTGAACAGAACGCAGGCAAGTTTTACATTTTCTTGGTAGGTCAATTGCTTTGTTGTCTCTTGTTATGAAAATTTTTCACCGTAACTCACTCCAGTCTCTTACCACGATAGTCGATGCAACCGTCACATGTACAATTATCAGTACTATTTCCACACCATCCGGACTCTGAGCAACATGACCATTCCGAGTCAGGATCACATTCACCCGGTTGTCCATTTGTGAAGGGATATTGAGGCCCACATCGTCCATCACTTCTCACCCATCGTTCTAATTGTGAAAACATATTGATGAACTAGCTAAAGAGGAAGTGCATCATACAATTATCCGTGAGAACAACAGTATCTGCTAAGTATTAAAAGTTTGTCTACTCGAGCTCCAACGAATGTAGTTGATAATATATAACTATTTAGATTCAAAACTTAGTTTTTGTTATCATTTAAAGTGAATTGTAATTTAATACCGACTTCTTGAAAAATTCTGAGCAGACACTAAAATGATGATAGGTATATATTACATTCATAATCTATAGCTTAAAATTATCAAGAGCGGTATTTTCATTAGTTTTATTGCCTTACCATATGTCACATTTGTAAAACAATATTTGTTTCGCTTATCAGTGAGAAAAAATGTTATGAAATTTATTTACGTTGTGTGCTTTACTCTAGCATGTGGGTCTTACGATAAGCCACTCATAGAAAACGAAGGTGGAATGGAACAAAGACCATCGTTTGGGATAGTTCTCATGAGATAAAACCAAAACGAAAAGTTAAGATTACTTTTATATAACGTACGTTCGTTTAAAATTATCAAAATAACAACGTTGACGTCATTTATTCTTTGGTTGTACAATCGTTTCTAAAAAGCAAACTCAATTACCATAATTGAAAGTTTAATGAAAAATGGATATGACCTAATTGTGTACAGCAATTTTTCTTGGTAGGGCAAGGACTTTGCTTCTACAGTTTTCTAAAATCCTTCACGATAATTAATTTCAGTTTCTCACCACGAAAGTCGATGCAGCCGTCACATGTACAATAGTCAGGCCCATTTCCACACCATCCATGCTTTGAGCAACAGGAGCTTTTCGAATCGCGGTCACACTTAGAAGGTTGTCCATTTAAGAGGGGATATTGAAACCCACATCTTCCATCATATCTCACACCTAACTGTAATTCTGCAAATAATTGTCAGAAATAAATATTATATATATATATATATATATATATATTATATTTATTTTTGAAAATGAAACAGTGATTTCAGCAGCTTCATAATGAAACGTTTGCCCAAAAGGTCAAAGGAATACAACGCTGTGCCATTTGTACCAACCAAAATATAACTTAGGTTCATTTGCAGTAAACTATTCACTTGCTTATCAACTTTATTATAAAATGTCATCTATTAAATTGATTTTACACGGCTGTTTTAAAATAGAAAGATAGTCTAGTTGAAAGCCAAGGTTGTGATGTGCACCCAACAACATATTTTTCTAACGTCACTTCTATCTAACGTTCATATTTGAAATCCTCATAGTAGTTTTTAGTTAAAGGATGTTGATGTTCCCTAAACTCATCCCTGTACGACGGGGTTCATCTGGCGCCCTATTGGATGTTATCTTGGATTTCAGAAGACTTTAGACAAACCGGCATAACAAAGAAAGCGTCGCTCGAAAATAACAACCCTTAACGGCTTATTCTAGCCTGAGGGATTTATGACTTTTAATGACTGAAGTTAAGACTTTTACACTTTAGAACGGACGATCTATTCATATATATATATATATATATATATATATATATATATATATATATATATATATATATATATATATATATATATATATATATATATATATATATATATATATATATATATATATATAAGAAATTTTCCTCCGTCTGAAAAAGCATTCATATGCTGAACTTTTGATTTTTAAGTTTAGTGAATTACTATAGTACAACACAGGAAATGTACTATCATTCTTGAATAAGTTCATCATTACTGCAGTGCCTCGTTAGAATTTATTAGTTTAAGTGTTGAAATTGCACATTCCATTCTCTCGGGGTTGCGCCTTCTTTGTTAGCCTTAAATGTGATTTTTTTTTCAAAGCCATGCAATGCGAATAGACCAAAAAGACAGATAGATCGTGCATACTAGCATACATCATTTTTCCCCACAACCATGATGAAGTAAGCAACAAGTCTCATCTCGAAAGATAAGTAAGCAATATGAAGTTTGATCGATTCAGTGTATATTTAGTGTCCTCTTCAGTATGGAAGTACATCCACAAATAGTTCCAAAAGAACAAGTCGCTAAGCAGGCTACCATCTAAAAAAACAAGTCTTCAAAACTTTCCATGTGTGCAACACGCCCACCTGTCGCTAAAATTTCATTTCCTTCATATAAAGTGTCTGTTCGCACGTATTTGAATTGAGCTGCACATGCGGAAAGGGGGAAGTCTCGGGCATGAACGGCAACGGATGTCTATTTTAGGTGTTGCAGACTCTGTGCACGGATACATTGCCATTCTTGTACCTACTTACTCATTACTTTACTTTCACCAAAAACACAGCAGTTTCAATTTGTGCAATCAATATGGGATGCTCAGATGCCGGTTGCCAAGTACGTAGTTTATACAAAACTTTATTCTTGCCACATCATATAAACAAGTTGACACTGTGTGATCTTCTGTGGCATATGATCACCACCTAATATTTAAACGATCAAGTACGTAATACTGCACACCCACACGCCACGTAGCAACATGTATTTCTGGTGAATGAAAATGAGTTTTCACATCCAAAATGTATAACAGGAACTATGTACTCAATATCGGACACCCCCATATAAAGTATGGGATTGACAGACTTTCTTCTTTAGATATTATGTCTTCAAGGCTTTATTCGTTTGAAGCCTGGATACCTTAAATGACCTTTTACTTCAACAAAGAGTGTAAACCATTACTAAGGATGGAAGATTAATGTGGCAAGTATGTGATCCTTTTAAGATATCAGCGTCTCATGGAGCCCACTGTCTACGGTAAGGAATCAAATATGAGTTAGTCCGATTTCCATATAGCAAAACATCATTATAAAGATATGATATGCTTGACAATAGAGGGAAAGCAAAATATTGGTGAAACCACCATTCCACCAGTTTCTGCCAAATTTTTACTTTTCTTATAGAAATTCGTTGCAGCTCCATGGAAACATAACAGTCATTTACTAAGGCTTCTGAACCAGTAATGAAGCGGGAAACAACATATTAACCATGATGAGAGTGACCAAGTACGGTTAAGCTCATACAAAACCCCAAGCAAGCAGTCATTGCAAGTAACGAATCCTGCATATACTACTCAGTCACCATTATGTGACTTTAAATATGCGGAGAAACGTCATGCAGTTGTAAATCGACAACACAATCAGTTCTTTTAACCGTATTAATAAATGTCTTCGCTGATCCTTGACTCGCTTTAAGTCTCCATTAAACATTCATATTTACATAGAATACGGTTCACTTTGCTAACTTCCTCTTCACATGAGACTTATTTGGCTTAACTTTCATAATACTGGAATTACACCTAGCTTTGCACCTTTCATTACACTTTAACTACTGTAGGATATAAATATTTTTGCAGTATTCTTGAAGTATAAGTTATTTGAGAGGATACTGTACTTTAAAATTTAAATGAACCCATCTCAAATTTCAGCACATTAGCAAGAGAGGATACATATACTCTTATGCAGTCTGTATCGTTTCTTGCGTAGCCTCTTCAAGTTGATGGAAATTAATATTTAGCCCACAAAAATATTAGAATCTTAGAATTATATTGAAAAATATTAGAATTTCACCTCTTTTTCGACAGTAAGAAACATTTTCCAAGTAGAACCCTGCCGTGAAGCACCTTAATCTAGTTTGAAATAAACTGTTACGTCTGCACCATTTGGTCACGACAAAAGAATTTCCGTAACGACTGACTTTTTAAGCAACCTTCATCGTCAACCCGTTCTTTACTTTATCTGTTAAAAATTTGAAACTGAATACCTATATGGCCACTTATGTGAAGACGAATGTTTAGGTTAAATTAACTTAATTCTAGGTTTCCTTTAAGAGCAGAAAGTTCCTAAAGGTATAAGCTTCCCACAGTTTCGTTTTAGATTCCAAACATTTGAGAGGTGTAACTATTTTGTTACCGAATGATATTTTACATCTTACATCTAAAGTCAAACAAATTTGAAAGAAGTTAAGCTAGCTGCCTCCCACTGCACTATACGTTTAATTCCACTTACATGGTCCAGGTTGCTAAGCCATAATTTTCTTTTTTGTTAATTCCTTGTCTGGAATAATTTAAGAGGAATTGAAGACATCTTTATTGCTAAATTTATTGTTCTTATTCCATGAAGAAATTTTTTCTTCAAATTGAATTTACATTAGCGTAAAGGAAACTAATGAACAAACAAATGCAAAGACAAAAATAAAAACAAAAACGATTTTAAAACCCAATATTTTAAAATTCAGCAATGCAACAACTAAAGATGTTAGTTTATCCGTAATTGATCACTCATCTACAACGTTACTTTGCGGGTTAATTAATTTCATCCCTCAAACGTTAATTAAACTCTAATCTCATTATCAACATCTACAAAGAAAAATTGCTGTGAAGATGTGATTGCATACATCAATTATGGGAAAAGGCTCTTTGCAACAAATACAACCATTATGAACGACACAAATAATTAAGAGACGAATAAAAAGTTAGTATGCTTCAACCCTCCTTCTTGAGATAAAACATTATGTAGCACATATGTAGCTGTTTTGAGCCCCAGTGTTCAATTAATTTAACACTTTGGCCGAAATAAATTAAGGAAAAGAGTTAATGATATAAAACCACAATTTCACCTCCACAAAGCACTCCAACATCCTGATGATGAGAGCATTGAGGTTCGGCAAATATTTCGTGTTTGCACTCGGTAAGGGACGATTCATTTCCATTGCACTGCACATTAGTCAACCATATGAATCCAGACCCTTTGCCAGAAAACGCCTGCCTGTGTGTAAATAATGCCACCCGGTACCCAATCTCCCTGCACGCTACTGTGGCGTCAACTAAATCCCATCCATTATCACAAATTGTTCCCCACTCGTTATTGAAAAAGACTTCAAGTCGTCCAGAGGAATTTGACGGTCCTTCCACAAGACGCAAGTTTTGTATTAAATTCTCTCTATTAACTGAAATGAAAGAATTGTACCATTAGCAAAGCAAAATCAAATATAAAGTACTGTACAATAATTAGTGTAATATGCGTAATTGATGGCGACAAAGTACAACCATAACAGCCAAGGGTAAAAAATAATCATCACACTTGATTCCATGAGCATTATTTAGAAGAGGCAATTTCAAGAAAAGGTAAGAAACCGCATTATGTGACAAAACTATTTTCTCTTTATGTTAAGAAGCTAGGAATTATGTTTTAGGGTTATTTAATTTCTAACTGCAAATTTTCAAAAACACATTTCCAGGGGTGGCTGTACCAAAGTATTACTTATCGCACAAGCTGCTATTTTAGTATTACAGAGCTATCCAAATACAGATTAAAGGCATGTCTTTAATAAGTGTAGAAGAATACTCTCAACCGAGTTTTCATTAATACAATGATTTATTCTGATGACGTCAATTCGCTCGTTTCGTTTTGGTTTTCATTACTTCGTTCTGCATTTTCGAAGATGGGGGACGCTGTGTCTGTTAAAACATGCTTCTTCCTCTTTTTCTCTTCATTGATACCATATACTTGAAAAGCAATAAGTTCTTGATGGGATTTTCAAAGTTAGGTCTACTAAATTGGACTGGCATAATGGAACATGACGCTCATTTACCAGCTGACCACTTCTGCGAATGTCTTAACTGTGTGTGAATTTGTTTTACATCACACTAAATTACCAGTTTCTCATCCCGTACTTGACGTGAAACCACGGGGTATGCACATTATGAAAGATTTATTTATAAGCTCTCAGTGTACCTTATTTTCATCTCAAATTTAAATCGGGAAGATTCGGCGGGTTTTCATTTAAAAATCCAAAAACGAGTCATGGTCAATGACAATTTTCCCCGATACTGCTAAACTACTGCCTTTTTATTCAAACTCTCAGTGATATCTTTGCTTCTAAATGTCGTATCGACTTGTTGCCAAGTGGATCTTTCAGAGAAAATTTTCATCCTTCCTGCAGTAAAAAATTCATTCAAATAAACTACACCATTCGAATTTCTAGAACATCTTATTACTCTCTTTGTTTTGTGTGACGTCAAAGAGCTGTTGTTCAGTTTTGAATGGAAACCAAAGAAAACGTTCTTAAATTGGAGAGAAATATCAGCTTTTTCTGCACTCTTGTGAAAAAGTAATGCCAGTAAATATTTCTTTAAGGTTAATAGATCATAGATTTAAAGTATTTTCACAATTTCAACAACAGGTGTGATAGAAAGGACAGTTTAAAATTTGTTTGTCGTTATATTCTGGCTCCAAACTGTTCATTCATGGTGGTACCGTCCACCGGTAGGGATGACTGATTATTTTCGTAAACGTACGAATGCCGTTGGCCGAATGAAAGATAAATCATGATAAATGTGTTACTAGTAACTTTATATTATCATTAGAAAGTAAAGGATACAGTCAAACAAGCTGTACTACCTGTAGAACGACCAAATTTACCTTCAATAAAATTTTATTCCCTTCAAAAAATAAACGAGTCCACATTCCTCACACAGCCCTTTACGTAGAGTTACGCCTTTCAAGGTTAAGCAGTTACTGGACTGTAAAACTGCTGCGCGAAATAAAACGATTAAGTCGTTTTCGGCATTTAAGTTCCATTATGAATAGTGCAAACACTTTGGTCATACCTAATCTCATCATGCATACATTAAACCATCCGTATCATGCTTAATACATTTCACCTAAAAGAAAAAGATAACGCCAAACGTAACTGCAAATGCTTTACAGTATGTGCATAGCCGTGCGGGACTGTTTTTCTCAGGGAGGGCGGTGATTTTTGCCCGACTCTAGATGTAATATGACTGTCCAGTTTTCCTCCCGACTGGGACAAACATCTGCCCCATTTAGTCAGGTTTCTGACATTTGGGGGCGGCCGCCCCCAGACCCCGGGCCCATACGGCCATGAGTATATGTCTTCATAGATAATTTATAGAAATATACATTTAAGAGTGTTCTAACTTTTAGAGGGCATAATACTGGAGTAAACCAGAGGCCATAGGGATGGGTGATTCCTTGCCACTAAAATGCAATTAAGGAATGTGGTTTAAAACTGGCACCATGAGAAGTTGATCCCACAGAAGACAGTAGTACAAACCAGTAAAATACCCGTCAGCCTAAAATGTAACTAGTCATAAAGTAGAGCTTATAAACGAGGTGTTCTCTAGCTGCACCTACTCCCTTACTTGAGTTTTATTGACCTAGCAGATCGTGTTTCAATATTCCTTTTTTAGCTCAGCTGAAAGCTGCAGCTGGCCTCCGTATAGCTATCGTACGCGGCAAATGCCTGTCACTTTTCGACATCGTGTTTAAATGCATAGCATTTCGCTTTTTCTGCATAGATTTGACCGAAATTTGGCTGGCGTGTAGTTGAGGATGTATCGTAATGATGCACCTTTTTTTGATAAATATGAACGTTATTTGACCTCGCGAGAGAGTTACGTCTAAAAACGTAAAATTCCCTTCTTTTCTTTCAATTGTGCACTTAATGCATATAAAAATGAAACGACTTTTCGCCCTCACCAACTATTGCAGAGATCGTATGTTCAATACAGGGCACCCCCATGAAAAGTATGAAATTAATATATGAATTCTTCTCGACATATCCTGTTTTTAAGGGTTTGATATTTGGACTCTCTGATGACCTTCGACCTTCAGTAAATACGTGCAAATTATTTTTTAAGAATAAGGGATCAACTTGCCAAGTATGAGATCCTCCAATAACCATTCCTGAGACACAATGTTTGTAAGTAGTTTTTATAGTTTTCACAATTTAAGCTGTGCTGACAACAATGTTATTTGAGCTTCCCAAAAAAATTAACGTGTTTTAACTAAATATTGAACACCGACATTCCAAATAGGAGATTCAACACAGTTTGTCTTCTTGAGATATCGTATTTGCAGAGTTTTCATAGCTTGACAGCTAATTAACTCAATCACCCGAGACTTCCTCTAAGTTAAATCACATAAGGGGTATTAACATGCCAAGTATGATAATCCTCAAGATAAGTCTTCTTGGGATGTCGTGTTTACACGCAAAAATTACCATATACAAACATGCACATGCACAACCATACACGTCACATACACAAGCATATGGCATCAGCATTGCATGAAGTTCACTCCCTACAACAAGTAATCAAAAATAAATTGCTCCACTCTATTTGTAGCGAAACTTCTAAAATAAAGGTATATTGTGTTTGACGATGTTTGAAAAGGAGGAATTTTTCGTGAAATCCCCTTTTCACCAATTTTCGCCAAAATCTGACTTTTTCAACGGACGTAAATTGCAACTCCATGCAAATGTACCAGTTATGCACCTACGCCGAGAGGGACATTTTTAAAATTGCAGACAAATATGAACGATGTTCAAGTTAACAGGGTCTAATCCCGCATTTAAAATTTTATACGAATGGTCATAGCACACACTCCTCGCACATAATTATTTGATCTTAAACATCTCAATCTTTTTCAGGTTATATGTTGTACAGTTGTAAATAGATCAAGCAATTGGTTTGATGAACCATTTTGTTAGATGTCTTCGCCTTCATCTTGAATTGCTTGAAGTCTACAAGTACTTCTAAGCTCGATCTTTCATATCTGCAAGGAATAACATTTGCTTTGCGATCTTCGGCTTCGATGCCTTTATATCTAATTACATATATATATATATATATATATATATATATATATAAATCATACTACTGGTTTCATCAAATGATTCAAATTACAAAAATATTCAAATAAATGATCTTTTTTGTATGTTTCCATAAGCTACGTAATTAGCCAAAACACTAAAAATTGATCTCTAGTAAACTGATCAACTTGTATCATTGTGATTTAAAGGCAGTATGCAGTCACCCCAAACAGAGTGAGTGTATCCTGTCACTCTAGTTCATGATTGGCCCATTTTGATCATGTGACAATATTTTTGATGGTAAATTGTGAAATTCAAGGAGAATTTCTCCTTGCTTTACTCGTTGCTTGTGATAGTTATGTTCAAAACATCTTCAGAGGTGCTTGTAAAGCAATACGAGGAGATTTGCAAGAATTTGCTGATTTTTCAAACAAAATTTTGGGGCGACTGCCTATTGCCTTTAAAGGTCTCTGGGAAAAATCAATTTGATATAAAATAATTAAGTTAATCCTAAAAGGTGGTTACGATAAGGGGTCAATGACCTTGTGAAGTTAAATAGGGACTCAAGTAGTAATGATAGGTCTTCGCTTTCTTCCCGGGACGTATCTCGTTTTGGGAGCAAAACATGGTGAAACATTTGGTTTTTCTCCTTTCGGCATCCAGTCGAAAGGCATTTTGAAATAGTAAGCTAAATCACATTTAAGATCGGTATGGTTTTAGTGGCAGGACCTTCCACTGCCTCACCAATTGGGTTTAAACTCAAAGGATAATATCATATGTAAGGATGCCTACATTTTCAGATTACCTGTGTAAACTATTCCTCTTCATACCGTTCTCCATAGAAGCCATAGGAAACATATGGGAGACAGTCAATTAAGTGGACAATGCAGACAAGGCAATATGTTAAGGAGTCGGAAGTCTTCCTTCCACCCTGACCCCTTAACGCCCTTCCCACTGAGGCAGAGAAGATGCTACAGTATGTCAGGGTAAACTATATGATTTAGGGCAAACGTGCATTGAAACCCCGGGCTAAAGAATTGCATCGCACCCACCCCACAACCCACACACCATTTAGAATGATCCCGACCAGAAAGTTTATAGTAACAACCTCGTTTGTTAAAAATTTACACCCTTCTTCAAATGTTAATAACTTCTTACCGCCACAAACAACCCAAGCTTCCCCCCAAAAAGAACGATCGTCTTGCCAATTCTGGATTTGTTTGCATTGAAACAGAGAAGTCTCATTTCCACTGCAGTTTACATGATCCGCCCAGTAAGGCCCAAGCAGGTAGTTTAAGGAGGGTAACACGAAGGCAGCAATAACAGTCTGGTATCCAAGCTGTCTGCATGCTACACCGGCATCGACTAAGGTCCATCCATCAGTACATACCGGTGCCCAATCTACATCAATCAGAACTTCGACGCGACCAGAAGAGTTCGAGTATCCTTCAGCGAGACGAACATCTTGAAAGACATTCTCTGTGTCAACTGAAAGCATTGAATGTAGAGTACCATTAAAAGATACTTAACAGGTCATAAAAGTATCAAAAGGCCAAATTACTCACCCCAATTTGCAATAGGGTACCCAACAATCTGGTTCGTGAATGGAATCTGTTTGATAATATCGAACTGTTTTGTTACTGAACTTGTAATTCATGCAACGACAAAGTTAACTTACGAAAGTTACAAGGTTTGGTCGACTGCCTATTTGTTATAACCATATCAAAATTATTTACACACCGTAATGACAAGGTAAGAACCTTTCATAACACATGTGCTCAAATAAGTTTTCTCACTGGATGTGCTCAAATAAGCATTTTTACTGGGTGGACTACCAGGTAGGTCGTTTTACTTTGCTTATAAGAATATGTTACCATCTTTACAATGCAATTTTTGGTCATTGTTACACATCTTCTAAATATGATTCGACGTCAATACAATTGGACTCCATTCATTATCAATGAAACCGTGTGACATTTATGTCCGACATAACTTCATGTATCTATCTAAGGGTAATTTCAACTTTTCAAGATAATTGCAACACCTATTCGCATTTTTTGCCTTTACATTTCCTCTCCAATATCATTTTTCTTTCACACGTTTTTGTGTGTTTATTTGCCAGCATCTATATTACATACTTAAAAGAGGTTCTTACCATCTCCCAATACATTAGATCTATTTTGAGAAAATGTCAATGATTTCTTACCAGCACAAACAACTCCAGCAGTAGTTATACAATAGTAATGGTAATTTCTCAGGCATTCTGACAGAGAAATTTCACTTCCATTACACTGAAAAGTTATCATCCGGATTATTTTAGACCTTTCATAAGAGAAAGGGAAAACTAACACAGCAACAGCAGTATGGTATCCTAGGTGTCTGCATACTATGCCAGCCTTTAATAGGTCCAATTCCTCACCACATACATATGTCCACATTTCACCGATCAGTACTTCGACGCGACCAGAAGAGTTCGAATATCCATCAACCAGACGCACATCTTGTAAAGATTTCTCAGAAGCAATCGCTAAAAGGAATAAAATTGATGAGTCAAAGAAAACGATTAAAGTAAAGGATTCAAAGAAAATGTGTAGGAATCTTAAAAAATAGTTTCTGTTTTCGAAGACCCCTAATAAAAAAAGTGTGCTGGGCAATTCTGGAGCTGCCTCAACGGGAAAGCAGTATAGTGATTTACAAGGTCTATTACTTTTTATTTCTTGTACACGCAGCAGATTGAGGAACTGATATTTTCCACAAGAAATGTTCAATGCGTAAAACTTAAAATTCTTAAACGTTTCAAAAAGCTACCTAAACTTGACAGAATACACAACCCTGAATAATAGGGCACATATACTCTTCATCTATTCCATTAGGGTGACTGATGCAACAAACTTGGTGAACAGAAACTACGGTCTCGGGCATGATTTCCATGGGATATGCTTTAAGTGTGTACATGATCGGTAACTCTTTCATGTTGATGGTTCCATAGGAAAACAACGTGTCACTAATCCAGAAGAGACACATAGCCTACAAAGCGGTTAGGTGCAAAGCAGAGTGTTGTCCAGATAGAGATCCCTTGTTGAATCACACTCCGCCTTAAGATATTTGTAGCGTTTTGGGCTATTATTAACCACTTTTTCCAAAATTTGAAAAACGCATGTTCTCAATCAGCAAAAGGTGCATGCCATGGAAATGCCCATAAGCCTACAATCCCGAGTAGTCCCCAGAGCCCGGGAAAGTCTTATTAGTGATGGTCAGTAACTTTCACATTCTGCGGTTTTTGTCCAGCGAGTTGAATCTTCACAACTGTGCTCAATCCGGACATATGATCCGGCCAAGCCCTAGTTGCCACTGGAACTACATATTAAGCACCACAAGTCATTATTCGCTTGAGCGCACATTGTGCTGATAGAGCTGGAGTTCTGTTACCTTGTTATGATGCAAGCCTGATTAACTGTGGTCAGCTTCTACGAGAATTTGGGCTAAAAGGACTTTCATGTCATGTGACCGGAGTAAATCTCATCGCCAAGTGACATTTACAGATTTATCAAAAGCAATTGTCAAAATGTGCACTTATATATATATATATATATATAATATAATATAATATAAATATGTATATTTATATAGACAAATTTATTGAGTCGGACTAATAACACATAATATCTAAATCACCACAAATTTGTTTCGTGAAGGAAATGTACCTTCAGTCTTCAGGTGATAGAGTGCGACTGAAGAGCAGTGACCTAGGAAAAGTAACATGTGTCTATTCATGTTTTCATGTATTAACTAGTGTTTTAAGCTTTGTGTGTGCGTTTGGAATGTAGAAGAAACTTATTTCAGTGTCTGCATTTGGACATTAATTCTAAACGCTTATTGAGGAAAATTTCTAGCTGCTTATACATCAAGTAAAACTTTTCGTACAGGCATAGATTGCATCGTTTAGTAATGCTGTTGTAAGGCTTGGCGCGTTTCAGTATTTTCTATTTTAGATCAAAGTCGACGTCTTGGTCTTTGAGTCACCAAATGTATTTACTCAGTTCTGTTGTGTATCTTTGTTTAGGTGGGTGAAAGAACTCTTATGGTTGCTATAGCGAGCTTTAAATTCTGTAGACGTGCTGCTGATGTATGTCTGTTTGTCACCACTTTCTTTAAGTATGACAGTTTCCTGATAGACTATTCCCTCCTCCCTGCATTGACCATCCAGTGGGCACAGCTCTTCATTTCTACAGTTACAATGGGTTGAGGTGGTAGCGTGTGTTGTGGGCGTCAATTATGTTTTTATGTTTGGCATGCAACTGCATGAACAGTAGTTATGACCATATCCACACCATCCATACGGTGAACAACAGGGACTTTCAGAGCCGGGGTCACACTTACCAGGTTGTCAGTTTTTGAGGGGATACTCATAACCGCATCGACCATAACCTCTAGCCCCACGTTCTAAGTCTATAAACAATTTTCGATGACTGAAAGCTAGTAACACAGTATGAAATGATCTGTTACGCATAACAGACATGTCGAAGCAAAAACCAAAGCAATCTATCGATAACATGTCATTAAGAATTTATAAAACATATCTCTCCCCTCGCAGTACTTATTTTAATTTGAAGAAAGCATATCTTTGTAATTGTAAGTTTTCGGCGTAGGACAAAAGCCTTGATTTCTTCTTTTTCGTAAAGCTAACAATATTTACGAATAATAAATTCAGTCTCTTACCACGATGGTCGATGCAACGGTCACATGTGCAATCGTCAGGACTATACCCACACCATCCATTTGGTGAGCAGCAGGAGTTTTCCGATACGGGGTCACACTTACCAGGTTGTCCATTTGTGAGGGGAAATTTAGACCCACATCGTCCATCACTTCTTACCCCTCGTTCTAAATCTGAAAATAATCTTCATGGCTGAACTTTCAAACCATATAGCACATCATATAACATTTCGTAGGAATAATATTACCACTGCCTCAAATTGACAGCATTTTGTCTATAATAAATATGAAGACACAAAAACACATGATCGGGTTCTATTAAAATGAGTTACAATTAAAGGTTGTCATTGGAAATAAGTGGTGAGATTGTTAGTAATTTTAAGGAGATATTATCTTAATAATTTACCATTTAAAAGTGTCAACATCACTTAGATTATTGCTCTATTTGTTTGCATTTGGGATGAACACGTCATTGTCCAATCAGTAAAAGTTATAAGAGTCCATTGTCCAATCTGCAAAAAATTAGGCTTCTTTTACTACATGGAAAATGTAACATATGTGTACGGAAAATATAACATAAGTGTGTAATATCATACTCATCTGAAATATATTTTATTATAGGCTTAAGTCTACCATAACACCCAAAGCTGAAAACATCATTGGTAGAAAACAAACGTAGCATCTTAAGACAACTTTGTGACTCAACAGAAACCGAAAATTAAGGTTTACTTTTGTGTAACGTGTTTGCTTTTAACAGTATAATGACTAAGTTGAAGTCATTCATTCCTGTGGAAGTTCAATCGCTTTCCAAAGGTAAATTTCAGTTACCATAAAAGACAGGCTTAACGGCATATAAATTTTCTCAGTCTATTTTGTATTTCTTTGAATAGAATGCAGGCAAATTTTACATTTTCTTTGTAGGTCAATTGCTTTGTTCTCTCTTGTTTTTGAATATTATTCAAGATATCTGACTCCGGTCTCTTACCACGAAAGTCGATGCAACCGTCACATCTGCAGTAGTCACGACCGTATCCACACAATCCATTTGGTGAGCAACAGGATTTGTGCGAGTCGGGATCACACTTACCAGGTTGTCCATCACTGAGGGGATATTGAGACCCACATCGTCCATCACTTCTCACCCCTCGTTCTAAATCTGAAAATAATTTTCGTGGCTGAACTTTCAAACCATATAGCACATCGTACAACATTGCTTGGAAATAACATAACCACTACCTCAAATTGACAGCATTCTTCTTTAATAAATATGTATGAAGACACAAAAACACATGATTTGGTTCCATTAATAATAAATTACAACTGAAAGTTCTTTTCATGAAAATAATTGATGAGAATGTACGTAATTATAAGGACATATTACCTTGATAATTTACCATTCAAACGTATTACTTAGAGTAATGTTTTATTTGTTGTGCATTTGGGATGAACACTTTATTGTCCAATCAGTTTAAGATATGAGATCCCAATTTCCAATCTGCCAAAAATTTAGGTTTCTTTTTCCTACGTGGAAAATGTAACATATGTGTATTGAAAATGTAACATAAGTGTATAATACCATAGTCACCTGAAAAATGTTTTATTATATGCTTAAGTCTACCATAACACTTAAACCTGAAAACATTAATGGTCTAAAACAAACTCACATGTTCAGAAAGCGACTCAACAGAAAAGAAAAATGAAGGTTTGCTTTTATCTAACGTGTCTGATTTTAACAGTGATGAAATGAATAAGTTGCAACCATTCATTTCCGTGGTTGTACCATAGCTTGCCAAAGGCAAATTTCAGTTACCAGACAGCATAATGGCATGTTAATTTTCTCAGTCTACTTTAATTTTTTGAAAAGAATGCAGGCAAATTTTACATTTTCTTGGTAGGCGAGTCAGTTGCTTTGTTCTCTCTTGCTATGAAAATTGTTCACGATAACTAACTCCAGTCTCTTACCACGATAGTCGATGCAACCGTAACATGTACAATGGTCAGGACTATTTCCACACCATCCGGACTCTGAGCAACAGGAACTTTCCGAGTCAGGGTCACATGTACCCAGTTGTCCTTTTTTGAAGGGATATTGCCACCCACATCGTCCATCACTTCTCACCCATCGTTCTAAATGTAAAAACATATTGATGAACTAGCTAAAGAGGAAGCACATCATACGATTGTCCGTGAAATTAACAATACGTGCTAATTATTAAGAAGTTGTCTTTGCGAGCTCCGAAGAGTTTAGTTGATAGTATATAACTATTTCGATTCAAAAATTAGTTTTTTCTATCATTTAAAGTGAACTGAAATTTAACACCGACCTCTTGAAAAATTCTAAGGAGACACTGAACTAATGATAGGAGTATATTACATTCATAATCTATAGTTTAAAATTATCAAGAGGGGTACTTTCGTTGATTTTATTGCCTTACATTTTTGTGTCGACACAACTGTTACATTTGTAGAACAATACAATGAAACTACAAACTACAAAGAAAATATATTGTCTAGTCGAAAGCCGAGACTCCCACATGCACACCAACAGCATATTTTTCTAACGTACTTATTTGAAATCTTTGTAGCGTCCAGTTAAAGGATGTTGATGTTTCTATAACCCCTCCCTGTACCATGGGCACATTTGACTTCGTATTGTAGTTTATCTTGGATTTCAGAAAACGTCGTTTAAAAAGGCAACATTTAAAGGCCTATTCTATCCTGAGGGATTCATTTAAAGACGGAGTAGCGCGTGGCCGAACGAGGGCGACATCAAGATCAAGCAAAATGATTTTGTGCCAGTCACAAAAACCCGGGTGTAACTTGACATAGCCTGCGTATATGCACACGGGTGGCGGATTATGTCCACCGATCCTGTACATTGAGGTGCTCGACGGTAACATGTGTGCCAGCCGGGTTGTGATATGACAACAAGAATCTCCGACTGCACTGTACTGATTTCTGTGCACTGTATGTACGATGCATTACGCATGCTACAATGCACGTACAATACCTACGTAAGAGCTACTGACGAGGTACGTCGTATGGCTCTGGTGTTGTGTACCGAGGTAAACCATTACATTTCATACACAACAGGATACGATTACGAGTGTTACCAAGAAAGAATGGATAGAAACAGAAGGGAACATATTTTGGTACCAGTATTTCGACAAGTTATTGGGAAACCTTTCACCGAGGGATTAAAGTCGACAGTAGTCTGATGCGATGGCTCACAAATGTCCCGGCCGAGACATCTTGTACATCGTCATCAGGTAAGTGAAGTTGTTATACAGAGCTGCATTAAACATACAGAACATATACAGTGGGTGAAGCCCTTTACGCTGGAATAGGTTCTCAAGTGGCGGCCCGAGCCCACGTGTCGGCCCCTCGCCATCCGCGAGGAACGTTCAAGCGAACGGCCAGTAAAAAAGTGGAGGAGTCTGAAATTTACATAAGAAAACAAACCACTACATAAAGTTATAGCTACTACGGCATTTATTGGGTAAAAGTAAAAAGTGCTCCTCGGCATTCATCGTCCTTTAACTCTAAGTTAGGCATAGTCACTGCAGTTTTTGCTGATAGTCGCAAGCAATAATGGCACTATAGTTACTGCATTGTGCATGTGGTTGTGCATTCGGCAGGCATACGCTGTATTCGGGCATGAATTAGTTTTTATTTTTGTGCAAGTGTAAAAGTATAGGAAGACGTTTCAAGCAGCAGTACGGAAACATGTGTCATATAAGTATAATAGACTGGGGGTGGGGTCATTATGGTCATATATGGTGAATGGGGGACAAGGTCGCACACATACTTGTTTCACTACTCTTGTAATATTGTATACAATAGGCTTATCTAGTAGTTTGTGTCACACAGATCAGAACACTCAGTACTAGTAGGCTAGGTATGTGGTCAGTAAGAACTGGACCAAACTAATCAGCCGTGGCCTAATCTAAAAGTCTCAGGAGAAAAACGTTAAATCATCGCGGAACTATGTTCCTCTAGTAAACAAATTTTACGCAGTACATGCCCCACAATGGCTTGGTAAGCTAGTACACAGGTTTTCTTTTAACAATCCACCCTCACAACCCTTCGAAGGCTTCGGGGCTGTCGTGTCGCTGGCTCCCCTGTCGGGGAAATCCTGACGCCACCACTTCTTTTTATGACATAAAAGGTTGCCGTAGCAACCAGACAATAACCAATAAGGACACTCTGCTCTTAAATGCAACCTAGTTTTAACAGGTTCTTTTCTCATACGTATATGTGACGGGGATATTTACCACCAAGATCAGGGTTAACGCTGGGATAAAATTTTTGGAAAAGGGGGTTACATTTTGAATTCTGAATTTCTGTAGTAATGCATGATGTCTAGAATTCTGGACAAAATTATCAGAGACAAATCCCCGCGTCCCACCTTAATGTTGGCTTTGAAGGTAAAAATGAAAGTTGGGCACTGAAGAAAATTACGTGCGGCAGTGTTTCTCAGCATTGTCTTTGAAGGTGAAAAAGAAAGTTGGGCTCTGAAGAAAATAACGCACCCTTCGGTTTCTCAACATTGACTAGGGGAAGAAATGCTGGAAATATGTGGCAGGTAATAATTTTGTCCAGGATTGTATGTAACAAACGTCCACACAGAATCAGTTTGAGGCTTTGCTAATGGTAGCTCACCATTTTTGGTTATTAAGTACAAAAACAAAGTTATATATAACCACTCACCCAGGATATGATGCAGCTCAAAGAAAAACCTGAAAACTGATTATGCCATGCCTCATTTGAAAAAATGCATTTGCTGACCACTTTTCCCCACGGTTATAGTGACTCACTTTACCGTCAGTTGAAAATTTTACTCATAAAAATTTGAGCTTGGGGGCAAACCGGCAGCCAGTGTTCAGCTATAGACCACTGCATCTGTAGTATCGTGAATATTTTCAGCCTTGTCACTTACTAAACTATTGCAGAAAATTTCACTAAATACTTTGCATTTTACTGATATGATGAGTTCTGAACACAGGTAACTAATATGCCTGGCCATTGCTTGGAAAGGATCAGGGTAGAGGAACAACGTAATCAGTATCAACTAATGATTGGTGTCAACTTGGAAATCTACATACAGGTACGAAACTTTGCATAAGGGAGATTTTAAATTGCAATTGAAATAGAGGTTGGCAGATTTTCCAAAACACAATTGTTCATATCTACCTAACAGTCATTATCATCAGGGTCACATCACCAACACCTTTTTTCTGGGCATGGTAAACATAACTCATTGTTACAACTAGTGCATCTACACATGTCTGTACATGGTAGATTTTGCTTGAAACATCTGCCATCAGTGCAGGTGAGGTTCCTACAGGAGCAACTTATTAGTTCAAGTACACTATCAGATACTGGTTTCTGGTCAGTCCAGTTGATCACAAGTTACCTTCGTTCTTTTCTCAACCATGACCCAAGGCAGATGAAATTTCAGGTGTGTTCTCCTGGCTTTTCAGTCTAATGGCTGCTTCTTACTATACTTTACAAATGCTTCATGAGGGGGAGGCAGTTTTGTCCCCGCGACTGACCTTGAACAAAACATGGCAAACTGAGCTTCATTAACCTTGTCCAAACTTGATTCCTGTACAAGTGACACACAACCTTCTTCAGAGCATCCACCAAGCAATCACTTAAATCAAAGCTTTCACCGACTTGTTGCAATGTTCCTCGCTTTCCATAACAAGTTTTAATGGTTTCACTTTTCCAATACGTCTGAATTCACTCACAGTACCACATGATCCAGAAATCACATGCAGGCCAATCAAGGCTCTTTAAAGGAAACTACTTTCCCTAGCTCCTTGCCAATTGCCTCAATATCAATGATTTGTTTTTGGTTACCACACCCAGTCTGAAAAAAAGGTGTGCTTAAGTCTTTTCAGAAAAATACAGTATACAGCCATAACCAAAACATCTGTATCTGGGCTTTTGGTAACAATATTTCATGACATATTTGCAGCTTATTTGCAGTGAAGCAGAATTTTTGTGTCCGCTTCTTCGTCAGTGTACCTCAACTCTGGAACAGTTGTAAAGTTCTGCACTATTTTGAATATCAGTCTTATTTGTAAAAGAGAGGTAGCACTCGTGATGATAATGAGTGGCTTCAAAACAATCTGGATGCTGTTTGTGAGTTGTTAGAAATTTACTGCTGAGCAATGACACACTGTAGTTTGCAGAGCCCAGTAAATTGATTCCATTCATTAGCGCAGGCAACAGCCTTTGCCCAACTGGGTGAAGTGGACCTAATCAGCTGGCCGGTCTTTCCTAGACACTGGATTACAACCTCCCAGAGAAGTCATAACCAACGACAATTCCTTAAGAAAAACAAATGTGAACTTAATATGGACTTCATGTAACTTTGGACTTATGAGTTGACAAACAAACTACTAATCGGTTAGTACTAAACAGCCTCTTATGGAAGTGTCAGGGGTTAGATTGTAAAAGTTGAATAAATTTATCAAAGCTTTAGGAGTAACAATTTCAAGTTGAAATTGAGACATTCCACAAACCTATAGAAGTAGAGATTATTAACAAAAAATAGCTATGAAGATAATACTTCTTAGAGTACATCTGGAATTAAATACAATACATCTTACTGTATAGTCCGAGTCCAACAAAGGACATTTTTTGTATATTTTATTTTTGAAGGGCAATTAAGACAACAACACATTTCATTTCTGTGCCCCAGACCCAAGCTTACTGTCTTCACAGTGATTCAGGTTGAGGTTTGGATGGATCAGAGTGGGTTCAATAAATCCTTTCCATCCCTTTCAGACTGAGACCAGAGCCTGAATGGCTGGGCTCTGCAAGAAGTGTTAAAATATGGAACTGGCCTAGCTTTTGGAAGAACTGATTTACAACGTGTTGTCCAAGTGTTGCCCAAGGCTAAAATGAAAAGGCCAGATTACAAGTATCAGGCTACCTTTATCTCTCACTCATAGCCTTCACACACACTGAATCCGTAATGTTAAGTACTACAATCTTGTTCATTGTATAAACTCTTCAAAAGTCTGACTGGTTAAGGTTTCCTTGTAACATACTAGAGGCTCCACTTTAAATCTACAAAGGCCTAAGCACATTTGTAAAGTTACTTACAATAATTGTAGTAAGGCCTGCAATGGAATTTTACTTCAGTTTTCAATGCAAGGAACAAATATAATAATATCGTAAACTAGCTTAATGGCCTGGACAGCCTCAGTGAACATTGTTTATGGTATGATAACAACTGGAAGTAGACGGATCGACCTCTCTAAGTAAGCCGCAGGCATGTTAAGTTCATTAATGTTCCATTTCAGTTCAAACCTAATATTAAGATACACACTACACTATTGTTAATTACAATGTACAGCACTATCGACAAAAGAACTTTTTCCCTTGGTCATATCCATGGACTTTCGTCACCTAGCTGTTACGTCAGTACTTCGCGTAGCTTTGGATCTAGGATGCTAACATTGGCTAATAGGCCTATATCAAAGTATAACACATATCTTTTGCCATTTGCTGCTTGTTAGCTATTAAAGGCAAGCCTAGGCCTAACGTTTGGGATTAAGCCCTACCCAACGTTAGGCTTTTACATCTTTAGCTTAAATCCTAACCTTGGCCTGTTAATTGAGGCCTTAGTTAGGCCTAGGAGTCTAAGATCTAAGCCTAGGCCTATAGGCCTAAATATTAATACTGTAGGCCTAGCCTAATATTAATATTGCAATTGGGCCTTTTCTGCCTTTCATTTCATATCTTACATGGTAATGTAGATTATTCATCATTTTGCGTCAATCATTAGACAAATTGCCCGTAACACTGTCACCTCTTCTAAAAACACATTATCACTAGCCTATGCCATAGGTTAGCGTAGCTAAAGCCTATTACAATTACGTTAACGTTAGGCTTAACATTGGGGCCTAGCGTTAACGTTAGGCCTTGTCATATTGTGCGATAGAAAACGGCCTTAAAGATGTGATCCTATAATTTTTACCGACACAATCAGTCGAGTATTACTTATTTTCACTCAATCACTTTACAGTATAAACGCTATATCCTGATTATGGTGGACGCGATCCTTACCATCAACTGAAACGAAGTGTCACGTAAAACGACCGGTGTATCCCTTAGACCTGCAACGTACAGTATTATATGGGCCAATGCATATACGCTTTATGCACTCTATCGAACCTAGCCTTGCGATCTTCCGCAGATGTAAACAAAGCTGTGGTCAAAAGGCCGCGAGAAGCAACTCCGTGATTGGCCGACTCATGGTAATCATGAAATTCGGATATTGAAAAACATAATGCAATTTTTGCCGATTTTCTAAGTGTCGTGCAAGAGTCTGTTTGTCTGAAAAGCAACTTGAATTTCTGCATTTTATAATTTTCACATACTCTGAGCCAAAAATATTTCACTCACCAGAAAATGTAAACAAAACAAGAGGAAAAAAGTCCCATGGAAGACGGCCTATTGATACAAATGCAAGATTTTGTGGCTAAGAGGTTGCCTTGGATTATAATTAGTTACGTCACCAACTCTTAATTTGTGTCCTTTTCGACCGTTTATGTCTTTATAGAAGAACACTTTTTTCCACATTTGGTCCCATCCTTGTAATATTTCATTATCTATAATATTTTAGTGAATTTATTTTTTATAGTAGGCCTACTTGTTAATTGCCAAAGAACATTGTTCCAATGGTTGTTAAATCGTGTCATCTTTTCGCGTGGTTTTGCTTTAAAGACAGACAGTCATCACCCCAAAGTATATTTTTAGTGTGGGGATATCAAAATTCTCAGTAGGTGACTGCTCCTTGATTGACATCAAAGTTTGAAAATTTGAAAGATGCAGAGTAGCTCACATTCTACACAAGGCAGAGAGAGTGGTTTTATTACATTTATAGCCTTGTATGCTCACCAGGACATGGCCTTAAGCAATAAAGCAATAAAACAGGTTTATTCCTGCACAAGGAGGAGCTTCATATAGTTATGGGAGGAGCTAGAAGTTGCATAGTTGGGAGAACTGGAACTGTCTGGGATGATGAAAATTCCCCTTTAAATAACAGTGGGGCTATTTACAAATATAAAGTCTTTCCTTTTCGTCTTTTCCATAAAAATTTTGTTGTGTATGGATGAACAGGGTTAATTAACGCTGGACCTGTGCATTTAATAGAGGATAAAGAACTCGGGGGTCAATGCTATTGCTAAATAAACTCGGGCTGCTCCTTCGTACATCGCTTGCATTAACCCCCCCCCCCCCCCGTCGTGCATTATCCTCTACTTAAAAGCGTTGATTTTATCTCTTTATTATAGGCCTATAACAACTTATTAATTTGTCTACATCTGATTGGAAGATTGGTAGTGACATGCCATGCGTGATTCGGCACTATCACCACGCTTGCAGTACTCGACCGTGGGTTAGTACGTCGCTTTAGATTGAACGACGGGGGACTAGGGCGACGCGGCGTTTTACGCACAGTTCACGTCGTCGCCCTAGCTGACACTGTTGGGCTTTAGATTGCCACGAGGGAGAAAATGACCGCCATGTGATCAGGCACTTGCTAACACTCAAGGTTCTGTTTTCACATAGGTTTTCTTCGATATGAGATAGTAGAAATATACAAATAGGCAGAGTTGTTGACTCGAGTCGTACATTTTCCTGACTTGCGACTTGACGTGACTTGAAGAAAAATGACTTGCGACTTGACTTGACTTGAACATATTTGACTGGTGACATTGAATGACAATGTTTGACGCTGAGAGTTCCATGGATTTTTAAGCATAAAATTATTTAAAAAGAACGCAAGCTTTCCCTTCATGCATTCAAAATTGCGTTGTGCGACGAGTAGAAGGCTATGATACACTTAGGGGTCGACAAATGGTATAGCTGCAGTGTAGCAGAGATTAAAGCAACCATTCCAACACAAAGTTGCAAGGGCAAGGCTCACCCTTAATTGCAAGCACACGTCACATTTAGCAAGTAACGATCAGGCCTTTCCAACCATTTTCGGCTCGATCATGGCCCATTGCACGTGATGGTGTTGAACAATCACCGTCTACGAAATAACAATGACCATAAAGAACGCCCTATGTCTATAATGAGTGACAAGAAATGAAACCATTTTTATGTGTTAAGTGCACCTACGAGCTGCCTGCGCAGCACACACGTTTCGCGCTCACACCCACGTATGATAATACAAGCAAAGTCGGCGCGCGTTAGAAAGTGAACCAAAAAGTCTTTACATCGACGCGGAGATAACATGGGTACCTTGTTTGGCTGAGAGCCAAGTAAGCTGGCAGTAATCATCCAGGACATGAAGTGGTTACGCGCTGCGTTAATGCACTACTAGCTGTGAAATCATTTCTAGTTATATGTACATAATTATGATTTGTCAAAAGGTGGACTTGCAAACTTTAGCCTACTGCACAGGAACTTCTGTTAGGTCTTAACTCATGTAGTGCATTTATTGTATTGAGATGGGACTGTCGGTCTCGGCTTCGCGTTATCCATCCAATAAACTTGCAGGCGCCAGGGGTCTGATGCTGCAGTCTCGCTCCTCATTTCGTGGGGCGAAAAAACTTTTTGGTACTTGCATTACGGAAAAAACTCGGATTCTTGTTTAATCTCATTTTCACTCGAGCAAATTCAGCACACCAACCCAGTGAAAAAAGTCTCCTGCGCCTAGTGACGTACCAAGGGTTTATCTCACGGGTGCATGCAGTATGTTGCAGTATGTTGTGCGATCGCCCACCTGGAGGAGAGGTCTAAGGGAGGGTTTTCCACTCCACTTTGAAAAAATTTGAAAAATTAGGTGTCCTTACATGCAATCTGGTGCCACCTATGCTACATTTTTTAAATAAAATTTGTGTTAAATTATTAACGTATTTTTTGAACTAAAAAAGAAACTTCATCAATGAAGGAGGGGAGGGGCATGGCCCAATGACTTCCCCCTGTGTTCGCCAGTGCTATGCCTAAAAACCAGTTAAGCTCAGTGGTTCAATACAGGTAAAAAGTGCACACGAATATTTTCCCGAAATTTTAATATTCGCAAGTGAATTCTGCTTGATTCACCTGTGTCGATGTCCTCAGTGGGCTCCAGCAAGGGCCAAGCATAATATAAGCTACGCCGATGCCACTCATCCATCTCACCTGTCAGTAAGTCATTTCGTATATCCCACCCCCACTTTTCAATTCTGACTGACGCCTAACCTTCAGTGCTTTGCTCCAGGATATCTAGCCTCTTCCTTCATGCAAATTACTAGACGCTTTTAAGAGACCGCCAGCCGTTGTCTTACAACAGCTTCAACACTCCAATTTGCCAATATCCATGTACTGGCGGGCCATCCACGGCAGGCCAAAGCTTTACCGCTATCAATATCATCCGCCGTCCTGCCGCCACTGAACCGCCAGAGGATTACCACAGCTTTACCGGTGTCACTGCTTGCCGTAATTCATCCAGGGGCCGCTCAACATCGGCATGCCTCAACATTGCTCTGCCTGTGTGCCACTGTTCAGCCACTTGTGGTCCGACCGCAATGCGCCGTAACTTTGCCGCTGCCATTATTCCGTCGTCTAGCCGCCAAAGGACCGACAACGGCTTACCACCGCTTCGCCTCTCCCAGTATGCCGCTGCTTTACCATCGGTGGTTCGACAGTGGCATGCCACAGTTTTGCGCTACCGATTTGCCACCCTCTTACCACCGTCGGACCATCTTCGGAATTGCACGGCTTTGCCACTGCCGATTTTCCACCCTCCAGCCAACGGAGGACCAACGTCAGTGTACCACAGCAATACCGTTGCCGACATGTATCCGACATGCCACCATTAATCCGCCGGCGGTCCGCCGGTACCTTGCTATCAGGGTTGTAATAAGTAATAAATTGAAAATAAGAGGATATTTGAAATTTCTTGCAGATTTTTTAAAATAAACTTGGGGCGACTGCCATCCGCCTTTAAGTCATTTTTAAAGCGTGTAATTGAAAGGTTCGTCACCACAGGGGATGGATGACATCCCTAATCTTGGAGAAGTTTTCTTGTTCTAAATTTTCCTAGATCCAAAATGGTGTTATCTTTGATAAAGTTCCATTGATAACATGATCTAAAATTAAATTACTTACTGATTTTTTTGCACCTCTACAAGACTGCAACCCGGTGCAGGATTCTCCCTAACACGATTAGTTCGACATGGAGTAGCCACCATCATAACGTAGGCCTTGCAAGAAAATGTTCGATAACATGTCTCCCAGGTGAGAGGAGGTAAATGACACCTTTTCGAACTTAAAGTTGGATGCTAACATTCTTTTCTTTAAGATTTCGTGCTTTAGAAACAAATTCAGCTTTCAAGAAGAAAAATCAGATTTTATCTAAAGGGAAAATGCAATCACTCCAATTTAAAAAGTGTGCCCCGGTATCTTGTTTCATGAATGGCTTTCAGAATAATGTTACAATATATTTTGCATTGATTAAATACTTGTTTATCAGTCTTGAATATGCAATATTTACGTTCTAACATATCATGAAAGATGCTTGCAGTCAGCAGGGCCGGATTTGTGGGGGCCTTGGGCACGAACATATGTGGGGACAGTCATTTGTCTCTTTGAAAAAAGAACTGATATCGGGCTTTACGCCTAAACCAACCTCTTCAGAGGCTGGACCCTTATAAACAGACCATAAATGTTCAACAATTTTAAGTTAAAATCCAGATGTGTCATCGCAGTGGCAAATCCAGGATTTTCCTGAGAAGAGAGGGTGGATGGGGAAAGATTTTAGATTATGATGTTCAAGAGCTACTGATGCAGGGTAGTGGCCTGAGGGTGAATTTTTTACCCCCCCCCCCGAAAACTAAAAGGTCTAATTGGTGCATTTTAGTTGTTGGAATTACTTACTTTGCATTACAGAACGGTAATGATGGTAACAAAAGTAACTGACACTAAGCTGGACCTATCCATCTTGCGTTTTAGAGGGTCTTACTTCATAAAAAAATGCCCAAATTTTCAGACCTTGGTCAGATGTCATGTTGAGTAAAGTGATGCAAAACAAAGTGTATGGCGTAGGGACTAAGATTCGTCCAAAAGGAATAGTTGGGGATAAACTCTCGGAACAATTCGCGTAAGAATTCATCCGTGGAGCTAGGGTTTGGGTAAAGAGGGACACCTTTGTGACTTTGGTAAGCAATGGAGAACAGTACGTAAGCGGAGCGCCACAGATTGTGGCGAAGCTCTTAAGAAAATTTTGGATGACAACACCCCCTAGTCCTAGATCAGCAGAATTTGCACTTTCTAGGCACTATTTGCCTGAGTATGGAACGACATCACATGCTTGTATATTACTGATTTTTTTTCTCTTGATGGGCCAATAAGGGCTCCATGTGTCCCCATGGTTGCGCGTCTAGCACGAAATTAAACTGTGCAGCTAACTGCGCGAGGAGCGTATAAAAACTTTCTGTCTTATTGTTTCTTTAGAAAACCCATTTGAACCTTTGTCGGGGAATTTCATACCGATTAAGACTACAATTTTACGATTAGGACAAGTAATAAACAATACAAATATTGATTTTTTTTTCTTCATCATACAAGCAACGCGGCTATAAATAAAGAGACCACGGCATTCAGAATATCGCCAAGGTTTTTCGCCATTTTCCAGTAGCGACAATTATTCGCAACCAATTGAACCAGTCCTCCTCGTTGGAAAAACTGTACGTGTTTTGTGAACACAATATTCTTGACTCTCAGGCTATTCCGCCACACCATGTTCATTCTTTTCCCCGACGAAGGGGAGGTGACTTGACAGGGTGTATTTCCCGGGCATTGAGCATAAAATTCCAACTACCAAATTAGTGATACCTGGCTGGAGGGAAAACGAGAATTCGACCAAATTCATTCATGTAAGTTAAAATATCGATATTTTCAGCTCTACAATAATGTTCGCCTGTTTTTTCGGTTTCATTCGGTTAAGTTTCCGCCAGTATATTTAGTGCCCGAAAATTTTAGCGATGTATTTTTCCACAACTTCCTCCATGAAACTAAACGTTAACTAATTCATGAGCAATCTGGGGACAATTTCTACCCCTTCAAATTAATCTCTCTTCTCACCCTCCCAACAATGCTTAACATTGGGGGCCCATGTGTGAGGATAACTAAATTTCAGCTGGTCGGCGTCTCCCGATGACTCTAAAAAATAATAATAATCTAGTTTTTTGGGGGTCCCCTTGGTGTTGGGGCCCTTGGGCACATACCCCGCTGACCCATGCTCACATCTGGGCTTGTTAAGGGAAATTAATGAAAAGTCTCTTTACCAGCTTATTTAGATTAGCTTATATAGTTAAAAGTAATCAAATATAAAATAGACTATTAGGCTATTTTATCTTTAGTCAGCGTATATGCTGGTGTATTCAAGCGGTGTATTTTCTAGGAAAAAGATGGGTAATTCGTTAAGAAGAGAAACCCGCATAAGAATACGTCTACGGCGAGGGTCCGGGGCCTACATGGAACATTTGGGGAGGAACGGAACCCTTAGATGTGATTTACGTGGCTTGAAATCATAATTCGGACAGTACAGTTTTAAGCATTCCATTTTCTCAAGTAGACGAACTTTCATTTACGATTTTGAAATCTCGGAGGGCAGTTGCACCTGCTTCCTCCCCGCAGGCTACGGCCCCGTAATGAATGCCATATCTCCTTTATATAAAGCTATTCCATATGAATACCATAAAGTAATACAATATCTAGAGAATTTACAGCTATTCTATATTTATCCCGTATAAAGCAGTATCATATCTGGTTTATATAAAGATACACCATATCAATCCCATACAGGCCAGATATAAACATTCATATATGGCTTGATATGGCCATATAAATCTAGATTTGTATATGTGGCATGGGTTTTTTATCAATTTACATCTGGATTGATGTGAACATATAACACTTCATTCACATATCTGGATTAACACTTGAGTCTTCAAGTTACATCTGGCTTGATATGTCCATATAAAACTTTATTTACATATCTGGACTGACAGTGTATCAAATTACATCTGGATGGCCAACATTAACTTCACGTGTATATCTGGACTGGCATTTCATCAAGCTATATAGATAGCTTGATATGGCCATATAAAACGTGATTTATATATGTGACAAAGGTTTTTATCAAGTTATATCTGGCTTGATATGGCCATATAAAATTTGATTTGCACATCTGGCATGGGTTTTATCAAGTTATATCTAGCTTGATATGGCCATATAAAACTTGATTTGTATATGTGACATGGGTTATTATCAAGTTATATCTAGCTTGATATGGCCATAATAAAAGTTGATTTGTACATCTGGCATGGATTTGGCTTGATATAGCCTTATAAAACTTGATTTGTATATCTGGCATGGATTTTTATCAAATTATTTCTGGCTTGATATGGCCATATAAAAGTTGATTTGTATATCTGGCATGGGTTTTTATCAAGTTATATCTGGCTTGATATTGCCATATAAAACTTGGAAGGAACAGTAAAGTATTAAGATGATCGTATAGTCTTTTAAAGTAGTGCTTGGATTCCGCTCCTGTGTAGACTTTGATGTTGTAATGACACGTAATAATTTAGCTAGTCCCCTGCATTTGACTGCATTTTGCCACGTTTCACAGCCATGATATATGCGCAACCCTGACAACACTAAAGGTGGGCACCTTGATATGCAATTCAGAGAGTCTGAAACATTTTTACGGAAGAATAACCCCGTAATTTGGGTAGTTGGACAATATATACATATTGAACCTCCACAACAGTTGTTCCCTACAAATAAACATCCTTTTAAGAGTGGCGGAAAATTGTTTGGCTTATTATCGGGCCTTGTAGTCACTCCTCTTAGAAACAGTACAGTGTAACTGTAATAGATCCGCCAATTGGTAAAAATATATCAAAGACCACCCCCCCCCCCTTTATTACTTAAGCGGCAGTCTGAAATTTAGAAGTTTCAGCTTAAATCCAAAATACAATATTTTCAAGGCCTAGTAAACAATCATATCCGTAAACGATCTCGAGGGTATTGATTCACTTTTTGAAATAACAGTTGGTTCTTCAAAGTTGATTGTTGTATCAAGCCCTTGTTCTTATATGATTTTCCTTCACTTGCCAGACTGTTATTGTTGGGTAAGCCGCTATGACTCCACCCTGGTTAAAATACGCCTGGGCTAAGCTACGTTCCAGCATTATCGCAAAACGGTATTTTAGGACAAGTTCCCAAAGGCGGTGCAATTTGCCCAGCTTACGTACACGCTACACAACTTTATGGCAAAGTCAAAGAATACTACTAGTCGCCACGTGAATACATGCTTTTTAAAGACAAGGCCAAGAGTATACGCCTTTATAGAGTCAAACCTGGCCCAGTAGCTTATAACAAGCTGAAACTCTTAGGAAAGGAATGCATGGTAATAGCAAATGTTCTTTAAATTCAGGATCGCTTCTATAATAACTTGCGATCGTAAAAGTCTGATAATTGATAGGGGTTCTAAAAGTATGTGTACAGCACAAGGAGTCTGATAAAATCATTATTAGGGATTTTTAAATTTATAAATGTCCAAAACCAAGATGTCTATTTAAAATGACCGACTCTTCCTTTTCAATCACAACAGTTTTACCAGTTAAGGTGTTTTAAAGGATTAAAATGTTAAGATGTATATTTTACAACACTTAGGGTCTACCGAAATCATTTGTCCACTTGCTCCTTCTTAGTTCCTACACTTCTATACCAGTCAGTCCTATAGTTCTATGCTAGTCAAGTAGCACGTACGAGAAAGACGTCCATAAAGATATTTAGATGAAAGTATGGGCTAACTTCTACCTACTTGGGGGTTGAGAAAATCGTTCATGACAAAACCAACGTTGTTAATCATCGCTGTTCTGTATCTCAAGATGACCCCCGCGTTGTAAAGGGTGGATTTTTTTCACGTAATCTAAATTAATTATACTAATAAATGAGCGAAAGGAGTACTTAAGGCATTATCTTAAATACATATGACAAACAACTGGCATCCAAGTCATAATGAATCTTGCTAGCTTCACCGTTAGTCCGATTTTGAAAACAAAAGTAACAGAAGCCCCCTCCCCGCATTCACACGCATCCTCCACTTCTTTTCTCCTTTTTCTTAATTCATTGCCAATCATCTCTACGAGTGGGCTACTTTATTAAAATTATTAAGACTCTTCTTAGTGCACTTATTGATAGAAATTGCGAAAAAGTCCGCATGCGATTCCTCAGCTGTGAATCGTTACTGATCCAAAGAGATACGTTTTGTAAAAATTATTAATAGCTTGATACAGACTGAAGTTAGAGACGTTATGCATTGAACTCATGCGATGTATTTTGGTGGCAAAACAATAAAGCACATGGCAAGCACTCAATAGACTTAGCAATCGCGTATAGTAGACTCACTCGTGTATCTGAATGGTTGACAAATCAGCTGTCTGCAATTGTCGATTTAGTTAGTTAGTTAGTTAGTTAGTTAGTTAGTTAGTTAGTTAGTTAGTTAGTTAGTTAGTTAGTTAGTTAGTTAGATGAGGTTTAACGTCCCAGTTGTAACTTGCAATGATACGCGCTTGAATTCAAACGAGGGAACACTTTCTGCTCTGTGACGTCATATGCATAAGGTCTGAAAGAAAATCTTGTTTTTCCAAAGTACCAAAGTGACACCAAAAAGTAACATTACAAAGCTATTTATTCTCATCAACAAACATGTTGGAAACAATGTTGCATCATTTGAAACTTTGAATGTTTGGATGAGCAAACTATATCCATGAGCTAAAAGTAAATGAGTAAATTTCTTTCTTCTGTGGGAACCTTATCTCTTGACGATAAAGTTACCCACCTACTTTATTTGGAATTACCTATCATTCTGAATTTTGATCATGCTTTTCAAGATATGAAAACTCTCTGCCAAAAACGCATTATGTCCCTTAAAAAGGAGGGCAAAACATAACAGGGCTTTCATTATTCCATTCATATTCACAACGTGAGGCTACGCAGGCTTTTAGTATAAGGCACAGCTATGCAGCCTTTATCATGGCCATGTCACAATCTGGTACTCTAATTAGTCCTCAGTAACGGATGAACGGGTTAAAATGTTTGTGTGTGTGGTTTTTACATGGTTGGCAGAGTCTGATGAAATTCATTGATGCTATATTGTTCAGAGAATGCTGAAGGTGGCATTTAAGCTTTAATAAGTTCCAGCTTAACGCTATCCAGGTAATTAAGGCAACATTTTAGACGACATTCCGTGCTGCCCCTTAAACGAGGCCAGTTCTTTACAAAGCTGGTAACCAAGGTCAAGGGCCTTGTATCGGCATGGTTTTCAAACCACCGACCCGACCCGCACGGGCTGCCTTGCCCTTACCGCTTCAAACGGAGAGCCCTAGAAAGTCCATACCCAAGAAACAATCCAAATGTGCTTAGGAGCGCAGAAACTCCACCTAGGGACATGGTTCGTCTGGCTCATATTGGTTGAAAAAGGGACTCCAGTAGTTAGGAACCGAGGGTGAGGAGATGTTGGTTCTGGAGGGCTACGCACATACTCCCAGGAAACGAGTCTTTGCTGACATCCGCTGGTCATACTTCTCCGGTAGCTGGATGTTCGGCATTGTAAAAAGGTCTACCCACTGCACTACTTTTCATCGACCTCCACACGGATGCCCAACTTCAACCCTTAGCGGTACAACTCTCCATGGGATCTTGAAAAGCAGTGATGGCCTGAGTCCTTGAAAAGGAATCCGTCCTCGGGATACTGAAAGAGGAAGGATCCCTCCTTCGGTCTTCCTCTCTCCTCGTTCTCAAAAGATCGGCTCGTGGGAGTCCAACTCTAAACCTGACATCCCCACCCACCCCCCGACCACTCCTCAGAAGGTATGAATGTAAAATCTAAGAAACATACTGCACCCCATAAGAAGAGAGATGTGGGCGCCATAGTTGGCACTCAGCAGCCCAAGGATGTTTTAAAAGAACACCTTCACACAACTTTCTCTGAGCATTATCAAACATACCAAGTCCTTGTTTTTATACAGAGGCCTTCAAGTCCACGTCTCTTCCCTTCAGGATCTCCATGTCCTGTTGGGTCTTCATTCTGGTAACAGGACTAGCTTTGGCTAATCTATGAAAAATCGGTGCCCTGCTCCTTGCATACCTGGACGTCCAGTGCCTGTCACCCTCCTCCAACGACCAAGCTAGGCTATCTATTAGAGGTGTCATCACCCCCCCCCCCTGCAATCAAGTTCAAGTTCAAATTTATTGATAATTATCATAAAATGCCATTGTAATAAAACGGACAACAAGCATCTCGTAAGAGTGAATAAAAGTCATAAAGTAATAAAAATTTAAACAAAAACTAAAAAATAAGTACCTTAAAAGTGGGTAAAATGTCATCTTTGCGTATTACAATTTAAAAGCTTAACACTTCTAGGTAAAAATGAGTTCCTAAAACTTTCTGTCCGCATACGAGGCAGGGTGTAAAATCTCCTTGGCTTGGAGTAAGACCTATGCAGAGGATGATCGGGATCACCAATAATGCCAGATGCATACTGAAAGCAAACATGATGGATATAATCTCCAGTAACTGAGGTGTACTTCATAAAATATTTATTCATGAGTTCTAATTGACCTTTGAAACAGGAAGATGACCACACGGGAGCATAATCAACAATAAAAGAAAAATTCATTGTCTGAAAAAGCCAAAGTTGTTTGTCGAATACTAGACCAAATCCAGCAAGCTTCTTTTTACAGTGAAGCCTCTGTCTGGCTTTTGTTAGCATATTTGAAATATGAGTATCCCAAGTAAGTGTATAACTGAAGGTAAGCCCAAGATATTTGAAATCAGACAACCTCAATGGCACAATTATCAATAGTAATAGGATCATCAATCCATCCACCCTAGGGATACTATTACTCCTAGTGAGGTGGCCTGCCTTATTCTAATGTGAAATTATTGCCTTCCTCATAGAACCTTTTATTCGAGGTCTTGCCCTTCCCCAGAATTTGGGCAGGAGCTGGCTCCAGGTCATCGAACAGTGACATCCCGCACATGCACCTGCCGTGTATCCACTTAAGCCCGGCTTCCGGAGGTGCTAAAGTGGAGATGTCACATACCCGTCCAGTCTGCCTAAACTCAAATTGTGACTTGTTAGAACAAAGCTGTAGGACCTCCGGGTTCTTGCGTCCCAACATGAGCATCACTACAGACGTCCTGTTCTTTGGGTGCCATCAGCAAAAGAACCCTTGCAGAGGAAGTGCACCTCTACGTACATGTCCTAGAGGTCAAAACAGATGCATGAGCCGACTGGGCCCTCCTGGAATGTGTCAGCAAGGTCTTGACTGTCTTCTCAAACATCACCACAAATGTGGCTTACATCATCACACAGGGTAGACTTCTGCCCCATCCGGTATACCTGAAGGCGTTGTCCTCCCCGCCGCTTTTATGATGCCAGGACTAAATAAGGACTATAAGCTGGTGGAAGCATTGTTTAATGGTCCGGTGAAGTAAAAAGAGTAGGAACATGCGTCCAGGTGGAAGGATAGGAACAGCTAACCTGATCCTGTTTGAAAACCATGTACATTGCAAACCTTCCTCCAATCCGTCCATCCTAGGCACTGGGTAGTCTACCTGTTACCTAATTAGGGGGACATGATGGATGCTAGGGCATTACCGTCGATCTTCATGGTCCGTCGAGTTCTTACTGGAGAGCCACTTATTGGTAGACCTTCCAATTGAGCTGTCTTCTGTCCAAGACCTTATATCTAATGAAGGCTGGGGTCCTACCCCGGCTCATATTTCACATTAAGTAATTCGAAATTTTTGACCCTCTTCACTAGGTTGAATTTGGACAGCCATTTTAACACGCATTCTGATGAATAATGAGAGTTATTGGTTAAAATACCTAATAGGTACATCCAACCATAAGTTGTGTCGTGTTAACTCTTAAATATGTCTTTTTCATATCGTTTAATTTGGCGACCATGTTCAAACCAGAAAGTCCACATGCGTAGTAATTCTTTGCCAAACGAGGTGATTTGTTGCACTGATGTTCATTTCTCAAATTTCTACCTCTTGACTATATCATTTTTATGATATCTTACCTATTTTCCTTCTGCTGACCTCATATGACCTTTGACTCACACCAAAAGATTGAGTAACAAAAAGTAAAAATAAAAAACGAATTGAAAAACGAAAAGGACGTGTCTTAGAAGAGAATCGAACTCGGATCGTGTGTGCTAGTAGGCGAGCACCATTCCACTACGCCATCAAACAAATCGCTAAGCGTATGGTCTTTTTAATCATGCTGTAGTCACAGCTTCCTTAAAATTGTTCAATATTAGGTAATTTAAATTAGAGTTATTACTGTAACAGATATGCCTGTGAAAAAATACTATTTTCTGTTATAATTGAATTTAGGAATGGTACAAAATTTCAGTCCTAACCTTTTGTTAGCCACGAAACGCCGGACACAATTTGGAGGTACCGCCTACTATCTATATAGTTTACGAGGTTTACTTAGTTACATCTCTACAACAATGGAGTAGGGAAAACAAGCCAGTGAGCCACAACTGGAAAAAGGCCGTGGTCGTCTCGACTTGAACCAATTGGTTGGAAACTGGGACGTTAAACCTCATCTAACCTAACCTAGCTTAGTTACATCTCTGATGGCTTCAGATCATCTTCGACCTTCAATAAACTCATAGGGTTCTCCCTTTCTTAAAATAACAAATCTGTATAACAAGCATGAAAAGTATCCATCCCTGACTTGAAATATTGTGTTTTCAAGATTTTCAGATTTTGACCTCAAGCATGAGGAGTAGCCATGATTGCTACCTTCAGATATCGTGTTTATAAGCCAAACGTCATTAAAACATACATATTTATCCATACACATGCACAGAAACAACTCCTTTGTCCCTCGAAAAGGAATCAAAAAGTAATTTCGGCGATTCTACCATTCACTAGGTTTCTGTTTGTCCATCTGATTTTCAACATTGCTATGGATAAGTTTTACAAAAATGTTTGTGTCATACATCGCTATGGATGATGTTTGCGTTAGTTGGTCTACATTAAACGGGGCAACGTCCTTAAGCAAGTAGGCCTACTTCAGGGACCCCCAAATCAAGTAAGCAGTGGAGAGCATTTGTGATCGTACTTGGAAAAAAGAAGAACTTGAAAGCTTCAATTTTGCTGCTTTTGAAATAATCATGGTTACATAATTGATTGGTCCATGACAAGCCTGTTGAAATGGACAGCTACAAGACATCGGAACTATTAAAGTGTCGCAAGACAAGGAAGATGTGTGAAGTAGTCAAAGTCAATGTGTCCCCCCTCCTTGGCCTAGGATTGCAACCAATATCATGCAATCATATCGGACCTCCTCCGGACTGAAGATCCCTTTCATTAAACCAGTAAACTAGCTCATACAAATTCTAATCAGAGAAAAATTTTTCAAAAGGAACCGTGTAGTGCAATTTTTCCTGTGAGATTACCTTAATGTAGAAAAGCCACAGCTTATTCCGTACCAAAAATTGTCTCTCATGTTGTCAGAAATATTAATTCCACGCTTTATAAGCTGCATATAAACCATTGGTTCCCAACCTTTCAGCTCACCGTCCCGTCCCTTTTCACCGAATATGAATGAGCAATGAGCAAACGTCCTACCCCAACGTCTATAGCATAGTACTGGTATGAATAAAAGGACAATGCTAAAATGACATGTTGAAATGAAGGGTAGACCTTTACATTCACAGTTTTCACGTATTGGTCCGACCCCGACCGAGGGTCGGAAAATAGCGTTGTGGTACTTACAAAAGTGATCCCCTTTTGATATTTCGAATCTTTAAACCTCGATTTACCAAAGCTTGATCGTGGTCAGAAGAGGTGAAATGTTACCTTTAATTAACAGATGTCACGGGCCCTACCGACATGTAGACCGTTCTCTTAATGGCCTTTAAGTCAACGGGATCCTGGAACAAGCTTCATGGCAGCCCTGGGGTACTAAAGATATTATCGACACAAGAATGGGGCACCGTCACTTAAATTTTGACTATCTTTTGATTACTTAATGTCCTTAAATGCACATTAAAGAGATTACAAAAATCATCCTTGTAGTAGTTTATATTTCAATAATACCTGACGGCAGTTGCCTTTGATGCGGCAAGGGGCTTTTCCTATGAGTGGGAGGAAGAAAAACGGTAGATGTCGCATCGGGTTTTGAGAGACTTATGTCGCTCAAGCGGTCCTACAGGTAGAAAAAATGAGAAAGCTGAAATTGGCGTACTCAAAAATTGCATTTTTGAATGCATTGTATCGATCGCAAAAGTTGTCTATACGTTACAGTTTCCTACAATTGTCACCTCTGTCAGTATGCCATGTTTATGGACTGCAAGGACAACACTACATTCGAGACTTAGTGGCCCGAGATTTTCAGCCATGGCCCTTCCGGATGGGAATATGATGGAATTCGCCAGGCAAAAATTGAAATGAAGATCTGTTGCAGGCGATTTTATGGCATCTGGGAAGGGAGTATTAGACCTACATAACTTGTTGACTCCAAATGTCTAACTTTTCATGTGAATCAGTTTGAGGGATTGGCGAGAGAAAAGTTTTTGGAAATACCGCACGGGGGCAACGACGCCCACGCTGGGAACCACTGATGTAAACGTTATACTTGTTTAAGATCTCATTCCTTGAAAAATATGAAGCATTGCCTCATGTAAAAGAAGATGTCTCAACTTACCAACCAACCATTCAATCTGCTATTTTGGAATCATCGTTCCTTTTTTGTCCTGTAGCCCCATAATCAGTGGCAAACTTTACACTCAGCTGCCTTTCTGATTAGCAACAGCGGGAACAAGCATCAGGCTAGTACATTTCGTTTTAACATCGTTAAAATTAAAGATAACGAGGCAATCCGTCAAGTATTGCTCCTTCCAGTGGTGGAGATCAAGGCGTGGATCCATCTCCAAAGGTGAGGGAGGGCCTTTTCACCATTTGCAAATCACCTTCTTGGGGAGGGGTCTAAGGAGAGGGGTGTCCCCCTCCCCTTTGAAAAAAAAAGGAAAATAGAAGGTGTCTTCATGGCAAATGGTGAAATATTTGGGCGCAATTTAGCTTTTAAAATGTTGTGTCAAATCGTATTATATGTTTATATTAATTCATCACAGTTTTAGTTTTCATCATTTTTGAAAAAGTGGGGAGGGGCCTTTTTGGAGATGTCCCAAAAGGGTGAGGGGACGCGTGCCCCGTCCCCCCATGATCCACACCCATGGTGGGGATATCGTAGTGGTTCCCACCATCTTGCGCCATAATGTATGAATAAAATGACAATGTTGTAAGAATCTGAAACTGGATTGCACATTTTGTCACATGTTTCATTACAGATTTCGTCAGCTCGAACTCTGGACATTTACACTTTGACCTTGGTTTCCGAATCCAGCTGGGTAGTGACGTATTTTTGTGGTTAACCTTAAGAGACTGGGCTACTATCTTCAAAAGGTTTTTAAGGATCGATTTTTATTTCCACGTATGATGTGACTAGAATCGGATTAAGCCTCTAAATGAGTTAGGAAATGAACCTTGAACCATGAAAATCGGTTCAGATTTAGTGAAGTTATGTACGGAAATAAAATTCAGCAATTTGACAAAAACAATTAAGAAATCTGTCAAATGATTGATATTTGAGACAAAGAACCACATCAAATGGGTACTTATTACTTGAAATTTTCAGCAATGAGGTACACCCCTAGTCTTTGGTTGGGCTATGAATACCTGGTAGAAACAGCCAGGTCAGTTTGTTATTTGCTGTTTTCTATCGTTCAAAAATCGGCCAAGTCGTGACGCTATCGGCCAAGTCATGACGCCCAGTTTCAAGGAGAAGATTTTTCTAATGTTGAGATTTCAGGCACTGAGCATCCTTCAGACATTGAAATAACATTTCAATGGAATTTCTGATGCCAACAGGAGACTGGTTGGTATGGTCACTTTGCTCTAATAGAAGTTTACTTCAAAAGTTATGCCAGTAACCTATGTACTTCTAAATCCAAGATGATTACCTAAGTACGACCCCAACATGGACATGAGGTCGTTAACGGAACGACGAAATCCTATCACTAGACCTGTGAAAATGACACAATATGTAAATTGAAACCCACTCCTTAATATCAAGTCCCTGAAAAAAATAATGTTTGAATATTCAACAAAAATCACGTTTTAAGATTGCTCAATTATCATTTGCATGTTATTTAGTTGTTGTTGTAGAGTCATTTGCACATTACTTAACTTACGTAATTACACGTTCTATGTTGTAGTCGTGATATCCTTTCGATGATTTTGTAGGAGAGTTGAATTGGGGAGAATACAATTGAGTTCGTTGAGTCAAAAATGATTGTTACTACGACCTTACCAATCTGTGCGACCATTCTTCATTTATGTAACAGGAAAGCGTAGGTAAACTTTTTCTGGTACCCTTTGTTATTACAATGCACTCAGCTTTTACTTTTTTCTTTTACACTTTTATCAAATAAGACAACCTGTAACCTGTTAATACGAATTATGATAACACCCGGCTCTTTAAATGATGTCGACCTTGCCAGTGTCACATATGTAAAAAGGATATCCTGTGTCATGTTCATGAAGCATTTGACTTTACAAGGGGCAAGAGCGAAAGAGAAGGGGGCAGGGGTGCATCCTCCTTCTGTAAAATGTTTGATTGAGCTCGGCTGAAAAATGAGTAAACCCGGGTCATTTTAACCACATCCAGTCAAATTATTATTTTTTAATCCTATTTGATGCTCGGCTGGTCAAATCAGCTCCAAACAATAAGCAGGGGTTTTTACAATGTTACAGAAAGTTTAGGATCACATCTGCCACAAAATATATTGTGTTGGGCTTTTTTGTAACATTTGAACAGCGTTTCATGCCTCGATATCACCTTATATTTACTGGGGGCAGACGCAATGAGATCAGATAACAATTAGCACCATTACAAACCATTGCCAACAGCATACGCAAAGACTTACCCTCTGTAGATTTTACGAGGGATACCAATAGTATTGTGAATAGTAAATCCATTGTTATAATATTCCCAGCCACTGTAGCTATAGTAAACAGTATTATACTTTTTGGTTACTTTATCAGTCCAGTTATGTCAGATGTTAGCACTGACTGCTCTCCTTCAATTACCGGTAGATGGTCAACTGTTAAATGATGCTCGGTGCTCAAATAAAACTTGTTTAAAATCTAAATCACAGGTGTAAACAAATATCACAAGTAAAAACAATGCCAAAGGAAAATCAAATATTTAGAGTTGAAAGCAAATATAAGGAGCAGACGGTGTAAAGAGAGTAAGCCAATCTAAAAGCGATCAGCTATATTTTTCCTTTTGTAGCAGTGTTTAGTACATATCTTCGAAAACATGTTTTATGCATGCTTATTTTGATATATCACTGAAATATTCATTTCTATAGTGCGTAAATGGTATTGCTAGGTAACCATTTAACCTACATAGTGACATGTCACGCTCCTATCCTCTTCCTGTAAACAATTTACGTATGCGTGCGTTCATTTTTTTTTTTTATTACCAGATTCGGATTGCTCATTAAGCTTAACAGGTTATGGCATATGGCCTTGCACCACATGAGCGTAAGCAAAAGCCAAGATGGTCTTTTTTATTGCATTCGCAATTTTGTCCAGTTCATTAGATTGAAAGAGCACTAACTATTGAAATAAAATTTTGTCTCTGTTTTCCTTCATGTAAGAAGGAAGGTTAGCTAAAACTAACTTACACCTATCTCATTAAACCTAAGATGGAAGTTTGTAGAAGTTCATGTCTTTAAGAGAGATCTCTCTGCCGATATATGTTTGTAGTGCATTTTTGGTTGCCTGGTTTCTTTACACTTTAACAACTTATCGCATATAACTTAAATTTGCAACTACCGAGATTTTTGGGGTGCACTGGGAACACATGGCCCTCGGGCTATGTGTAGCCTGAAAGAACCATTAATCTGACACAAAAATAATTCACTCTTTCAATTTAAGTAATAATGGCATGTTAACTATTTTATATCACCATTAAGCCAGTGGTGGCACATGAAGGGGACAGGGGCCGTGGTGCCTCCTCGGAGTATTTTCAACTTCTTGGAGATCATACTCTGATAGTGGGTTGCTGCTCTCAAGGAGTGCAAATCCTTCAATATGAAAGCAAAATTTTTTGGCGATTCACTCGTTGTAAAATTTCTTTCCTTTCCTTTCATAATTTATTCCCATGTAATAAAAGTAAATGTCCTTCCACCTTGCCTAGTGACTGAAACATACTTAACCTTAATACACTGTTTTGGTAATGTTGGATAAGTTCATCTTCAATCGTATGGTTGTTCTCTTGTATATGACTTGATGCAATGGAAATCAAATTATCCCTTATAGGAGCGAGTACTACATTTGCCCACCATGAATGAAGACTTTTCAACATCAATTTTAAATATTTGCCTCTCTTCCCATTTCTGCAAACCACTTTAAAAAAAAAACAAAAACAAAAAAGTTTAATCAGTTCTTCACCGCTATATGGTATATGCTTTGTAAGTGGAAAATAAACAGCGCTGACCGCTTCATGACGAAATTTGTTCCTTTTCATTCAGTATTCCTAAATATGTGTTTCCTGGAAGCTAAAATGGGTAAATTCGTGTGCATCAAAATGTGGGAGTAGATAAAATATGATAATAGTACCATTTTGCATCTAAGCTCCTTTTAAGTGCAAACTTTTCAAAGGCGAGGGGCAAATTCCTTCCTAAGGGCGGTCTACTCGAATGTTCAAGTAGTCTTTCATAAGAAAAGTTTCCAGAACCGGGACTATGCGCGAACAAACGCTAGTTTGCCTTTTCTTTTGAAGTGAACTAAATTTCTACAGCAAGAGATATAGAAATGATGGAGGTTTAGGTGCACTTATAAGGTCTGGAAAGTGTCATTTCCTGCGATCTAGGAACAATTTTGGATGAAAAGCTTTTTGTACGTAAAGGCGTCGATCATGACGGCGCTCTGCCTAGATATAGTACCACATACACCCCAGAGGACACTGACTATGCGTTTTCATTTCTTCCCTACAATTCAAAATATCTCTATAAGGTTGCTATTAAAAGTCATATTCAAGTATTGTGAGAGCTTTTGTTACAACGTTTATCAGAGATGACCAAGAAAAAAGTTGCTAAATATTCACCAAGTCTGAATTCAGATTGTACCGTGTGTAATGCGTATCACAATGTAAGCATAAAGGTATGAATTCACAGGTCAAAATCTTCATCCTGTATTTGTACATGGTCAGGTAAATAGGCAACTTGACAATGCTACCCTTTCTTAATAACAATGCGTTTCCATATTGGCCTATCACGTCCTGATTGTTCCTGTCAAAACTATGAAGTGATCAGTCTATTCCTTCAAAGCCGGGAAGCTATAGACCTTACGCATATGAGGTCACAGAGCAGAAAGTGCTCCCTCATTTGGAGGTAAATGAGTATTTTAAAAATGATCGTGTTTTGCTATCCACTGATTCCACTTATGTATTAGGCAATCAATTTTCAAAGTTCTTCTCTGACAAAGCTACAAAATAAGGGAAGGGTTTAATGATTTCCCACAGCCTGCTAGCAGTTTTAGGGCAGGTAGTTCTAATGATGGTGTTTTTCAGACTAATCCTGATTTTAAATTATTTTCTGAACTTTGCATGATTTCTGTTGATGAAATTACTAAGATTATAACAAGTTGTAATAGGGAGTCTAGCATAATGGACCCAATCCCAACGTGGTTTTTGCGGGACACCATTGATGTTTTTCTACCAATCTACTCTTGTATTATTAATAAATCACTGGAATCCGGTATTTCCCCCAAATTGCTGGGTAGCGCTGTTATATCCCCTGTACTCAAGAAATCATCTCTTGATCGCAATATTCTTAAGAATTACAGACCTGTGTTTAATATATTGTTTTTGTCCAAGGTTTTGGAAAAAGTTGTTGCAATGCAACTTAAGATTCATATTCAAGCGAATAATTTGCATGACGTGTACCAGTCAGCTTATAAGTCAAAATGTAGCACTGAAACTGTATTGCTAAAGGTTAAGTCTGATGTGTTAAATGCTGTAATCAGGGGGGAGGTAGTTTTCATCGTCCTGCAGCATTCGATACAGTTGATCATGATTTGCTACTACACCGTCTTCATGATAACTTTGGTGTAACTGGAAATGTACTTCGGTGGTTTACAAGTAATTTGAAAAGCAGAACATATTATGTGAACATAAATGGTGTCTCTTCTGATCAAAGTAGGTTGTTATGTGGGGCACCACAAGGTTCCGTTTTGGGGCCTCTTTTGTATGTAATGTATACTCAACCAATGTGTAGCATAATGCAAAACCATAATGTCAATTTTCACTCTTATGCTGAGAACACTAAGCTCTAGGTATCCTTCAATCCTAACAAATAACGGGTGAGGTGGAACTAGCCTTGCATATATTGCAGGACTGTATTTCTGACATTATGTTGTGGATGGATTCTAATAAGCTTAAACTAAATAATGACAAAACTGAGTTTTTTATAGCTGGCACAAAACAAAGTCTCCAAAAACTTCTTTCACTGCAACTTAAAGTTGTCATATCAACCCCTCCAGTGAAATTCGTAATCTAGGTATTACATTCGATTCAAACTTTAAGATGACAAACAGGTTAACAGCCTAGTCTCATCTTGTAATTATCATCTTAGAAATTTATTTCGCATTGGCAGCTATCTTGATAAAGACACTCGTCATTGCTTTTCTCCTTTCACGCTTTGACTACGGTAATGCCCTATTGTATCATGCGTCATCAAATGACCTTAATCGTATTCAAGCCTTGCAAAATCGTTGTGATAAGTTTATTTTCTAGGCAGCTAGATTAGATAGTTCGAAACCTCTCCTGGGTGCCCTTCACTGGCTACCTATTCGTGAAAGAATCCAATTTAAATTTTGTTTACATGTTTACAAATGTTTTAATAATGTTGCTCCGACTTATCTCTCTAGTATGCTTCACAAGAAAACCTCACCTTTATATGGTCCTGTTACTAGGTCTGCAATAGATGGGACCCTACTGCTGATACCTCCTTTGAAAAAGTGAGTAGGTGATGGTGCCTTTTCTATTGCTAGCCCTGTGTTATGGATTTCTCTGCCCTCTCACATACGACATCAATGGACGTCGCATATGGTTACTATCACATATCGTTCCTAAACTACCGTACCCACGTTTTTGTCCTCCGTGCTCTTCTGTTCCGATTTTGCTCATTTTTATTATTACCAACCGTTCACGGTCTTCCTTTATTCAAAATAGGATGTAAACAATGAATTTGTTTTTTGGATACAGAAACGCTGCGAAAAAGTGCACTTCTCTCCACTCTTGGAAAGAAATACACATCTCTAAAACTTAAACGGTAAAATTTTTTAATCGTGAACATCCTTTCGCCCTGATTCCAGAATCAGGACGTTGTGAAAGCTCTTTCCCATCAAGATACAGTAAGACGATAAATTGTAATATAAAAGACAATTTTAAGTGTGTTGCTTCTAACCCATTTCTTCATATTTTAATTTTATGGTTTTATGACGGATATCAGTTATTTAAGGACTTCCTTGTTTGCCAGGGTATGTGTGTGCTTGATTGCTTATTTGCCTGCTCTCACGCTAGCTTCATACGACCAAACATTCACACTAGTTTAGCGTTTTGGTCACGCATGCATGGAGACATCGTTTATTGTATTGTCGTATACAACACTGATTTTCAAGCTTTTTTCGATATAAAAGCTTATTTGACGAAAACGTGGGTCCTACGAGTTCATGTGTCTCTCGGTTCATGTATAACTCATGAACAGAAAAGGAGATAATTCTATCCCTTTGTTTCCATATTCATTCACATGTCACCTCTTTATCTTTATGTTTCAAGTGTCAGTCAAAGAATAAATACGTCCTTTTTTGACAGTATTAAGGATGGATGACCACAGTTGTGTACACGCAGGGGCTAGCACAAACTCAAAGACGATCCAGCCCTTTCGGGCATTTTTCCGACCCCCCTCCTAGCATTGCATTGCTAACCTTAGGAGACTTCTTACTTCCTCCAAATTACTGATCTCAGACTAGGCCTACGTCTCTAAGGGCAACACTCACTGCAATATAAAACGCTGCCAATTCTGCAAACATATTACGACTGAAGAACGTTATAACATCCCTAACATAAATTTTCCGATCATTCCTCCTAACCTCATTTGTGATTCCCGTAATGTTGTTTATATTTCCTTTGTAATCTATGTAAAGACAAGCTCTACGTGGGTGAAACTGAGACTTCCTTCCGTCTAAGATTCAATAACCACAAGCAGTCAATCCGTGACAATGCACTTAGATTCCCAGTACAGAGCACTTTAACCTTCCCCACCATTCCATCGAAAATCTTAAATTAATCCTCATTGCAAATAGCTTTATTTGCCCAGAACAACGAAAGCGTACCGAACTTGTTTGGATAATGAGGCTGAAATCACACATCACCGGACTTAACCAAGACCTTGGTATTCTTAATCAGTATACGTTCCAGCAAACAATTTAATCCCTTCTTTTGTTTGTTATTACATAGAACTTTTTGTGCAATTATTGTACTCATTTTGCCTTAGGATCTCGCTGACGAAGGTCTCAGGGGGACAAAGCATTTCGAAATACATTTTGTATCTTTTATACTCCAAAAATCAACCAGTTAATATATACTCATTATTGCATTCCTTTCTTTAATATATATATATATATATATATATATATATATATATATATATATATATATATATATATATATAATATATATATATATATATATATATATATATATATATATATAGTTGAGTCGGTAAAGCTGAAAAATCTGGGCGAGGTGAAAAAGCATTGTTGACTCCACCATATATATATATATATATCCCTAATGGTCACTTTAAGCGACATATCGGGTGCAAAAATGGTACTTTTAGGCGACATTGTCATTAGGGAAACATATACGTGTATGTCTACAGCGTTATAACAACCATTTCATGCATTTTTTTTTTTCAAAAGTTCTCAGAGCTTCAAGTCACAATAGTGTGGTACATATATCAAAAGAAGTTTTAAGGTGCCAGAAAAATTTTCAATTGTACCAAACAGTTTTCTCGGGGTGCGAGTGAAGCGCGTCCAGATTCTCTAGCTCTTTTACGGCTTTTTGATATTAATGTTTTCTTTCATTTAAGATTACAAAATTTAATCATAATATGTTATTGAAAAATATGTCATGAAATGAAAGTGCGACTGCATGTTCATGTAAGCGCAGGCCATTAGCCAGCATTTTGTCAAGGGAGGAGCGAACTCGAGTTAAAATGACAAAAAAGCGTTGAAGGCGCTGTCAGGTGAACCGCTTTTCAACGGCGTGTGGCCAGGGGTCCTCCTTAGGGCTCTGGTGGAATTCACGGGCAACCAGTAGGGGCTAGGGAGTGTGTTCGTCTGAAGCTCTGGGGTGTTTACGAAATCGTGGGCATTAAAATGCTTCATTTAACTTTCTTAAAATGACGTTGGATGGGTACTAATTAAACGGACCACAAATATCTAAGTCTGACACTTTTTGTTTATACTCCTACACATTTTTTAATTATAGCCTTATTCCGACCAACTGCCGGTCGTGATTTATGATGCAGAGGGCTTGAGCATGTACAGAAGATGGGTGATATTGAGGGTGTGTTGGGGTTTGGGAACAGTAATTGTACCTAGGCTTTCTAACAAGAGGTGATAATGGACAAAAAATTATATTTGAAATGGGTGCTCAAGTGCGCCGAAGAAAAAATCACATGTTAAATACATTTCGAACTGTTTCTAAAAAAGTAAGAAAAATTTCTCATGGGGCAGTCACCCGAACCCATCCGCCCTTCCTTCCGTACGCCCCTATGTGACGGTCAAAAGTGATCGCCAAAAACAGGGGGGATATTAACGATGCAATAGCTGTACATATCATTTTCAAGCAACTTAGCAGTGAACTTAAAAACATAAGGGAAACAACCTATATAAGTACATTTACCAGTTAACTTGAAAACCAGGGAGCTTTGGGGAAATCAACGATCTTCAACAGGTCTCTGGAATTTTCCCACGGGAAATCTTAGAAATGAAAAGTATAAGATGCAATCAACTGCACTACTATCCGACATGTAAGATAATTTGTGTGAAAAAGTAGGCCCAAGTTAAAATCAGAGTTCATGCATTAAAATTTCAAAGGAGTATTCAAGCCCTATTATAAAGGCCGATATTAAAGAGTTAATCTCATAATTACAGTACAGCACTCATCCATTGGTAATGAGGGTTTATATATGGTCAAACTAATTTCACGTTGTTATAAAAATAAACCCATTAATTTTTTAATGAACCAGAAGGCACGTAAGCTATATATTTCTGTAGGGGGTATGGCCTGGTGTGTTTAAGGCTGAATGATAGATCTATTGTTATCGTTTCCAACCATAAATCGTTCATAAACTTTGGCTACGGGTTTGTACAAATGTCGTTATCTTATACAAGTTTAGCTGGAGAGAGTTATTAATTTTCTAATTTTCTGGGTTAAGTGTGCATTAAAAGGGCTATATCATCACCCCATGTTTAGAAATATGATCATAACTCTAAATACATTTGGTGACTGCATTTTGAGTGACATATATTTAAAAAGTATAACTTCGCTTTGGTTGGTAAGTGCTGACTTGTGCGGTCACTTGTGTTCCCAATGAAGCTCACACACAGTATGTGTTCTTATGGCACTGGGCACTTCAAACACAGTGCAGGCTTGTAGCTTTGACAGAGAAGTGCTCTAACACGGCACGGCAGATCTTTTGTATGAATTGGATGACTGTTCAAGTGTAGTTAAGTAATATTTTAACTGTTTCTATTTGATGAAGGTAACTCAGTTGCTCTTGGTTGTTTAGTACTCCATTGTGATCAGGTGTTCTCAGGCCCTTAGCAATACAAGGCATCCCTGGGGACCAAATAGCTTCCAGGGGACAAACCATTATCGTAGGAACAAGATATAGTAAGATGAAAAAGCAATGGCAATTTTATATTACCTAAAGGGGCAAAATGTTTTCTAGGGGACGCGGCTAACCCCCACGTCCCCTTGACTATGGGCTTGGGTATTCTTTCAATTTACCCGTTTTCATTTTATACATTTTCAATTTTTCGAAGTGATTCGTGCTTTACAATTTCATCCTTGTCATGTCGTGTGTTACTATATTTTAATTATAATTCATTTTTTGAGAATGTCTTAGAAGACAGCTCAAGGTTAATGAGTTGCCCTCAATAGTTAGTTGAAATAAACGATGAAGAACGTTTGGTGTTTTGTTAGTGGTAACTCGACTTCACCACTTTTCATGATAAAAAAGATAAATATTGCACAGGGGACGTGTATTCAGAGGCTCAATAGACAGTCAAGACAGTCAGCAACACAATTCAAGTTAGTCTATATCCGTGATCCGATTTTGAAGGTCGGAGGTGTGTCACGATTGAGTGTACTGCTTTGTATTCGAGTGCTCCCCGGGCGCCTTATCAGATACCGTTCCATCCAAGTGGCGGTACCAAGGGGGATGGGGGCATTTTCCCCCGGTGAGAAGCTCTGCCCCCAGATTCCCCCACTCAGCTCCTGGAGCAAAGTGTCCTGACGGTAGGAGTAGCCTAAAACATTAAATTGTTTGGAATCTTTCCATTTAATGAAGCATTACGAGCCACAAATATCCTTCCTTGAGACATAATTTTTCACCCAGTGATATGCTAAAACCTCAGAGCTTCCGGGGGCTTCTCCCATGGACCCCCACGGGGCTTTGCCCCTGGACCCTACCAGGGGCTCTAGGGCGGGCCCCAGGATCCCACCCGCTAAAGTCCGCTACGCGCGAATTTTTTTTTGCCCCAGCGTTTTCTTCTGCCCTCCATTTGCCCCCCCCCCCCTCCAACTTTTAAAATCCTGGTTCCGCCTCTGTTAAAGGGAAACAATTGTACAGCTTTCTAAGCAAGTACAAAATTTAGAACACATTTTTCCAAGCATTGTGATACCATTAACAACTAATATAACTCAATATCTTATTTAACACGAATTTTTCAAAAAAATTTTGAAACTCACTAAATGCCACTGCGTAGGCAGTCATGATATTGTGATATTACCCCCAATGCAGCGGAACTGGGATGTCAAACCTGCACTTGGCCGCGGGTTTTACAACAACAGCTTGTGTAATTTGTAAGCACACACCTACAGTATTCACGGTAACGTCAACACTATCTTTAATTTTCAAAAAATGCAGCGGTTAAATATGCCATTAAAATCCAGAAATCTGTACATTACTATCTAATATCATCATACAGCCTTCTTCTAACTTGATACGTACGATTTTTAACCAGTTAAAAAGTTCGAGAAATCCTTCACCCTACACTTATAAGTGCAGCTCGAAATCCATATTGACTTTATATGGCATATTACACACATGCATGGTACTGACCACTGCCCTGCATCGCCGTAGTCCGAAGGGATTCGATCATACTTGTCAAAACCTTTTAGATTTTTCTAAACTCTCAACAGCCAATCTGCCAATAAAAGTTGTAAAATTCAAAGTAAAATATTCAAACAATACACAGAAATCTCTTACCAGACAAAATGCGTCTGATTGAAGCTTACTCAACTAAAAAGAAATTCTGTGCCTGTTACAGAAAGCTCGAGGCAGCCATGATGGGAACACATCGCGGAGAATGGTTACGCTTGCTTCCGGTAGACTGAAATACAACTCTCGACTGACATTTCAAGGTGTTGCTGAAAGAATGCGGCCAGTACTCCACCAAATATGCAATAATCGATATCATACTTCACAGTGTCTACGCAAAATCCTCATTATATGCATTAAATCAGAAAATATCACAAGACTTTCGTCTCGAACGAAAGCCAGGCCCTAGCGAACACGTATAGGTGTTTTAAGGAGAATAGTGTTTCCATAAGTTAGACAAAATTTTCCCTCAGTGGATCAGAGTTTCCTTAAGTTTTCATGACTACTACCGAAGAGTTGAATCTCTTAATGTTGTTATGGTAACATAAGAGTAAAAACAGATAATCATCATTAACGTATAAAAATCTTTCCAAACACCGCATGAACACAGCCCTTCAGCGTGATACCATGGCCTCGGAAAATGGAACCACTGAAAGAGAGTATTCCTTGATAGCATCCTCTTGCAATACAACGAAAAATAAATGGGCAAGAAATATTTAGTATTTTTAGCTGTGGGGCATAAAAATCCCACCGAAGTTTTTGTTATACTTTCTATATTTTTTTATGATTTAAAATACATTATTTTGAAATTTTGAACCACCACTCAGAAAAATTAAGAAGGCCTATTTAAATTTATTTGAGCTGGCAACATTTTGCTCTGGAAATCGTGAAGTGCGTGTTGTAAGTCAGCAATCAGCTGATATCTAGTCGTCTTCTTTCGAATATGTCTGCGCACATGGCAGCAAGCGAGGGAAATTTGAAATATATTATTCTTAATAAAGGTTTCATGTAAGGTCCACCAGGTAAAGATTATCTGTAGTATTTATATGTATACTACACATATGTAAAGGGTCAAATGGCCACTATTGTTCCCCTTTAAACCGCCTGGAAATTTCAGTTCTCTGTCCCACACATTGCTAGTTGGCAGTTCGCTGTCCCCAGTGATGTGATTCCTCGTTGTATGACCTAAGGCGCTGCACGACTCATACTGGCTGCTGTCCAGGGCAAGGATTGACACCTATCAGCCTTTGCTTTGAAAAGGGGATTATACCAAGACAGTTGTAACATGCAACTCTTGTAAGTTGAACTCCTGTAAGTTGAATAGCAGGAAATCCACAGTAGAATCGCCAAGAAACACCTAAATTTGTGGTCCATCCTCATACTTCCTAACCTAACTGGAATGTGGGTGGCATCGAAAAATGATGTTTTCAGCACAGCCCTTGCGCACATTCTTTGACCTAACAACTTAATAAAGTCTTTCACGGAAACCGCGGCCATTTTGTGTACGGTGCATTACCAGTTCCGCGATATTTACAAGCTCCATACGGCCATGCGCTGGTACTTGGGATTTTTCCCAAGATCTTGGGAATTTTGTTTCCGTGAAGGTCAGAAAATGGCCGCGCTCCTGGAGATTGATTGGGTTGGAGTTAGGGTGGGTAACCCATCTATTTAGACCCACATCAATGCCCGTGCTAGCCAAATTAGAGGTAAAATGACTCTTCACAGCATCAAACCCCTCCGAGCGGACGTATCCCAAGTTTTCTTGTCGAAGTGGGTCATGTGTAATATATGTGCCAATGTACGAGCCACCCCGCTTAAGTTCTTCCGTCCCCTATCCCCACCCGAAAGTTAATATTTGTGCTAGTGTTCCCAGTGCGGTCATATTACCATTGCGTTCGTATCAGTTCAGGATATTTTAGACCTGCTTTTAAGCTTTTACACATTCTGTACAGGGATCGAAGAATGAATAACTGTGTCGGATGTCATATATGCAACTCGCATAGGCCTACCCATATACGTGCTCGGCCTAGACGCTCGAAACGCTGCCCTTGAGGAAACCCACGTAAAACTGTAAGTTACATTAACACGTTAGAATAAGCCTTATTGTCAAGGGATAGTTTTTTTCCCTTTACCTTCTTGGAAATATCATAGTCACGGGCAAAACTGTAGGTAAGCTATTCATCTGCGCATGATGCATACAGATTGCATGTACAATGTCACGTTTGTGCAGTCTCGCGGAACTGGTAATGCACCGTACGCAAAATGGCCGCGGTTTCCGTGAAAGACTTTATTGGAAAAATGTGAGGAACGAGTATTCCGAACGGTAAGTTAAAGGTCAATGGGGCTCTCTGTTCGTTAATACTCTCCACACAACACACTCCATTCTCTACAGTAGTGACCAATTTTTAGTCTGACCTTTTTTTTTCTAAAACAGGTGAATTTAAACTATTCTATTGCGCTCATTGCGCTACTGGGAGTCATTTGAATGTCTTCAACATTTTGATACGGGCCTCTGGTGTCGTCATCCTAACCGGGCCTAATGGATTACTCAATTCGGCGCATAGGATTATGCGTTTCATGACATTGAAGTTATTTAGGTAGTTAGATGAGGCTTAACGTCCCAGTTCCAACCAATTGGTTCACGTCGGGATGACCACGGCCTTTTTTCCAGTTGTGGCTCACTGGCTTCATGACATTGAAGAAATTGTTAAATTATATATATATATATATATATATATATATATATATATATATATATATATATATATATATATATATATATTTCTCTAATTCGGCACTTAGGGGGAAAGTTGTTTTCGAAAAGTCGACCTTAAGGGGAAAAAATTTTTCTTTCCTTTTTTTTTCCCTTAAGGTCGACTTTTCAACAACAACTTTCCCCCTAAGTGCCGAATTAGAGAAATACATATATATATATATATATATATATATATATATATATATATATATATATATATATATATATATATATATATATATATATATATATATATATATATATATATATATATATATATATATATATATATATATATAGTAGGTCGAGGTTGGTAGTTGGTAGATCGAAGTTAGAATGTGTAGGTCGAAATGTAAATAGTAGTACATTCGATCTTGAATTTTTATATCAATCCTAGATAGAGTAAAGCCCTTATCAAAGCAGGAAAGGTTCAGATAAAATACCAGAAAGAAAATTTAACTTACCAGACTACACTTTGTGCACTTCGCGTACACGTGTAACTTTCTAGTGTCGTTGTCTGGGACCTTCTCATTGTTCATGATCTTTTATCATCCATATCAACCACTCAAATAATATTCAGCAGTTAGATTTAAAACTCCATGTTAAAAGCTTGGTTGTTATTGACTTTTGAATGCTCACCCAGTGCAAGCTAATCGCGACTCGGAAAAGGGTCGATGTGTGCATCTTCGGCGCGGCTGATGAGCTCGTTCCGAATTAGTTCTCGCAAGAAGTTGACTTCTCAGGTTCTAAAACTATATTCCCAGCATCACAAAAATAAACAATTACTGTACTTTTCCTCACACATTTACGTATACGTCTACGTATACCTATGCATACATGTATACAAGTACGTTTGAATAATACGTTTATTCACAGATAAGCATTCAGATCATTTAAAGTTCCTTACCCACGTCCCCAGATCTCCAACACATATATTGCCTCCCCTGTGTTTAGCGCAAAGTCATCCCCCTTCTCTCCCACATGGCCAAGTTAGCAAATATGACGTCACGTTAAAAATTTTACATCAAAGGTTAACAATGAATAGTAGGTATTGCTGTATAGGCAACCCAGCTATTTAATGTAATTAAAATATGGTGAATCGAACTTGCGTGTGTAGATATGGACAGGGGAAAAGTTCACCTAAATTGTAATCTGAGGAACTGTCTCTGAAATGCATTCAGGTAAGCCAGTGTGAAAGTTTATGTAAGCAAAAGTTATCACGATATAAACTTATCCCACAAAATGTAATTTTTGCTATGCAACAGAGCGCGAACTAATTGAAGTTTATAAGCATACAGACGGCCTCAAGAATATTCGGGAGGAGGTCCTACCCACAACGTAATAAGTGTCGTTCCCCTTCAAGGTCCTAACTCCATTTAGGAGAAGTTTCAGATTTTCTCTTGCGAGAAGGGGAGCTTAGTCTGCAGGCTTGATTTTCACGTACAGATTGGACTACTCCCTGCTGGCAACAAAAGTTCCGTAGGAAGTAGTTGATTTGCTTTTCCAGTGGTGCAGTTAGGGGAGGGACTGAATCGTAAGGATGTGACTAGTGGTATCTTCCTCAGGCGCAAGGGCATTTAGAGACTCAAATCAAGAGGAAATGAGCTTTAGTCTGTTTGTATGTTATTTTAGTATTCACTTGTTTTGTTTCAATTTGGGAATGGAAGTGGTCCCGCAAGTGTTAAAACCTAAACATTTCTAAAGTTGCGTTTAATCTGTTTGTTTTTCTCACGGTTTAGGCCTAGGTGTGTATAATTCTGGACATAAAGATGACGTATTTTTCGTAACTACATCATCCTGACACCCAAAACTCAGTGATTTCATAGTAAATCCCCTCTCCCATACTGATGTTCCCTTTTCCTATCTGCGCAAAATAACTTCAAAATTTAAGAATATAATAAATATATACGATCTTCACACACTCATCCAGGGAAAATATTTTTGTGTTAAACATAATGCTTCAGAGATTTTCATTCCTTTTAAACCATAATAATAGATAAATATATAGTTATAGATAAATAGATAGGCAATTCAAAATAATGTTATTGGGTAACTTTTTTGTTACTTTATCAGTAAAAGGAATTCATTACTTTGTACGTTGTGTGAATAATTTGCTCATCCAATTTTTGAAATTCTCAAATAATGACAACAGAACTCTTGTGATGCTATTACGGGGGAAATAAAGGAAATGCCACAATGAGATTGAATGCCTTAATAATGCTAAAGCATTATTTAATCATAGTTGGCCAATTTGCATAGTGTATTGATTGTAAACTACTTTAACTCAGCGGAGCGATGAAATGTTGCCGGGGGTGCTGGCTTTGTGCTTTTACATGAAAGTTTTTGTTGCACATCCAAAGCACTAGGGGTAATGTTCTTTCGGATGACTGTAGCCTCTCATAAAACATTTAATATGGATACTTTATAGCGACCATCACTGTGATGTAAGCGCTTACATCGGCGTTTCAAGTGCGAAAGCACAGGACAATTCTTACAAAGTCCCCTTGAAAAGCATTATGCAATGTGTAATAGGTAGAAATGTCCTAATGTTGAATTAATAAGCGCCAGTGCTTTACGCTTTGTCTGTTGAAGAGGTGAAACAGTATTCGTGCTAACACAGTCGAAGAATTCTTAAGAAGTTTTGCATTAATATGTCCAGTTTCCTGTTTTCTTCATAGGCTGCCGTTTACGAGACCGTGCATAGACGAAAACCCCGGGTGATAGGGGTTGATCCCACAGTTTTAGATATCAGACGGATAACTTTTCAATTGTGCCTACTAAATTACTTATCTGAAGTGTCCTGAAATATTTTCTTCTGAGCGCATCTCGAGCAACCATTCCGCTAAGCTGTTTTTTTTTACTAAATGCCAACTTATAGAAGCACACCACCATTAGGAGCTCCATTGACCTATTTACATACTAGTTTGCCGCAGTGTCTTAAATGCCCTCGACAGCCTTCTCAAAACTGGAATGACTTTGTAAGAAAATATGAATTACATCAGTCTACACTGTCTTTGAAATGCTATTTAAGGAATGATTAGCGTGTATCCATCGTTGTTAGTTGCGTCATTGCCAATTCTTTTTGGACAGCTTGGGAAGTATCCATGAGCAATTTAAATCCTTTACCAACATCCACCCTCCCAACACATAATTACCTTGCATCATTTCATACACTGATTTTAACACAACTTTTATTGCACAAAAACACAAATTCAGATATTGTGATCTGCTTAGTGCAGATTCCTTGTCATTTTCAACTTAGTAAAATCATTCACGCCCAGAAGAGATCACCTCGTTCCTGCTGCACCTTTGGCCCCATTGGGCCATTTCAACTTGAAAATTTTCCCATTATTAAAACCTTTAGCCACGGGCTTAATATAAATTAATTCCATGAGGTTTTTCTTGGACGTATACATGCCACGTGCAGCCCGTAGCCAGACAAGGTACTGAAAGAGGCGAGACAGCTTCCGAGACGAATTATATTTCTTTTGGTAGGGTGAGATATACTCAAATGCATTAATTCAATGGTATTTATTTATCTCTGGGGCGCGAAATCTTTTCTAGGGGGCAAAGCCCCTTGCCACTCTACCTTGGCCACGGGCTTGGTCACGAGTGCTAACTGGATCCCTATGATGAACGAAAACCTTTCCCCTGACACGTTAACTTTTACACCACTGTGGAAAAGCCCAAAGAGTCATCAAATTGACTGAATGATAGTCCGAGTAAGGCCAACATGAGATATTTCCTGGTCTTTTAGTAAGCATTTAAAGTCTTACGGAGATAATTGTATATACCAATGCTCATTACTTCGTATACATCGTATTCTTTTGGGAGGGCGGAAAAGGTACTTCACTCCCTAGTTCACATTAGAAAGTCCTCTCTCGATCGCTTCAACATACTAGAATGGTCTAATTATTATTTCTTTCTTCTATTTAGTAAGGATCCAGTGTCTGTTAGGGATAGTTAAATGTTTCATGTAATTGCTTACTATTTTGAAACTAACCAAGTGCCTTTGGTTGTTCCAACTCTCTTAGGTTCAAAGTAATTCTCGGCCAATTAGAGCAGGTTACAATTTTGTAAGCACTTGGTTAATATGCATGAGGGAGCACAGCATTTTGTTAAATAACTGTGTAGATCCCATAGTAACTTTAGGTACTCTAGTAGATCCTATTGTCAGGCGCCATCTGTGTGGGTCCAATCTTCAGGCGCCATCTGTGTGGGTTATCTTAAGACGCCATAGACTCTCCATACTAGTTACAATACATTGACAAATAGAAAAAGGGAAAGGGGCAAGATCAACTGACTTTTTACCCATCTATTAAACACAAAACATCTATTTTTAAAGCACCAGAAGGCCCAAAACACACTTGTGAATCACATGTAAGCTCTCTTCCCATAGCCCTATTGTGACACATCATTTATCATGGCAAGTAATCTTCGAGGTTAACCGTACAATGAAGCATACTGTCCTTTTCCAGTCTTTTTAATTCGTCTCCCTAATGACGAGTATAACAAAGTTGTCATAAAGACACATATGCATTTGCTTATTCGTTAATATGTCAGAATTTATACTGTTCTTTACCCACAGGTAAGCCATTGTCAGTTGGGGAAGGTCCGGGCTGGATGAAAATTTTCCCCAAAATTTGAATACATCTCTGCCTTAAAATATATTTCGCCTGCATATAGCATGTATTCTGGTCGAATTGAATGAGCAGCCCGCCTATGACCGTACTGTTGTTTGGCTTGTGTAACCTTTTGACCATTTTCTCTGTATGTCTTCACTTGAAGGTAGTTTCCATATGATATCAGGTAATCTTCCATATTGACTTTTGCAACGAGAAAATATGCTTATAGCATTTTCCCCTTCCAACACGCAGAACAGTATGCTTACCAAATAGTTATTTCTTACAGATGTATCGTATTTTCCATTCAAAAGTGTTACGCACAAACTTTAACAGAACAGTACGATGGTATTAGGACGTCATATTCAATCTCCCTGAATAGCAGAGGTTTTGCATTTGACCCAAAGACAGGTCTAGCTTTAGAAAAAAAAAACTGTGAATGATTTAAGAACATTAACCAGTCAAGTCAACCTGTAAAGCAGGAATCAGGCAGCTTTAGTTTTTAATACGATTGAATCCCTACGAGATCCGCAATAAATACTTTAAACAGACGAACAAAACCAACATCAGAAATTATTTCTCTTAATAACAAAGATAATTCGTCGATACTGAACCAAGAGAAAAGGAAGAATTTAGTGTGGTCTTTGTAGGGCAGTGGACAAAGACACGAACATTTCCATTAAAACGTTGTTTCCTTGTATCCCTCACAACTTGATTCCACACGTCTGTATATGATCTTCTGGCACTTCATTTTTTTCCCATCAAACACGCACGCAGACTTAAAACATTTAAATTAACATTGATTTAAACATGAAAAAACTGTAGAAGTGCAAAAATCTCCTTTCATTACTTCTCCATATTCTTAAGTTTCACATTAAATAAGTAAACACATTACACACTTAGATCATAGACAATGTGCATACCTTAAATTGCACCCAAAAGGCGATATACTTTCAAATCGAACTCACTTACAAGGATCTTGACAAATAATATCTGCTTAAGTAAATCTGCAATATACAATTACATAAGTTTACAAAGTCTTTTAACGAAATCAAACCAGTAAATTTAACTAAAACATATATTTACAAGATACCTCCTTTTCCATTATGACGCCTTGCGTGTCGTCATTTTCACGTTGAACAAAGTCAGCACATCCTATGCCACTGTCTCATCACAAACACACACCCACATGCCCACCCATACACACATACACAATGTGTATTGCCATGCTACTCCCTTTGAAAAAAGATTATCGGTTTCAGTTCAATAACGATTAAAGCTAACGACAAATCCTTCCCAAATTAAACATGTAAATTGAATTGTTTTAACACATTTTTATAGGCAGTATAAAATACAACACATACACTTGTAAAAAGCAAATTCAAAAGTTCATTCTTTCCACGAGTTTGACAATTTCACGTTGAACAAGTCAATACTGTACCTACTTGGTTAGGTAACATACGATATGCATACATACTTGGTTGACAGACACGATACTGACTGACCAAGTTCACTCCTGTTGTACCCGTTAACCAGTTTATCCAGTTGTAGAGCTCAAATTCTACACACCTGGACTAAAACCATTTGTTGTTTTTTGCCGGTGATACAAATGGCACTTTCTACCCCAACCTCTTCTCCGTAAGGAGTTTATTGGATAAGAACCCGTGGTAGTTAAAAAAGTGAGTACGCAATAACAGTTCAAAAATACATATTTAGACTCAAAATATGTTTGGTATTTACTTGTTCTTCAACTGAATTACTTTCGTTAGCTACCTTAGATTTTACTCTTATTGGATTTACTTTGATGTAGCCGGCTCGTAGTAAATCAGCTTTGCAGTTTAACTACTATGTTTTCGAACATTTGCAAACTTTCTGCAAATACCATCTTCTTAGCACTGTTGTATTCACCAGCAAGATCACCCAACAAAACGGAAAACTAAATTATAATAATTAGAATATGCTTAACAAAACAATCAAAACATATTGCACAACTGAAAACTTCTACTAGATTATGTAGTCATCTTATTGTAGGTTATATTTCTAGTCCATGCTTCTTCCAAAACTCAGCTGTGTTAAAAAGTGTTAACTTGCGTTTCACTACAGCACGTTCATGCAAAAATTTGCTGGAAGATAGGAAAATTAGCATTGCAAAATGTATAGCCTAACAACTGCAACTCACAAGATTCTTATGTAATATTGTTTTAAGAAAATTTCGTACTTTTTCTGATTAACCAAAGAGGATTAAACACTAAATTAATTTATTTTAAGTAAGTTTGTTTTATCGGCAGTCTTCCAGGAGCAAATTGCATGTTACGGGAGTAAATTATCTACAAAGGTAAAAAAGCCTAGTATAAAGTACAACCAGTATCGTAACATGGAATGGAGTTGCTATGTAAATACGTTGAGAGCTTGTGTTAATACAGTTCTCATTAAAACTTCAATATTGTGAATGATTCAGGGCACTCTAACAACAACGAGGTTAAAACAAACGCAAACTAATATTTGGTAGGATTCGTATAAAGATTTGCACAAGTAATGGATGTACTGAACACATTTGATGTACTTTAAGAGATACATCGAGCAAAAGTACGAGAGAAGTAGTAGGCACCATTTAATTTGAAAGTGAAGTAGGCTAAACTTTTAAATTAATTCCATCACCCGTTAACATTCTTTACAAAGATGAGATATTATGTCACAATTTAAACCTCCCAGCAGAGGCGTGTACCCACAAATTTAACATTTAAATGTGTGATAACGTATTTTATCTTAAGGGTTTTTGAATCTATGTAAACAACTAGGCTTTTGCAATACAATGAATACTCTTTGTAACCAACACTCTAGATTACCACTGCCACGTGCGTTATATTCTATTTTGGTAATTATCATGGCACATGAAAAAATATCATTGGTATAGAAAACAGGTATTATTACGTGACATGTTCATGTAGCAAAATTTCTCAAAGGGGAGATCAGGAACTACAAATTGTTGATGGTGTGTAAACGCTTTCACCGTGAAAATCCACACAATAGCCTCAGAGGTTTCAAGGAATATGTCATTGATTGACTAAACGTTTTCAAGCTGTCTATAGAAGTGGCTAAGATTTCATCAAGACCCAAGAAAATAAATGAACGACAATGTTTTAATAGTTCCTGCTTGATGGGGCACCTGTCAGCTGTGTTCTGCTCTGATTGGACTGCTCTGGTCTGGAGAAAATTCTTCTTGCTCGATTAAGTTGTGAAATGATGGGAGGGTGAGTACTTTAATTGAATGAATGGTGAGTTATATTGTTGTAGGTTTGTTAGCTGAGACGGGTAGAAACAGTTGGTAATCAATGAAAGGTCTGGCACTGGGTGAGAGAAAACCATTCTACATGTGGCTATAACATCTATGTAATCATTGAGATGATTGCAGATTTGTAACTAACAGTGGTCTCAAAAGCCTCCTGGTTCTTTCTCACCCTCTTGTGGTGAACATACACTGTATTTGGGCTTTATTTCACTATACCGGTACTACTATTTCTCAGGGCATGTTAACGTTTAAGCTAAACCCAACACTGGCCTTGTTCTAGTTTCAAAATAATGTCCTGAGGAAGTCAGTATTAAATCTTTGAAAAGTTTGTATATTTGAAGTCTTTCAAGTGCAGTGCACTTGAGGCTGAAACTCTTCATCATGGACCAGTTATCCGGTACCTTGAAATTTACAAATTATATATATATATATATATATATATATATATATATATATATATATATATATATATATATATATATATATATATATATATATATATATATATATATATATATATATATATATATTTATATAACGCTAATTCCCACCTTAAGGGGAAATTGTTATATCTGCTTGTACATAGGGCGAAAAAAAGATAATAAAATACATAAGAAATAAATTCGCCCTAACGTCTAAACATATAAATTAACGTTATTTCAATGGCCAGCCATCCGTTCGTGTTAACAGCTAGGTGTCCGTAAATTTGACAACTTTGAAGTAATGGCATCTAGTTTGTAAATCTAAGAGGGCGCCCTTGTAAGTTTACGTATTCCTATAGAAAAAGTGTGTGGAAACGTTAAGGCGAAACTTATATTTCACCCGAAAATTTTTTTCCCCTTAAGGTCGACTTTTCAACAACAACTTTCCCCCTAAGTGCCGAATTAGAGAAGAATATATATATATATATATATATATATATATATATATATATATATATATTTATATATGGTAGAAAACTTTGTCAAAAAGTGGTATTTTTTAAACAAGATTTTTTTTTCTTCCAATTGTTTAATTCCCGTATCTAAGATGTCTTAATTTGAAATATGTGAACTCTAAAGTAAAAGACGCTAACGTTGTTGTATCCTTTAAGATTTAACAATGTTAATTGATTTACTGACAAAATATAATGTGGGCAAAACGACGTTTCCCTTGGAACTCGAAAGGATCATAAACCCATCTTATCACATTACAGTCCATTTTCTATGAGCTTGAATAGCTTTGTTGAAGATTATCTTTCTCACAGTTCAGCTATGAATGAGGGTTCATTCTTTTTTCGACTTTTCATTGTTGGAATAGTGTAAATAAAAGGATTAAGGGCAGAATTAATTGGCATTACAAAAACAGCAAGCCAGACATATAACTCCACTGAAATCTCAACATTTGCTGCTGAGCCAATTCCTAATATTATGATGGGAAGCCAGCAGAGCAAATCTGTACCGACAAAAACGGACATCTTTAGGGCCATTTTTATTTCATTCTTGTTATTCGTACGCCGTCCTGACTTTAATTTAGTTACTTAAGTGGATGTGAACATGGCCATGTAACACAGTGTGATGATAATTGCGCACGTGGAACTAAAATAAATGTACACTATCTGTGAATACACCCACTGTACATCTTTAACGTCGTCTCTTTCACTAGTTGTCTGTATAAACCCCTTATAAATGTCGTACTTGACATTTATATAATTGTCAACAGTCTCTGGGACAGGAACAAATGGTAAGCCTAAACAAATATCAGAAAAACCGAAAATGTCAGTGAAAAATTCCGTTAGAATAATAGGTGTTAGTGCCATGAATATTCCTGTGATCCATATTGCAAAGCACGATATCTTTGTTAACTTCGATCCAAACTGGAATTTGCTGAAAGTAAATACTATATTCAAGAATCTCTCGATACTTACAATAGTTAAAGTAAGAACGGATACAACATTTGACAAAAGTCCAATAAATCCAATTATTTTACACTGCTTTCCTTTCCTCCAATTCAAAGCAAACCAGTAATAATCTTTACCAAATTTTGCATCAGCTATCCCAATAGCAAGAAGGTACACTCCCATTAAGAAGTCAGCAACAGCCAGGTTTAGGAGCAAAGCATTTTGGGAAGTGTTCACTGTTGTTGAAAACATTCTACGCATGACTGGTAACTTAGAATTTATTCGACTTACGATTACAACCATGTTGGCCACGACTGAAAACAGGCAAACAAACCACAAAGTTACACGCAGGGTATTGTTTGGAAACATGGCCTTGCATGTGTGAAACGGCGAAGGAGGTGCAATACAGTCAGTACCGTTATCGAAAAGGCAACATATTCCGTAGTTGTCGACGAGTCTGAAGAAAGACATAGCGTGACAATAGTTACAAGATAAAGAGTACCAAGATAAAGAGTAATATACTTGTAGTTACAATCGAAATACAATTTGCCTGTCGGACTACATATAAAATATGAGGCAAGTCTATTTGCTCTTGCAAACAGTACAACAACGTTCCAAATTGTGTCTCCTCATACTATTCATAGCTGGTAAATAAAAACATTTTTCCGAAGTAAACATGTCTTTGCCATGTACTAAATCTGTCATGATTTCTTTTTAAGCAATTTGTTGTATTCTACTTACAATCTCTTTAAGGCTGATAGGTACATAAAGACCTCTCGGTCATAAACCAAAATCGCACTTTTCCTCAGATCCCTTGAGAATAAGAAAAGAAATCGCTTTAATTAATTCTAATCTAGGACCTTTATTCCATGAAGTTTACATTACAGCGCCTTTAAAACACATTGTGCTTTATTATGTTAAGTTTCAAATACAGTTGTTTATTCACGTTCTATGAATCATTGCACAGTTACTGTTGCACATTTACGGGGGTGCACCCATCAGTCCGACATGTCTTCAGTCCGTCAAGTTTTCAGTCCGACACGTTTTCATTCCGAAAATGAAATACAAGTTTTCATTCCGAAAAATAAAATACACGTTTTCATTCCGAAAAAACGGGTTTTCATTCCGACTCGTTTTCATTCCGAAAATAAATTACACGTTTTCATTCCAAAAAAAAAAACGAGTTTTCAGTCCGACACGTTTTCATTCCGAGAAGTAAAATACACGTTTTCATTCCGAAAAATAAAATACACGTTTTCATTCCGAAAAAAAGAGGTTTCATTCTGAAAATAAAATACACGTTTTCATTCGGAAAATATAATACACGTTTACATTACGAAAATGGAATACAGCATAACCATAGGCGTAGGAAGCGGGAGGCCTGGGGGCTTTAGCCCCCCAGTCAAAAATTTGGAGGCATGTGAAGTGTGCATTCGCTCCCCTCAAAAACTTTTCAGGAATTTTTCTTAAAATTCACCCAATTTGTTGCATCAAATTTCATATAAAGACCCCCAAATACTCAAAAAAGTTCCTAAATGTAGGGGGCCCTAATAAAAGGACGGCTCTCCGAAAAAAAGTTTAGCCTCCCCCCTCAATCTCGAACAGCTTCCTACGCCTATAAGCATAACAATGTACCATTGAAAATATATTGGTTTCTACAAGTCCTTTTGGTTTCGATGAAAGAGAATCCTATGCATTCATGATGGCGTGTGTGTATGCGTGTGTAGCCTATGTGTGTATGTTTGTGTGGATGTATGAGTGAGTTGTGACACTTTGCTCGTTAACACGATATCTCAAGAAGGGAAGTTTTGCCAGTTCTCAAACTTGGTACACAGGTGCCCCATATAAAGAGGAAGAACCTTTTGTTTTTGATGAGGGTCAAAGGTCATCTGGGGTCACCAAGAGTCAAACTCTGAAAACCTTGTTAACACGATTTTGGAGATAGGAAGCTTGGATTTATTTCAAACTTGGTATATTGATTACTATAATGGTAAGAGTGTCAATTTGGAGGAGGTCAAAGGTTGTCTGGGTTCACTGGGTGCCACAGTCTAACCAGAAAGCCCAAAGGCTTAGTGATTCCTTGCCGAGAAGGTGTGCTTTGTCAGAAAGGTTCAGCCTTAAATTTGTACTTCCTGACTGTTTTAGTTTTTGCAATTTTCTTCAGTTTAACCTCTGCTGATCTTACATGACCTTAGACCTCCACCTAAAATTATAGGTTTATTCCTCTCAACTTGGCAAATCTAGCTACTAAATATGAAAATCTCCCATTTTTACTGTGAGATATCGTGTTTACAAAGTTTTCAGTATTTGAATTCTGGTGACCTCAAATGACCACTGACCTCCACCAAAAACAATATAGTTCTTCATCTCAACATGGAAAATCTGTATACCAAATATAGAAAATATCGGTCATTCTTATCTTGAGATATCAAGAAGCTTCACAAACACATACACGCACATACACACCCATACTCACCCTCGCTTCCTTAGCGGTACGCGGGAAATGTACCGGTAAGGAATTCGCGAGATTTCCCCATTAGCCTGGCTGACCTCCAACTAACCGAGCAGACGTACGTGCTGGAGGGCGGGCTGCTTGCCAAAGCAGGCACGTGCAGCCGCGCGAGACTTCTCATTGCAGCGACGGAATTCTCGGGCAGCTACGCCAGTTTCGAGCTCCGCGTGAGCTAGGAAAGACGTGCGAGAGCGGAGCTTTCGCCGGCTGTACCGTGTCCTGTTAAGGACATGTTGCTGAGTGCATACACGACATCACTATCGAATAGATTCCTTGCTTGCCTTCGGCGAGGAATCAAAAACCCCATTAAAATATTTCATGGTAGGAAGCTTCGATATATTTTATACTTGGTATGTGGATGCACTAAGATGGGAAGGAACCCTACTGTTTTATTGGAGGTCAAAGGTCATATGGGGTGCACTAGATGTCAAACAGCAAAATTTCTCAAGAACTCCAAAGATTATTTTGGTGTAAGCAGCGGTTAGAAAACAAAATTACCAAGAATTCCCAAGAACGTCATCTGAGATTATTAGCTCAAGAGAAAAAACTTCCCAAGGATTCCTAAGATCTAAAATGATGAAAAAACGTTTTTCCAACACTTTAAGATAGCATTCTACCTGTGGTGACTATAATAAATGGTACATCATGTTAAAATTTCCAAGAAACATTTCATACAAACCTCAATGCATTTTTTTTTTTTGCATTCTGGTTAAATTAAAATTTAATTTTACAGGGGTACCCAATGAATACAAACTTTAAAAAATTTCACCGAACCCTTCAGAATTAACTTGCAGTAACACCATGCTGAACTTCTCCCCCATTAGATTTAGGTAGCTCCCAAGCACCCGCCGACTGCCTGACTGGGCGGGTGTTTCCAGTTGACTAGCTTAGCAAACAGTTCACATCCTCCCACACTTCAGTCAGGCTGTTGAGCTGCTGTTCTGTTTGCCTATTGCGTAACTAATAATACAGTTGACTCAGGAAGGTAGAACCTCCTTTGTGTTAGTAAATAAACTCTCACAGTTCAATAACCTTGGTGTATTTGCAGAAGAGATAAACCACTGAACTCAGGGTGTTCGCACATATACAATAGTGATTATAGTGATTCGACCCCGCGGATCACAAGGCCGTAATCCTAATGTCCATCCGTACTTTCTGTTGTTGAGACATAAGATTAAACCAACGTCCCTTTTGTTAACTTTTTAAATTATTCTTATAAAATGTTTGCATGTTCTTAACTTCAAACGATAACTTTAAGCGATTTTTTATTCATTCATAGTAATCTATTCATAGTAATCTTTACTATACAAGAAACCACATATTTGTATCATGCATTCTCTTTAAGAAAAACATTTTTAAAGTGACCCCTGCATGATATTTTCAATTAAATTGCTATTTGAAAATTTATATAACTTTTTGGAAATGTTCGATCGCCTTTGAACTCTTAAATCTGGAGATATTTGGCTAAGAAGCTGTAGGATTGCATATTCGAGATCTGTAACATATGCAAAGAAAGGGGTGATGTCCGATGACTAACCTAGAAGATATGAAGGCGTACTTCAGGTAACTCAATTTCGACTTTATTTTTACCATCTCAATGTCCGATCTACAATCCTCGACAAAAATGATGGGACAAAACAAGCAAAACAAGCAAGCGTGAGGTTGTCATCCCCTTGTCTGCATCCCCGCTCCCCTGTTCAATTTTACAGCGGACGAACGTGTTCTGAGACTTCAACATTGATACGGGGAGCGGGGTGTCCCATGTACTTTTGTCGAGGATTGTAGCTGAAACCTGCACCAATGAACTCAGTGTCTATCTGTAAGTTAACGGATGGGGTGAACCCACCTGCATTGCATTTTGCAGGTTAATTAGTAAAGACATCAAAACGAAATACAATGCAACAAATTTAAGCATCTAATTTAAGCATCCAATTTTATCTTCTTGCTTTGTTGCATCCTTCTAGAGATTTTTAGAGCAAGTTATCTACGGCACAGTTCAGGGCTACTTTTTCTACCCTTTTCTGTGTTTTCTAATGTGAAATGCCCTTGACTGATACCACTTCCTGGTCCCTATTAGCTACCATTGTTTTTAACTTTTTTAGTATTATCTTAACTTCAATGAGACACACTTACAGCTGGTTTTAAATATCATATTTTGTTGTTTTATGCTGCTCATTTTAAGCTTTATGTTCAAAGTACTACTACTGTTCAAAGTTTGTGCTGATTGTGCTGATTAATCAGCACAAACTTTGAACAGTAGTTGCATTAATTCTTTATTGCTCTTTGCGTGTGTTTTAGGAACTTTATAGGTAGACATTTGAACGCACTTTATCGTAAGCTTCTCGGCTCAGGCTGCCTTTTCATCTTAGTATGTGTAGTTGCAATTCTATTTTTAACATTGTAAATTATTATGCACTCTGAAGAACGTTTTCACCAATGAAACACTTATTTATAAACACGTTTAAATCATAAAATGCTTCTCTAACGATTGTGCACTTACTGTGATGTTTAGCAGGTGTTTTAAAACAGATGGGGGAGGGGGGGGGGGGTAAACAACAGTTTAGCATCTAAACATGATTACAAGGTGGCGGCATGAAAGTGCTTAGAAAAATGTTCAAAATGATCAATTCCTTAACACCGTTTTTAGATTGTACAGTAGAAAGCAACTAGGATATTATTAATAATAATGATAATGGTAATGATAGTGATAGTGACAGTGATAGTGATAATGATAATTATAACGATAGTGATAGTGATGATGATAATGACAGTGATAATGACTAACAAGACATATGTCTAGACTAGTTGCGGTGCCTTGACAGTAGCAACTATTAGGCCTAGTGTTTCATGTTAATTATTTTTAGACTAGTGTATGACTGCTTAGTCACAAATGAATTATGACATAAATGATAGGCGGGGTGTATTTTCACCCCTAATTGGGTTACGACTTTGAAAAAATTATAACTGCATAGAACTCTGCATCGTAGAGACGGTTTCTCCGCATTTTATTTAAATTTGAGTCGGAAGTTTGTTACGATTTAAAATTGTTGCTTCACCCATTCTGAGACACTGGAAATTTTTAGAATAAGGTTGATATTTCACTTAACATGTCCTGAGAGTTATGGGTGGTGGGATGAATGAACATGTGAATTATGAGTAAAATTGTCAAAAGAGGGGGTGAATTATGGAAAATTTGCCTTGAAAAGTATTAAATTGTATCTAAATTTAGCTCCCTAACCCTACTGCCCACCCAAAGGCGCTTTAGTGTGGCGCTCAACTGATTTCGTCGGCTATGGGGAAAGTTTAAGTTCGTAGAAGGTGATTTGACTGGCTTTACGAAGATGTTTTGAATATAACTGTTTACAGGCAGTATGTAAAGCAAGGAGAAATTTTTTCCGAGTTTCATAGTTCAGTAACAAAAACATTGTCATATGATTGAAATAGGTGAGGGTCAGTTTTTCACCAACTTCCAACTAATTTCAAAACTACTAGCAATAACAAAAACCTCTAGCAATGCCAAATGAAATAATAAAATAACCACAAACAACCGAATAATTCCCTTTGTACAACACTCAGAAGTGCAAAAACAATCATAACACTTTATCTGTTTATCTACACTGTGTCAACTCAATTCGATGGCGCTGTTCACAAAAATAACCTAACCGACCATGCTCAAATAAGCTGACTAGTGTGTGTAGAAAATTGTCTAAAAATAGACACCGCCCACGCATTTACAGAAAGAAAAATCCCAATTACACCCCCTTAAAAAGGTCACAAGGTCCCCGAAAGTACCTTACCTAAAAGAATCCAACCACCCCTACAACTTGGACTACGTCGTATTTCGATACAACCAGCCGACTAGGAGGAGTTACGGTCCAAAGTCGCAATTTTGTGTCGACGACATAAGTTGCGTGTGCCTGCGTGGCAGGCACCGCAACTAAAAACTCCTTTTTCGGAATGAAAACGTGTTTTCCATTTTCGGAATGAAAACGTGTCGGACTGAAAACTCGTTTTTTAGGAATAAAAACGTGTTTTCCATTTTCGGAATGAAAACTTGTCGGACTGAAAACTCGTTTTTCGGAATAAAGGCGTGTATTTTATTTTCGGAATGAATACGTATCGGAATGAAAAGGTGTTCCCCATTTACAGAACAAGCCACCGAAGGATGCTATGCAGTAGCGTATCTGCTGGGGGCAGGGAGAAGTGCACCCTGACGGTTTCGTCAGGGGCACTTCTCCCCTTCGTCAGAAAGAGTAGGAAATTATTAACCTTCAAATGAGAGAGACTGACAAATACATTCCATTCCGGTGAATGTCCGTCTGATTAATGCAGCAAAATGTTCTTAACAGTTCTTTTTCAGCAATTCCCATCGTACGTTTCATCTGTAACACAACATACCGATGATACCGTATGTACAGCACTGATACCATACTCCAGAGAATCAGTAGTCGCCCACTTTTCTAAATAAAAGGTACTAAGCTACATACGAACGGCCAGTCTAGTATATTTTATTTAAAGGTCGGATAAGGGCAATGTCGTTTTCCAGGAATTCACAATATCGTTTGAAAATGGAAGAGGGGCGCAAATTAGACTTAGTGACTTAAGGTTTTATATACTAAGAGACATTGAGAAGCTTTAATTGGCAGAAATTCCTGGGTCCTCGTTTTTAGAACACTGCGATTTCCGTCAGGCGTCACCCATGTTCATCAAATCTGTCCTTTGTGAAGCGTACCACCTGACCAAAACAATTATATTGGTCACAAACTTTCGGTCCTTTAAAGGTGTGTAAAAAAACATATATGTCATGCAGTTTCACCTCCATGGCCCGGCCCCACCAGATCTTTACTCCAACATACATAGCAGCAATTTATTATTTTAAGGAGAATTGTGCACTGTATATATGCAGTGCTATGTTTATTGTGCAACATAACACGAACATCACTGTTGATATTCTCAACTATGTTGCCGAGAAAATGCGATAACATCGTTATATGCAATTATTTTCTCAACCAGTCCACCTGTAAGTCTCTCTTTATCGACAAGTCCGATCCGATATTAATCTCAATCCTCAATAAAGTAGAGGTTCATACCACTGTATGAGGCAAAGTTATTAAGTGGGATAATAACAACTACTAAACGAAAAGATGGCTAAGATTTTTCTCATAATTACTATTGCGTGGTAAAACATTCGTCACCACTACTTTTTGTCTTTATTTTCAAGCTAAACTTCACCCAAATATTGCACCATTTTCGATCTACGTCCAACTGAACTTACAATTTTTCGCCAAAGGCCTCCCCCTTAGACGCCTTCCAGGTCACAGATCAGTAATGTTCCAGTTTTTGCCCCCCCCCCCCAGCCAAAAATCCCTTGTGTGCGGGCTTGAGGGGGTTGGTAAAGTTTTCACCGGGAAATATGCTTTTTTGCTTCCAACCCCGAAAAGTGACTGTCATTTAATCGACAGCTTCAAATCAAAACTTAAAACTTAATAATTTCTACAACTTTCAATTGATTGAGGTTTCCTGTGCTTGCTTTTTGTTTGTTTGTTTCTTTGTTTGTTTATTGTTATATTTGTAAAGTGAATTTGTCGTGCTGAGAGCTAAATTGACTACAATTAACTATTCTCACTACTTACTACTTTTAATTTTTTTTTTCTGAAATGTCAGTTTTTTTTAATTTAGGAGCAACGTATAGTATCAAAATGAAAGAAACTGTAAGGAGTACTCACAATTCTGTTAATCCCGGTGGAAAGCTATTGATTGCAATCCTTGATATCTTGTTTCCTTTTAAGTGTCTAAATAAAGAATCAACAAAGATGAATAATCTAACCTCTAAGTCAGTTGTAAATTATTCTCTTTACAGTTTTGTTCATGTTCTTTCCCAGTCTGCGGTGTTCGTTTTCACTGAGGCTATAAAACCATTTTGGATATTGAAGTCCTACTTTAAGGATATTTGCTTACACAAGAAGGTCAATTGTGACCGTTTTAGCGAAAATAAAAGCGATGTTACTATGAAAAGGTTTATTTTGATATTCTATAAAAGGAGGGAGGGAAAGGTCCCACATAATGACCAACTGCATGGTCAAACGATAAGAGCACCCGACTCTCAGCCGGAAGGTCTAGGGTTCGACTCCTGGCCGGGTCATACCAAATACTTTAGAAATGGAACCTGCTGCCATTGTGCTTGGTGCTCAACATAAGCAATGGATTAGGGAAATCAAGCTAGTGAGCCACAACTGACAAAAACGTGACCGGCGCGACCTAAACCAATTGGTTAGAAACTGAGCTGTAAGACCTCATCTAACTGTAACCCACATATCTTACTTTGATATTGTTACAAATTATATCATCTGCGGTAGTTTTTTCATGATTACATCAAACTAAAACTAGGGAAAATACGGATTGCACATAAGGTTAATACATATTTAAGCCATTCAGGGAGCTGTTATTTGGATAACAACAAAGAACAACTCCCTGCGCTACTGGTGTTCACTTAAACCTAAGGGTAAGTAACTATTCAAGTGATTCCGAGATTTGTTGACTCTGGGCAACATTTAGAATTTGACGGAGTGAGCGCTGTATGATTCGGTATAACTATAGATGTACGGGTAGTAAGTGCTAGAAAGGATTGCCATATCTACCCTATTGGCACTAAGTGTACAGTTGTGTGAATATTAAACCTTCCATTGCTTCGCAAATTAAATGTTGATTTTCATGAACAGTAATTTCGTGTCCATAGGAATATATTTATTTCACTTGAGATTGAAGTGACACAGTAATACAGAAAAGGTGAGAAGTGTATATTGCTGCCCTCACGTAGTAACGTGGGGTTCCAAAACTGCCCTTCCCAAAAGTGTGAAATAACGCTGACTTAATCGAGTGTCATTGTTTTCATGCTAAAACAAAAACAAAAAAATACAAAAATAAAAAAATACATCTTGACCAGCCTGAAGCCCTTTGGTAGGTCGTCTACGGTTACTTAACCTTTTCATGGCTGCTCAAAAATACACACAGTAAGCCACATAGTTCCAGGATGGATGTTTACAAGGGCAAAAGGGCCTCTGCATCCACAATAATTTTCTGAAAAGTCCTCCGAAGACCACAAAGTATCCCCGTAGACTTGTTCGGACGTGATATTTCTTCTAAAATTTTGAAGAAATCCCATCGGAACAATATGAAGCTTGGTTGATGGTTGTGATTTTCTCGTTTCAAAATTTTGAAAGCTAACAATAGCATAAAATGAGCCCACACTTTAATTAAAGACTGGCTGGCAGCTATAAATTGGAGAATTATTACACTTCATGGCATCATGACATCACGATTGTCTCGATCGCGAACCACCAGGTGACCTATTCATTTAAGTATACATTACTGAAAAAAACCAAAGGCCGGCTGGCGAAGGTTTGGAATAGCTCACTGCATGAAAAACCCAAAGACCCGAAGGCAAAGTCCAAAGTCCCCTTAACTCTTCGGCTAAGAGCTAAAAGGCGAAAATCAAACTTTACCTTCGACAAAGTTCTGCTCTTCAAGGGAGCTATCGTGTCCCCTGTAGGGACAGAAGACTTAGCGCGACCAACTTCTTGGAATTTAGACCTCTACAAGTGGGCCTGTCTCGCTTTTAAGGTGCTTTCAATGGACACAACCAAATGGTGAAACAACTTTCCCAAACTGACTATCGAATTCACCGACCTCCCAAAGAAGAGCCACGACCCCAAAGAGGACACAAGCTGTAGACTAGGCTTAAACAAGCCGGCTAGAACACAAATGAACATCGCAGCGGATCTCAGGCCACATATGTTCATTATATAAAGACTAGTTACACATTCACTTTAAACAGCTCACTCATTCTAAGCCACGATGAACGAAATAAAGTTAGTCCAACGTCCCCACGACTCTCTAAGCGAAGAGCGCAAATGAAACGTTTTGTCCCAAAGGAGTTGTACTCCTTAAAGGAGCTACGTCTCTAAGGGACTACTTTGACTAAACATGGCCAACCTCTTGAGCTTTGGACCTCTATATCATGGGCCATGAGTTGTCCCGTTTTAAAATGGTTGAAACGAACAGATACTTTACACGATCGTATTCAAAACGCCAAAAAGCGAGGGCCTAAACAACATTTTACAAAGTCCCCTTGACCCTCCGGCAAAGAGCCGAATGTTAAAAACCAAAAATATACTCCCGAAAGAAATCTGTTCCTCAAAGGAGCTACGTCTCCAAGGAAAAATTGTAACTGAACAGGACCACCGTGCAAAAGGTCGAGTGTGCCTTAGCCAAAAGGCCAATAGTTTTTTTCCAAAGCCCTTTTGACTCCCTGGCCAGGAGTGAACGCGCGAAACCAAACTCCAAAAAGAGTTCTGCTCCCCTAAGAAGCTACGTCCCCGAGAGGACAGCAAACTTAACTGACCAACATCTTGAATTTCAGACGTGTACATCATGCGTGGTCCCGTTCTAAACTGGCTCAAAAGGACAGGTACTACACCTGATCTTAGCCAAAAGTAAGAGAATCTTGCGTGGTTTGTCATATTTGGTTCTGTTATTCGAGTAGTGCTAAAACAAAGAGTAGATAATGAATGATCGATCACAAAGAAGAGACATATATAGACTAAAATACAGTATGCTGAAAATAAACCAGTATCAGAATTACCATAGCCATCATCATCACCATCATCATCATCACCATCACCATCATCATCATCATCATCATCACCATCATCATCATCATCACCATCATCATCATTATCATCATCATCACCATCATCGTACCACAACATCTGTACCTCTGTGGTATTTATAAGCAAGGCGAGACGTAATGAAACCCGAATGGTTAACAAATTAGCATAGACTGGAATGGGTTTTATCATCAAAAGTGGCCATGTTTTCTGTCGTGCATATTATTCCCCCATTTCACATTTTGTTTGATACAAAACGAGATGGTATCATTCGACAAGATACAACCTATCGCCAGACCCTTGACACTACGAAGCAACTTTTAATTTTTTCCACTCTCAGCGATACTTCAGTGACCAATTAATCATAAGATCTAACAAAATAACGAATTGCGCCAAGTGTAAAAAGTCCAAGATTTTTTCAACTTTCATGGTATCGTACTTAAAGGAGCTGAGTAGTGGCGTACTTCCAAAATAAATACATCATACGAAACGAGATGATTACCCTCTGTGCGGGGCTAATTTTAAAAATATTAATCCTAATGCGTTTTATATTCTCATTTAAAATAATCTTGCAAAGTAATTTTGCCACAATGTTCCTAAACTATTTCTTGGGTTATTTGATTTTACACTTGCAAGATATTTTACAATTTGTTTTTTGAATTTCTAGTTCGTTACTTTTTCTTCTGGCACAGGCAAGTTTGAATCGTTTCCACTTGTATTGGTTCTGATCGATGCATCTACCCAGGCATGCAGTACACAAAACTCACAACGTACGTACGTACGTACGTACGTACGTAGTATATTAGCGTTACTAGTGGCAAGGCACACGCCTATTTCGCGCATCATCTGCAGGAGGTTCATGACGAACATTTGCAGGTATTGAAACTGTTTTTTCGATCAATGAGATTGTTTTTCGTGGTAGACCTAGGCCCTAAGCTAGCCTAAGTTAGGCTAACGTTAGTACTATTAACGAGAGTAACAAGTGTACTGTTACACCAGACACACTGCATGCATGCTTTGATAAGTATCGGTATCGGATCGAATCGAATCGATAAACCAAGAAGCATAACCGGATGTGACGTAACGAAGTCGGCGGGTCCGAGAATTTATTCTACTTCGGCGACTACTCAGCTCCTTTAATGTGGAAGTCATTAAATTTTCTTTTAGATCATAAATATTCATCTTGTATCATTTCAACCTTTTGATTAGGCTTGAATGGTTAACCATTGATTTTTGTCCATACTGTGGAGAGAAGAGATCTTGGCTTGTAATAAAGGATTCTTCTTTCGGGTATTACCACTACACTGTTGCGCATGTCTGTTACACCTTAAACCATTGTTTTTCTCGATGTCCTATCCGCTTGGCCACATAAAAAAGGAAGTCCTCACAAGTTCTTTACCTGACACAAGAGTCTGACAAAACTGTTAAAGTTTTCTTAAAATTTCTTTCTAAACTTTTTATTATCGTCAGACCAATCACTTCGGCTTTAATGAAGTGCTTCAGTATTTTATCAATGAGGACTCCCTACACAAAAAAATTCAGATCATTTTCTATTCTGTTTAGTATGAGACTATTAAGGAACAGGACTTATTAAACATACACCAATAGAAAAACAATTTTCTTTTCCGCTTGGTGTTAATTGGCGTCTTATTGGACTTTTGATTTGCTGATAACCAACAGTCTTAACCATTCGTTAAGAGTCATTTCCTTACCAAGACGAAAAGAATTTGCTTTAAAGATTTGTTCTAAGAGAATTATTTGAAAAAGTTAACGAAGATAATGGTCCCTTAAAGCAATTACTACTTGTCAAAGAGAAGGTCAACGTTGGCATCTTCAAGATGGTATCAATTTATCCAAAGGTCCCGCTTCAAAGTAACCCGCCTTTTATGCTCGTACACTCTAAAAGCTGTTAGGTAAACTTTTATCCAGGTTGGTTAGTTATGCCTCCTGCTAAACTGTTGGGTAAAATATAACCGAAGTTGGTTACAGAGTACCCATTGCCTTGGAAAGTTTAACCCAACACTTGTGATTTTTCTGACCAACTTGGGCAGTTTTTTTTTCCGGACAGTCAAGTAGAAGGCGTGCGTAACCAACCTGGGAAACGTTTACCCAACTGTTCCAGAATGTACCTCTTTTGAATAAAGACATTCAGATAATCCTGAACATTCATCACTCACAGTTTTTTCAGCTCATCTGGAAATACGCCGCCAGGGATTTCTTCAATTAGGTTATCGGACAAAGTTCTGTAAGAGAAGATAACACAAGTATCAAACAAGAAGGCAGACAATGGAATTTGCAAATCCCATCTCCCCAATATTTTCTTCATATCTTGAGAAACGTTATCTTTTCCAATATACTGCTAAACAGAGAGTGACAAAGACCACTTTTAGGTCGTTGAAATTTCAGTCTCTACCTCCATCAACAAGACAGTAGTATTTAAAAATATGTATGACCAATTTCAATATGTAATACGGTAGCTCACTTGACCTTTCTCCTCTTGACCTTTGAATCACAATGTCATCGTTTACGCATAAAGCGGTTGCATGGTCAGATACTTGTCTTACAATTTTGAAACTGATGATCGGTTATGGATTAGGAAGGGGTGTCGACACACTTTCCGAGTCAAGTTATTCCTATGTGACAATTAACCATTGTTTAAAGTTAGAATCTACCTTTAGCAATCAAGTCTCCATTTAAAGAAATTGCTAATCATCCTTTTCATATCATGTAATTTATTTACCATTCCAATTCACTGCTAAGCAAATAGTGACAAAAACCATCTATAATGCCAAACTACGTAGGTTGCCGACAAAAACCGCACTCTGAAACGGTTGAAGTCACAACAGTGTGCTTATCCTTTATTAGTGGCAATTATGTGAGGAAGCGCTTGATCAGTTATTCTCAAAAGCGGTCAGATAGAGGAGTGGGTCTGCTGAGTTCGAGGACCGCATTCCCAAAAGTCGAAAAAAGCTCTAATTGAATGGTTATGTTTAATATTACAGAGCTATGGAAAGAGCGAGTTCATATAAAACGTGGTCAATACATTTTTAGTTCCGAAATATAAACTGCAGAAATTTTAATTTCAGTAACCAATCAACAAACGTTCAGTACGATACGTTTTTCAATTATACAGTCACCTCACGCCGCAATAAAATTTCCGGGATATAACTTCTACAAACTTCGTTACTACAAATACAGCGACTCCGCAATGCACCACTACATAAATACATGCTACCGCGTACATATGACTAAACAAGGAATGTACTACACAGCTTGCTACGTAGGCAACCTAGCCCCCCTTCAGGAGAGCAAACTTGGAAGGAGTCAAGTAGTGACTTTAACTTACATAATTTAATATCTTACTTTCCTACGTTTGTTCTTGTCAAATATAATTTTTCTCATGGTCTAAAATCAATTCAGGGGCCGCGATTGAGAATCACTGCACTAGACAAAAGGCGCAAGATAATAATCATAGTACTTACAAGAAAGAAAGCTTTGATGGGAAGGTATTCTTCGTTAGGTTACTGATTCTGTTGCGAGATAAATCTCTGAGGGAAAAAGACTTAATGAGTCAGAAAACATACCTAACAAGGCGACAAGAATATGAAAGACAAATGCCCTGGAATTATTCAACTACCATGTTTTATCCATGAAGCAGTCACAATCAATTGGCGTTTGGGTCAAGAACGTCAACAGCTTCTAAAGAGTGTATGAAATGACTGTCACCAGGACTATTTCAAGACGGATGATAAAGCCCTGGAAACGAGGGATCTGGGCCTCACTGAAGGACCCTGGAAAATCTGGAGTGTAATCTGAGGCTCATTGTCGCGATTTTAATCTAATATGTGGCTGTTTTTATTATTTTGCAGTTTAATTTCAGTGACACAGTAAATTGTAAGCTACGGAAACATCAAAGCACTTATTGTGGTGTTACAAGAAACTAGACTCTAAATGTGATCGCAACGCTTGCCTCTTGCACATTTAGAAATGACTACGGTTAAACCGACGTTTTTCAAAATTTAGGCCTCAAAATAAAATATTGCTGTGAAACTTATGACTACATTTACTTTTTGAAATGAGAATTATGCAATGATATCAACGTCAGTAACCGATAAGTAACCAAACAATTGGATTCCCACGAAAGGTTGATTTTAGTTCATCACGCGTAGAAGGTTAAAAGCGCTGTAAATCAGTTATTTAAATGAAAATATATACGACAGGCGACAAGTTTTCTATGAATGAAATTGTCATTAGAAATTGAAGGACACTGAAGCTTTGTAAAGAGACTGAAAGTAATGTGAAATTGAAATATTAGCCAGCTTTTTCCATGTCTGTCTCGGATCTACTCTTGTACTACCTTTTTCGTTTATCTTCCTTCTTTTGTCCCAATTTTCCTTTCCGTTTATACCCACCTACATACTCCATTTTCACAGTACTCGAAAGACCGCCTATCTCAATGTACAATAAAAATTTCATTTATATTGGGGTGATTGCAGTAGCATTAAATGTCACTGTAGATTACTAGTAGGAGTCAAGCAGAGGAAAAGATTTAAACATGATTGCTCATAAACAGAAAAATGTTTCCGCCATGTCTACGGGAAGTTAATACTTAGTAAATATATCCACTGGTTCCTCTCTTACTTAGGTACAGTATATATATATATATATATATATATATATATATATATATATATATATATGTATATATATATATATATATATATATAAATATAAGAGGGTAGGACTGTTTTCCGTTTAGGTTCTTATCATAATGACTTGAAACTTACCTTCACGTTTACCTTACAATCAACAGTCAGATAATAAAGCGTGTACATATCTAAGCATCCGTTCGTATCACACTTTTCTTGACCAAAGAGAGAATGTATTCTTTACCAATACTTCTACTTTGTAGCTTCAAATTGTGTAAAATAATTTATAAAATATTTGCAATAAAATCTATTAAATTGAAAAAAATATGTACATTTCTGCAACATTAGCGTTACTTACAAGAATCTAACCCCTGATGAGAAGGTACCAGGTGATATTTTGGAAATACTATTACCTCCCAACCATCTGAAATAAAAAGTATGAAGAGATTGCTAGTAGTTGCATAGGCTTTGATTTTTTTCTTTCCATACAAACAGTTTTCAAGTTAAGAGAGAGTAGTTGCCTTTTTGACATTTAATCTTCAATCATTGCGGGTGCACTTTGTTGGCAAGGTCGCCATATCCTGTAGTTCCTTTTTTTAATAAACCACTGCAGGTAAAAAAAAAAACATTCCCTCGAAGGTTATATTCTTAATTTTCTCATTCAAAATATATAACAACATAAACGGGGCTTAATTCTTGAGAAATATTTCCATTTTCAAGTTTTTGTAGTCGAACAAACATACTCTACGATGAGTTTTCGGAAACTACCACAAATGCTAGGTCACACATGCTAGTGTTGTGGCCTTGAAGATATTCGCTCACTAAAAATTCCCGCAGTATGGTTTGACACGTAATTACGACCTTTTGTTAATACATTATGCATGTACATTTGACATTGCTCAAATACATTTCAGTGAGATAACAGTGGGATCGTCGAGTAATTTTTAGTGAGCGAATGTCTTCAAGGTCACAACACTAGCAAGTGTAACCTAGCATTTATTTGTGGCAGTATCCGAATGCTCATCGTAGATTATGTTTGTTCGACTAAGAGCAAATTTTACTTTTAAAATGCGTTACCTGTGTAGCTCATCTACATTGAGAGTACTCAGATATTTCCTCCTAATCTTAGATTTAAATTGTGAAGTGATATCTTCTACATTTACTGGTAATATATCGTGTTTAAGAAAAAGGAAATGCATCACATTGTCTTGTCCAAGGTATTGGCATAACGTTTAAGCATGCAGCCCATCCAAACAATTCAATTAGTGCATCGTTGTATATTTTACGTAGAATATATAGTATGTACCTGCATGTACGGCTCCAGGACAAAAAGCTAGATGCGGCGAAGTGCACAAGTGTACAGGCGTAATTGATTACGGTTACTAGCGGTAGTGGCAGTTTCTCCTTCAATTGAGTTAGGGGAAGAACCCTTACCCTGGTATAATGGTGAAACTCACCTAATAAGTTTCCTTTTGTCCATAAAAAACTGAGGTGTACTGTGCAGTATAAAACGTTGACTTCACAACTTCACTTTTCTCAGCTAATGTATGAATAAGCGCGGCAACATACCCCCCCCCCCCAAAAAAAAAACAAAATATACTGCTTTGGTACATGCAGCTGCGTGACCCATTGCATATTTTTATAGTGCTCTGATAGGCGTAGTTTAAGCTAGTTGCAATGAAAACGGTTTTTTTTAAATAGCCTGCAACTTTTTACTGTATTTTCGCCGTTTCTCACATCTCTTTCAGTCACTACATAAAAAAACTTCATCCATGAATAGCATAGTTAGTGTACTGACAAATAGAGAAAAACATTAAACCTTATGTTTTTTCCTTTTTCGATACACAGAATATCACTTCAATCGTATCAAATTTCACTTTACTACTGTTCAAGCTTTCTTTGAGTTTGTGGGTAAGTATTACTGTATTAGCTTTTCGATTTTCTCAAAAGTCCACCCACACTTTTAAGCACAGAATTCACACGGTTGGTTATAAAGTGGAAGTATTTCATTGACATTGCTTCGATTTTGCAGTCAAAAAGAGTGATAACTTGAGTAAGAAACTATAATATCATTTAACAAATTTTATGTGTCTCTTAGCAAGAAACACCACTTAGTCTTACCAGCGAGTAGCAAGGACCTATAAAAGTGATATCTTCTCTTTTACTATATTGTAAAAAGTTGTTAGCGGGATTACGTGGGTGTTATTCGGTAGGAGTATGGTATAAGTAGTTCCAGAAAATCCGACATTACTACGCAGTAATCACAACGTGTAAGAGAGCAAGAAGAACTAAATTGCTCCTTCAATACAGTGACTCCCTGAATTTATGTTTGAATTTGGCGGTAACCAGAGTTATCATTGATATCGCTAGTTCTGATGCTTTCCAAGAACACAGTCCAAGAACACTGATATTACTAGTTTTGTGTTCGCAAATAATAAGTTTTGTGGCAACATATTCAGTAGACATGAACCATTTAGGCAACTTTATAAACTAATGACTTCCATCAAGGGTATATTGTGAGTTTCCATTTAAATAACGCATATTCTGTGAGGTAAATTTGAACGTACAAAGTCTTTGAGAGAAGGGGAAGCAGGCTAATTGTAAATGGTCAGATTACAGCATCTCCAGAACAAATGTTACATAATATTGATGAAAGAGTATGAAATTTGATAAAAGCAAATCCTTCGACGAAACAAAGAAACATAGTTTGATTGTGATTCCAAGTACACTGAATGATCCTATAGGTCCCTAGTATTTTAACAGAGAATCTCGAACGCGATACATAAGTGCTCACAGAGATATGAAAAGAAAGACCATTGCTGCAGGGAGAACTTGAGGCAATGATTGAGATAACTGAACAATAGTTTTTCTTACAGTGTACATGCTATCAAAATAACAGATTTATTAAGAGCAGCAAAGACTAACAAACCTATTTGAATATATGTATATGAATGTATGTTGTAAATAAATTTAATTTACAATGCAAGGCAGAAGTCATAGATAGATTTTTAACTATATGCGACAGAGAGATATCTGTTACACTTCTAGTTTTATGAAATATATTTATGTTATACCAAAAACATAAATTGTTGAAGTAAACGTTCTTCGCCTTGGCCTTCACCTTATCCTTTTCCTTCACTTTCTCCTCCTTCTTTTACCCCGTCCCGCTTCTCCTTATTTCTTTATCCTTCTCCCGATTTTCCTTCTCCTACTCCTTCTCCTTTTGCCACTTTTGTCCCCCTTCTTTTCCTTCTTCACCTTTCCTTTTCCTTCTCCTTCTCTTTTCCTTCTCCTTTCCCCTCTCTTTCTTCTTCTGATTCATTCGGATGTGAAACACACCTCATCTTTTATAGATATTCTGGTTTGTACTCACTCGTAAGGGATTCTTGATTCAAATGACTTGACATGTGATCCGTGTAAGGGAAAGTTACTCACTGAATCGTGATGGGATGTTATCAGATATAATTACTGTAATTAATGTATTGTGTGTCACGTACTTTAAGCTTTCAAGTGTTTTCCCTTACTCAAAATCCATATATGGCCCAGATATGGGATTTCATACCTGGCCCATATCTGGGCTAGATATGGAATTCATATCTGGCTTGTACAAGAATTGGGCAGATATAACTTGATATAATATAAAGGCCATATATGGCCATATATGGCCCAGGTAAAGTTTCACTTTTATATGGCCCAGATATGCCCCATATATGGCTACTCCATTTCTGGCCCATATATGGAAAATCCATATATGCCACATATAAAGAGATTTATATCTGGCCCATATCTGTGCCATATATGACCCATATAAAATTTTATATGGCTCACTCTTTATATGGCCCATATCTGGAAATTTATATCTGGCCCATATCTGCACCAGATATAGAATTTATATCAGATCGGATAACAAGTTAGGCAGATATAACACAGATCTAAACCAGAACCAGATCTAAACCATATATGGCCAGATAAAGTTCTATCTGGATCAAGCCTTTATATGGCACAGATCTGCTCTAGTTATGAATCATAGTTAGGACTTAAAGTCCACACTCCTCATGGAGACTTCTTTTTTCCAAAAGTCCCCTGACTCTCTGGCGAAGAGCCAGGGGCGAAAACCAAACAATACTCCCGAAGGAGTTCTGCTCCCCGAAGGAGTAACAACGTCCCCAAGGGACAAACTTTGACTTGGAGGCTTTTTTTTTTTCCCAAAAGTCCCCTGACTCTCTGGCGAAGAGCCAGGGGCAAAAACCAAACAATACTCCCGAAAGAGTTCTGCTCCCCGAAGGAGTAACAACGTCCCCAAGGGACAAACAGTGACTTAACTGACACCACCTGACAGTGGTCCCGTTCTAGACTGGCTGAATAGAATAGGTCCCACCTGGGAGCTCCGCCGTCTTGATCACGGATACTCCTGCGCCAGGACTTGGAGGCTTTGAACACCAGAAAACAAGTGCTCCATGAATTAGAATTTAATGTAAGTATTAGGTTGAATTGACTTAAGTACATAAATTCGACTTATTTCATAATAGTGAACAGAAAAATGCCTTGAATTTCCTATTTTATGTAATCACAGTGATATGGGCTTCTTATTTTAAACTTAATTACGTATTTGACTCTAAATTTTGTTTACTGCGTGGTGCATATTTTACTTTTGACTTCCTAAATCATGACAAATGTAGGTTTAGATACAAGCTCCGCCCAAATATGCAAATTATTTGCTTAAGTTCACTTAGTACACTGCGGTATTAACAGAAGTGTAGCCACTAAATAACTGCAATGTCTGGGAAGGTGATACTGTATCCAAAACATGTCTTAGTTTGTAACAAGCATAATCCAAGAATCAAATCAAATAAATAATAAAACAAACTAACAAAATGCTCATTTGCATATTTAGCATATCAAGTTATATCTGGCTTGATATGGCCATGTAAAACTTTATTTGCATATCTGGAATTGCATTGTATCAAGTTATATCTGGCTTGATATGGCCATATCAAACTTTATATACATATCAGGATCACGATTATATCAAGTTATATCTGGTTTTATATGGCCATATCAAACTTTATATAGATATCTGGATCATGATTATATCAAGTTATATCTGGCTTTATATGGCCATATCAAACTTTATATACATATCTGGATCACGATTATATAAAGTTATATCTGGCTTTATATGGCCATATCAAACTTTATATTCATATCTGGATCATGATTATATCAAGTTACATCTGGCTTTATATGGCCATATCAAACTTCATATATATATATATATATATATATATATATATATATATATATATATATATATATATATATATATATATATATATATATTTATATATATCTGGATCATGATTATATCAAGTTATATCTGGCTTTATATGGCCATATCAAACTTCATATACATATCTAGATCACAGTTTTATCAAGTTATATCTGGCTTTATATGGCCATATCAAACTTTATGTACATATCAGGATCACGATTATATCAAGTTATATCTGGCTTTATATGGCCATATCAAACTTCATATACATATCTAGATCACAGTTTTATCAAGTTATATCTGGCTTGATATGGCCATATCAAACTTTATATACATATCAGGATCACGATTATATCAAGTTATTTCTGGCTTTATATGGCCATATCAAACTTTATATACATATCTGGATCACAGTTTTATCAAGTTATATCTGGATTTATATGGCCATATCAAACTTCATATACATATCTGGATCACGGTTATATCAAGTTATATCTGGCTTTATATGGCCATATCAAACTTAATATGCATATCTGGGTTATGTTTTAATCAAGTTATATCTGGCTTTATATGGCCATATCAAACGTTATATACATATCTGGATCACAGTGTTATCAAGTTATATCTGGCTTGATATGGCCATATCAAACTTTATATACATATCTGGATCACATTTTTATCAAGTTATACCTGGCTTTATATGGCCATATCAAACTTTATATACATATCTGGATCACGATTATATAAAGTTATATCTGGCTTTATATGGCCATATCAAACTTTATATTCATATCTGGATCATGATTATATCAAGTTACATCTGGCTTTATATGGCCATATCAAACTTCATATACATATCTAGATCACAGTTTTATCAAGTTATATCTGGCTTTATATGGCCATATCAAACTTTATGTACATATCAGGATCACGATTATATCAAGTTATATCTGGCTTTATATGGCCATACCAAACTTAATATGCATATCTGGGTTATGTTTAAACCAAGTTATATCTGGCTTGATATGGCCATATCAAACTTTATATACATATCAGGATCACGATTATATCAAGTTATGTCTGGCTTTATATGGCCATATCAAACTTTATATACATATCTGGATCACAGTTTTATCAAGTTATATCTGGATTTATATGGCCATATCAAACTTCATATACATATCTGGATCACGGTTATATCAAGTTATATCTGGCTTTATATGGCCATATCAAACTTAATATGCATATCTGGGTTATGTTTTAATCAAGTTATATCTGGCTTTATATGGCCATATCAAACGTTATATACATATCTGGATCACAGTGTTATCAAGTTATATCTGGCTTGATATGGCCATATCAAACTTTATATACATATCTGGATCACATTTTTATCAAGTTATACCTGGCTTTATATGGCCATATCAAACTTTATATGCATATCTGGGTTGTGTTTTAATCAAGTTATATATGGCTTTATATGGCCATATAAAGTCTTTAATCAACCAGATATTTCCAGATATAAAGCCAGATATGGATTTTGAGTAAGGGTTTGATGTTTATTGTGTTGTCTTCTCAGTAGAGCAGCTGCTCAGGTTGAGAGATAGTTCATCTTATTATGGTTATGTTGCCGTTGCATATTCATGTTTTGCTCCCATATATGAGGCTTAACATGTGGCATGAGCAGTCTCTCTCTAAACTGACTGCCCATGGAGATGCTCACATCTTTGCCGTACGAATATTATCGTGCCTTTGGCACACGTGGGATTGTTGAAGATGCTCTGAAAGGCCAAAGAGGTATGTGCATTATATGCATGCATTTGGTAATTTGGGTTGGGAGTTGGCTATGTATAAAATGGTGTGAAAGGGTGTAATTATTATTAATTTATTCTGTGAAATAATTGTGCAATTTATTATGTTTATTTCTGGTAAAATACAGCCTCCTCGAAAGTTCGGGTTCAATTCCAGGTCACTGCACCTCGCAAAGTTTGATTTGTATTAATGCATTTGTTGTGAAATATCGTATTGAAGAGAATGCCCATCTCTAGTTTCGGAGTGTGGAAACTTGTTTTCTTCCCTCAAAGAGTGACACTTGGAGGGAACAATCTCTCGTGTTTCTAGTGGATTATTACAGTGAGAGCCTGCCTAACGGGGGCATTTGTTTATTCCATGTCTAAATAACAAAGCGCCACTGCAGAAAGACGAACATTGGCAGGAAGTTCCACGTAAAAGATCAAGGGTTGGTTGCTTTAGCTTATGTGTAGTAATATGGCTCATACAAAGAGTGAAAGTTTGTCATCCGTCCCCGAAAACGTTGAATGAGAGGAATAGAGGTTGGCGGTAAATCTGAAACAGATGACCCGTTGTTCTTTTCCAAGCGTGCTCTTAGTAGGGGCGCCATTGTTTATTCATGCCGAATGAGTGAGCAAAATATAGTCCTATGTTGTGTCGTCAGCATTTAAATTAAGTAAGAGGGTTCAAGTATTTTGACAAAAAAAAGTGTTAGGGAACTGGCTTTCTTTTCTGTTAGTGTAGCAGACTGGAGAGAACTTTCTGATAGTGGTTTTGGGGTCATCCTTAATTGGGCTATTGCTTTTGTCTTGGCGTTTTACTTTAAAAATATTGTTGTAGCTGCTGCTCTCAAGGATATTCAATGGCTCGATATTGAATGGCCCCGTCATAAAACCTCCCAGCCTTGACGGAATAGGAGCGTTGTCTGTTGCTTAGATCTATCATTCAAATCAGCTTCCAGTAGTAGGCTTTTGGGGTTCAAAAATGATAAGTTTTAGGCCTTTGATTTCTAACTCAAGGGTTTCCATTTCAGATGGTAGGTGAAGTATGAGAGTGATTTTAATGAGACCTTTCTTTGGAGATGAAACTGAAACTCAGACTAGCACTTCCCGCTGTTTAAGCACCACTGGTCATGTCCTAACTCCTCCACTGTTGTTTGAATCGAAAAATCCCCGTCTACCGTAAGCAGGGCGAGTTGGTGGTCATCCATTTAGGTTCTACTTAAAATCTGCACTTCCAAGGGTCCCTATAGGAATTTCTGGTCGGGTGTTGTTGGAAATGGCCTAGCTTTCGTGGCAAACCTCCACCAAAGCCTAGGCAGGACGGTCTTTTGAATTTTCGTGAAGAAAATGAAGACATCGTGGGTCGTGGTCGCCGGTTGCTATGCCTTTGAACTGGGGATCTAGTAACTCTAAAGACAGGGGTTCTTATAGGTCCTGAAGGTCTTTCCGTGGTTTAGTTTTTTCTTTTTATTTAAACAACCGTCGTAGTATTTGCATGTCTCGTGTTTATAATTCCAATAATTCCTAGCTTCTATGAAGTTAATCATTGTTTATCAGATTCACAAAGTCGTCGATAACTTCGGGAGTGCTTGCACAAGTTGCCCAAGGAGTCAATCTGATAACCATGAACAAGTATCTACATCTGTTTTCTTTTAAAGGGGCACATTGAGTTGGTTCACGAAATTCATGATTTTTTTATCACACCTGTTGAGGTTAACTCATATCTTGATAGTAAATGGCCAAACTAAGAGATTCTGCACATCTGAGACACAACTGAAATGGTAATGATAGGGTAATTAATGATTGAATTCATTTCTTACACATTCGTGACCAGACACTTTTTACAGTTAGGTATAAATCATATGCAACCCGGCCTTGTTCAAAGACAACCAATAAGTGAGACTTATCTCAACTGCATTGAAAGGCTTGCAACTCCTACAACCAACAGTTTCTGTATTGAAGGTCACAGTTGTTTATAAGTGTTGTTTATTCAAGAGAGGCTGGTCTATCATGGGCTTGGACAAGCTTGGTGAACTGCAAGCTCTAAAACCCATTAAAACTAAAATTTTTCACATTTTTGGTCACTATAGGAAGTGAAACATGAGCAATAAGGCTAATTAGAAGCATTGTCATGCAATGATTCCTTTCAAACTTGTCACAAAATAATCGATATCAACTCAATGAGCCCCTTTAAAGCTTTCGTATTTGTGTTATTGTATTTATGTCTGTGTGAACCTGCAACATTGCGCTTCGTCCGTTAGCGGTATAGTTATATAGCCGCAATTCAATGGCTGGCCTATATCCAAAGACGTAGTTTTAGCTTCATTTCAGTATAAGTCTGGCATATCTGCCTTCTTTCTAACTAAATTGACACTGTTAAAAGTGTGTTTATACTTCAAAATGCACAGAGCATGCATTTGGTCTCTGTAACATTACGGTTACCAGTATACAGAGAACTATAAAAGCAATTTGTAATAACGTCATTACTTACAATCTCTCCACAAAAAAAAGTCCTAGAAAGGTACCCCGTGATATCTGTGTAATCATGTTGTTCCCCAAATTTCTGAAAGAGGGAAAATAATGAACATTTAATGAATTTTCATGGGGAAGACATAGACATAACAGAAGATTTCGCACAACTGTGTCAACATTGACAGAACGAACTAAAGACAGCAACACTATTTCATGGGGTTGTTTTTAATTACGTAAGCTAGGTTACAGAACATATACGTTCCGTATATTACACCAATACCACGTACCAATAACGCGATAAATATGTTAAGTTCTGCACGAATCTATAAGTATGAAAACTTCTGAACGAACCTATACATGTTTCATATAGATGATCAACTGCAGAAGCAGCTTTTCTTAGCAAATGATCACAGATGGCCGATCAGACTGCTTTTCCATAGGTAGTTGTAAGGACTGCGTATAGAGAGCTGTAGGCGGACGAACATACACAGTCCTTTACTGAGAACTGGGCTAATTCATAATTTTTCTTAGGTGATTCAATAATGCACGTTAGGCTACTAGCTACGTACATGATTCGTAGGCTGTGGAGCCAAGACTACGGCTGGCAACGCTCAGATTAAACTCTTGGCTAAACTAAAGTTAATTCTTCAATTACGAATAGGCAACTTCCCGACCTTGAAGTGGTGGAGAACTCATCTTTGTGGTCGCAAGTATATATTCAATTTCCATGAAAGCTTTGACGATATGTACATAGGCCTTACTACATACGTATACCCCCAGCACTGTGATATTAAAACTGTGAGGTTTGACGCTTGGCGCAACGTACGTAGATACGTTAACGTAATGTGACAGCTCTGACCAACCTATTAATGGTGCCGTCTCCATGTAAGGGAAATGACCTAAAAATAGCTATTTTTGTTAAACGTACGGTGTTTTTTTGGAAGTCATTTGCAACACATTTAAGAAATATCGGGGTAAAAAATTTACGGAGTCTTTTACCGAACATGAAATGCTTGACAGAATTACGTCACTGTTGAGTAAAAAATATTTTTCTATCAATACTTTACGTCATTTAGAAAAATGGTCATTTACAAAACAGCAATACATGCTTACAAAAACCCCCAAGTACGGTATATTTTTGACAGTTTGAACACAAAACGTATTAAAACAGGCTAAAACAAATCAAAGTTACCAGTATTTACTGAAATAGGTGTATCATCACAGCATAACTCCAGTAATAACAAGATTTTAGTCGGAATGATCAGTTTTCACTGGACGATATACACAATGAACCACTCGACGGAAATCTATGCCCACAACGTTCTCATATGGTTTGCTATTGTAGGTTTCCCAACGCTGAAAATAACCAGAAACCCCTAAGGCATAGTAACTTCTCCCCGAAAAGAAATGCTTTAGCGCACTGACGTTTATCTAACAAGTTATCTTTCTAGAAATATCATGCTTTACGCTCTTTTCACTGTTCGATCTCTGGTGGCCTCACATGCTTCTGGCCGTCCTTCAAAAACAATGGGGTTTTTGTAAGCAACGTGGGTAGTCCAAAAATTGAGTATTAGATTCCTTCCAAATGCATATCAGGTTTCACAGTTTGATTTCTTTGACATCAAATGACTTCGAAGGCCACCAAATAGGAATAAGTATCAGAAGACAAATACTGAGTAAGAAAAACTGAAAACGAGTGTTCCAATGGGACTCAACCCAGAGCCTTTGGACTGGGGAATCATGCACTTTCCCTACAGCATCAACACGTATGTTCGAGGACGCTGTTTTGAATTATAACATAGTCACAGCATTCTTTACACAAGTTCATCATCTCGTTGTTAAATAGAATTGCTAATGAATTTACCAGAAGTATACTTTTGAAAAGATGTGTTCAGTCGTCCCTTTTCGTTCGGATAGGAACCTCACTAATGGAAGGTATGAGCAGTTTAGAAGGTATTCGTAGTTTCACGTCTAGCGATAACGATAACCCCGACTTCCACCAAAACCAACAAATCTATAGGCCTATACCAAGTGTGAAAATTATCCATCATTCCTGTCCTGAAATATTTGTTTTACAATGATTTCGGTTTTTGAACTCTGGTGACCTCTAAATATCTCTGGGCTCCATAAAAACAATAGAAACATTCATCGCAATATTGCAAATTAATAAACCTTTTATGAAAGTATTTATCATTACTATCTTGAGAAACGGTGTTTCATGCGGTTCAAAGGTTTTCGTAGTTCTCCTCTGGTGACCTCAGATGGCCTTTGATTTTTACCAAAACCTATACGACTCTTTTTCGTATTATTACAAAAAGATATACCAAACCAAGAGTGGAAAATGTCAATCATTCCTATCTTGAAATATCGTATTCACAAGGTTTCTGTTTTGACTTCTGTTGATCTCAACTGACTTTCTGACCTTCTTTAAAAACAATACGGGGTCTTCCTATCTTAGATAAAATCTCTAAATCGCTGCTATGTATGAAAAGTATCCATCATTTAATTTAGTTTCCTTTTCCGAACCTGCAGTAACGATCATTAATGGCTTCTGACATTCACATATATAGATAGTCTGTCGTACAAGCTCAACCTACGTTCGATGTAGACTTGCAGTGCCTTTAAAGTAACATTACCTACGCATAGTGTTGATCACGTGAAAGAAATACGTAGTTTCTATTATTTGATTAAATCATTTAATACAAATAAAACTGTCGTTGTTTCTTAAGTGACAGGTAGCCATCATGGTAAGGTTCTTCTTGGAGTTACTCCCCAAATTATAGGTGGTTCTGCTAGGGACGCATTATCAATGACCGAATTATAAGTGTTTGCACGTGGTAAGTGTCCTCTGGTCGACTCACTACTTTTTCACAATAATTAACATTATTGAAAATATTATACCTGTTGGTCAGATCAAATCAATTCATTTTTAAAAGAAGTGGTCAGTAATCTTCTATGTAACAAACAGTTTTCTTGGGTAAATTGTGCTGTGCAATGCAAGTGTTATCACATGAAGCATACACGGTTATATTTCACAGCGAATAGGGAAGAGCTTCTTCTTTTTATGATGACCGGACCGCCTCCTAAATTGCAACGGTCTCATAACAATAGATGCTTCAGTTGGCTAGTTGGTGATACATTTGTGTAGATAGTCTAATATAACGAAGATTATGGCATTAGATACTGGTGTTTCCCAATCGATAGCTACTTTTTTCGCCAGAACAACGTGGACTTGAATTAAACTTTTATCAACCGTAAAATCCCCTTCAAAGAGAGTGAATACCCGTGCCGGCACGTTTCATCAAAGTAAAATAAAACCTTTTCAAATCGTTTTAAAAGCAGTTTGCCATAGATTGGGCTCTTGGAAATGCGATTTTACTCACCGTTTAGTAAAACTCAACTGTTTACTAGTTAAATTTTGTGAACAATAAATCGCAACATTTAAATCAAAGTCGATGCGCTTTAGAAAATATATAAATCAAAGCGTGGGTACTGAGTTAAATCCTATAACCAAGATATGGAAGCTCGTTATACAGTGAGAAAAGTTCTCCTGTTCTGGGGCAACACTAAAATTCTCTCTAATTGGGGAAATCAGGGAGGTGATACTGTTTGTAGAACCATCAAAAACTTATTTATGCTAATCCAATTGGACTGACATCAGAGTGGAAACTAAATTCTTTAATTGCGGATTATTGAAGTAAAGGGTACTGAATTCTTTTGTCTAATATCTAGGAAACCCCATTCATACCTACAGCGACCCCAACAAAAAGGATTATTTGGAACAATGCTTTAATGTCTAAGTAGTTGCCGACAGTCTAGTAGGAAACACTGTTCTGACATTCAAAACGACTGTTTATTGCCAAGGATCCTAATGATGCTAGCAATAAACCAATGCTCATGATTTAAACAAATGATCAAGAGAAGTATAAGAATAAACTTTGCTGTGGAATTTTGACTAATTTCCCCATTCCCTCGCATGATTTAAAAGGGACACCCATATTGAAAACGTTATAGGGAACCAGACAAGTATGCTGTAAGTACCGTCGAAACGCGTCGAAACCCTCAACTTAATTTACATCTTGAGCGACTGGCAATGTTAAGGCAAGGGACAAATTTCCCGATCTGCTTTTCGAGATTTAGCAGACAACTTAACCCTCTCGTATTGAGTTCCTTACACCTCTTAAGCTTATCGAATCATCAAGAACGACACACAAAAGAGATTATTGTCGGCAACTAATAGGGTTCAAAGAAAGAGTTTTCGATGGATCTCCATCTAATATCACCTCCCTGGGGAAACCTTATGCAATACATTTTACAGGCTTGCTAGCCCAACAAAGACAAGGTTAAGCATAAGTAAAGACAGCTCAAAAACTGGCTTATTTCTCAAAACCAGCGTGGTAAATCAAGCATTAGGACTTGGATTTTTGGTAGCTACGGCAATACACGTACTAAGTGTTATACTTAATTACATTTCACCAGACTGACAAAATTTTGCAAGTGGGTTCCGAAACCTCTTCTCCTTTAGCATTGTACACAAAGAACGCTTGGAAATTAGGGTAAAATACACAATATAGTGGCTTTCATGACAAAGTTTTCTCCCGATTGGGGAAGAGTTTGATTTTCCGAAAGGCGGAATTTTCCGAACTGTTATAAGCCAGGGAGTGATAATATCACCTCCTTGTATAAGCCTACAAAATATTAACCGCTAGCGTACACGTGTAAATCAATCTTCGCAGAAAAAAATAGCCATTGTGTATTGTTTCAATTTAAATTGTTGTCTTGGTTGTCAGTCAAAATACCTTATTAGAAGATTTTTAAGATGACAGTAGTTTTTTAGGAGTGCTATGAACGGAACCGTGCCCCTTTTACCATTCAGTATGCATTTATGCAATCCCAGTCAGTGTTAGGACAACTGAACAGGATTTTCTCCACAAACAAATTAAGTAATAACTTTCCGCCAGAACGTATTTATAAACGATATAGTATGAAAGGCATTTCATTGAATATTTATATGACTGGATGTGATCCACCGCAGAAACCAAAGGGACACATGATCATATTAATAATCCAATGGGATCTCTTTAATAATGTTTGTAGACTGCCTGAAATGTTATTACTTTCGTTATAGAACGCCATGAAATCTCATCCAACCTTCAATGGGGTGTCAACATCAATGTACAAGAGCTAAATGGCAAATGATTAGTTTTTGTTTTTTGTTTTGTTTTCACATTCAATAGTCATTAAAACTTATTACGAGAATCCAACAAGTCGTGAAAGAGGACTGTAAAAGCAGCTTGTGCCAACAGTCCCTCCGACAGGTACATTAAGCCAAAGATAGACAATATTGCTATTGAAAATTAACAAATTTCTGATTGGAAAAACGAGATCCCATTCAGATTACACTGAGAATGAAATTTGACTGACTTAATGCTACTCAATGAGGCACAATGTCCTTCATTCCCCTATCGGTTCCAATGACATGTCCTAATTGTGCTGAGTATTTTTACGAGAGTTTAAGACTGACTCTAATAACTAGCTGAAATTACTTACAAATATACAAGACTGTTTGGGAATGCATCCGATGCTATCTGCTTAATCATGTTGTCATTTAAATGTCTGAAAGATAAAGGGAAGCAAACAATAATCGTTTACATTAAGTCAAATTACAAAGAGCAAAGGACATGTTTTTGCAAAAGCTATTAATTCTATTCTTCATAGAATATTTAAATGCCCAATGATTAATTAAAGAGCCAGAAACCCTGAAAGCCAGACCCAGTTTTCGTACCAAACGTTTTCAAGTTGCCAAACGGAAATTGTTGTATCGTTCGATTACCTTTCATGAATAGCTTCCACATTCATATAAAACCCTAATGTGCTGCACTTATCCAGTCAGTAATTCTGTTTAACTTTAGTGTTGCTGAAATTTCTATTGGTGTAATATTTCCTGTTCGTAGCCCTAGATGATGATATATTTTCTTTGGCCACTAACGACTTCGAGGGTAAACCACATGTGACGATATCCAGACAGCACGATAATCTTGAATAAACAATTGGAAATTGGTTGGCCAAACGGTTGGGTTTAATGTTATCTGAATAGGTGGGTGTTCATTGGGAAAAGGTTTATGGTTTTTATGGTTGAGGTTTTATGGTGGACGAACATTTGCCTACCAAGGGTTATGTCATTGGGACAACGTTGGCTGGTAAGTTGCACCAACTGTTAGTTCCAACATTTGGTCAACGCTGGATAACAAGTGGTGGTGTCAACTGTTAGTTGGCAAACATTTGGCCAATGGTCTAGCTGGTAAGCTATTGGTCGTTTTAGGCAATGGCCAATAACATTTTGCCAACGAGTAACCATATTTTCATATCCAATAGTGCAAAGAATCGTTGACACAATGTTGCACCAACAAAACTTTGCCTCGTTTTCCAATACTTCCAAATAACTGCTCATTATGAACCCATAATGAAATATCTCAGAGAAGATTACCTTCTACAAGTTTCAGAAGCTACCAGCATTGCAAATGTTAGCCACTTTACTTTTTCAAATATCCCCTTGAATTTCTGGCGAAGAGGCACGGGGCGAAACCAAATTTTATTCCCGAAGGAGTTTTGCTCCTCCAAGGAGATACGTTCCCAAGGGACAACAAACCTAACTGACCAACCATTCGACACTTAGACCTCTGCGTCATGGGTCTTTCGTGAAGGGTCTCGCTCTAAACTCGCTGAAAAGAATACGTACTACACATGATCTTAAAGGTCGTGTGAAATGCCACCAAAAGTGCTGTTTCACTTGTCAGTTAAAGAATAAAGTCCTCCAGTCAAAGATCCGTTGAAACTATTTCAATATCTTTTACGGTTCTCAAAATATACGTCTTCAAAGTTTGATGGTTTCTGATGCAAAAATAATGATGTGGAGTGTTGCACAGTGTTATGATTTCTTTTGTTAACCCTATATAAATTATCTCTTAATTACCAATCATATAGATTACAGTTTGGTGTGCCACATATGGTATGCCTCTCTTTCGATGTCACATATTTGCATATTTAGCTCATGTTTATTCATGATACAAGAGTGAAATGTAAATTTCCCTGTAAAATGGTCAATATTTGATGGGTTCTAATGGAAATTGCAGCTATTTTCTGGATTTTTTATGCTTTTTACATTAAATATCCAACTATGTTATTTTCATGTCACACAACCTTTAACCAAAATTCCGAGAAGCGATCAACAAAACTATCCAACCCCTCGAGAACCGATTAACAGTTTCCCCGCAAAACAGTATTGCAAATGTAAGCTACTTTATACTTTTTTCCAAAAGTCCCCTGACTCCCTGGCGAAGATCCAGGGAGCGAAAACAAAAAAAATAGTCCCGACGGAGTTCTGCTCTCTGCAGGAGTGCTTTTTAAGTACAAAGAAACTGGCACTGGGGAACAAAGAACCCAAACCGGACCGGAGCAAAACGCAACCGACAACCACCCACAGAACCGCCAACACGCCCCCACCACCCACACCCAGCAAAGGAAACGAAAGAGTCTTTCCCACCGCCAACAAACAGAAACCACCACCACACCCACCACCAACGACCACAACAACACAAGGCCAAAACAACACACGCCCAAAGGCAACAAACACACCCAAGGCAACAACACGCCCAAAGACAACAACACGCCCGAAGGCAATCAAATCACTATTTACAGTTTATTTACAATATATACAACCATTTACATGCAACAAGAACAAAACTCCCAAAGAGATCGAATGAGCTCGGCGGGGGATCGGGAACGTCCACTCTCTTCGGGTACCCAAACTGAACTGGGCAAATACAGACGCACCTTGCCCAAGGGTGCCCCGGAGGCAGTTGTGGCAAAGGGTAACCTCATTATCCCCACGCTTAAACAAGCTCCAAAACCGGCTGCAGTATAAAGTCCTACTCAAGGAGTAGCTACACTGGTTTATGGAAGGACTTTGCACTTGAAAGTTCGTACGTATATGAAATGAATATGTAGGTTTGGCTATTATACATCAAGAGAGACTCGTTTGGTATTATTAAAGATTAATAATGCAATTTTCTTATGATATTTGAATTTCTCCTTCGTTATGCTGTTTCATACAACTGGAAAACATGATTTCCTGCAGGAAATGGCCATTGCTTACCACAAATTATTTCAATTAGACCACATTAAGTGATAAACACAAATCTTGTTTGAAACATTCGGAATGCTCCATTCAAAGAAAAGGTGTATAAAGATGATGTTCCAATAGGATTTCACAGCGTTTTAACGTTTGAACGTAGCAAAATTCCCCACAGTGTAAGTGAATATTTTGCAAAATATTCACTGTCAATGTAAACTTTAGAAATAGCTGTTATTAAAAGAAATATGAGGTTGAGTTGATACTAAAATGAACAGCTTAGTATCTTTCTGGTGGTCTATTGTGGGCCAGTGCTTGGCCGCTCACCATTTGCCAACGCTACCATTGTTAGCGCTCAGCAACCCACAACAGGAATCCAGTGTTGTCGCTGGGCTAACCAAAAGGTTGTAGGCCGACATTTAAGTGTCTTTCAGATTCAGCACACCAGTTGAGGATAACTATTAATTTAAAAAAAATTACAATCAGCAACGCTGTTGCTGTTTTATATTTTACATGATAATATCACAGATAAGTGCCAGTTGGTGAATTTTGAACCTCGATTTACTGTTATGACAGGTCTATACATAAAGTCTCTTACACTTTTATTACGGTATTACTGTTGACGGCCTATAGAAATTTAAATAGTTTCAAGTATTGGTCCAATGTTAGTTCAATATATGGTGCGCAACAGTTGGTCAATTAATACTGGCTCAACGTTGGTTAATCATATAATGCCCGACGGTTGGCTAAACATAGGTGGCTCAGTGTTGGTTGAATACATAATGACCAACAGTTGGTTTCATTAAAGTGGTTCGATGAAGGTTAAATGTAAAGCATCCAACAGTTGGCTACTTGAAGTTGGTATAATGTTGATTAAATGCATGATGTCCTACAATTGGCCTATAATAAACTTTGGTCAAATTTTTGACAATATATGTAACTTCCAATTGTTGGCTGCATAAGGTTGGTGAAATATTGGTCCTGCTTTCAGTTGCCTACACAACATAATACCAATTGTTGCTAAAGGCTGCCAGCATTGGCCAAACAGAACGCCCATACTGTGTGCTATCTGGGTAACTACTCTAATGGTTCAAACTATGTCCTTCTTATACCAAGAAAAACTTGTAATTGTTAAAACACGACGTAGGAAAAATAAACTGGAATTATTATGAAAGCAGTAGTTAGCAAACTTTAATGGCAGAGGTTTCTCTCAACAAAGAGTTTCACAGCTTAAGACAGTCGATCGTATAGCCACTATCAGTGAAAACTTCCTTGTCTTATCCTGCTACCCGTCTGGATGTGGGTCAAGAATATGAATATGAGTAGGAGCGTCTTTTCGTGTGCTTCCTCTGATTCCTTTAACAGCACTCTTTTGAATATAATCTCCCCTCCCAGCCTAAAAACAAGCCTACGGTGTAAATGTCTCTTACAATATTTTAAAATAATCCAAGGGTAATGAGATATTTCTTTGTAATTCCAGAATGTCAAAGTTCATTAAACACTTAAAAATGTTACATGATAAATGTAAAATCAACAGACACAAATCATTGTCAAACACAGTAAAAGGAATATCATGTGGACAGCTTCACACAGTATACAATGAGCTCCAGTGGCGCAGATCTAAAGGCATATTAACACGATGCGATTTTTGCTTGCGTCTGTCGCATGAGTCGGCCGCATGAGTCTAAACGCACCGAGTATTAGAAAACGCTATGATGAACTGTTCGTATTTTTTCTTGCAGTGTATTTCCGTGTGAATTGGTCTGCACTGGGCATGTGTTTTCCTACCTACTTGATTGGTTAGGCAGTTGCGTCCTGCTTGTGATGTCGTATGGAATTAAAACATGCGTCTTGTTGCATACGACATCGCAAGAGTAGTGAAATCCATACAGATTTCGTCGGCTAGAACTCTGGACATTTACACTTTTTCACCTTGGTTTCCGAATCCAGCGGTATAGTGAAGCATTTTTGTTGTTAACCTGAAGACACTGGGCATCCGCCTTCAATAGATTTTTAAGGATCGATTTGTATTTCCACGTATGATGTGACTAGAATCGGATTCAGTGGCTAAATTAGTTACCAAATGAATTTTAAACCATGAAAATTGGTTCATGTTTAGGGAAGTTATGCAAGGAAGTAAAATGCAACAATCTGTCAAATATAATTCAATAATCTGTCAAATTGTTAATATTTGAGACAAAAAACACATCAAATAGGTACTACATGTTCCGAAATTAACAAATAGCGTGCTTATCATTGCAGGAGAGTACTGTTTCTTGAATTTTTTTAGCATTGAGGTACACACCTAGTCTTTGTTCGCGCTGTGAATAGCTGGTAGAAATACCAAGGTCAGTTTGTTGTTTGCGGTTTTCTATCATTAAAAAATCACCCAAGTCGTGACGCTGTCTGCCAAGTCATGACGCCCAGTTTCAACGGGCAGATTTTTAATGCATGCCGCAGGTACAGTTTACACGGTGCGTTTGGAACTCATGCGTCCGGCTCATGCGACAGACGTAAGCAAAAATCGCATCGTGTAAATAGGCTTTAATAAAGCCGAACAATATGAGAAGTGAGAAAAGCTCCATACAGAGGATCCGCAAACTCCAAATAATCTCTGAGCACGCACATAATCCTTACATGCTCTGCAAGCTCTGATAATGAAAATTCAACTGTGCCGTCATTTATCAATATTATATTAATGGTGGTAGTGGTGGTGATGATGGTAATGATGACAATAATAGTGATGATGGTGATGTAGTTACGATTGCAATGATGGTGATTGTGGTTACGGTCGTAATGGTGGTAAAACGATGATAGTACTGAAATTTGTGATGGTGATGATGGTGATGGTGGTAATGATGGTGGTGGTTATGATGGTAGTTGTTTTGGTAGTGATGGTTATAATAGTGGTGTTGGCGACGACGACGACGACGGCGACGCGACGGCGATGGGGATGGTGATGATTATGCTGATAGTGATGAGGTGATGATGGTGATGCTGATGCTGATGGTGATGGCGATGACAATGGCGATGGCGACGGCAATGGCAATGACGATGACAGTGACGGTGACGATGACGATGATGGTGATGATTGTGATGGTGATAATTGTGATAATAATGGATTTGGTTGACCTGAGAGACGTTTTCTACGGACGGACAAGTAGATACGATGCAATGTTTAATGTGGCAGGGATTAGGGGAGGGGGGCAATCCCCTGGGATTTTTCCAATCTTTTCGTAACGACTGTGGTAATGATTTTAAAGATGGTGATGATGTGGTGTTGGTGATGATTTAAGACCATTTATGAGCATGTAAGTTTAGTGACCTTCATTCAGTATTGACTGTGTTTTGCATGAACGTTGGATGAAAATTTACTTTGAGGATAAAAGGGAAAGGTGGGTCAGTCGATGATTTGATGGTAATTTGCTTTTCAACTCATTTTACTCTAAAGTTATGCAGATTTTTCTTCCAACACCCCCTCACTTTCTCTTGTGGGTTCTCGTTGATTTCCAAGCATATTTTAATTTCGCATTGCTAAATAGATATATGTAGGTACTAAAGCTTACTATTCCATTCAAATACACGCAAAAAATAAGCCATCTTGGTATCCACCTTACAGAAAATGCTGCCTATATAAGTCTGAAAATATTCTACAACCACGATTTACGTAGGCAGCACTTTTCTATAGGTGGAGACCACTTGATGGCTTATGCTTTGCTTGTATTTGAATGGAATAGTGAGCCACAGTAAATGACCCGAGATACGTTTCTGTAAACATACAAGTGGATACGACGCAATGTCTAATGTCCCAGGGTTTGGGGGAGAGAAGGCAATCGGAGTTTTCCCAATCTTATCAAGAAGGCTAAGGTGAAGTAAGGGAATCCTGACGGCTGTCAGCTGCCCCAACGGTTGAAGAATGGGAGGATAATGAGAGGATTGACTGGATTTTTACTTCCTCTTGAAAATTTGTTTGACTTTAGCTTCCTAATGTGAATTTCGTTTTTGCCTACTTACATAATACTCAAACACAGCCTTGATAAAGACACCTCTTTAAAGTGACCTTTACTACCGAAAAAATTAGTCCCCTCGTCACATCACCAGCTGACGCAACTACTAGTGCTCTTTTATGTGATAAAAATTTTCTGTCATTGTAATTTCTTAATTCTAAATTCTCTTTGGCGAGGGAGATATTTCAAACTGTTGATTAAATTCATATTTGAAGCTATTTTGTATTGTTCTTGAAATAGCTAAACAAGTATGTATGTTTATCAAGTTAATCGGAGGTACCGAATCTTTTTGAACAGTGAACACTGATGTACAAAAATAAAATATTTCTTCTTTTCCTTGGTGACTGGCAAGAGTACAACATTTGGTTCAAGTCATTCCGACAGCTGAGAGGTGACAAGAACCACTGTCATCATCTTTTTAGCCCATTTAAGTTGTATACAATCTTAAAACACAAGACATTTTAACCGTTGACACCAAAAAGTCCAGTTAATATATCTCTTTCCAGAGCAGCTCCCTTGTTTAACACAGCTTTTTGAAAGATTGCAAATTTATTAGTTTTCAAGGTTATTTCCATTTTTCTTCTAGCAGGTTACAGTAAACGACTCTGATACATGTTATCCCTAATAGTGGTGGCACGCCTAGTTGACCCGACTTTGCTTTCCGTAAGCAAAGATTGCAGGTTTTGCAGAATTCCTTTAATCCAGATTTTATTTTCAACTTCCCTTACAGTGAATGATTTATACCAATCCATCAAGGGAGGATCCAAAGAAATTTTGTGGCTTCAGCCTCCCCCCCCCCCTTACATTACTATTCTAATTTAATTCCCCCCCCCCCTCCACGGACATCGATGCTTTCTACATTTGACCCTCTTAGCTCTCTTGGAATTGCTGATTCTCACAGAAAATTGAATTATGAAAATAAGTGAAACTTTCAAAACCTTGCGAAGTACTTTCAAACAAGGTATCGCAAAATTAGACCGAGAGCTGTACCTCCAAATTTGTTTGTTGACCAACGAAGACCGAGGGCTGAATGTTGGTACTATTCCAAAGATAGAATTATGAAAAGCAACGTATATCTTTTCACAAGCATAACTCTGTTGACTTCGTATGTAACTCCAAATTTTATTATGTAATGATGGACTTTTAAAAATATATTTCAAGTTTAAGAAGCTTCCAATTAAAGTGTATAGTAATGGCATAGTGGAAAGTGTTCGGCTTCCTATTCTCACTGCCCGGGTTTGAATCCCATACAAAACACGTTTTTTCATTCTTTTATTTTCTGCTACTTACCGTACTTGGGATATAAATGTGTGATATTTGGAGAAAGAACACTATTGTTTTAGTGGAGGTTAGAGATCATTTGAGTATATCACATGTCAAAGACTGAAAACCCACAAACACTATTTCTCAAGTTACGAATGACGAAATTCTTTCATACTTGAAATGTGGATGTTTTATACTTAGAAAATACCCCTGTTGTTCTTGGTAGAATTCGACGGTCATGTGAGGTCCAATAAAGTAAACCCACAAAAACCTTGTAAACTGACGAAGGTAGGTATCTCCTCCTTGGATGTCACATACTAATTACAAGAACCCTTTTAGTTTTTCTGGAGTTTAAAGTTCATTTGGAGTTACTAGAGATTGTATGGTGGATGTTGGTGCCCCATATTGCGTTCGATAATTCATCTTGCTTTGGTTTTGACCAAAGGTCATTTGAGGTCAAAAAGGTCAAACTTCGGAAACCAAGTATGTTAGTGTGAGAGATCTTACACGCAGTAGGTGAACGACCAATGTTATTTACAAAAGTCTCGTTTGTTTTTGATAAACTTAAAGGATATGGCAAATCACAAGAGGTCAAATTTTGAAAACATCGTAAGACATAATATCTCAAGAATAATTCCTTTGAGGGATATATCTCAGGGCCACAAAACATTTCCTTTCCGCAAGGAGTCACTAAGTTTTGTGCTTCATGGTTTAAGAACAACATTTTAGAATAGACTGATTCCCGATTTTTCTCTGAACCTTTGATATCTGACTGTAGAGGCAAATAGATACTAGTGGGACCTACCATTACTTGGAAGCTGGCTGCCGTTTTCCATATTTATTGGGATGGGTGGGAAACGCTCCTCACCCTACAACCAATAAGCAATACCAGTAATATACCTTTTAAACGGCGGCCATTTTCAAAAATGGCCGTCATTGTTATCTCATTATAATACGAGATGACACTTAAAGGAGTAAACAGTTTCCCTAAAGTTGCTTGACACGAAGCTACAAATGAACCAAATACTGGAATACCCAAGACCTTGTCAACCGGGTAAAGTGAAGTGACAAACTACGTCACCGTAATATAATAATTTCTCATGACGTCAATTCACTTTTCACTTGCATTCCTGTAAGCACTGCACTTTCGCTGTCCAAACTGTCGAAGACTGTCTCCAGAGGGATTCCATTGTGGAATTTGCAAGAAATCTCACCGCTGATCAGATTGTTGAACTTCTAGACGTTTGCTTGAACACAACCTGCTTTACATATCAACGTGAATCCTACAAACAAGAACATGGATGCTCGATGGCGTGACCATTTCCCCAATCGTGGTTAATTTGTGTATGGAAGGCTTCAAAAATGAGCTTTAGACTCGTACCATGGCATTAAATTCATGCTGTGAAATCGATTTGTGGATGACACTTTTATTATTATTGGACGAAGAGAGTCGCTTCCCTTTTTCACACATGTCCCTAGCTTTAAAGGAAACATCAAATTCACGAGCAGTGTAAGGGTAGCACCCTCGCATTTCTGGAATGCTTGACCTCCGTTAACAGAGGCGGTACACTGAACACGGAAGATTATTGGAAACACTCCTATGCTGATCATTTTTTTACAATTTGACTCCCACCATCTTCCTATATATAAGCTTGACGTTATAAGGACCCTTTAATACAGGGCGGACACGGTCATCAGTAAGCCTGAACAAGTCCATGAAGAAGAGGATCATATCGGATAATCACTTGGGAGCTGTGGATACCCGGAATGGGCCTTTGTCAAAACCAACAAAAACAAAGGTCACAAACATCCCCACGGAAGTGCTAGTGGCTCAAGATGAAAAACCTTCGTCACTACACCGTACATGTCGGGACGGTCAGAGCGCACCAAACATCACTTTAAAACATTTTGGATAGCCACTTCCTTTAAACTCATCAGCACCCTTTGTAGAAAACATGTCAATGTTAAAGACAAGCAACCGAAAGGGAAACGTTCCAACTTAGTGTATGGTGTAGTTTGCTTTGCCACCTACTGTGCTGAGGCCTATATTGGGGAACAAAAGAAGTACGATCACTACTTAATCAACATAATAGGCCTAGTACCAACGAGACCCAAAAGTGGGCAGTCTATCGAAAAACGATGCCGTGATTTTAGATCGAGAAGAACAGATTACAAGTAGAGAATCGAGGAGGCTATCTGGGAGCGTGTTGAGAACCAGCCACTGAACGGAAAAGGAGGCCTTCGGATTTAACTGTCGCACATCTGGGACAAAGCATTAGGGAAGATTTCTAGCAGTCTGCGTAAGTTACGTGACCAGTTCAGCTAGGTCATTCCCCTGATAAAGGACGGTGGTATCGGATGCAAAGCTTGGACTTGCAAACCGTAAGTCCAGCATTTGATTTATTTCCAACTTCATTTTAAACATTCACTCATTTCCTTCGACACTATTTGTAACAAATCTCCAGGGTAGGAGGACTCGAGCCAGGACTCGGACTCGAGTCCGGACTCGAGTCCAATTTTTTGTGGACTCGGACTTGACTTGGACTCGGGTCTCTCTGGACTCGGACTTGGCTCGGACTCGGACCTCCAAGGACTCGGACTCGAGGCCGAGTCCAGTCGAGTCCTAAAAGACACAGTGACCAAAATTGCAAAATAAAAACGCATCAAATTATTGCTTACTGTAGCTCTCTTTTCAGTTACTTATGATCCTGTGTGAGCTGCAGTACCCTTACAATGAATTTTGTCTTTGTACAGTAGGCTACAGTAACTGGTTATTTTCACCTGGCCTCAAAATCCCAGCTTATGTTCAACAACTTCAATCAAAGTGAGGGGACTAGCTTGCCGTAAAACAGCAACTTTGCATGCTGATCATCTCTCTTGAGACTAGTTATTTTCCAAACTAAATGTAGTCTTCTTTGTAACTATTTATGAATTGGCCAAATTTTAGGCAAAGTGTTGTACAGTAATGTTTTTGTTATCATTTGAAACTTTCAATTCTTCATCACCCTAGTTCACAGCCTATAGATCTCCACTTTTTTATCTTTATTATTAAAGAAAAAGTTTTATGTTTTCTCCTTTTCTTTGCTCATTTTGATTGCCTTTCTCATTCCCTTTACTTTACAAATTAAAGTTGGATACTAATTTAGGAGGGCCTCAAAAGAGGTTACAACTCTTCTAGTTAACCAAGCATAACCTATTGCATTTTTAGTGAAATAAAACAAATCAAATATTACACCCAAGTTTTTGATTTGCAAACTTAGGGTACACTGTTGACTTAGTCTTAGCAATAGCATCCATCCATGGGTCTGTATTTTTGGTGCCTGTCCAAGACTGCTGTATTGTTTCTTTGTTTCCTTTGCAACTCTGTTCAACTCTGAAGACCTGTTGGCCTATTGTTAAGCCAAGAGGGTTCCCTTCAGATGGCATGTAACAAAGGGGACAGTATAAACCAAACAACTTTAGTCTCATCAGCACGAACAAAAGAAGCTCTTTTGAGGTTTAAGTGCCTGACACCATGGCATGGAGATTAACTTGACTTTCTTCTATTTCAAAGAAACTCAATCATGATGTCTGCACGTATATGTAAGGCAATCAGCCTGAATTGATATTCAATTAGAATACTTTGCACTATCTCATTTACAACCCCAATGTATGCTCCACAGATTCTTTTGTCCAATGGGACTACTTTATAGGCTTTGCTAGACATGGAAAGTGATCAGTCTTAGCTTCACCCCAGCCCCTATTCTGTGCTCAATTAGAATATTGATTTTATACTTATTATACCTTGAAAGATTGGGGAAGCAATTTTGGTTGGGAGTATTTGTGTTACTTCCTCAGTTTGTATAAATAAGGGTGCCTTTAGCAAAGCTAATTCAGTTTACAGCTACTTTACTAGTTAAGCATCCACCATCTTCTGGCACTGTAGTAGGCCTACCAACTGTCTCCAAATTTGAAGTTACCTGACATTATTCATCATATTCTTACTTACCTGAATCCAGTGAATCTGACTTGAAAATTTTTGACGAACATGTCCTTTAGTTCAAGAATAATACAGTTTGCCTATGGCGACTATGAAGAGTATGTAGACAGCAAAAGCGGCTACAAAATGCATAAAGCTCGGTGCAAGTTTTGCAATTTGTTTACTGCAGAGAGGACAGGCACAACATCTAACTTTGTACGACACCTCAGAAGAAAACACCCCTCAAAGTAAGTATCCACACTTTTAATTTCTTCAGAATTTAGAAGTCTCTTTAGTTCTAGGCAATGATATTGCAAGATTTCCAAGTTTTCGAAGCTTGTCTGTGAAGTTGTGAACTACTTTAAGAAACTTGACTTGTAACTAAGATTTATGTTCAGTAATTCCACAATGATCGATTATTTTTTTCAACTTTTGGAATTGCCAGGGCCTGAATCAGGGTTACAAAACTTTAACAGACAGTGCTATTGCAATAAAATTCATAAAGCATCACAAGCTTCTCCAAAAAGTACTTATGTTACATAGCATTGAAATATGTCCAAAAAAAATGAACTGGAGGAAATTTGGCAAAGACAAGTGTGTGTATTTTGCTTCATTTCTGGAAAGTTGGTTTACTTTTTGGAAGCACACGCATGCAGGAAGATGCATCATGAACGAATTCCACTTTTGAGATTTTCTCACATTTGGGGAGGATGTGTCTGCAAATTCTAGAGGCCTCGAAGAAAGTTGTAAAGTCCTTTAAGAACTTAAATATAGTCAATTTTCTTCAATTGACAGTATAGGTTTTACGTATTTTAAATTGTGAAAATTCGACAAAATTGACAAGAATACCTAGGGAATTTAATATGATGCTATGTGGAATGCCTCGCATAATGTGCTGTAGCATTTTGTTGTATCATAATTCATTATGTTTGAGTTTGAGGATCAGAATCACAAGTTCAACCTTAGGGCAGTTAGTTGCATGGTTTTGGCCCTAGTATAATTCTGAGTAAATTTTGGAGTTGCGCACTGTCGGACTGGTGGATGTGCTATAAACCTAATGTCAGATTGTCACACGTGAGGTATAGCCTAGCCTAATTAAGTAAGACTAGATAAGGCATAATCCGTCCATGTAAGTTGTAACTGTATGCACGGTCGCAGAATAGCTCCCTACACAGGTGTATAGGGAGATATTCTGCGACCAGCTAATTATATCACTTAAAATTAAAATTGATCAAATTACAATAATTTCCATGATTTCATGCAGGTCAAAAACTAGGTGGTCGAAAATAGCCTTACACATTGAAAAGTGGTGGGTGGTTTTCGACCTCCCAACTAAATGAGGGCAGTGACAATTTTTGGGGAAGTTGTTTTTGTGACAATATCCCAACAACTTATTTCTATTTAGTTTATCAAATTTGACCACTTAATAATTAAAGTTGTGGGTGTAAAGATATGTGGAAGTAGGTCATGTGGCTTACCGACCACTTTAAGAAAATATGTTTTTAAAACTAATGCATCTGCATTTGATTTTTAGGTTCAGATTTTTTGTATTAAACGGCTAGCTTGGGTCAAAAGGTGGGTGATTTTCAATTGCCACTAAGTTCAAAGTGCTTGTTGGTAAAGTCTTAGGTACTGCTGTTTTTTTTCAAGCAAACAAACCAGTTAGGTGGAAAATTGCTAATTCCCACAGTTGCCAGTGGCAGATAGGGTTAGAGTAGGTAGGTATAATGGGAAATAACCTGTCATGAAAACAATAAATTAATAATAATAGTTAAAAAAATACAGTAATCAAGTTAATTAGCACGTTTTATTGTGACAGTGGTGCAGAATCTGATTTTGCTGGGCTTTGCTGGGTATCAGGTTTGGTTTGCATTTTGTTTGCACTTGAATTATGTTTGTTGAAATTTTGCCGTGTCACTTGAATTTTTTTTTTTTAAAACTGGTGCAGCTTTTAAATATTCCTTGAAGTTACTAAAGTAGCAAGTTTTAAATCACCTGGTGATGATGCCACTTTGACCCAAGTTTCAAATTTCAGTGTCATTTTTATCTTAAATTGAGTGAAATGACAACTTTCCCCCTAATTATCTTCCAAAGTAGGGCCTTACCAGTTCCAGTGAGTTAGCTATTTGACAACTCTCTGCCAGTTCATTTGGATCTTATAGTTGCCCCACCCCAAGTTCCTAACAGTTCATCACTTTGTTACAAGTGCAGTGTGGTTACACGTTGAGGCAGTACAATCCTGAAAAAGAAATTGTGGAAAAAACATATTTGGTTTAGCATTAATTAACAGGTGCATATCTAGGGTGGGCATAGGGCAAGTCCCCCCTCCCCGGGTTGAAGCCGCACGTTAACAAGTCCTGCATAAACGTGCGATTAATATCAGGACTTGGAAGCAAAATTTTGTTTTATGGCTCACTTAGCATTTTTCATTTAATTTACAGGCACAAAGATCATTCCAACAGCAAAGTACTGCCTGATCCCACTCAGCAGACGTTGACAGCCTTTCTTTGCACAGCACAGAGAAATTGCCGGAGGGTTTAGGACTATGAAACTGTTCAACACTAAGCAGCCACGTCCACGTGCTATAACTGATGCAGTCGTCAAAAACTTGATCGCTGGCTAAAGCTTGCCTCTCCCAATTGTGGAAAACCCTCATTTCCGAGAATGTATGCACCTGCTGGAGCAACAATAGCAACACTTCTACCAAATCTCCAACTTAAAGGGAAATAAGGAAAAGCTAAACAAAGTTGATGACTCGTCAATGACTGTAGATATTTGGAGTGACATGCGGATGAGGTCCTTTTAAGGGTGACAGCCCATATCATTCAGGAGGAAGAGGCTGAACTGAAACTTGAGTCTTTCACCTTCAGTTGTAGATATTTTCAAGGTCATCACACATGATACAACATTGCATATTCATGTGATGTATTTCTGGATCAATATGGCATAAAACATGGTTAATTTTGTAATTGCTGATAACGCTGCCAACATGAAGTCTGCTTTTAAGGTTCGTACAACTTTCCTTTTTCATTTCTACTCTTGTACTATGTACTCAGGCTCTATAGAAGAAAAGCTTGATACGTAGGTTAGTTAGATGAAACTTAACGACACACCAACACAAATGTGTTATATAGTGTCAAGCAAAGTTTAAATACAGTGCAAGTCCTTCCCTTTAGTCACCTATTATGACAGGCGGGAAATACGTGGGTGTCAAAATTTGAAGTGTGTGTGGGGGGCCCTTAGGGGACCATGTGGGGATCAGGGTGGGAACACCACTTAGATTTTTAAGGGGAGGCAGGGTTTCCATCAAGCGGGGAAAGAGGGGGATTTGTCCCCCTTTCCAGAAGAAGAAGGGTAAAATCCCCCCCCTTTTCATTACCATAAAAATAAAAAAGAATTGTCAAGTATCTTGGTTTCTTACTTTGGAAGAGGACACTTTTGCAGCAATGTTTGATCTTGCATAAATAAATGGCCTTTAAAACCCTTCGAATTGCACCTTATAGGGGTCTTGAAGCAAGCCTTATTCCCACTTGTAAGTTTGGCTAAGGACAGAATCAATTTGGACTGTGGTTTAGCAGTAATAAATCCCCCTTTTTGCGTTTCTGGCGGAATCCCTGAGAGGTATAGTACGGCAATTTACTGCAGTATTTTCAGGACTACTATGAAAATCAAATATATAGTTTTGGCAAATAATGTCCCACTGTAAATGACACTAGGCACTGTGGGTTACTTTAGCCTATTAGGTAATGTGCTGATTTAGATAACCATCCATATTTTCAATCTTTGCTGTTTTGTGGCTTGCGCACTGGACATATTTTTGACTATACTCTATACGATGTAGGTCCACTTTCCGTAACTTCATGGTGTCATAGATTAGGGAGAAGACCAAGAGGATGATGAAGCTTGGTTACAGCTAGATGAGAGTGACATGGAAGACGTTGATGACACTATCTTTGACAACTGCAAAGACTCAACTGCTTTGCGCATACCCTACAGCTGACAGTGGGTGACGGCCTTAAAGAAACTGGGAGGTATGTTACATGACAACCTTTTTTTACACTTTTCCCATGGACAAACATCATTAATTCAACCAGAAGGAGAGTCAATTTGCAATTTGGAACCCCTGGGCCTTCAAGTTCAAGGTAACTGATGTGTGTATACCCAAGTACTGCCTGAACCTCTACATATATGATCACAGTTCAGTTTTCCTTCTGGTAGCTTTTGTGAAGCAATGCTATTTACTTATCAATCAAAAGGTGCACTCTGCCCATAACAGTGACAGGGGATAACCAGATAAATGGGTATCCCTTCATCAGAGGTCTAGCCTTAAATCCCCCCCCTCCCTGCAGCCTCACCCCTCCAATAAAAGAGAAAAAGAAACAAAGAAAGACAGAGCCTGGCTAAACTATTTATGCTGACTTTAAAAAAAAACATGTTCAGTCAAATGTAACTCCATCATCTGACTGTCTTATGTAATCTTGCAAGGCTTTTACTGCACCTCAGCATATTACAGTGAATAATTGCATTAAAACCTTTTCTCTGGAAAAAGTTCGTTTGCAAATATCTTCTTTTTCCGGACTTTTGCTTAGTGGTGTTCTCTTTTCATCTGTAGAAACTGTCACACTTCTGAGTTCAATACTTTCACTCTTTATCGTTCATAGACAGCTGTCTCAGGCCATTGCAAAAGCTTCCAAGGTGAGTTCCGTGCTGCACATCTCTACTGTCCTCAAGGATAGGTTTGCTCAGGCATTTTCTGAGGCGGCTTCGACACCTACTGCAAATGCTACCAGGTGGAATTCTAGTTTAAGGCAATTCCAAGCAATTTTGTCCTATGACCACAAGAAACTTACAGAAGTGTGTTCCCCAGAATGGGCAAACCTGGTCTCCACCCAGCGTGAGTGGAACCAGCTTGAGGAGCTTGTAGATGTCCTTGGGCCATTTATGGTAGCTACTGACCTGACCCAAGGACAGAAGCCAGTGACCATCAGCCTGGTTGCACCAACTGTTCTGTCTCTTTACTGGCAGCTGGAGAAGATGGAAGAGAGGGGTAGAAACCTCAACTGCAAGGGGATGGTGGAAGCACTGAAGATTTCCCTCAAGAAGAGATTCCGTGGAGTATTCAGCAATGTTGGGTAGGTTGTATGTAACACAGCTGCATTCATAGAATTTTTGACTGCATTCCTGTTAACTTTCAAAATGATTGTACAGTACAAAAGAATTCAATTATTAAATTATACATGTCAAAGACTTATGGAATGTACATGTTACACACTTGCAAATAGCTCTCCATTGATTCTAGTTTTGTATCTTCTTTCAATCTGAAAACTTGTCTCAAGCAGGCTTTTGCCTTCAGGATGTTCATTTAAGTTAGTGAGAATGCCCTTCCAGATAAAGCTAATTTAAGCTCAGTACTATGTAATATAACCACATAACCCAAGAAGTGAGACTTTAAAAGGAATGGAACTTCTTGTATCCTTTCAGTTTCTTTTCCTTCCATTTAAAGATACTTGGATAGTGGGTGTTTTTTATTAGTGAAGCCTTCATCATTCATCTGGGAACCTGCAGCTGTATATAATTATCTTTCTTCAGTTATGCACTGTGCTAAACCATTTTCAATCCTTCCCACAGTATGGTGGACAAATCACCTGGTGTGGACTTGGAGCCCTTTGGGGAAAAAATTTACCTGGTTGCGGCGATGCTGGACCCCCAGTTTGCTCTTCATTGGGTTGACTTGTTTGTAGACCCCAAACCAAAAGCCACCACACCCAAGAAGCAGTTGAAAGCTGAAGTAAAAGACCATTTGAAAGGTATGTGCCTTTTATACTTTATTTGCCTGGTCAATGATTCCTGCTTGCTCATGGGCATGATAATTTTTCAGAAATTCTGAATTTAGGAGGCATTACTGTAAAGGTAATTTTTCAAATGCATTCCAAAACTACTGACATATACCAGAAACGTACGGTCTTGCTGAGCATTGGGAGCAGCTAGAGGAAAGAAATACCTCCCCAAAACAGGTTCATGCTGAACAGCAGGAACATGAAGGGACGAGAAGGTGTTATGCCTTCCCAGTCCATGGAGGGATTTGTACCCATCCAGCTAAATTTTAGGTGCTCAAAGTCCATCACTTACAACATTGAACTTTTTTAGCAATTACTGTCAGTGGCACATCAAAGGTACATTGAAATATGTGCAGTATCATGTGAGGCACTGGTGCGTAGTATGTACATGGTACATACATAAGACAGTTGGTGACAGTTTTGTGAAAGCAATACCGCTTTTCAAAAAAAAAAAACAGTTTGAAAAGCCCTGTTTTTTTACATACAAATGTTATAATGGGTTTTTATCCTTTCTTTAGACTTATTGCAATCAGAGCTGGAAGCAGTGAAGCCTTGGTCAAAAGAAAGGTCTGATCCAACAGGCAACGAAGACGAAGATGATGGCCACTCAGAGTCCCCGCCAAGGAAGAAGCCAAGCTTGTTTCCAGGCCTTGGTAGGAGTAGGAAGCAAAGCGGAGAGAGTGCTTCATCATCAGTCAGCAGCCAGAAGGCTAGATACTTTGAGATGATGGACAATGCCTCTGACTACTCCTTTGAGCAGGGCCCTCTACCATTCTGGAGGCAATGGAAGTTGACCTTCCCAACGATGTTTCAGCTGGCCATGAAGATATTTTCTGTTGTTGCAACCAGTGCACCCGTTGAGAGAGTTTTCAGCCAGGGAGGTATTATTTTAAGGCCTCATAGGGCATGCATGAATGCAAAGACATTGTCTAGGCTTGTATTTATTAAGTGTAATGAAAGGTATGTGGACATGTAAACCAACGTGACTGTGCTATTTTACAATGATTAAGATAACCGAATGAAGAATCTGTTGGAATTATTCTATATCTTTGACTGTTCTCAAGTCAAGATGTTTCTCTTTAAGGTTAACTATTTCTAAGGTTCCTCAAAATGCTATGCAAAATTTATGATATGGAGGGGATCTCTCTGTGAGTATTTCTCTTCATCATTCCTACATCAGTTGCCTGGTACTTAATTACCAGCAAGTTTGTTATTTGGTGTGTAATGAGGACAATGGTCACTCCTCAAAACCCCCCTATGTATACTAGCTTTATGACTATCTTAGAGTGAGGGTTAAATGGATAAATATTTCAAAAGACATCTTATGAGCCCTTTCTATGTCACAAATTCGTTCACGTACCTACTGTTTGTTCATGATGTGGGTTCAAAACAAAGTAGTTGTTTTGTTCAATGGTAAATTTTTGATCAATTGTGATAGAGTGTGGCTATATATGGTTAATGTTTAAATGAATTCAAGCAGAACAACTCCTTGGTTTACCTGCAGTGTGCAGTATTAATGTAATGAAATATCAGAGTTACTCGAAAGGATAATTATCGTAGGTTAAGGTTTATGATAATACAAAGTGTAACTATACCACCTTCATAATTATATCATTGCGTCATGATATATCAGAGGTTCAAAGATCACTTAAAGTTATGTACAGCACCTAAGGAGACCCTTGGTTATCATTATTTCATCTCATATTTCATATGGGAATTACCATCATAACCATAGCAGAGATCATGCTGTGCGCATGTACTGGAGTTACATGTATACATTTTTTGCACATCAGGTTCTTTTTTCTATAACTTACAAATGCTTCTGTTGAAGTTTTTACATTTCAGCCATTTGGTGTAAGGCATGCAGTGCATATCACGAGATGGTGAACATTAAGAAGAAATAAACTTGAGCCACCACAAGAAATATTAAACGACTTGTTATTTTTACCTTCGTCCATCTACACACTGAAGATTCTCATAAGAACTAAGCAGCAATGGTCACCATGAGAGTATACATAGGTCAAGTAGATATTAGGGATAGGGAGGGATGTGAAGGTATACTGCCGACACAGTACTGTACAGTACTGTGTCAGTAGTATACCTTACACATCCCTCCCTATCCCTAATATTAATTGACCAAAAATGCCACATTAAATTAGGTGCTGAGAACTCTTCCAGAACTAGCATTCAGTTCAGCTCTCTTATCAGGGACCTAGGGCTTCATCTTTATGGGGATGTCCCCTGCCCCACCCTCACCCCCACCCCCTAGCAGCATGGCTGTAAGCAGCATTTCCAATGTCGGCTCGGACTCGGGTAGAGGTGGACTCGGACTGAGCCTGGACTCGGACCCTTTTGGACTCGGACTTGACTCTGAATCGGCCCTTCAGGACTCGGACTCGGCTTGGACTCGGGTAGAGGTGGACTCGGACTGAGCCTGGACTCGGACCCTTTTGGACTCGGACTTGACTCGGACTCGGCCCTTCAGGACTCGGACTCGGGTTAGGTGGACTCGACTCCAACCCTGCAAATCTCCTCTTGTTCCTACTGCAAGCATCTTTCATAATGCGGCAGAACATACAGGTAGCGTTCTCAAGGTAAAAAGGGGATTAGTACGAATAAATCTAAGAGCTTAGTTGCAAAATTGTAAACACATGATGTAAAAGAACCAAAAAAAAAAAAATGGTCCCAACGTTGTCATAGGACAAACCTGCGATGGTTCTATTGCCACGTACGTCTTAGGACTTGCCCTGACTGTGCACCAGACTCCATTGTTGTATCATGAAAGACACAATTCCCCCATGTATTGTACCTATTTGCTGTTCCATGTGCATTCTCTAATGTTCCAAACACGTAGAAAATGATTACACATTCCATTAAGACAGCCAAAGTCCATAAGGAAAACGCAGTAATGAGCAAGTAAACCTCAGTCCAGGTAACATTTACATTGTACTTTAGTGAAAATATGGGTGGGAAATGGAGACCTGGACAGTTTATATGGGAATATGTGAAAGGGTTCAGGATAAAGGAAGCAGAATAATATCTTTACAATTGAGGCGTACCATAAAGTTGTCAAAAGTTGACAGGTAGCGCTTCTTTCGGTACAGAGGCGGACTGACAATGAACTGGGCCCCCGGGGAAAATGGGTATGGGGCCCTCCTCCTTCCCAACCTGAATCAACTTTCCCTCACCGACACTACTTATAATGGCCACAAACTATCCCACACAGGTTACCAACTCAATACCAGTCTTCATTTTAACAAAGCTCACTATTCAAAAAAGTCTAATGTTTAATTAAAGTTAACAGAGCATGTTATGTTTAAATACAATTATTATAATAATATGATTACAATTATTATAATAATATGATTTTAATAAAACATATTACACATTTATTTTACATTTTTCGATTTTATTAAAATTTCCGAATGACAGTGTGGGCCCCCTATCTGTGTGGACCCTCGGGCAGTGTCCGGTTGCCCGACTGCTCAGTCCTTCCCTGTTTCGGTACAACGTTTTGTTTAAAGTCAACTAATGCCAGCTTTGACACCTTCTGATAGGCCACTTCCAAGCATATTATGACGATATGGTCAATGATAACGAAACTTACAGATACAGAAGGGATGATGGGAAGGAATTCGACCGTATTCGGACAATATGGTTGTGAGCCAATGATCTGAAAAAAAGGAAAGAAACAAATAATATATTTACGTATTGGCAGCAGTGAAAGACGTTTTGTGGATTTTACAACGTAAATCAATATCCCAATGTCAAGAAAATCATTAGTTAACAGGTTACCTGAAACATTGGCTGCCGTTTACAAAGTGAGCATCTATGCTTTACTCATTGTAACCTTTGCAGTGCTTACAAGACTCACTTCTTCATGTATAACTCCTGATGTTATACATGATATTGTTCACATTAGTAGTTAGTATGCCCTTCGAGGCTCAGAAATCACCATACTGCAAATTTTGCTTCGTTTAGCCATAGGTAATCGTTATTTCCAAACAATTGTTTGTGCTACTTGGTGTCACAGAAACTAAGGTGATGCTTAAGTGACCACTTGCGAATAGTATTAGACATTTATTTATCATTTTTAAAGAGGATGGTCTTTTAGAACACACTTGTTTGATAAGTTTATAACAAGAGCAGGGACGTTGCTGAAGTTCAGTCAAGCGTACAATATTTTGCTTTCCTTTATGTAAATGATAATCTCACATTTCTAGATAGATAGTATAGATAATATTTCCTTTCTTGAATGGTCAATTGGTAACATTTTGACCCTGAACAACCTAAAAATTAATTTTGCCCAAACAAATTATTTGTACCCTTTACAATCAACCTGCGTAAGGTTGGGAAAACTCATGTTTACTTGGCAGTCTGTATATTGAGCCGTGAACATTCGCAGCAGGGGCAGTTTCCCGAAGAAATTTCTAAGGAAAAATTCTCGACATTTTAAAATAATATTGGTTAGCTGCATCTTGGTAGGCACGGACAGTGTCATGTCCGGTCATGGGCGTCAATCTTTACTCGAATGGCCGCTTCTGTCAAAAATTTACTGTGCAAAAATCTTAAGTCAATGAGTGAATTTCCAAAATGTGGGGGCACGTGTCCCCCTGTCCCCCCAGGATGGACGCCCATGTGACCGGTAATATAGGGCAGCCGGGGAAAGGAGGGAGCAACTGCAGCCATACTGAGTACTAGCTCTCCCATTTATACTTCATGTAGCACAATTTGGGTAGAACTATTGTTCCTCCAAGACCGGGGAACCCTCAAATAATCAATCCTCCCCTCCTCTCTCAAGCCCTTTGCATCATCAATCCCATCCGGCGTTTAGTAGAACTATATAGCAATACTCCACCAGGGACTACCTTAGTGATCCTGATAAGGTTTACTTATAGCAGGGGTTGGGAACCTCCGACTCCCGGGCCGTATGCGGCCTGCAAGGTAATTCATAAATGTAAATTCAGAATCACTTGAAAAGTAATTGACAATATTTTTAGCCTGCAAATTCCTCAATAAAACCCCAAATCTTTAATTAGTCTGTAATGGAAACCTCAAAATTTTTGGCGTGCTAAAATTTCGCAACACCCATCTCTTCGGCAGCCCGTCATCTTTTGTAGGGGCTTCGGGTTAATTGTTCCCATTCTCACGTTAGTGAACTTGGCAATTTTTGAGGTAAATCATTTCACCACCTGTAATTGTACACACTATTTTGTAGTTTAATTGAAGTGCGATTTCCTGCGATCAAGGGCGCCAAATTTCCTGACCTCAGCCTACCCATGGGGCTGAGGTAGGGTTGCTATGCTGCATAAGTGCAGATTGCCCAAATAAGGGAACCGTTTTCTTTGAAAAATTAAATGAAATACTTCTGAGGTTTTTCTACTGTTTGCCATAGATAGAGCTTCGGGATCTAAATCCGGACTTTGATCTCTCCTCGAGTGTCCTCTCTCTAAACCTGAAATCCCTCACCTGTGGCCATAGACCTCAGCCAAACCTCTGCTTTTGGCTCTCACCCTCAAAAAGTTTGAGAATCACTGCTCTAAAAATTGTATACACGCAAAAACCTTAAGGTTTCTTATATAACAGGTTTTGCCAGCAAAGAGTATGTGGAAAACAAAAGTCGAACCAGGGCATCAAGAATGATAGTGTGGAAATATGACCATTGCACCACGAAAACAACCCACTATTTCAGCAAGTCTAATACTGTGCTCTGAACCTGGACACAAATAAAGCCCCTTTTTCAAACCCATACCATGTCGCTTATTATTTAAATGAAAATATCTTATTATTTCAATGTTTGGTAATTAGTATAAAGGCGGTATTTTGCTATTCACACCAGCTTGATTGGCGTGAATTCCAACAAAAATGATCTAAAAATAAAGTTTTAATCATTTTTGTATTTGAATGACCTGGAACCTGTAAAACAAATACTTTCTGAATCTGAACACTTAGGGGTAAATTTTTGATTTAAATGAGCTAAAACTATTTTTAAGGAATATTTTCCTTATTATTTTAAAATACTGTAATTGTACCACTGGAGGCCATTTTGCTTCTTCCGCCATCTTGCTTGACCTGAATTTCACCAAAAATGTTCTGAAAAAAAGTTGAATTAATTGGCCTAAAATATTGCAAATATAAAGAGTAATTGTCACAAATATATTTTTAAAGGATTATTTTCCAGATTTTTATAATATATTGGAATTTTATCATTAGCGGCCATATTGCTATTTCCGCCATCTTGGTTGGCCTGGATCCTACAAAAAATGTTAAGAAAAAAACCTTTTTTAAGTTTTAACAACAGGATATGGACAGAGGTTAGGTTTAATTGTGTCAAAAGTATTTTTCATTAATATTTTTCTTATTATTATAATATATTGACATAACTATTGCCTTGGCGGCCATTTTGGTTTTTCCGCCATCTTGACAGGCAAGTACTCTTGCATCAAAGATTGTAAAGTTCAGCCTTAATTTCAAAACATTAATTCACATCATTATGATTGGGGGATTGTGGAAATTTTACAATATTATTACACGATTTTTGTTTGGCGTCCATTTTGTTTTTGTGCCATCTTGATTAAAGTGATTCTCTTCCTTGTGAGGCGTTGGTACCGAAGAAAGTGACGCCCTCCTCTTGTTACTGGTGCAAAGTGACGGCACCAGGATGTTATTAATTTAAGGGGAGGGGAAATTACAAAAAGTGAGGAGGGAAAAGATGTGGGTGTTCATTGCTCCAGTTAGCTGTGAACATTCCTCAGTGGCAACTCTAGCAGTTGGTGATAGGCAGGAGTGTCATCACAAAAGATGATGCCGTTATTACACCTCAGACAAATCCATGAAGCCATTGTAAGTTGTGCATATCCGCAGGAAACCTAAGATGGTTTGCACACGAGGGGATTCTTTGATCCTTTGTCACCTAGTGCAGGTGCCTTTCTGGAGATCGGTCTGAGAGGAGGGGTGTCACAACCCTCCTCTCTGAAAAACCTTTGTTCATTTAAGGCGACTTAGATTCTAAAAGTTTTATTTTTGGCGAATTTGATACTGATCATATGTTGAAAAAATTCAAAATTTTATAAATACTTATTTACTTATCTCCTTAAGAACTTTCTTTTATTTAAGGTGGCGAATATACAAAATGTTGCTATCTGTGGCAAATCGTTTAACTAATAAACCGCTTGCAAATTCTTTCCCTTCCCTAACATGCACGACATCTGGCTGCAGACAAACCCCAGGGCACCATTATCAGAGCAAAGGCTAGCCGACCAACGACACTTCATTGAAAGGACAGGGCTGCTGACACCAGTTGAGGTTGAAAATATACAGAGGCAACTGTCAACAAGCGGAGAACCTGCAGTTACAGACCATGACAGAAGTCAGCCACAAATCAATTACAACCAAAGGGAAGCCCCAACCCCTGATTTTCCGGCCGATCTACCTCAAGAGGGGACACTTGCAAGAGAAATAGCAAATGAAATGGCGCTACAGAGTGCAGTGGATAAGAGATCACCGGTGTTGATATACAAACGAACCGACCCACAGCTGTACCAGATGGTGAATGAGGCAAACCTGGCCGTCCAAGACATTCCGAATAAAAAGACATCACGGAGACAAACCTGCTGATGTATGCCACAGCTAGTGTTAGAGGAAGCAAGCTGCAGGGTACAAGACGGCCAGGAAAAACTTCCGCAACGAAACAATCACCGCCATGGAAAAGGAGGTTAGAGACCAAAATTGCCCAAGTCAGAAAGGACATCAGCAGGCTGGAAGCTGCCAAACGGGGACATGTGATCTCAGGTGACCTCAAACAAAAGTACTGGGTAGACCAGCGAGGGCTTGACTACGCAACCGAAGATGCCAAGCAACGACTGACCGCATTGGCCCATAGACTTCAAAGATACAATGCTAGAAATGAGCAGTATCGAATAAATAAGATGTTCAGCGAACAACCTGGACGGGTCTACCAAGAGTTGCGAGGCGATGGCAGCAAGGGCCCCCACCAGTACCAGCTAAGAGTGAAACAGAACAGTTCTGGCGTGGAATATGGGGGATACAGAAACACCATAACAAGGAGGCTGGATGGATCAAAGATTTCAACGCCCACCATGATTCCGTCCGCCCGCAACCGCCCACTCACATAACCGAAGAAGACGTGCGGAGGAAAGTAAAAAGGATGTCAAACTGGAAGGCACCCGGGCAAGATCAGGTACAAGGGTTCTGGCTGAAAAACTTGACGAGCCTACACCAAAGAATTGCCACACATTTGCAAAGTCTAATCGATGAACCAAAAAGTATACCTACATGGCTGACAAATGGCAGGACAACGCTGATCCAGAAAGACCCAGCCAAGGGCGTGGCGCCAGCCAAATACAGGCCAATAGCGTGCCTCCCAACAACCTGGAAGCTCATGTCGGGCATTCTGGCAGACAAGGTGATGGGGCACCAAACGCAACAAAATCTCCCAGCGGAGGAGCAAAAAGGGGCCAGGCCCGGCAGCAGGGGAACAAAGGATCAGTTGATCATCGACAAGACAGTATGCAAGGATTCTAGAACCCGTCGAACAAACCTGGCAGTGATATGGATAGATTATCAGAAGGCGTATGACTCCGACCACACTCGTGGATCATAGAAGCAATGAAAATGCACAAGATAGATGAGAGGATCAGCGCCTTCATAGAGGTTTCCATGCAAAACTGGGATAACAATCTAACAGCAAGTGGTCAATACCTTGCCATAATACCAATCCAGTGCGGGATCTTTCAGGGAGATGCACTGTCACCGTTGCTGTTCTGTGTAGCCCTCAACCCCCTAAGCCACATTCTGAGAAATGCACGCCGAGGGTACAAACTCAGATCGGGTCATACAATTCACCACCTCCTATACATGGACGACCTGAAGTTGTATGGGAAAAATGAGAAGGAAGTAGACTCGATGATAAACACCGTCCGAATCTTCAGTGATGGCATCGGAATGAAGTTCGGCCTTGAAAAGTGTGGCAGGTTGATAATACGACGAGGCAAGGTACAGGCTACACAGGGACTTCTCCTTGACATCGGGAGAATCCAGGACGTGGATGTTGAGAAGGGCTACAAATACTTGGGCATCCTGAAAGCATGGAAAATCTCCAAGAGAAAGTAAAGGCAAATGCATCCAAGGCCTACATCAAGAGGACCAGGCAGGTCCTAAAGACAAAGCTGAACGGCCAAAACAAGATCCAGGCCCTCAACACATATGCCATGCCTGTACTAAGCTACACCGCAGGAGTAATTGATTGGACCAAGACCGAGCTGACAGCATTAGACCGCAGGACCCGAAAGCTCCTGAACATGCATGGAGCACTTCACCCAAGAGCAGATGTCCACAGACTCTCCCTGCCCCGTGATCATGGTGGGCGTGGATTAAAAGAAGTAGAGGCCACGATAACTGGTGAGAGTATGGGGCTGAAAGATTACATCAAGAGCAAAAGTGAAGTAGAGCCCCTACTACAAGCAGCGTGGCAGTCGGGAGACAAACAAGAAGGGGTGAACAAAAAGGAGTGGAAGGCAGGATGGTCACAGGAGTATGAAAGAAAATGGAAAGAAAAACCATTACATGGCCAATACCCCCGTGAAGTTGAAGAAGTGACAAACACAGAGATGGCATACAAGTGGCTATCCTGCACAGGACTGAAAATAGAGACGGAGACACTGATCACAGCAGCACAAGATCAAGCGCTGAACACGAAAAACCACCAAGCACGAATAATGAAACTGTCAAATGACAGTAAGTGTCGGATGTGCGGTCAGAAAGATGAAACAGTGGAGCACCTCGTAGCTGGCTGCCAACAGATGGCAGGTGCAGAATACCTGCGTAGGCACAACAAGGTAGCGGCTGTCCTACACATGGAAATATGCCAGCACTCCGTCATCACGACTCCAGAGCAACCATGGCTTCACCCACCAGAGGCAGTACTAGAAACAAGTGAGGTTAAGATCCTCTGGGATTTCGAAGTTAGAACAGATCGCATCATTCCAGCAAGAAGGCCTGACATCCTTGTACTAGACAAGCAGGAGAAAAAAGTCATCATAATTGATGTTGCGATCCCACTAGACAGAAACCTCAAAGAAAAAGAAAGAGAGAAGGTCACAAAATACCAGGACTTGAAACTCGAAATCCAGAAGCTGTGGGATGTCAAAGCAGAAGCGGTACCGGTGGTGATAGGGGCACTAGGTGCAGTCAGTAGCGACTTGGAAGGCCACCTACAACGAAAACCAGGAGGCACAACCATGAGACAATTGACAAAACAGGCAATTCTCGGAAGCGCCTACATAATTAGAAGGTGCTTGACCTCCCAGGATCCGGGTAGAATCTCGAGGTCAGCATTGTAGATAACCAACTGAAAAAAGTTGTGAAAGAAATAATAATAATGATAATGATAATGACAACGACAGCGGCGGCGGCAGCGACGGCAACGGCGACGGCGACAACGACAACAACAATGACGACGACGCGGCGACGACGACGACGACGACGATGATAAATGTGCGCGGAACGCGCGAAAATTGTAGTTTTCGAAGGATTTCAGAAAGCTTTGATAGTTTCAGGATAATCTGTGATAGCATTTGATAAAAATAGACCAATAACTTACACCACCGCCACTGTTTTTTATGCAAGAGCCCTCCTAACAATATCCCTCCCCTCTTGGTGGCGTCGTTGCAGGCAACCTCAATTGTGCATCTTAATGAAGTGTTGGAGATGAACACTACACTGCTTGTCGTTATTATGCCCTAAACCTGCCCTTCTTCAACGCTTTTTCACACCAGGGAGCTGTTACCCAAACAACAGCTCCCTGTTCCCACTAGACAGTAGCATCTTGTTTGAAAAGAACATAAAGACAACACTCATGGGTACTTCTCATACTTACTCCATTAATTTATCGTATTAAGAAAAAGATCCATACAGTTTTGGGCGGAAGTCAGAGGTCATGGCAGGTCACCAGATGTCAAAATCCGAAAACTAAAAACACGACATCACAAAGTAACATACATTGATAGGCGTACTTTTCATACGTGGCATGTTGAAGCGTTATACAGCCAGAAAATGAATTCTACTGTTTTGTGGCAGAGGACGATCAAAGTTTTCCAAGGTCACCGAAAAATCAATACGAAAACCTGGAGATTGCTTGTAAAAAAATATTTCATTATAGAATGATCGGCATTTTCCGTACTTGGTATATAAATTTATCATATTGAGGAGAACAACCCGTATTATTTAAATAGAGGTCACAAGTTATTTGAGGTCATCATAGGTTAAAACCGAAGGCCTTGTAAACACAACATTTCAAGGCATGGTTCATACTTTGTAAATTTATCACATCTAGTTGAAAAAACCCATTCTTTTGGTGACTGCCAGAGGTCATTTAAGGGCACAGAGTTCAGAACTGAACACCTTGTAAACACGATATATCAACACAGGTGATAATAGATAATTTTTATATTTGGTATCTAGATTTGTCCCGTTTTGGGGGAGGACAAAGATCATCTGAGATCTAAAGAGGTGAAATAAGTGACACCACGTAAATTGAATTGGCAGGTGACTGTTCCTCTAAGTTGAGTTGTTTCGCGACTGCCAAAAAGGAAGGAGGAAGGAGTAAGCTTTTGTCATTCCAAAGATGATTTAATAGAGAACATAGTATATCTTTTCACAAGCATAACTCTTGAACATTAATGATTAACGCTAACTTTAATTACCTAATTAAGAGCACGTGTGAATAATACTGTGACTACAGGGTGGTTGCAAAGTACCTTTTGGGAACGCGTATCACGATGTTTTTGTGGAAAATGCTGTTTCTCATTCTGGTCGCAAGAGTTAGAAACCCCCTTCAAGGACATCTTGATTCTAGTTTTGTATAATGCACTTTTTTCTTCTGTTAGATTTTTCATATTGAGGGGACGGCTCCTGTTGTTTCTAGTGGAGGTCATTTGAAGTCGCGGAAAGTCAAAACCCGAAATTGTTATACACAAGATATTTCAAGATAGGAATGATAGACACCCTGTACGGCCTGGCACAGCCACGTACTGCCCATCACCACCCTACACCGCTTGCAACATACAAAATTATCAAACACTTTACACCGACTACTTTTTCGGCTAGATATCGTAAACGGTGGTTTTCATTTTAGTTGCAGTCGATGGCAACTGCTAAGATACTTTTGACCATTGTTAACAAAACATGTGTTTATCTCAATAGCCATGCTGTATTTCTGGTAATGTATGTTTGCTCTAATAAGGAAGTAAATCATTCAAAATTAAGCCTTGTCGAGATCCTCTCGAACTCATCAACTTGTCGATATCTGAAACAATTATGAGGGTTGGGTTTGTTCTTGAAATACTTACAAAGTACTTCTCACATGCTTATATATCTACATCCTTCGATGATTTATCTCAGTAAAGCAAAAGCCCAATTTACCAACCAATTTATTTATTGGTATGGGGTTGGTCTTACAGAACAAATCGTTAAAAAGCCCGAAACAAGCACAAGTTGATACAAAATTGAATCTCAGACTCGACAAAAGTTGTTCACGTTGAGTGAAATATTTCTTTTCTTTATTATTAAGTCATAAGGATGATTATTGTTTCTCCATAGCAGTGTTTAGGAGAACAGATTGCATCAATATTACAAGAGGATTTTGCTTTAGTTGATAAGAAAGGTACTTACAACTCGAAAAGATTTGAAGAAATGCCCGAAGGTACCTCGGAAATGTTATTATAATTTAAGTACCTGAAAAACAGGAAAAAACGAAAACGGTAATTTCTGTGAAATTGATGGAATATAAATAATATCATGAGTATAGGCGGAATTACAGGGGGACAAGTAGGGGCACTCGCCCCCCCCCCACACACACTTTTTTCCAGATCTTAAAAAATAACAAGAAATGAGCGAAATTATGCGAGACCAGAGAAATGAAAAGAGAATTTTCAATAGCCTATTACTATTAAATTTTGCAATGTTTACATGAAGGAAAATTTTAATATCAAACTTCATAAAATTGCTAGGATAATTTTTCTCGGCGCGCCTCGCGCGCACCTACAGAGAAAACTGACTTATACCATTGAAAATTTTGTCTGGCAACGTAAAATTTCTTTCGTCCTACGCGCCTCACTACTGTGACTTGAAGTTCTAAAATATGGGTCACGGAAAGTACTAATGTACGTCATTAAATGTACCATGACATTGGTCTTTGCAAACAAAGTCTTAAACCCTACCCATGTATAGTGAATCGTATTATTCTCGAAGAAAAAAAGAAATGAAAAAACTCGGCGTGCTTCGCATGAGCCTTATACAAATCGATGCCTCATTAGTACTGCTGTACTGCTGTGCGTAGGAAAACTTTGATGGAATTGCCTTGTTATTACTACCTGTAGGACAGCTTGACTAAATTACCACTTTAACTGCCGATGCTCCTGACAATGTCCATGTGAAAACTACCCACAAGAGGTTTCATTGCCTTCTTCAAGTATAGTCTATAACCTTCAAAATCGACACTACTTTGTTTGTCACACTAATATAGTTGAGGGGTACTTGTCCCAGACCATCGACAAAAATAACATGAAAGAAAGCCTCCATGGAGCAAGATATATGTTCCCATATTCTGCTCCATGAAAAGAACAGGCACCTGGGGAAAGTTGGATAATTTTCATGCTACAAGAATGCTGTATTTAAAACTAAAGAAAAACAATAGGTTGCAATTAAATGTCTCAAACGGTGTCTCAACGCTGTTTTCTTCTGCGCGCCTCGCGCGAACAAGTTTTAAATATTGCTTCGGGGTTTCTGGGCTACTTCCTGTATGTAGAACATCCTGCTTGGCATAACTTCTTACAAACTCTTCTATTATCACTGAAACCACCGATGCTCACATGGTCGTACGCAGCCTAGGGGAAGTCTCCCCTCCCCCAGCGCCCACAAGTTTTCAAAGCAAAATTTTTATCACCGTCAATCTGTGTAAATTTACCGACTCTTTAACGATTGTTTATATTCAAGAGTTCAGACAAGGAAAGTGTCATCTCCGGTAATAATAAGGGACAGACCTTAACGTAAGGGGGCTAGAGGCCTCTCCTTCAGGATACTTTTCTTTCCTAGCATTTCTATTACTCATCACTAAAAAGTATGAAAAACGTGATTTTTAGAGCGCTTCGGGCCCACCCATTCTGAATACTAGATCTACCATTTTAAAAATAAAAAAGCCCCGAGAAATTCTCAAAATAGTCTATACTCCCCTACTTCCTAAAGCCCTCAGCATTATCGACATAGCCGGATTTACCTTAAGGGGGCCCGTAACCTATCATTTGAGGGGGGCCCTATGAGTATAATTTTTGGTGATATTAATTGTGGGTGGGACTAATACGTGACACTATCTAAGTGAAGCGTCACCACCATCGGCTGATTAGCGTCTAGCCTACTGAGAGATTTCTTGACAAAGTGCCGATGTCAATAAATTACCAGAAATGCCACTTCGAGGCCTGTCAATTTGCATAAGACTATTCTACCTTTCATGATTAAGAAATTTTAACTCCCTAAAGAGAGACATTTCAGACAAATTTTATTCCGTTAAGCAATTTGTGTAGGGGGAGACATAGAACTTGACACATAACATCTGCTGTTTTATTTTGGTATGTGTTAAATAGGAAATCAAAGGTAATATATGCACATGACATTGGCATAGAAATCCATGAAAGATGGTTTTGAAAGTCCAAATTCATTGTAATGCTTCAAGAAGGCCTGTCTGCAGGTAGTACAATAATCGTTTCATCAATAACCACATACTGAAATGCGCTTGGACATTCTGATGTACGGAAGCATATGATATGTATCAAGAAAATCGATACAGAGAATTTGACCTTCCGGTGCAGGGCCATTACCTGTAGTCATGTCAATGCAAAAAAGTTTAAATTGAATTGTGTAACTATTTAAAATAAACAAAATACATTTATAATTCTACCTCAGAGGTAATAGGTTTGGCCAGAGGAGACAAGAATGGTATTTAGGGGAACTTTATAGCAATAGATACCTAATGCATCGACGGCATTGCGACAACTCGTGGTGATTCTCAACTTAATTTAATTTCCTTTATAGCTGAAAACATTTCACCATTCTTTCCCTCAATATATTTACGAAATCTGGACATGTGTTGTTCTCAATCGTTCCCTTTCTCATACTAGCCGACTAGAATGTATGCCAAATTTCAATTCACTTTATGTTTATAAAATTGTTCGTTGCGCATCCACGATTTTGAACAAAATGTTGCTGCAATGTGGTTAATGGCTCACTTCGTGAGAGTCAAGATAAAAGGCAACAAGTGTCCGAAAGAGCCTGGAAGCAGGTCTTCCCAGGAAAATGTTGAAATGAAACGCTGTCTGATGCAAATGTATCTTCACTCCTTATGATTAACAGCTGGAAGGGATTGATGATGTATGCGGGAGAGCTTGAGGAAGGAGGGGAGTTTGGATCATTGCGAGATTTTACGGAGATAAGTCCCACAGAAAGTGAGAATGGGAGTAGTACTCAGGATGGAACCGTACGAATCGCGCGGAAACTGAATTGCATTTAAGAAATTTATAGCGACAAAGGTGACAGAAAAATGAGACAAAATATCCCCAAGGACAGGATGGTTGTCCTGCACCCTACGCCATGTGTCTATCCCACGGTCAGAAATGGAACTTCCCGTGACTTACAAATAACTTCTAAACATTATTTTGGAATCTCGAAAATAAACACAGATCGATTCGATAAAAATTGGCTTTAAACATTTCGAGGGAGGGGCACTGACACTGCCCCACTGCGTGCGGCCATGATTATAACTATGACTGTGGGTCCTCTCCTGAAATTAAAGACTGTCAGTCGTGAATTTCTTGCTTATGGAAATTAACGTACGCAAAAGGCATTGCATCTATTCATGGTACTGCCAATTCTTTTAAATTGTCAATTGACTAGCAATTAACCTGAAGATCATGTGCAGGTCAGTTTGAACAAAACAAAAAAAAAGTCAAGGTTATTCATCGATCGGAATTCAAGACTCCTTACAAAATCATACCAATCCACATTCCTCCTCAGTTGACCCAAGGTTTCTGTGGCCTGACTAAGAAGAACTGTCCTAACCGAAGGGCCACCATAATTATCGCTATAATTATAGCTTTAATTAAGCGCTTGGGATATTTTGGGCGAAACTATCTCCTTCATTGTCGGGAATAAAATCTTCCCCCTAGCTTAAGTGCAGATAATGATAATGATTGACTAGCAATTAACCTGAAGATCATGTGCAGGTTAGTTTGAACAAAACAAAAAAAGTCAAGGCAATTCATCGATCGGAATTCAGGACTCCTTACAAAATCATACCAATCCACATTCCTCCTCAGTTGACCCAAGGTTTCTGTGGCCTGACTAAGAAGAACTGTCCTAACCGAAGGGCCACCATAATTATCGCTATAATTATAGCTTTAATTAAGCGCTTGGGATATTTTGGGCGAAACTATCTCCTTCATTGTCGGAAATAAAATCTTCCCCCTAGCTTAAGTGCAGATAATGATAACTTTTTGGGTATTTTGTTAATACGGCCTCAAAAATAACTTGGACGATTCTGAGATCCTGTTAAATAAATTAAAAATGTCAATAATACAGAGTACATGAAAGAGAAGAAACGAACCTCTAGAACAGGCATGTATAACCATGTGTCAGTGCTAATATGATATCATACTCAACGACAATACGTTGTAACCATATGCATGCTTCATAGTAGCTTTATTAATGGACATGACCAACAAGTCCATTGTTGTGGTTGATCGCATTTTCAGATGGTCCCGTGACCACATTTCTTTCATTCAGCTTATCGGATGGCTCCCAGCAAGAAACATACCGATCTTTTGAGAAAAGATTCGTACAGTGGAAGAGTCGTGTATGTGAAAAGATTGTAAAGAAAACATCGCTAATCACGAAATGCTAGGCGTTTTTCCTCAAAAGTGCTATATTTAAATATTAAGCAGCCTAATTACAATATTAAGCAGGCTAATACGTCGGGCAACTTTACATATGACGTAACCATTGAAGACGGATGTTGTTCAATGTAGGCCTGCCTTTTTAGTGTCTTTGCAGGTCGTCAGTATTTGCTTATATTTTATTTATAGTTTTAATATCAATTAATTTCAAAATGTTTTAAAAACAAATTCATTCAATATTCTATTAACAAAGCGATTATAAGGAGAAGTGTATAAACTTAAAAAATGGGTAATTCCATAAATTAGGGTACCAGTGGTAAGAAAATGCTTTGAATGGGAACTGTCTTATTATTTGCTTATCAATATCTGCTAGAAAATTTCAAGATAAGTAAAAACTTATTCATCATCCGGAAATAATGTACAATTTGTGCAGGGAGGGCTCACGAGTCGCTCTCCACGCATCGACCATCATTAAGAAGGCCAGCTTCATAGCCAAAGAATTACAGGGTGTGTATTCCCCCTCTCCTGTGGTTTTTTCCCTACAGGTGAGCCCACCGAAATTGTAGTGCATGTTTCAAAAGTTCACTTTTCATTAGTAGTTTCTCCCTGTAAAATGAAAAGCTGCCAAAGGCAAATTGTCATGTCAGTGTTATTAGAAAGTAAAGAAACCAAAACGTGAAACTATTCAGAGTAAAAAGCGCGTTACTTACAGATGACTAATTTCTCTTGGGAAGGTACCTGGTGATATCTGTGATATGATGTTGTTTGATAAGTGGCTGGCGACAAAAGAAAAGAAACAAAGAATTGTTTCAATGAAATAGTTCTCAAAGGTAAACGTGTATCATAACGTAGCTTTAGCATAAAGTGAAACTAAATCAAAGTTCACTGAGTCCAAATATTCACAGTGTATCAAAAGTAAAAAATTGTAAATATACATGTTGTAAGAATAGCTAAATGCGTATTTTTGTTAACCTCCCGTCTTCTACGCCCCTTTTCGTGGATATCAAATGTTTGAGGTCAAATAAAAATGTTTCATTCCGCAATAATTTGTAATGTCAACCTTTTACTACATGGATAACATTTACAAATCACTCTTGTACCACAACTACTACTACTATTATGGATTTTTCCCAGCTATGTTAGTCCTCTCTGCACAGCATGATATGTTAGAAAAAGTATTTGTTCCAATTCATATTATCATTTTTGTTAAAGACTTAGGCAAAAACTAGTTTTGTGAGTTACAGTGGATGAACATCACAAATCATTGTATATTCGACCATTTCAAAATGAGTAAATAAGTTTCAACATTTATATTTAAACAATAAAATAAGGCATGAAATGAGGGCTGGATCAATGAAATTGATTTTCCAGACTTTGTTATATATATTGTCTTGAAATTGGAGACTTTAGCTACACTTCGAAGGTAAAAATCATTTGACATGAAGCCATCGAGGCTTGACTGAGTTGTTAAGTAGTCCCAAAATAAGTGAAAGCCGTAAAGCCTGCGATCACGTGTTTCAAGGTCAACTGCATATTTCAGAGCACAATTTTGTCGTCAAACTGTTTTTGAATAGCTAGATTGGTTTCTTTTGAACTTTTTGTTTGAACACAGTGTATAACGGAGTCTCCAGGAAGGAAAGGTAAAAGATCAGATATCAAAAATCAATTAGGTGAACATTGACATTTTGTTATATTCACGTTAAAAATTGACTTTTTACTACAAAACCTTTGCAATTACAATGACAATTGCAAGTTTTTTGACAACTTGGTTGTTATTTGAATGGCGTGAAATGTTCCTCTTTCTAAGGGCACATGTGTAGTTTTAACATAGGTATTTGTCGAGGACTTCTCGTAGACGAAACTGATGTTGTAAAAGCTGCGCATATTTCGTCACGCACGGGAGCAATGATGCGGCAGCCTGATACGTAACGTCAAGACCGTACAGAGTGTGGTGTGTCTAATATATTGGGCGCGCCTTACCATGCAAAACTGTATTATACCCTATGGACGTAGTTGATGATCGTTAAAGTTGCTTTGTCAGTTGTCGTGTTCTTCTCGTCAGTAATTTTGGTTTCCCTCTATTAGCCTTTCTCCGTTTCAAACTACCCATAAGTTATTACGAAATCGATGTAATCAGCAGTGGTGCTACTTACATTCTGTAAAGACTTTGTGGGAAAGCATCTGGTTGTATCTGCAATATTTTGTTCCTAGACAAGATTCTGAATCACCGAGGAAACAAGTGAAGATCATGTACGTTTAAAACGTAAAGTTTGGGTATTAGAGAAAATGTTGTCCACTAACAACTAATAAAAACCATAAAATATACAAGCAAAAAGTGATAAACGGGAAAAGGAAAAAATACATTTGGCCGTCCAGAGGAGAAAGTAGGATATGTTGAAAAACCTAGCTTACAGCACTCAGTCTCAACCAATGTGCAGGCTAGAACGACTCTATTTGAGGAGCAAGTAATGTATCGTCGTCTATGCTTTCCAAAGAAATGAAAATTTTGTTGAAATTGCCATGCAGATCTCAGAGGAAGTGGGAAAACCAAATGAAAAAACTTGAAAGGACTCATAACGTTGTTAGGTTCCTTCCAAATCTTTTCATGTAAACCTTTTTAATTTACAAAAGATAGGAGCTCTCGGGAGGATTTTCCTCTTTTGACAGGCTTTCCATTGCCCTCTCTACCTATCTCAACAATTGTTATATTTTCCTAATTTCATGTTTAACAAATAGCTCATTTTACACAAGCTGATCAAAATTTTTATAACATTTCAGGGGTAAGAAAAAGTGTATTCTCGCATGGTACTTATCTTAGTAAGGAGTTGCTATCTTTCCCTCTTTTTCCCATAAACAATATAAAAATGGCGATTATGATTGTAGTGATATCCTTCTTAATGTTAATAAGTAGAACTTAGACAATGTGCCCATCAAGGCGTATTGTCACTGCGTGGACAGTTAATTTGTTTTAACAAATCTTGACTTTTTATTTCCATGACTAAAATGTTGTTATGTAGAGTGGGGCTTTAAACTACCTTTTAAACTTAATATTGATTAAATTGGTAGCCTTGCCACACTCGCATTTTAAAGCTAAGCGCGAAAACAATTGATACAATGAAAGGGAAGAGCCTTATTGCCTTTACTCTCAATGACACATTTGAGAAAATTCTAACCAAGTGTCCCACATGAATGAAGCACATTAATAATTAAAGTTCACAATGGAATCTCCTGACACGGAAGTAGCGTATCTCGATTTTAAAGTATTAAAGGCGAACGCAAAAGTGGTCTCCTTGACACTGTAGTCTATACCAAGCGCACGGAAATCTATCAATATTTAGGTCGAAACTCCGCACACCCATTAGCCACCTTCAAAGGCTCCATTAAAGAAGAAGTAGTTAGATACGCTAGCCTGTGCAACAACGAAGGTGACTTCCTGAAGAAACATAACTCCTTCACAGAGAAACTGCTTATGAGAGGAAATCAACAACGCCATGAGCGGAGTGGCTTAAGCGTACCGAAAAACCATCTTACTAAGAAAACTAAAGCAAAAGGGCCATCCTTGATTTACTAACTTATCTACTGCCCGCACATCAAAACAATGCATATAAAACGTGTCTCAACAAAACATTGGCACCATAATGCTCAAAGCCTGCAATAACATAACTTATTTCTCCTACAACCAATCATTGGCCTATAAAAGGTAAAAAAAACCTTACATATTTCCTTATTAAATTAAGGTTTACGAGTTCTGGGGAGAACAAAGGACCTTTCCACACGATACTTTCCTTGATGCTCTGTTAGAAGCAAACAAGAATATTTCAACCCATGCTGCCCACGACGGCTTGCTTCAAGAAAAGCAACACCATTTGTATGAGTAAGACAGCAGACAGCGGTCTAGCTTGATCATAAAAACCAACCTTCCAAAAAATTCACACACTGCAAATTAAAAAGCAAATAAATCTTTCTCATGAAATCACGAATGATGATTTCGGGCCTTCCCAAAAAATGTGCAAGGTTCACCTACAAAGTGCAACGTTAGATAGTGTGCTGCCTACCCTCTCCTCACAAAAAATGCCATCTTCCGCTTAAATTTCATGTAGTAAAATTGATTAAACGTTTTTATTGATGGAACGCTTTAAGTAATTAACAAATTATACAGATAATGAAATATTCTCTTTCCATCTAGTTGTTCGTCGTTTGTCCGTCTGTTCGTCTCTCCATCCGCCCATCCATCCATACATCTACCCATGAAGTCGTACATGCATCTATCCATATTTTTATCAAAGTATTATGTCATACCTATATTTGATCACTGAAATAAAGAAAAGCTAAACAAAACAATTTTCAGCAAAATAAAGTTTAAAACGTTCCTCAGCTTTTTAAGTGGTTTTCAAGAGCAAACAGCAAAAACCCTAGAAGTGAGGTATCCAGGACTCCTAGTCAGTTAAGGTCCTTGAACTCTTTCAAGGCCGGATGACCTGGGGTGTAATCTGAGAAATTTCGTAAGAATTTAATTCATTAAATGATTGTTTCCATTATTTTCTTGTTTGATTTGATGGGATCAGATTTATTTCAAGCTATTCGTTCGGATTCGAGAAAAGAAGAGAGGGCAGTAGTGTGGCCGGGTTATTCGAAGTGGGGGCACTGGAGATTCAACGTTCCGCTGGAGGGGAACACCAAAATGAGGACTGGACGTCGCTGGAGGAGTAGGAGTGACGGGTAGCGCTCTCCTGTAAGGGGCCCAGGAACCCACTGTAGAGATATGAGGCTTTTCCCCCTATGTATCCGGGAGAAAAGCCCCGGACACTCTAGGGTATTTACACATTGCGGCCATTAGAATGAAGCTTTGACAATTTCCAAATGAGTTTGTATGCGCGCATTAAACAGGCCACAAGAGCAGAAATCTCAATTTGACATTTTTTATTAGCCTTACTCGAACTAACGATTAAATGATAGGGGAGGCTATTGCGAACCAAGGATCATGTTCAGCTTTGTATTGGGCTTCAAAAATGTATTCACTTATTCTCCTCCATTGGAATCTATAGGAACTAATTTTGAGACAACTACCTCCCAGGTATGCCACAGAGGGGCAGAATTCACATTAGGACATGGAAGTTGCATCTTAGGCTGTAAACCCTGAGCTAATCAGAAAAAATTGAAAAAAGCCCTGTAATGTGGCTCATTTTGTTTTAAATACCCTCAAATTATAATCATGACAGATATAGTTCTTGAATTATCTTCAGCAATAAATGAAAAAGGGTAGCTGGTGCCCGCTGAGATCACCCCTGGTGCACGCGCTAAGCGAGGAGAAAATTCTGGAATTAAGCATCTTGGAAAATTTCGTGCAAGATCTTACACTCCTTTCGGGAGGTTTTACCGCTTTCTGATCCCTGGTGTGGTGCTTAGCTTCCCCTCCCCCTTAGCAAGGATTCAGGCGAGAAAAGTTCCCTTCCCAAATTTGAAGACACCTGTATTAAAAATACACGCTCATTAGCCTATGAAAGTTAAGCTATTCATATATCTTCATATTTATTGGATGCGTGTTGAAGAAGGTAACAAAATTCGAAATTTTTATAGCTTTTCACACAAAATAGGACTACAAGATAATCGATGTGGAAGGTGTTTGAAGGGAAAGGACTCACAGCTGCAGTAGTCCCATAGCCATTGAAAATAAATGTTGAAACGTTTAACAAATAGATGGGCGTGAAGCACGCGGCAAAATTGTACTTTTGAGAACATTTTGTGCTATTTTAGCAGCATGAGGTCTGAGAAATTGCTCATATCGATATGTAAACGGCGTGGCTGTGCATATTTTCATAACCCAAGTCTCATTAAGGGGTCACATGCTCGCACAACCAACGTTTGGAGGCACGTGCCCCCTTCCAGCTTGACGACGCCACTGAGTGAGGAGAACAATCCCTTCCACTTTCAAAAGTGGAGGATATATCCTTCCCTCGACCCCACCTGTTGACCTCAATGGCCGTAATACGTCAACAAACCTGTTACGGTTGACATGGAAGAATACAACGCATCATTGTAACGCATTTGGTAGACACGTGTGAACCCCAGATTGATTTCCGTCAAAACCACACAAGACTGGTCTTATTTTAAATTGGAAAGGGAACTTAAGCTAGTAAAACAACTTTATGAGACCTCTCAACGTTACTTAACATATATTCAGTTACATATTTATATCTGGTAGTTGCCCGTCCGACAAAATGCATTTCTGCAATTTTATCATTCTCTCAGGTTATGTTTAGTCAATCAAAGTTGAAGTTTGTTCATCTTAAACTTGCTGAAGGTATGTAAATCAATGCTGGTGCCGACGTTTGCTTGGTTTAGGTACAAAACAAAGTAAACAAAAGACCAGATCTCTGTAATGTAACTCTGACCGTATCTGATTCAGGAATTTGGTGTTAAGGTCTTTCTCCCGCTCTACCCACACGAGTACAACTGCAACAGACTGAAACATTTTTTTTTTCATTTTCCACACAGTATGAACGAATACACCCTATACGGCTAACCGTCCGACTATCACCGGAATATTTTTACTACCAGTTGTGAAGCTTTAGATTGTTTCCAAAAGCTTGACAAACCTAATCCTTTGTTTTCGGAGAACCCCAGGGCACTGTATCCCTGTCAGTCTAGTGACTACCTAGTTTTGACCATTGCAGTTCAAACTCGTTCATTTAGGGGTGGAGCATACGAAAAGCTTAAAATTAACGAAGGTACCTTATAAAACTTCCTAAGTTTACTATCTCAGTCATTGCATATACATAAACTCGAATATTTGGGCTATGCCAGTCAAAAATACATCAACACAAATCTGTAATTACAGATCTTAGGTCACTTTGTTATGTGAGCGTTGTAAAATGTTCACATAACACTCGCTCGTATACTTACAAATATTCCAAGTTAATAAATAACTCGAACTCCCTTTTTTCTATTCGATCTATATTCAGAGAAGTAAAAGACCTGCAAAAGAATCAAAAGTGAGTAGTACTGAATAAAGAAAAAAATCTTAACTACCAATGACACTGTGTTTCGATGTCGTATGCAAGCATCGGGACCTTTGATCTACGTTATACGACGTCACATGACAAGCATGTACCTTAAAGCTCCTTCATGCGTTTGAGCAAAGCAATAAATAAGATTTTCATATCAAAAATATGTAACATTGCTTGAGCCTAACTCCCATGAGCACTACGGAGCCGTACGATTTGGTTGTCCATACGATTTCAAAGATGCTACGGGGCTGTACGATTTCTTCTACTGTCCAATAGTGTAAAGGTTGCAATCACAAGATGTCTGGGAAGTTTACGGACCCGCAAGACCCCCTTAAGGGTCCATACAAATTTAATGTTCAAGCCCACGTGGGTTTACCGCAAGGGCCCGTGCGAGCATTTAAGGATGATTTAAGCGCCTGTATGGGCTCCTAAAAAGTCCGTACGGCGCTCGCACGACGCTGGAACTCTCTTACAGGCGCCACGAGGACGTGACTCGTCCACTTGCACGAGTCTCAGTAAACCCACAACAAACGAACTCGCAAACGTATTCCATTCTCCTCACAACAAGCGAATACAGTGATCACTGCGTGTGTGTTTATGCAAGTTTGAAGATGGCACCAAGAAAAGGAAAGAAAACATCACCAAGGACTAGAAATTTGAATTTGCATGGCAAATCCGACGTAGCCTCGCCGAGAGAGAGAGAGGTGTGGGAGTTGTTTTTCAATCTGGAGAAAGGAGATGGAACATATGGCCATTAGCGGCTCGCAATAGGGGCACGGGGGGCACTTGCACCCCCAAAAGTTTGCAAAGCATGATCTTCAATTTTCAAAAAAAAAAAATAATAAATTAAAAAAACATAAAATTCGAGATGGGTTAGGCCCTCCCTTTTCCTTGAGTGGGCTTAAAATTAAAGAAGTGAATAACTTTCCAATGCAATGCGAAGGTTGAACATTAATAAAGTGCTTTCAAAATGATATTTTTTCGGGGCGCTTCGCGCCCGTTTTCTCAGTTGCTTGTTTGCTACTATATATACTTCAGACATCACAAATGGACCTGCCGTTAGTGCGAGCTAAGGTAATCAAAACAAATGATCACGCTGTGATATTTGTAATCTGATTAGCTTAGGCATCATAATGTCATTTACAGATTGTAACGGTAATGCTGGAGTTAAATGGCCACAGTTTGGCAGACACTTCAGAGCTTTCGGGGTCATTAGATACACAACCCATTAGCCGTGTTGATTATCATCCACGACCAAAAGCAGTTTTGCCAGGGTGTCACCTGCCCAGATTAGCATAGGTATCTGTCTACATAAAGTTGTATCGGGCATGTATTCTAAAAGTATCGTGCTTCCTATAGAAGGAGAGGTTTCCCTTCCCTTGTCCAAATTGACAGCGCCGTTGGCCCACGGGCGGTCTTATTACTGTCAAATGGTCTGTTATAAGCAAAAGGTTCTCCACCTCTGTGCTTAAGTATACCTTTTCAATTGATTTAAAATAAACACACCAAACAGTCAATCTAGGCTCAGTGTGCTGAGACTTTTGACTAGTGGTCTAGTATATAGGATGAGACGTCGTTCTGAGTTAGGGGAATCCCCCCCCCTTTAAAAAATTTCGTTTCGGAACGGTACTGAGATCTAAAATACTAGTGCTATCATTTCATCGTTTTCAAGTGACTTCATGCTCGAATTTCCGCTAGTTTAAGAAAACAATCCACAAAAACCAACATTTTATGGCTCCTTGGCAAAGCTGAAACATATTGTGACACAATGAAAGAAACAATAAAATATTTAAAGGTGGGGCTCTTTTTATACAAATGGATCAAGCCGCCTTGCCCATTTCACCTGACTCTTACTCCACCCCTGTGGTAGCAATCGGCTGATATGGTTGTACTTATTTTTAAAGTAGTCAGCTAATGACTGACTACCTGAAATGGTTTTTGAAGAGCCTTTGAAAACTACATGGGGCATCGCTGTAATACATAATAACCATACTCCCATATGTGCAGGAGGCGGGGGGCTGGGGGCTGCAGCCCCCCAACAACATGTTTTTGTTAAAATCTGGCCGGCAATATTCTGAGAATTTTTAGGGCACCTACTGAAAGAAAAATAATGCAATAATGTAGCTTAACGAAAATCGATACATTAAAAAACTTCCTTGGTAATTTTTTGAATTGCATTGCACCAGTACCTACATATTCGGTATTAATTCACCGGTGTGTTTTTTAATGGTTAAACTTATATATTATGATTATCAGTGGTGTATTTGAGGATCCATTAGCAGTGGAGCCGCCAGCCTTGGGTGATTGGGGGGGGGGGGGCACAACGGATGATGTCGTAATGGCACTTTAGTTAACCTCCCAAGTCTGCGCAAAATGCGTGTTTTTCGTGTGCTCCCTTCTTTCTTTGTATACACAGTGGGGATCCTTCCTTTGTCAGGTGTCACTGCACTAAAGTGCGGTCCTGGGGGAGGGATCTAAGTGTCCCCCTCCCCTTTGAGAAATTTTTGTTTATTTAAAGTTGCTTAGGTGAAAAAAGGTGCTATCTTGATGATATTTTTGGAGCTGATCACATACCTGTATGGCTGGAAAATGTCCATAGTTTAGTGAATTCTAATTTTTCCGACTGGCTGGATGTTTTTTCCAACTGAGTGGTGACGCTTAAATATTCCCTTTTTATGAGCTCTGCGTTTTAAATACAGCAGTGAGGATCTTTCCATTGTCACTACAAAAAGGTGCCGTCCTGGGAAAGGGGTCTAAGGGGAGGGCCCCTTTGAGAAATTTTTGCTTATTTAAGGTTTCTTAGATGCAAAATGGTGCTATCTTTTGGAATATTTTTGGAGCTGATCATATATAGCTGGAAAATGTCCATAATCTAGTGAATTCTAATTTTTGGTTAGGTGAAAAAGGAAAGCATGTTGTCTAAGAGAATACGTTGTCAACAAACCTTCTGAAGACTCCCTTTTGGCTACTTTACCGCCTTCTATTGGCAAAGTTTTTACCCAAAAAACGTGCGTGGAGTCCACAGAACAATGTTGGACTATATAACGAAACTTTTCCTTCCCTTCATTGTGCATTATAAAAAGGTATCTAAGGCTGGCAGATACCTATATAGGGCCTTCCGGAAGCTCTGGATAAAGTACATAAAATGGGTCAATGACATAATGCTTATTACTTGACTTCCAAATGATAATATAGAGTAGAGCACTTTACAACTATCGTATGTTTACTAATTTTGAACGAAAATTCAGATGAACAGCTTCCAGCAATGGGGAACGGGTGGGAGGGAGAGTATTTGTGCAGGAAGGTGATATTAGACCTCCCTGATAGGTAAAGCAAAAGGGCTGAAGGATTAACAAAGGCCTTTTTCAGAATGTTTTTTTGTCGTATGTATATTAAAAATCACCGCCTATCAAGAGCGTAGCCAGGAATTTGTCAAGAGGGGGGGGGGGAAGCCCATAGACAGACTCTCAGCGCTTTGCGTCACCATGGATTGGCGCAAAGCGCAAGAAAATTTTGACCCAAAGTGCCTTCCAGATCGCTGGAAATGGCACTTCCCAAGCCTATTTCACCGCATATAAATAGGAGAAACACTAGCAAATATTGTAAAAAAAACATTAAAAAATACCAAAAATATGCTCAAGGGTGGCGGCTGTCCCCTTTACCCCCCCCCCCCTTGGCTACTTGTCTGCCATCTATACCGATAATGGCTGCGCGCAAAGCGCTCGGTAAATGTTTTTTTGAAAATGTTTAACGGCAAATACGTAATTTCAACTTTCCAAATCATGCTACAACAACTTAGATTGAAAGATCGCGTATTGATGCAGATGTTGTGATTATAGTTCCATGTATTATTACCTTAATAATCGTCATGAGATGGAGTGCAAATCGTAAAGCATGCTCGCAAAACGCGCGAAATTTTTCATTGAATGAGATTTCCATGACAAAACCTGCATTCAGAATCTGCATCGAGACACTTTCAATTGCCCAACAAACCTACATGCCACTCAAAAAGCCAGTCTTTTACCTGTTATTTCGTGAACAGCTTTCAACTTTAGCTGCTGTGCTTCTCCGGAAGTTGCTATCAGAAGATATTGATAATTAGATACAGAGTGGTAAGGTTTGAAGCGCGCGGAGCGCGCGAAATTTTTGACAGTTTCCGAAGGATTTGAGAAAATTCTGATAGTTTGAGAAACATTTGTGATAGAAAATGATTAAATAGATCTATCACTCGGTTGAAGCACACCTCACCCTACCCCCTACAGAAATCTATAGCTTAATCGCCTTTTGGGATCATTTTAAAATTTTCAAAAAATTTTCATAGGGGGCACGCCCCCATGCCCCCCTCGTGCCGGCGCCACTGTCCATTAGCCCTGCCCCCGTCACTGATGCCGATTTTTTTTGTTACCTAAAATAAAAAACAAAATTTTACTTCAAAGGTAGCATATGTGGCACCAGATTGCATGTATGGACACCTACTTTTTCAAAAATTTTCAAAGGGTATGGGTGATGCCTATTTTTTCTTTTAGTAACTAAAATACGTACGGTAAATTTTTTAACACAAATTTTACTTTAAAGGTAGCATATGTGGCTCCAGATTGCATGTATGGACACCTAATTTTTCAAAAGGGGAGGGGGACAGCCCCTCCCTTGGTCCCCTCCCCCAGGCCGGTGATCACACAACATAGTGCCTGCCCTACCCCCATGAGAGAAATCTTGGCTACACCACTGATTATTATCATCATTATTGTAACGACTTCCCCCAGAATTATAACCAATATATGGAATAGGTAGTAACATAGCAAATTACTGTATGTAATCGGCATGCGGTGTGATAAAACGGATGCATACCTATATATGTACATTAACATTTTGAACGTGCGCGGAAATTTTTGTTTCTATTTTTCGGGCAGATCGTTGTAGTACCCCTCCCCCAAAGTCAACTTGGGCCCCTACGCCTATGCATGCTCCTATTGAGGCTATTGTACTATCCGGAGCTGACCATTAATATTGCTGGGGGTCTTCCGAACCCCCTAAATACGGACTTGAGTTTGCTCCCCCCCCCCCAAACAAAATTTCTTAGAGCCGCCCATGCATATGGCATATTGATTTACCGCCAGAGACATTTTAATTTTTACAAGCAAGCTCATGACAACATGAACTGATGGAGTTGGTTTACGTAAATTATCTTGAAAGTGCAGGTATAAGCATGATAAACAGTGGGTACCGAGGACTAAAAGATTATTATTAAAGATATTATTATTCAAGTAAATTGAATTTACTTTTATCAGTTGCTTCGCGGACAAGATGAATTAGTGGTCTCGCGGGTCGGAGGCTAAACGAACCCACGTGCCGGAGGTTCCTCACCCTTGCTGTAGAGTCACCGTACATCATACCCTAATGATCTAAGTGGCGCTGTGTTGTTTTAACGATGGACGTGAATTCATTCATTTTATATTGGCGGCGGCAGGAAGGTCCCCAATTTTCCCTCCAAAACTCAAGGTCGTAACTTTTAGCAATTAAATAAACGTCGACATGCCGATTATTATCTCAAGATAAAGCATATAGCCTAGTAAGCTTCAAGTTTCCTGACGAAAATCGCCCTCGTCTAAATACATCGTTGCTAAATCAAACAGGCTTTCCTCTGCCAGCTTCCCGGCCGGATCACCCGCCTGCTCCTGCTGGAATTAGCGCTACTCGACTCGCCTTCTGCAACTCCAGCTGTCCAGTGACAATGATAGCTGGTAGCCTAATACCTTTCTCAAAGTGCTGAAAAAACTTTTGTCAGTATTCGGACTTGACAGAGAATCACTTCTTAACGATTGGTCATCATTTAAAATTCCCACTTGATATTGGGTCAATTTAAAAATATTCAGACTATCCCGCAAGCGCGGAACGAATATTTTTTTCAATATATCAGTCTCATCTATGCATTATTTTGATATCGTAATTTGTTCTTATAGATTCCCACCGTTCTAACGTTTCAAGAAGTCATTTGAGCATTAAAATCTTTCAGTTTAAGTCGAGGGGCGACAATGAGAATACGAAAAACTTTGAGATTTGAAAATGAAGGATTATGGTCAACCAAAATTCAAAACGAACAACTGGTCGTCGCGAAAGTAGATCCGTACGTTGTACGTGCATGTTGGGGGCACTGAACACCATTAGTCTTGCGTATAAAGTCGCAGTAGCGGCTAACCATATCCAAAATACGGATACCGCTCTCAAAACCATCTAAGCCATAGCCACTACAGATAACTCATGGTCTACGCAAGTCAATACCCTGCGTCGACCTTTTGGTCTAAGCAAGTCATGAACAAACGTGCGTTTGTCTGATGTGTCTAGTTAATTATAAAGTTTCCATGGTGCGTTACACAGTACGTGCTATAAGGATAGACCTATAAAAAAACAAATAAGCCACTACATCTTACTTCGACATTTTTATAATTCAGTTGGCCAGTGCATGCGGGCCCAAATCACGAGTCTCTACTCCCAACAAGCCATGTTCAACGTCAAATTGTGATAATTATTGTGAAATATATGATCAGTGGAAAAACTTTGCAGAAATTTTCAGATTTATTTGCTCTGTTGCTACAAATTTCCAAAATATTTGCGAGTTTTATTCTGTTTGCACCTGAACATTTAGAAGCTGCGTAATCTTGGTAAAAAATCATCAATGGCGACGAGACAAAATACAATGTTCTTTCGCTCTGAATTCAATCCGCTTCATAAGGCTTCCGTAGAATAAGGTTTACTTTCTTTTGCGCAATGTAAAAAAAATATCTACTTGGGTGTAGTTCGCCTTCCCAAATGATGGAAATACGATTCCATACACGTATCCTGAGAGGCTACGTAAAAATAGCCAAGAAGGGGAATAGAGAACAGGCAGGGGACCGTCGCTCCTACCTCCAGTGAAGGAGGCAGCAGACCCCGTAGCAGACCTGACACAGCGCACAGAGCTACCTGACCCAATGGTCGACGAAGGCAATCTTGACTCCGTGTGTTGCCAGCAGCGAGTCACCGTACGTGCATGTTGCGGTGGAGTTACGGGGGCCTAAGGTCGACAATATCGGGAACGCCCGTGACTGGAAGACGAACAGGTTTCTCTTCCAGTTACGGGCATTCTACGGGCTTACGAACACCTCTCGATCGTGCGGGCCCGTACAGCTTGAGTACGGATCCGTACGATTCACCCCGTAGATTGCCGTAGTGCGTGGCGCCCGTAATGCTCATTGGAGCGAAGCCGCGTTTAGGCATTTCACCAAAAATTAATGTCCATGGCAAAACCTCGCCGACCTTGACGAATGCTGCTGTCATATGAAAGACGAAAATATGATACATAATCGTTAACGTCTCTAGACGGTTTTTATTCACGTTGACCGTGTTCTTGGTTGGACAAGCTAAAAAAGAAGTATTAGAAATGAATATTCAATTATTCAAAGCAGTATGCACAGCCTCAGCTCTCAGAACAAAAGCCACAGTGCCAGTCTATAGCAATTCATGGAGTAACCTAAGCGTACACTCTATGTGTATGTAAACTAGTAAACTACCCGTTTCGCCAGGGTACTTCTATACGAACGAAAGCAAATAGCTTCAGCAAGAAACGTAACGAAAAAAACCTCGGAGAAAGGCAAAATCATTCTCCAATGAAAGGTATATAAATACTGGTGTAGAAAGAAACATACGAGACAGCATAGTATCGAATTAGCCGATTCTAGCATAGAAACGGTCAAACTGGTGTTACTCGGACCAAGAAGTTGCGATGTAAATTTATTACACCAAGCAGAAGACTCCTACTGGTAGAGTTCAAAGGTTATCTGAGGTCACTAGAGGAAAACCTATGAAAACCTTTTAAACTGCCAGTGAACATATTTCATGAATGGTTACATTGAGGCATTAGTCTAGCGGCGAAGACTGAAAATTTTCAACCCCCCCCCCCCGGTACAACTTTGTAAAAGTTGACACCTACCCTTAAAATGTTCCTTAGGATGTCAGCTTTCATCTTCTGTTAGTTGTCACCTTTTAAATTTACCCGAACATGGTAATTAGGAGGGTCAAAGGTCACGAGTCTATTTTCACCCAAACTTCAACAATCTTGGTACTATACATGTGTACTTCACCTTCAGGGGAGGCTTTACCTTGAGTCTAGTGTGGTAAATATTTTGAATAAATTTACAATAAACATCCCTGAACTCAAAATCAATGAATAAAACCCTTAATTATCAATATTTACTATGGTTTATTGAATATTTTTATTATTTTATTTTTAGTTTTCCCCATTACAAATTTACACGATATGATATTTTAATGCATCTTATGCATGTTTTACCACGTGGAAATAAAGCGTCTCTCAATAAAAGCAAGGTAAGATCGTTACATAGGCGTAGGAAGCGGGGGGACTGGGGGCTCCCAGTCAAAAATGTGAGGGGCTGAAGTATGCTTCCATCCCCCAAGATCCAAGGGCAAAAAACCCCTTATTTGTCTCTTCTGTAAGAAATGTCAAAAATTTGCAGTGAACTTCCTTAAAGTTTGTCCAAAATGTTGCACCAAATTGCATCTAAGGTCCCTTAAATACCCAAAAATGTTCTCACAGGGGAGGGGGTGACCCCTCCCCCAGTACGGCGATCCGAAACAAGGTTCAGCCCCCCCCCCCCGTCGCGAAAAGCTTCCTACGCCTATGGATCGTTATAAGTTTTACATTGCAATATAATGCCCTTCTTGGATAAAATTGATCTGTCGAATGTTTGCCTGCATAGCGGCTCCCTTTAACTTCGCCACACTCGGTAACCGTAGCGAAAGGCTAAACAAAAAACGCGTCAGCTATGTGCAGACTAGTCAAATTTATAAACCATATCTGGAAAGGTTAACGAAAAAATGTGGCAATGGTGTTTCGCTTCAGTGGTTTCAAGTTATCATTTGTGGTAACAAATTAGCATTTTCTCATATAGACGAGGTTTCTCCACCATACTTTTTTCAAAGCCCCTAGACTATATGGCATTGGAAAATATACATCTGGCAGTTTTCATGTTGTGCTTCTGAAGGCGAAAATCAGAATGGTCATTACAAATGCCGGAATGCATTCTGTAAGAGGAAAAGTAGTGATGAACAGCTGAATTTTTTTATTATAAAAATTGCGAATGCCATATCAGATGTGAGAGTAATAAAATACAATGCTCCACCTTCAAAATGGTCCCAAAAATCTTGTCCTAAATGGGTCAAAGCGGTAAGCAATTAACAAATTCTTTGCTTTTCATAAAAAAAAAAGCATTTTGAGTATCCTGTCAATTGAAACTGCCTTCATTAATCTGCACATAAAAAATCAAAACACCAAACCCTCTTACAGCCAGTTTCATCCAGGCCCTAAGCCAGACAACGTGCTGAAGAGGGCGAGAAAGTTCCCAGACTGTAGAGGGAAAATCATTTTCAAGGCACGAAATGTGTTAACACAAAAGGCAAAGGTAATTTTTGTTCCTACATTTTCTCCCAGGCGTTAATGTTTGTGGGTCCCTCCACTGCTCTTAAGTTATGGACCTGTATTTTCGAACAGAGTACCCATTCTCCCAATTTATCAACTGGTCAACACATGCATTCAGGCTATATCTGAATCTGGTTGACCCGTGATTTAACCAACCAATTTATGTGCTTGTTGCCAGGCTAAAAGAATAATTGGTGGCAAAAACCCTCGAGTTTGCTGAATGCTTCTTACCTCCAATCATTTGTCGACAAAAAACGTATATTGTGCTAGACAAAAAGTATAATATCAGTCCTTAGAAAAGAACCTGTTTTCTAAATATCCGCCTCACGATGCTAGATGTGGCTGGAATTAAACACTTAATCCCTAATTGTGATTACTAAACACTGTCTTTATAACTTTACCAAAATGAAAGCTAGATGATATATGAATTTGTACCCTATTAACAGCCCCTCTACAAGCTTCATTGAATTCATCTCAACATAATCATTTGTTGAGAACTGCGAATTATTCTATTTGAAGGATTTTCTTATTGCAAGTAAAATAAAGTCTTGTTATGGATATGTGCCATTTCCATGTCCAGACTTGAAAACAACATAGATCGGTGCAAGAATCATTTAATGGCTTTCCAATACAGGGAAACAACTTTTAATTATATTGCTCTGTAACCACAAATTATTAAAGGTTTATATACCAGTAAACAAAATGAGTTAAATTCATGTAACAATTACGATGGGTGTAAGGGACACTTTCGGGGGGGGGGGGGGAGGAGGAGGCTAAGCCGCTTGCCCGACAAACTGTAATAATCCGACCAATGGCTGGATTTTCACAAAATGTGCCAGAGAAATAGGATTTTTTTTCCAAACTCCGGCTGACCAAGTTCCATTGCGACTAAGTTCCAACTCTCTGTTATAAAAAGATAGCAGAACAATGTGTGTTGAAACAGAGCAAAAGCGTACTTTGTCAGTTTGTAGCTGTAAAATGCATTAGTTGTATGCCATCCCGAGCAAAGACGCTTTCTGCCTTAACAAAATTTACCATCACGTCCGAAAACATTTAAACAAATATCTACTTTTTTGCATGGGATATTGCTACAACATACCCCTTTTCGCTGATCTGGTTCATGTTAGCAAATAGGTATTGCAATGACAGAAACACCGTAATGTATTTAATAAATAATTAAGTCAATTAATTTCGTTAGGCTGTGTGATTTCGCACATTTAATCTAATCAATGCAATGGTTCCACACATCCTAACAAGCGAAACAAAAATTCAAATTTCTCTGATACAGCTACGAAAATAGCCTACATTTCATGGTAGGCCTATAAATATTTTCATTATATCCCACTTAATTTTAAGGACTGCAAGTTCTCGACATTGGTAAGGGCGGAAGCCATAGTCCAAAACCAGGACAAAAGCGACTGATTACTGCATGGAAGGATGGTGAATAAACATTTCGGTGCTGTTGGGCGGCACAAACTTGGGGCTTTTAGTGGAGAAATTTCAATAATTTGGTGTTTTTTATTGAAGTAAATTAATTTAAAAATTTGGTTTTATATTGAAGTAAATTCAAAAGGTTAGGTTTGCAATTTATTTTGAAAAATAGCCCTCCTTGAGAGTACCGTGACTCAACTAAACTGTTGGGACGACCATTCGCTGTCGGAGGTTAAAAACTTCTTCGCACACACTCATTCTCCCGAAAAAAGAGTAGAAAATTTTCCCGACGAGGGCCTCAACCTTCATTTTCTCGAAGGAGCCATGGCCTCCTCACCCCACCTGGCCTCACCCCTGACAAAGTTGCTTTGAAACATCTGAATAAATGTTGTTTGAAGTCATATGATTTTGTGAAGGGTCCTTATGGGGTAAAATGCAGATCAAGTTTAAAAGGTGCGACCTTTAATGACCCTTGACCTTAAACTATGTTCGGAAACTAAACAAACATTCAAAGGTTGTATTTTAAACACCACTTGTCCACAGTTTTCAGAACGCGTGGGATAGTATCTGGACCAGGGATGGCGCCAGGATTTGCCCGACAGGGGACCAAGCTCTCCGACGAGGGGCCAGCAACCTGAATCCTCGATGAGGGAGATATATTGCTGAAACGATGTTTGAAGTAAAATTTTGGCGCGCGAAGAGCGCCGAAAATTTCGGACTCTTAATGCAAAAAACTGAAAAAGTTGGGCTTTTACCACGGAAAATTTGAAAAAAAAATTGGATTTTTACGAAGAAAATTGGAAAATCTGGGGGTTTTATTGAAGAATTTGCCCAAATTTAGACCAAAATTAAGTAAATCGTTGGGGAGACTGCCCGTTGTCAGGGACTACATATTTTATCGTATACACAGTAGCTCCCCGAAACCGGAAAATTTCCCCGACGGGGGGCAGCCTTCCCCGACGGAGGGCCATGGCCCCCTGCCCCCCACCTGGCGCCACCACTGTTCTGGACGTTTTTCTTCTTACTCTTCACCAATGGTCCAGAATTGAAATTGAGAGGTGTTGAAAACAGACTGTTCAAAGTGTCTTAGTCCGTTATTCAAATTTCTCTGTTAAGGCTACGAAAACACCCTATAAACAGTTTATAATTCTTTTATTTTTTGAGCCCTTTAGGACTGTATAAATTGTTCATTTTGACTCACAGCATTTTATAAGTCTCGTCATATTAAAGTGTGTCAAAAATACTAAACTTTTGAAAAATTGACCTTTTTGACCTTTGACCTTAAAAATTTGCATGTTCGGGAACTTTTAAAAAGTGACAACCAACCTAAAATTTAAAGTTACATTATAAACAATAGTTTTTGCATAGTCGCTATATTTTACAAATCGGTACCGGGTAAGTCAATTTTTAGAGCTCTTTTTCAAATTCGCCGCTAGACTACATCTCTTAAGGGGTAACCTTCACGGATTTTATAGTTAGCATGTGGATTCCCCCACATTTAGTTCAACAAGTAAATTGTTTTCTTGGTGGAGTTCCAAGTTCATTTAAAGTCATCAGAGGTTTAATTGTGGAAACCATGTGTAAATAAGATATTTTAAAGAGGTTACTCTTGATAAAGTAGCGAAAATTTGTGAGAAAAAGTGGGAGGTGAAAGGCCCTTGAAGCACACTTTACTGTGTGAAAAAGTTTTAGTTAATGGGAGCATCTCCAAAGAGGAGGAATATATATTGTCCCCTGGACCTTCGAATATGTCTTGAGGGACCTCATGCTTAATATGGTGACCCCGCACAATAAGGCCAATAAGCGTCATGTGTTTCGTGACGATCAAAGGTCATTCGAAGTCACAAAATGTCAAAGTGTCAAAATTTGTACCTAACCATGAGGTTTCTATAATCTAGGTAGTATATGGACGATACATGTTTCTCTACAAAAGCGACACTGTTTAATGGAGGTGAAAGGTCATGGCAGGTCCCAAGAGGTGAAATTGTGAAAGCTCGTAAACCATGATATCTAAAGGGGATAATTTTTTTTTGGGGGGGGGGGTAAACCAAAGCGCCACAAAGCACTTTCTATCGACAAGGGATCACGAAGCATTGGGGCTTTTGTGGTTCTGAGAAAATCACTACTGGAAAAGTAACGAATCCGCAGAAAAACAAATAAGAACAAATCACTGTTACCATACACTAACTGCTGAATGCCTGATGTAGTGCCTCCGATACGGTAAAGTGCAGTGTGCGTTTGCGACTCCGTAATCAGGGTACGATTCATGTAAAAAAAAATCTGTTGTTCGTTGTCAGTTACTGAGTTACAAATCTATCTGCTCAAAGCAACGGTGTTTCCCTTAACAGGCCACTATCCTCATTATGCACCTTTTTCAATTGCAACTAACCCTTGGGGTTTACTAAGTAGATTTTGACCAGGTTCTTCCCATCCCCAGAAATCGGCTGTTAAGGTGTAAGCCAACCAAAAATTTAAATTGTGTACCTATTGTAGATAACTACAATGACGAGGTTGAACCTTTCCTAACATTCAAAGAAAATAGACTAGTATTTCCCTATGAGCTATTTAACCAACCTCCTATTAATGTCAGAATACTACTCCCCAATTTAGGTAAAACAGACTAACATATTATTCCACCCCAAACTATGGTAGTTTACAGTGTGACAAGGCATTCTGTAGGGTTTGGGAGCGTGTGATTACAGACACTTACATTTTCATCTAACCTTCAGCTTTTCAACTTAGACCAGGGCCGTTCAGCTGTAATAGTTCAAACGTTATGTTATAGCCTGTTAACTTTGACCCACTGTGCGATACCTTTGCCAAACTTCCATATCATTTCACTTGCGTTTAAGCAACCTTAAAATAACCGGCTCAAAAAAGGCGGCTTTCCAGTCACCGAATACTTCAATCTTCCCACTCTTTGAACAACCTTATATATATCATATATATATATATATATATATATTTATATATGTATATATATAATATATATATATATATATTTCTCTAATTCGGCACTTAGGGGGAAAGTTGTTGTTGAAAAGTCGACCTTAAGGGGAAAAAAAAATTCGGGTGAAATATAAGTTTCGCCTTAACGTTTCCACACACTTTTTCTATAGGAATACGTAAACTTACAAGGGCGCCCTCTTAGATTTACAAACTAGATGCCATTACTTCAAAGTTGTCAAATTTACGGACACCTAGCTATTAACACGAACGGATGGCTGCCCATTGAAATAACGTTAATTATATTTTTAGACGTTAGGGCGAATTTATTTCTTATGTATTTTATTATCTTTTTTTCGCCCTATGTACAAGCAGATATAACAATTTCCCCTTAAGGTGGGAATTAGCGTTATATATATATATATATATATATATATATATATATATATATATATATATATATATATATATCATATATATATATATATATATATATTTATATATGTATATATATATAGTAGGCATATATATAGTAGGTATATATGTATATATATATATATATATATATACGTACATATAGATGTAACTATGTATATGACACAAGGCTGGTCACTACTGACTACAACAGCGCTCAATACAGAAGTAGAGCAAGTACAATATAGTACACACGATGTAATTACAGCTTTTTGCCACTCTGTACGACCGGTTTGGCCGTGCTTTTCTTCAATGTGTTTCTTCTCTATTTCTACTTCTTTGTTGTTCAGTTGCATTTCTTTGCCACCTGATGAAGAGTCTATACTCGAAACGTCGCGGAAATTTCCGCAAACTTTTAGCACTTTTTACAACCTTTATCGACCTACATACTACTATAGTGCTCCGCAACATTTCGACATTATATATATATATATATATATATATATATATATATATATAGGGAACGGTTGAGATATTTCTACCCAGAGTGCTCGATCCTTATATAGAAGAGCTAAACTATTATTACGATCTGGGACACATATTCCTATACATTCCTATAATATCATATAGTTGCATGCCTAATATCAAAACCATAATCCAGGGCGACAATAAGAAGAAGTTAAACAAATGGAAAGCTGACAAGGATTCCAGCGGCACAGACAAAAAGAAATTAAATTGCAGATCAACAAGTGACTGCCTCCTAAATGAAGCATGCCTCGAACCAGGGGTCATTTACGAAGAAGTCATAAGTGACAACAAAGCAGAGTCATACATTGGACTTACGGCTAATGAATTCAAGCAGAGATACAACAACCACAAAACCTCATTTAACAACGAAAGCAAGAAAAACTCAACTGAACTAAGCAAGCATATATGGGAGCTAAAGAAAGGAAACAAAGAGTTCACAATTAAGTGGTCCATCATTGCAAAAGCCGCCCCTTACAACCCAGCAACAAAACGTTGCAACTTATGCGTTGCAGAGAAGTACTTCATCCTTTTGAGACTAGACCTCTGTTCCCTAAACAAAAGGTCCGAGCTATTGTCAAAGTGCAGACACCAGAACAGATACCTTCTGAACTCTGTGACTTGAGAACACTTACAGTTCTCTTCACTTAGCTTGTTGAGCACAGTAGTAGCTTAGTCTCCTATATTGCACTAATGATTGCACACCTAGTGTATGAAACAGGAATATGTGTCCTAGATCGTAATAATATATATATATATATATATATAAACGCCATATAAATTATTGTGTGTTCCAATTCTCAGTAAATATTTAAGGAATAGGCATCATCTCGGTGATTGTTTGAAATTCTTTAAATACTCATGTTGACTGTCACCATAGATATTTTTCATACAACCGCAGCAGCCAATGTAAAGAAAGGAACAACTGTATTATATAAACAGAATATCTACTGCTGTAAACAGGTACCTTAGTTGTGGCTATTATTAAAAGGTATTACCCAATCAACTCTACCTTTGTAATGATTTGTCATAAAACAAATTTGCAGTCTTACCCATGGCTGATAAGACGCACATATCTCCAGGTCCATGGACCCAAGGCCTCCTTAATTGTAGGGTGTGAATCTGATTGTGATGCACCAACTAAAATACTGTTCAAAGAAGAATGGGATAAAAAATATAAGTTTGTTTGAATTCCAGCACTGCATTTTTATGCTTCGCTTTCAAGAATTTTAGTTAGTAAGGAGGATTTGCATACAATGTTTTCTTAGTCCGAGTGTCAAAAATAAATTCACTAATTGTTCTTAAGATGTAGAGCCCGTGAGTACGATATACAGGCCCAACGCATGGTTACGTTGCCTACTGATTTGTAAGAGTGTAACTTTCATATCCAAAATAGAGTTTAAACCCATTTCAGTTGACATCATTCTGAGGTAGTATAGACATAAAACATTTGAACCCCATTGATATACATGGCATTGTAATCTGCGGGGATTCTATGGATTACCGGAAGTTTTTTCCCTTTTCTTATTCATCATATAAAACTCAGCGATGTGGTAACGAAAACTTGACAAGCATTTGCTGGTGCGCATGTACGGTACACATGACAACGAGGCGTACCTTGGGCTCATACTTCAAACTATTCACATTAATTGTCGTTCGAGTTAATGCAGAGTATCTCTTCTGTTTTGCTATTTACATTTAGGAAGGAAGGAAGAGAGAATGGTGCGACAGTTTAATATGAAACTGAAATATTTTTTGAATTTTTTCTTATGACTATTACTCTTTTGTTCTCACATCAGCTATAGAGAAACCTTTTCCTATTATCCTAGAATAAGGTGGTCGAAATACGGTGGTAACACTTACATTCCTTTATAATATCCATTATGTCGAATCAGGTTTGATACTTCCTCGAGACTCCAAGGACTGAAATAATTACACCGCATGCAGTCATGATAAACTCTATCGAATGTGGGATAGCATTTTTGCCTTCGGCAGTTGATGTCACTCAAATCTAGGATGAAAGTACAGAAAACAGAACCATCACTAATATCACACGAATTTTAATAGCCAAAATATAAATTTACCGATCATTGCAATTCCTCTAATGTCGTTTACATTTTCTTTTGAAATCTATGTGAAGACAAGGTCTACGTGGATGAACCTGGAACTTCCTTCCGTCTAAAATTCAATAGCCACAAACAGTCAATCCGTGACAATGCTCTTGGATTCCCACTAGCAGAACACTTTTTATCTTCCCCACAATTCTATTGAAAATCTTGAAATAATCCTCATTGCCAGCAACTTTGTTTGTACAGAACAACGAAAGCTACCGAACTTGTTTGGATAATGAAACTTAAATCACACATCATCGAACTTAACAAAGATCTTAATCTTCTAAATCACTACACATTCCAGCGAAAAATTTTATCCTGTCATATATATATATATATATATATATATTTATATATATATATATTTATATATATATATATATTTATATATATATATTATATATAGGTCGAAGGTGAAATAGTATATATATATATATAGTATATTTATAGTGCGAGTTTGGTAGATCGAAGTTAGAATGTGTAGGTCGAAGGTCAAAAAGTTGTACATTCGATCTGAGTTGAACCAATCTTAAGATAGAGGTCTATCTTAGGATTGGTTTCAACTCAGTTCGAATGTACAACTTTTTGACCTTCGACCTACACATTCTAACTTCGATCTACCAAACTCGCACTATAAAATATACTATATATATATATATATATATATATATATATATATATATATATATATATATATATATATAAATTTAAACGGCGGGCTAAGAAGCCCTTGTTATTTTATGCTTTTAAACTTCGGCCTATTTCTCTGTTGAAAGACTCGGTACTTGAGATTTTGTTTGTCAGTCTGTGTAGGTTCGCTTTACCCTGGGAATGGGCTGTTGTCGTATTAAAGTTGTTTGTCACGGGGATTAAGTTATTTTTGTACAGGCCATATTCTCTGCCGGGGTGCGGGTCTATTCATGTGTCACGTTCCTGTTCCCTGTGTTTACTGTAATCCCCTGGCTAGTCTCTGCCCAGGACACTGGATTTAAGATAATTGACAAAGGGAACTAATTAAGTGTATTGTGTTCAGGCCTGGGTATGTCAAAACCCAGGCAGTAATCCTCCATTGTTTAGGCCTAGTTTAAATTGTTAAGGTAGTAAACAACTCTAAGAGAAACCAGTTAGCCGGCGAAGGAAAGAGACGTGTTTTTACTGGCGAAGAATAGAGTTTAATTAGGTTGGACGGCAGGCTTCACGCCCTGGAGCCGCCAGCCTAGTACTCCAGCCGGCAGGTTACAGATAGTGAATTGGACTTAGTTTATTTCCCCATGGAGGAGTTTTATTCTGTATTTCAAGTCTGAATTTCATATTGCAATGTGTGCTATCAACCGATTTTATTGAAATTATACGAGCTCGTCGTAATTCTGGTTGTCGGAGTGATTTTTCTGGTGTTTCGTCGCTGTTCCACGACCTCGCCGATTAAAAGACAACATCTCAGGCCAAGATCCCCACCCTGCTGGCCTTTACGCTACCAACCCCAAACCAACACCCCCATATTCGTTACAATTTGGTGGCAGCGGTGGGATTAACGTCAAGATAAGAAAACGAGCACCCAAAAATTATGGCAAGTAACTCCGTTTCTTCTCCTCTGCCGTTGAGGCTACCTTCGAATGTAACAAGACACCTCGAGAAACAGGTATACAGTTCCTCAACCGAGAATGCAAACAGGAAAGGAAAAGGAGGCCAGAGTGGAACTTGGCACAGGAAATGATGCCAAAGTTTGGCATGAAAGGGTGTCTAGAAGTTCCTGGTGAAGTGACTCCTGGGAAGTACTTAAGGAGTGTCAGAGGAGAAACCCTTGAAGTCCGCCTGTCTAGCGAGAGATTGTGATCCCAACCGGAATCCATCTCTCGTGCGTCGGAAGAGAACCGATCGGATTCTGTTCCGTCGTACCCTAGACAATACCGTTCGGAATTGAATGGGGCTAGACGTGGAGGGTAGGAGATGACTCAGTCTAGGAAGCCCAAGAGGAAGCAGTGAACATGAAAAACACATTTACCAAGGAAGGGTAATGTATACCATCCTAAGTCACACCCTCACGAGGGAGCGAACCCTACGGATTGCTTCTCCGTGCCGGTCTTGAATCCCATCGGATTCAGCCGGGGTTTGGTGGACCAGGTACATCTCTTAATGTCTGAGGAAAAATGCTTGCTAAGGAGAGACCAAAGAAACAGGTTTAGGTGTACCATCTGTTAGAAGTTACTAACACATGTTAAGTTGAAACCGCCGCTAAAAGACTGTGCAGGAAAGTAAGCTGAAGTCTAAGTAGAGGAGCATCTAGAAAAGTGTGCAATAAGCCCCGCTTGATAAAGTCATAGGAAGTGCTGTTGTGCCATTGAGGCAGCCGGATCAAACTGGAACATGAACAACACATTTTCAAGCTTGCATAAACTGTTGTCACATGGATGGTCCGGTCTTTTACTTAAAAAAAGGAAATATCAGTATTTCGTGAGAGGAACGCTATTAATAAAGTTGAGCATTTTTAGAAAAGGAGTTGATTGTACCTGGAATGTGTCCAGCCCAACTTTTCTACATAACGGGAAGTGTTACTCAAGTGTTGAGACGTCATGTGGATGGATAAAGTTATTTTTCCTCGATGTTGTTGCTTACGGCGGGTTCAGTAATTTGAGAGAATAACCGGACAAACGCAAAGTTAACGAAAGACGTGAGTTACAATTTACAAACAATAGTTCCTGATCTTATTCTGACTTTACTCTTTCAGACTGTGTTTTGCATGCTTGCCGGTAGAAAGAAGTGTTTAATTTTTACAAACTAAAATTTCTACATTTTATTGGTACTTGTGTCTTCATAATTTTGAGTTTCAGTAATTGTTTATATAGTGTTATGAAATGTGCAATGTATTTAAAATGAGAAGTCTTAAATTTACATTGTTTTAGATACCGTTTGACTAATTTGTTTCTTTCAAGCATGGGTTGGTTGCAATACTCCTTCACCTTATATTTGTAGATTGTTTGTTCTCATGGAAATTGTTGTTACTGATATGCCTTGTCTATCGTGGGGTGAAATTCCTTGAGCTGGCCTTAAGGTGAAATTCCTTTAGTAGCCTTGGACTAAAGGTGCAAAATTCCTTGAACGAAGATTTGAGCTAGAGTGGTAATTGTTTCATGGGAACGTTAGGTTACTTTGGTTTGTTATTACGGAAAAGGGTGGTCATGTATCTTGTCTGGTCGTGGGGTGAAAATTCCTTGAGCAGGGGCCTCGGACTCAAGGTGAAATTCCTTTAGAAGGGCTGAGTAGCCCTTGGACTAAAGGTGCAAAATTCCTTGCACGCCAGTTAAGTGCATGGTTAGCCGTAGTGTGAAAAAGGATTGTGTCATGTAAAATGGGTAGGAGTTTTTCTTATTTACATCGAAACGTTCGTGTTGCTGTCAAGTTAATGTGAGACGCTTGTTCGGCAGGTACTTCTAAGATACCACGTAGTCGCAGGTTTAGTCGTTTCATTTTTTGTAGGTGATACGATATGTTAAGAAATGTGCAATATCCCATGTCAAGTTTGTGCAAGCAATACGTGAATTCTATTTTTTTTTTTACAATGTGTGTGCACATACAGTACCGAAGGTATCGCGTTTTTGTGATTGGAAATTTGAGCTCAATCGCTAAAGTACGTTTGTTAATCTTATGTGTGGTATGTAAGAGGAGGAATATTTATTGACATTTAAGGAGTTTCTTCTGTGTTGCAAAGAGATAATAGACTTCTTGTTACGGTGATGTGCGTATATGCCGAGCTGTTATGGCATTGTTACACTTTCTGTATTTATTACGTTCTTGTTTACAAGTTTGTTTAAGTCTGCATAGTGTGTAATTTGTGTTTGTAAAATGTAAGGGTTGTGCAATATTCATCTGCTTTTTACACTTAGTCAAGTTTTAAAGTTTATGTTTGTGCAAAGGCCTTATGAGGGCATATGTAAATTTTTTTAAGTAGAGGAGAGTGTAACGGCGGGCTAAGAAGCCCTTGTTATTTTATGCTTTTAAACTTCGGCCTATTTCTCTGTTGAAAGACTCGGTACTTGAGATTTTGTTTGTCAGTCTGTGTAGGTTCGCTTTACCCTGGGAATGGGCTGTTGTCGTATTAAAGTTGTTTGTCACGGGGATTAAGTTATTTTTGTACAGGCCATATTCTCCGCCGGGGTGCGGGTCTATTCATGGGTCACGTTCCTGTTCCCTGTGTTTACTGTAATCCCCTGGCTAGTCTCTGCCCAGGACACTGGATTTAAGATAATTGACAAAGGGAACTAATTAAGTGTATTGTGTTCAGGCCTGGGTATGTCAAAACCCAGGCAGTAATCCTCCATTGTTTAGGCCTAGTTTAAATTGTTAAGGTAGTAAACAACTCTAAGAGAAACCAGTTAGCCGGCGAAGGAAAGAGACGTGTTTTTACTGGCGAAGAATAGAGTTTAATTAGGTTGGACGGCAGGCTTCACGCCCTGGAGCCGCCAGCCTAGTACTCCAGCCGGCAGGTTACAGATAGTGAATTGGACTTAGTTTATTTCCCCATGGAGGAGTTTTATTCTGTATTTCAAGTCTGAATTTCATATTGCAATGTGTGCTATCAACCGATTTTATTGAAATTATACGAGCTCGTCGTAATTCTGGTTGTCAGAGTGATTTTTCTGGTGTTTCGTCGCTGTTCCACGACCTGGCCGATTAAAAGACAATATCTCAGGCCAAGATCCCCACCCTGCTGGTCTTAACGCTACCAACCCCAAACCAACACCCCCATATTCGTTACAATATATATATATATATATATATATATACATATATATATACCCTGTATATATATACCCTGTATATATATATATTTATATATATATATATATATATATTTCTCTAATTCGGCACTTAGGCTTAGGGGGAAAGTTGTTGTTGAAAAGTCGACCTTAAGGGGAAAAAATTTTTCGGGCGAAATATAAGTTTCGCCTTAACGTTTCCACACACTTTTCCTATAGGAATACGTAAACTTACAAGGGCGCCCTCTTAGATTTACAAACTAGATGCCATTACTTCAAAGTTGTCAAATTTACGGACACCTAGCTGTTAACACGAACGGATGGCTGGCCATTGAAATAACGTTAATTATATGTTTAGACGTTAGGGCGAATTTATTTCTTATGTATTTTATTATCTTTTTTTCGCCCTATGTGCAAGCAGATATAACAATTTCCCCTTAAGGTGGGAATTAGCGTTATATATATATATATATATATATATATATATATATATATATATATATATATATATATATATATATATATATATATATATATATATATAAATGAATGAATCAACGCTGTATTGAATAGTCGCATGAAGACCTTAGGCCATTATTCCTCTAACATAGGCACTTGCCTTATACTGAAAGAGGATATTTATATGTTATATTTATTCACATATAAATATCCTCTTTCAGTATAAGGCAAGTGCCTATGTTAGAGGAATAATGGCCGAAGGTCTTCATGCGACTATTCAATACAGCGTTGATTCATTCAATTCATTCATTCGTACAAGTGTGTGTTTTTTTCACACGCTGTCTTGGTACATTAGCAAACCTTTCCAGTACACATTTTTGGCACGCATATACTTACCTGGCACAGGAGTATCCCTGATCACGACGGCGGAGCTCCCAGGTGGGACCTGTTCTATTCAGCCAGTCTAGAACGGGACCACCGTCGGGTGGTGTCAGTTAAGTCAAAGTTTGTCCCTTGGGGACGTTGTTACTCCTTCGGGGAGCAGAACTCCTTTGGGAGTATTGTTTGGTTTTCGCCCCTGGCTCTTCGCCAGAGAGTCAGGGGACTTTTGGAAAAAAAACATTTTTGGCACGTTCAATTTTTTCGTTTATGATTTTTCTCTTTGATTTCGTTCACCAGAGTTCTAGTTTTGTTTAGCATCCCCTTTTTTTCATCGTTTCCACCATGCCAGACTTAAAACATTTCACTTCCAGCCTTCGTAGGAATTTTACCCGTGAAATCGCCCACTACCCAGCCCACTGTTTTCCCATTATTTATTCCCTTGCTATGGCTACCTTCGGCAAAACCAGATTCGCTAGTCATATTAATTTCCTGGGTACTTGCCTTCGTAAAAACGTTATTCCACGAGGTTTTAAACTAAACTTTCACGTACAGACCGTGTCCGATTTTCACTTTCGTCGTGACACCTCTCGGTATTTACGTTCGTGCTCGTTTAGTCTCATGCGCTCGACCATCCGTAGCATGGTTCGAAAGAAGGCCGGGTTTGATCGCACTATTCAAAACCAAGGGTCTCTCCTATTTAACACCTTACCAGAAGCTGGAGATGTGCGCTTCCTTATTCACGTTTACAACCGTCGGCTTCATAATTTTTTGCTCGATTCTAAAGCCAAGACTTTAGCAAGCCTATTGCCTGACCCACCCTCTACTCATACCCCACCCAGCGATACCATACAAGCACAGGACACGAAACTTGTGGTCACCATCCCCCCCCCCGATCTGGAGCTTTCCTCTTCTGAACGCGCAGTGTTAGCTAAAGGCCTGAACTTCGTTCCCTTGAACCCCCTCCCTGATGAGTTCTCCATCCGCAGAGATGTTTCTTCATTCTGCAGGAAACTTCGCCTCCGACACCGTTTTGGCATCACAGATCAGCCAGACAATACGAGTCCTGAAGATTTTTTTAACACTTTAGGCTCCACCTGTTCTTCCTGGACACCCAAATCTGGAGAAAACAACATCCTAGACTCCGTTATTGAATCCATCAATAAGGATGTTGATCGTCTTCTACCCCCCAAGAGAACAACCCTTAGCAATCTTTCCCCAGAAGAACGAGAGGCTCTCTTGTCACTCAAAAGAAACAAGAACCTCATCATCAAACCAGCTGATAAGGGTGGAGCCGTGGTGGTTTGGCAGAAGGATTTGTACGTAGCAGAGGCCGATAAGCAATTATCGGACCAAACTGCATACACTGAACTTCCCTCTGACCCCACTTCCGTCAGCCAAGCATTGGTTAAGAAGACTTTAACAAACCTTATTAGAAACAATCAACTTCCTAAATCAGCAACGTCACTACTCCACCCTTGCCCACAAATCTCCAATTTCTATCTGCTTCCCAAAATCCACAAGGCTAACAACCCTAGTAGACCCATCGTTTCTTCCCACAGTTGCCCCACCGTTCTTATTTCTGAGTTTTTGGACTCTGTTCTCTTCCCGTTGGTATCAGCGTTACCGTCTTTTGTTCAAGACACTCCTCATTTCTTGAGACTTATTCAAGACTTTGAGTTTCCCGAAAATTGCGGTGAACGTCTGCTATTCACCATGGACGTATCTAGTCTCTACACATCCATCCCCCACCATGCTGCCTTGTCGGCTATCCGCCATTACCTGGACCAACGACAAGACCCCCAAATTCCTACAACTACTTTCCTTCGCTTGACGGAACTTGTTCTCACCCAAAACTGTTTCCAGTTTAATGGGCGCTTTTTCCGTCAGGTTAAAGGAGTAGCCATGGGAACCAAAATGGGTCCTTCTGTTGCTTGCCTAACCATGGGCCACTTTGAAGAACAACTTTTTTCGCAGTACACCGGTTCTCACCCTTTCCTTTACAAAAGGTATATTGACGATATTGTGGGAGTGGCAACAGGGACCCGTCAAGATCTGGAATCCTTCATTCAATTTGTAGGATCTTTCTGTCCATTTTTGAAATTCACACATTATATTTCTGACACTTCAGTGGTTTTCCTCGACCTTCAATTGTCAATTTGCGACCGTAAAATCAAGTCAAACCTACATTTTAAACCCACCGATTCCCATAACTACCTTTTGTACCCATCCAACTATCCCAAATCCTGTACCAAATCCATCCCGTACTCACAACTTTTAAGGGCCAGAAGGATTTGCTCAGAAGATTCTGATTTTTCAGCCGCTTCAAAAAGTATACTATCATTCTTTGAGAAGCGTCAGTATCCCACCAAAATCCTTACCGGTGCTCTACATAGAATCCAATGAATCGACAGGGCAGAGGCTTTGAGTAAGAAGTCTAACACGTCTACTAATCTACGCATTCCTTTGGTAATTTCCCATCACCCATCGGTACGCCCCATCATTCGTGCCATTTACAGGAATATAGAGACTCTTCGAAAAGACCCTTCAACCCGTGACCTTTTCCCTGAACCCCCCATTACGGCCTTCAGAGTTGAAAAAGAACATTTCCAAGCAATTAGTTCGTGCTTCTCACCCACAACAACCAACTGACAACACCCCAGGTACATTTCCCTGTGGTCGTAGTAGGTGCAACACATGCCCAGTGGTTGGCAAGAACACACTTATTAATATTTTGGGTTCTAACGGCAACAGATTTAGTGTGAACCAACACTTCACCTGCACTTCCACAAACTTGGTTTACATTTTAGTTTGTGGACGTTGCAATTGCCTGTATGTGGGAGAGACCAAACGCCGCCTGGCTGACCGAATCACTGAACACCTCAGGTCCATCAAACAAAACCTTCAAGTTTATCCGGTCACCACACATTTCAACCCCCCATCACCGTGCTCAATAAAAGACTTGGCCGTTACTGCAGCCTTAATGTGCAGAGGTTCTGACCGTGATCGTCAGACCGCCGAAAACCGGCTTATCATGAAACTCGGGACCCTGTCCCCACACGGTCTTAACATTAGAATGGACCTTTTTCAACCTGTTCCCCTTTTCATTACTTTTTACCAGTTTTATTTCAGCCTTCTTTCGCTTTTTTACACCGTGTTCGTTCTGTGCGACCGGTTTGTTCGTGCCTTTCTTCAATGTGTTCTTCTCTATATCTACTTCTTTGTTGTTCAGGTGCATTTCTTTGCCACCTGATGAAGAGTCTATACTCGAAACGTCGTGGAATTTTCCGCAAACTTTAAGCACTTTTTACAACCTTTATCGACCTACATACTACTATAGTGCTCCGCAGTATTTCGACCCTATATATATATATATATATATACATATATATATATATATTTATATATATGTATGTAAACATACATACATACATACGTACTAACGTACACCCATACTCACCCTCGCTTCCTTAGCGGTACGCGGGAAATGTACCGGTAAGGAATTCGCGGGATTTCCCCATTAGCCTGGCTGACCTCCAACTAACCCAGCAGACGTACGTGCCTGGAGGGCGGGCTGCTTGCCAAGGCAGGCACGTGCAGCCGCGCGAGACTTCCCATTGCAGCGACGGAATTTTCGGGCAGCTACGCCAGTTTCGAGCTCCGCGTGAGCTAGGAAAGACGTGCGAGAGCGGAGCTCTCGCCGGCTGTACCGTGTCCTGTTAAGGACATGCTGCTGAGTGCACCCATAGCCACAGGATCGCTCACACACCGCGAGTGCACCCATACATACATATTGGAGTTTCAACTGATGTGAGGACGCATGTATAAACCACGGATACTTGTGTATGGAGTTGCATGATTTCTATATCAATGTGAGGACAGTGTATGACAATCTGAGGACAAAATTATATATTTGCATATCAACATGAGCATATTTCTATACACCCTACCCATATTGGATTTCACATCAATTTGAGCTCATTCACCATATTTACTGTGGTGGCCTATGGTGAAGTTTCACAACTGTTAAAGCATTAAAAAAGTGAGGATCGAGATTAAGTCCTCACATTGGCTTTCCTGTCCTCGCATTGCTAGTATTTTCCCAAAATTGTCCCCACATGGGTTGGTTCTCAAGTACATACATACATACATACATACATACATACATACATACATACATACATACATACATACATACATACATACCATGACATACACGCATGCACACATTCGCCCACTTAGTAATGAACTTCCGGTCACCCTGGGGTACCCCAGCATGGATAAGCCCCGTTAACTGGTTACGTAGAAATACCAGTTGTTGCCATGACAACAGTTGTGTCTTCTTCTGGCATTCCCATATGCAGCTCAAGTAACAAAGTATAATACCCTGTCTTGTTTACGGACCAATAAGATACGAAAACGTCCTCTTATACAGTGCAACCAAAGTACAGTAAAAGCGCAAAACATTAGTTTCAACAAGTTCCACCAGATGAAGGAATACGAATGGAAAAAGGGAGGATTTACTTACTCCAATTGCCATCGTCTGAAAAATGAACAGGTAAGAAATTATTGTAAGTTAGTTATACAATTGTTCACAAGCATGCCTTAGAAAGGTGCTACTCCGCTTACCCGTCGATAAAATGATAGTGCCTGCTAATATTTTACATTGACAATAACAACACCAATTCATGGAATCGTTGGGAATACATCACAACATTACAAGTGCCCGGTCTGTATTAAGTGTACACCGTTTGTCCTCCTTCATATCATCAGATAAACAATTTAATGGGCCATTATATTGTATACGTTTTCAGAGAGTTTGACATAAAGTGCTTTCACAATCCTTGCGAAACAGATTAGTACACGTGATTTTAAAAATTGTATGCATTTATCTGTCAGGCGCATGCACAGCAGATGTGAGACATGTAGTTTTAAACATCATAGAAAACATGCCACAATTTGTAAAGGCAATGTTTAAACCACACAAGAAGCGCTCGACTGTTTGTTTTGAGTAAATCAATATAAACTTCAAAGCTTTTAATTGGGCGCGACGTCACCAAACGTCACTTCCGAGTTCAAAAATTCAACCGCGCATCGGAGCCAGCTAATTATGAAACTATGAAGTTTGGTTAGTGAAGTTCAGATTGGAACCCCACAATATGATTTTCCTTGATAGCGCAACTGAGTGTCTCGAAGAATTTCACTGGCTCTTGTGAGGTACCGAATACTTTTCAGACTCTTATACATGTCTACAAAGTTATAAAAGGCCAAGCTTTAAGTTACTTCTCAAATTATCTTGTCACAAAGGAAAGTGGATACTCTCTTAGGTCTATATCTAAGTATGTTTTAGCGAGAACTAGGACGAATGTCTTCGGTGATAGGGTTAATTTGTGTGGCAGCTCGAAAAGGAGTGAAGCACTGTATATACCCTGGACTTCTGTAGTTCCTTTAACCAGTTTTAGGGACAAGCTTTAAACATACCTTCTCCGAAAAGCATTCCACTAGGTTGCATTCTACTTTTCAGGGTGTGGATGATTTTCTGAGCGCCACTGGATATTGTTTCTATGGAATATGCTATTATCATTATTCTTTTGGCAAATTTTTATGGCAGTTATATTTATCTTCTCAAGGGAATATAGCTATAACAATTTTATATTACCAGTCAGGGCAAGGTCTAATTCTGAAGTAACACCACTTTCTGACGCCACCATTGCATACAAGAATGGTGATATGCCTCTCTGTATGTGGTAATTACGTTACTGTAATGGGATTGTTGCTGCTGCATGTGCTACATAGCTGTAGCGCTGACATTTACAAACAAGTAACAACGTTCAGTTTGTCCAGCAACCTAAAAATAGAGAAAACATACTTTGTCATGAAGTTTAAAGCTTTAATAAAACGTAAATAGAGGTAAACTTACCCAAGGCATTTTGATCTGTCGATAAAAAAGCGGACAGATACTTTCTTCAGCAGTTTCTATTTGTTTACATACTTAATGGTCATTTTCCCACAAAAGTAAATTGCTTGCCTGTTACTTAAGAATTCTTAAAAGCCAAATCCAGTTATAATCTCATAAAAGTCGGTTAGCTTGTTAGTAAACTTATCTATGATAACGAAAAGAGTATAACTTATTGAGTTGTATTTTTTCAAGTAGAAGATTTGTTTCTTTTGAAAATTCCTTTTGAAGAATACGGATCTAATTAAGTCAAAGACGGCTGGTGAAATACTTTTAACTAAACGTTTTGTTGTAATGGTGATGATGGGTATGCTTTCCGGGAGTGTGGGATGACAGAAACACAGCTGGTAGCTAGGTATGAACGTGCCAAGGTCCGATTTATATTAATGCTTGTGTTTAAGGCATTTTAAAACACTGCAAGTAGATTCGCCTAACAGAGTAATAGGCACAGAATATGTAGGATGATTCCCTGTAAGTACTGGCATAATGTAAGAGTGTGAGAGCAATGACATGTTTTGCGTTATCGAATGGCTACATTGCTATTTTATGGTTCAATATAAATTTGCAACATTGAATGTGTACAATGAAATGGATTTGATATATAAATGTGGTGTAAGGCGTAAAGCCATTAGCATTCCTAGTAAAGGATAGTATTGTTGTAACGCACCAGTATACTTTTACGTACTACCACAGAAAAGGCCCTGACTTGACACATAGTAAATTCTTATCTGCAAATTGTTAACTGGATTCACATTACTTTGCGTATGTTATGCCCTCAAGAGTGCAAAGTTAATGTAAATAGTTCCATTCGAAGTAATATATCCAAGAAGGATCTCATCAACACTTTATTTGTGATGCATTCTATGAGGAATCCTTTCTCAAACAGATTAATGTAACACGTGAAGACAGCTATTTTTAACAACAGACTAATTATTGAGCCATTGATTTGGGCAAAACAGGAGGGAATGTTATTGCACACTTTCTTCCAATTTTCAAGAGCTATTTTAATTGAGAAAATACATTGCTGAAATTTTCTCTGTTAAACAAAGTTTTTGCCCACCTGTGCTTAAATATGCATTTGCCTTTTTTCTTTACAATTTTACACACTGTGTTTTAATTGCTTTTCTGTCTTCACTATTGCATGCTTCTCTTGTGAAGTAAAATTTAAGTACTTCGGTCAAGGCTAAAACAAGTTACGTTTAAGTATTTACACGTGTAGCATGTGCTTAGAGATATATTACATAGACAGCAACGTCTGAAAACCCCGAATGAGCCCATTTACCAACACATACATAGCTTATCCATTTCGCATGACGGTATAAATGTCACAGAAATGTTTCAAAGTATCTTGTTTTTTATGACGTTAATAGACCACAAATGTGGGAAAAGCCTACATGGTTTATAAATTACAACTGCACGTCGAATAGCTTACCACCTCAACAGTTTAGATCAAATTTATTTTGTTTTTTGTTTTTTTTTTTGGTTTGAAAAGCCAGTTTAGATGGGAAAACCGTAAATTTCCCTTGGATGAAAAAACTCCGCAGGAAATCGAGTTCACGAACCTCCCGCAATCATGGTGGTTACCACTTTGCCAAATTACCTCTGTGATTTCATGTTCTGTCCACAGATTTTATAATCGGTTTAAAAACAGTCTAAAAGATTGCTATGGGGACAGAAACATGACACTTTGAATTAACAAATGTCTGTATATGAACAAATTATACAGTGCTTCTATCTACAAATTGAGACACTTTCACTGAATGCTTCAATGTCCTTTCGAGAGGCAGAATTGCACGTAACATAACAAACGGTGACAGTGTTATTTCAAAAGGGGCCATCACTTAACATTTGTAAGTTTCCAAGAAAATTCAGGGCATTTTCGTTTGGCACCAAGTGCCATGCTAAATCCCATTTTGAAGTCATATGCTCCCTACGATCAGGAATGGATGTAGTTAACACATTACGGTTGCGTTCTTCATTTCATCTAATGTGAGCATACGAAGGTCACAACAAGACCAAGGTGACTTGGTATTTATGTGACACTAGTTAGCAAATGTGGTATCTGAAAATAGATAACCTTGAAGGAACTGCTTTTTGTGTATAACATCAGCACGATTTTTAAATACAGGTCAACAGTTATGTGTGGTCACTGGATAAAACAATGAACATCTCAAAAGATCTTAAAAAGGGATGTATATATATATATATGATGTTTATATATATATATGATGTTTATATATATATATATATATATATATATATATATATATATATATATATAATTCTCACATTCAGTACATCGGTTGCCATATTAAAAATTAGGTCTCCATTGTCTTTGATAAAGGTCAAAAGTATTTGAGGTCAGCTTAGATCAAACCGTGAGTACATTCGACCTCCATCAAAGACTGTACAACCTTTTAAGTTAATATGGTGCCTCTAATACATAAAATGAATCTAATAATTCACAATTATCCATCTTGGGTTTGAGTTACCATATTTAAAGTTACTTTCAATTAGATCTTCTCTCACCTCAAGCTACCTTTGACCTGTAATAAAAAATACTGTCATTTTTTAACTCAATGCGGAGCCTTGGCATTCCAAGTAAAAGATAGGGATCTTTAATTTAATGTAGGGCATCTGTATGCTTTACCCTTAATATTACACTTCTTTTAATATCGTGCTTACGAGCTTTACGCACCTTGCGGTGACCTTAAATGATCTGTCATCTCTATGAAATTCTTTATTTGTGTCATTTTTGAGATATAAACCGTTTGAACTCCAGCTCTAAACCACCAATGTGCTTGTATTCAATGTATGGTTTTAACATGCCAAGTATGGGCTCCCTTAAAGCTAGCCTTCTTGGGGTATCGTGTTTACAAGCAGTATACAAGGTTTTTTACTTCCCCCTGTTAACTGCAGATGACTTCAACAACCTTCCATCAAAAGGAAGTCGATTGTGCTTCTCAATATGAAAAACTTATTTATTAAGTATTAACAAATCAATTATTCTTTTTTCGAAGTATTTTGTTTACAAGGGTTTGGTTTTTGACCTTTAGTGACCTTAAATGACCTTTGACCTCCACCAAATATAGTAACAAGCTTGCCCTTAATGAGAAAAGTGTACACACCAGATCCCGACTATCGCTGTTCTTAGGTAATAGTGGTAACAATCAGTTTACAAGATTTTTAACTGGATCACCTCCAATGTCAGAAGCCCTCTAACGGTACTAATGCGTGAAACAGTTATCTTGTAAAGAATTTTAAAATTTCATGCACTCATTGAAAAATGGGAACTGAAGAAGGGAGTTCAAAACACTGTTTTGGTTATGTATTTGTGGAGAAATGAAGGAAAAAAGTTACATTCCAATAACCACTAATGTCATTTAAGTTTAATACGTTGATACTTAAAACGAGGATGGCTTAAAACGGAAATGACAGTATACATATGTGCATTCGTGCACAGGGAGGTGCTACTTTGACAGGAGATACATCTTTAATCCTTTCTTTGACCTGTGCTAGTTGCCGACTGTAATTCCTTTTTTGTAGTAATATTCATATATAATAGGCTTAAAGATACTTAAGAAACTTACCACAAAGGTTCACGTGGTCTACTAAATCTTGAAGAACGGCAAAGGAAAATTTGCCCATTTATTTTACAACGCCAGTCGTTCAAGTTGCAAGTTAATTTGCGCCTTGTCATTCCGTGTTACATTTTGAACACGAATACACCACCTGCAAGTTGCGAAATAATACGCAAATTGATGAAAAATCAACAGCAACATATAGCCTTATACCTCTTTGCTGCATTTTCAAATGGCATAAACAGTGTTTTTAGTACAAGGATCTTTAGGCTTAGACACGAAAAACAGTCGTTTTGAATCTTAAAACATTGGTGCTCAATTGGCTGTCGGTAACTTGCTACACATCAAGCCATTGTTCTCAATAATCCTATTGTCAGCGTAGTAGAGTCGTCGACAAAGGTCGACTGGGACATGAAGTAGCACTTGTAAGTATTAAACAAAGGAATTAACTTCTGAAGTACTATGATCTGTCATTAAATGATTATCTCCCCTCTCTTAATCCGATCAAACAGGATTAGAACAAATTACTTTTTCGGTTGGATCTCCTGTCAAAGCAACACCTCTCTGTTCGTGCATATGCACAAACGTACATATGTATTACTCACTCGGTGCGTAAGCCGCATGCGAATATGCGCTCATACATACGTACACAAGTACATGCATGCATACGTGGATAGCAAAAGTACGCATTTGTGTATATGTGCATACTTGCGTAGATACATATTTTTATGTGTTTATACTAGCATACCATACGTACATAAACTCATGTTTGCCCGGGAACCTACATCCATACTCGTGTACAAACACCTATGCACACTTACGCCCATGCCTGCATACGTACACACGTTCATAATTACACGCATTTATGTGCTCATAGGTACGTAGTGACCTACCTACTTAAGCTCATACTTAGGTTTGTACATCCATTAACACGAATGTGCATATATACATGCTTGCTATAATACAGTAGTATATACGCATATACACATCCCCCAAAACAAAGGAACCTACGTAGGAACCTACGTAAGTACGCTCGTGCTTGCGCACGTCTTACGTACACAAAGACAAATAAAAGTAAACTGTGAATGATGGCCCTCTGACGTGGGTTAACACGTTTTTACATTATCGGTACTTTTTTACTACATTATCGGTTAATGGAACTTTAACGTTATCGGTAAATTTTCACTGCATTATCGGTAAGGGCGAGTTACTACAATATCGGTTAATTTTTGTCACATTATTGGTTGTTATTACATTATCGGTTGTTGTTACATTACCGGTAAATTATTACATTATCTTTTGTAACAGCCTTTGAGAAATGGGGGTACGTTACACACTCTTTAGAACGGCAAAAAGGTAAAACCGCCTTCGGGTATCCCGTGAAGATGAGGTTATTTTCTGAACAAAGGATGCCATATTACGTATATCTACGTGTGTAAAATTCTGATACTCAAAATTTTGAGTGCGCTTCTCACGCGATAATGGTACCATCTGTATCTACGACAGGTGAAGCGTTTGCAAATTTGCTATGTTTATCCTAGTAGCTCTAATTTCACAAGCTGGTTTTAGTCTGATGAGACTTGTGATGATAGTTTATGGAAGTTCATACTGTCAAGCCCTCTTGTTTATTTGTGAAGTAACAAACAGCTAAAATATTTTAGTGCATCATTTGGCTGATGAAGAGAGCAGACTCCTCGAACGTCTTGAATTAAGTAAGTGTTGTTTACCTATTGGACTTGTTCTTCACGAAACACAATAGTCCTGAGGAACTTGTTCTACAATTATACTTTCCTTGTGTCGCATTACAGTAATTTGCTAAACGCAAAAATCAAAATTTCAGCATATGAATACTGTTTCAGAAAAAAAAAACAGGAGGTTCTTGCTCTCATTTGGACAACATTGCACGAACTTTATAATAAATTTTTACATTAATAGTGATCGACTTTTTAAGACTAAAGGATGTATGATTAAATCTCTATTAAAACAGCTATGATTTTCAAATACTTTAAAGCCTATATCTCATAGAAAAATGAAACAAAGCAATTCCACATCAAGCTGTGCAGAACATGCAAGGAGCAATTTGCCGAAGTTTTAAGCATACACTAAATTAGCTCGTGAGCAATTTGCCAAATGGAAGGTGAAGCGACAATGACGCAATAGATAAGTGAATGCTTTCTGCTAATTTGATCAATAATTCAAAGATCCAATTTCCATGCATTTAAAGAAATTGTTACCATTATTGGTGAAGCATAATTAATCGAGTTAGCCAGTTGAAGGGTTGGAATTGCATATTTTTCTCGCGGTGTTGCGCCTTCTTTTTTGGTCTAAAATGTGATTTTCTTTGGAAGTTATGCAATGCGAATAGACCTAAAATACGGCTAGCTTGTGCATACCAGCAAACATCATCTTCCCCACAGTCATTTTGAAGTAATCAAGTCTCATTTGGAAAGATAATTAATCAATATGAAGTTTCATCGATTAAGTTTATACCTAGTGTCCTCTTCTTCAATGTGGAAGTGCATCGACATATAGTTCCATATGAAGAAGTCGCTACCCAGGCTACGTTTTGTATCGCACCTACCCCAATGAAAAAACGGGACGAAAAATTACTGCTTCTAGACGATTTCGTCCAAGATCTTCCGAAATCGTCCTGCCATTAAAAATAGTCAAGGACAGTTATACATTCCAGTATTGCTGCCTGGACTATTCCATTATTGAATAGGATCCATAATAGCCTTCAAGACAATAACTGCGGTAGGAAATCCCCATTTCAAGTTAAACAATTGGCTGTTTGCTCAGTGAAACATTCCTTTCTTCTTAACCTTGAAAAATCGTTCAAAAGAGTGATTTGTTCTACCAAATCGTCCAAAAGGCGTGGGACGAAATTGGAAGTGAAAAAACGTCGTCCAAAGTCTTCCAAGATCATCCCATTTTTCACCGGGACCGATCATGTCTTTGAAAATTTTCTGTGTACAACACGCCCATTTGTCGCTAAAATTTCACTTGCTTCATACAATTCTGTTCAAACGTATTTGAATTGAGCTGCACATGCATAAAGAAGAAAGACCTAGGCATGAACGGCAAACGGATGCCTGCTGTAGGCATTCCAAGCCTGTGTACGGATACATTGCCATTCTTGTACCTACTTACTGATTGCTTTACTTCCACCAAAAGCATAGCAATTTCAATTTGTGCAATCAATAAAGGATCCTCAGATGCCAGTTACGAAGCACGTCCATTCAAGAATTTATTCTTGCCACATCGTATAAACACGATTGACACTGTTTGATCTTCTGTGAAATATTATCATCACCTAACATTGAAATGATCAGGTACTTAATACTGAACACACACGTTACGTACAGCAATGCTTATTTCTGGTACTGAAAAGGAGTTTGCACCTCCAAAAAGTATAACAGAAATTGTACTAAACACTGGACACCCCATATAAAGTATGGAATTGATCATTGTTTTCATCTGAGAAACCATGTGTTCAAGGCCATATTAGGCATGGAGACCTGAAATGACCTAAGACAAAGAGTGTAAAACATTTACTTAGAATGGGAGATCGACATGGCAAGTATGTGATCCTTTGAAGAAATCAGCGTCTCATGAAGACCACTGTCTACAGTAAGCAATCAAATATAAATTATAGTCCAGCTTCTACCTAGCAAACCATCCTGATAAAGGTATGTGTGTGGCAATTTAGCTTTCTAATGGACATTAGATGCAGCTCCATGGAAACGCAACAGTAATGGACCAAGGCTTTCTTTTTTAAACGCCCTCTTCTGTTTTAAGAAGGGGATATTTTCAGGAATTTTTTGGTTAATTTAGAAGAATATTCTCTGCAAAAACTTATATATCATTGTAAAGAGCAAAGATTGGAAATTTGAATGAACATTTTATTTTTGTGAACTAATCTCATTATGTATGCAAATATGCAAATTAGATGACGTCATACGGTTTTTCATAGAAAATCGTACAAAACCTATACAGATCACTATTATTTTGTAATTTATGATAATAGAGATTGTTTAGCTTTCTTTTTCCTTTGTTTTGATACCAAATCTGAGGAAATTGGACCAAAAATGAGGAAGATATACCCATTTTTCTCTTGCTATACAGCCCACACTGAACTAACACACACTGACCCATGTGACCTCTACACAGAACGCTATGGCTCGGGCACAGTGGAATGTAAACAACTCTGGATCTAAACAGAGATGCTGGGCTTTATAATGTAGCTCTAAATGGATATTTTAGTGAGTAGAAAAGTCGGAGAGGTGTTGTGGGTTATAATTTTTGATATTGGGAGGGGATTTTTGGGTCAGAAATGCATGTTTTGGGCCAAAATTGACGCATTTTTGAAAACTGAATATTTGGACCTTTGAACCTCTAACTCACCCTACCCTTGTCATTTATGCATATCTTTTGGTATAGTTTTGTAAGGAATCTTGTAACAGACATTTTAGTGTTTGAATAAAAAGATCGGACTTTCCGTTGTTGAGTTATGGAATTTTTTATTGGGTCGGGTATTTGGGATTGAAATGCAAATTTTTACCGAAAATGACGCATTTTTTGAAAATTATACTCAAAATATCTCTAAATTCCCTATTCCTGGCATCTTATCACCTCTCATGGTGTTTCTTTGGGTTCTAAGGTATTCAGAAAAAAAAGTGAGTAGGGTGACCTTTTCCTAAGTGTATGAATTCGAATTTTGAAAATTATGACGTCATTTTTAGCATTTTTTGAGGTTTTGGAGCATTTTTTAATGTAAACAACTATTTATCGATGTTTTGTGAAAAATTAGCAAATAAAACCCCCCCCCCCCCCCCAAATGGTAGCATTGCACAAAACTTTTTGTAAGCTTTACTTTGGTGGTTAAATGAAGGCTGAGGAGTGTATATTGACAAAGTTATATTTTTTTTTAACAGGCAGTATTTTCTAGGTAATGGAATAACCCGAGTGAACGAAAAAAAAGGTTAAATTAATTAAGGGGTTATGCGGCCAAATGTTAACGATGTTCAGAGTGAGTAAGTACGGTTAAGCTCATATAAACCCCATGCTGGTTGTCATTGCAAGTAAAGTATCCTGCACATACTACTCAGTAATCATTATTTGACTTTACATATTCTTCAGATAAATGTCGTACAGTTGAAAATCGGCAATACAATCAGTTCGATTAACCGTTTCAGTAAATGTCTTCGCTGATCCTTGACTTGCTTGAAGTCTTCAGGTACTTCTACACTACGAGTTATTTTGTCACCTTGTCCTTCACATGGGACTTACTTGATTAAATTTTTATAATACAGGAATAATACCTAGCTGTACGCCTTTTATCACACTTTTACTGCTGCAAAATATAAATGTTTTTGAAGTTTTCGTCAAGTATAGGTTAGGTGAGAGGGTACTGTACTACGAGATTTAAATGTATACAAGATTTCAGCACATTAGCAAGAGAGGATCATATATTAATAGTTTCTTGAGTAGCCTCTTCAGGTTGATGAAAAATAATATTTTGCTCACAGAAAGATTAGTATGTGATATATTACAACTATTTTCCGACAACTAGAAACAATTTCCAATCATTCACCTGCCGTGAAACGCCTTTAGTCTAGTTTGAAATAAATTGTAACGTCTGCGCTATCTGCCCATGAAAGAAAAGGTGTCAGTCAACCACTGACTTATTTAGCGACCTTTATCGTCAACCCGTTCTTTACTTGAGTTTGTTAAAATTTTAGAATGTTTACATATATAGCAATTCATGTGAAGACGAGTGTTGAGGTTAAATTAGCTTAATTCTAGGTTTCCTTTTACAGCAGAAAGTTCCTAAAGGTATAAGCTTTCCAAAGCTTCTTTTTAGGCTGCGGACATTTAGAGAGGTATAACTAGGTTGTTGCCAAATGTTATTTTACATTTTATTTCTAAAGTCAAACAACTTTGAAAGAAGTTAAGTCGGAAGCCTTGTACTAACCGTTAAACAATATGCTCAACGCCAATTACATGGCCCAGGTTGCTAAACACAATAATTTTCTTTTCTAATTCCTTGTTTAAAATAATTTGGGCGAAAGTGATTACATCTTTATGGCTGAATTTATTGTTCTCATTCTATAGAGAAGATTTTATCCTTCAAAGTAAATTAACTTTAACGCGAAGGAAACTAATGAACGAATAAATGCAAAAAAAGAAAAGAAAAGCAACTTTAGAACCCAATGTTTTAAAATCCATCAATACAAGTACTTAAAATTTTAGTTTATCGGCAATTGATCACTCATCTACAACGTTACGTGTTTATTAATTTCAACCTTCAAACGTTAAACTCTAATCTCATTATCAACATCTACAATGACAAAAATACTGTGAAAATGTCATTTCATATATCAATCATGGGAAAAGGCTTTTTTTTAATAAATAGAACAATTATTAACTACACACAAATGACTTTGAGACCAATAATAAAGTTAGTATACTTCAACCCTGGCTTTAAAGATAAAACATTATGTAGCACATATGTAGTTCATATTAAGCCCCAGTGTTCAATCCATTTAACACTTTGAAATAAATAAAGAAAAATAGTTAATAATACAAAACCACTATTTCACCTCCACACAAAACACCGACATCCTGATGATGAGAGCATTGAGGTTCGGCAAATATTTCGTGTTGGCACTCGGAAAGAGACGATTCATTTCCATTGCACTGCACATTAGTCAACCATATATATCCTGAGGCATTGCCAAAAAAAGCATTCTGATATATGGTTAACACTTCTGGGTACCCAAGCTCCCTGCATACTACTGTGGCGTCAACTAAATCCCATCCATCGTTACAAATTGTTCCCCACTCGTTATTGAAGAATACTTCAAGTCGTCCAGAGGAGTTTGACCATGGAGCTACTCCTTGCACAAGACGTAAGTTTTGTATGACATTCTCCCTATTAACTAAAGTGAAAGAATTGTACCATTAGTAAAAGCCAGATCAAATATAAAGTACTTTGACTTTAAGCCTGGCTGCACTTGGTGAAAAGCTGGCGGACAATAATAGGTTCAAAATACGTAATTGATGGCGTCAAAGTACAGCCATAACAGCCAAGGAGCTATTACTTTATCATTACAAAGCTGCCCAAATCAGATTAAAGGCATATTTTAAATAAGTGAAAAAAAGTGCTCTTAACTGAGTTTTCAATTGACGTTGAATGTTACCTCGGTTTTCCTGATTAATACACCAATTTATTCTGATGACACCGAATACTCCGTTTTGTTTTTGCTTTCATTACTTTGCTCTAGATTTTCGAAGAGCTAAAGAACGAAGTTTTTGTAAAAACGTGCTTTTGTCTCTTTTTTGTCTTCATTTATACCATATATTTGAAAAGGAATCAGTTTTTGATGAGATATCTGTAGTTATATAAATGAAGTGGAATAGTGCTAACACTTTGGTCATACCTAGCCTCACCTACTCCCACATTAAACCATCCCTTTACCATGCTACATATATTCCGCTATGAAAACAAAATGTAAAAAGTAAGTAGAAATTTTTTTCACAGTGTGTTCATAGATAATTTATAAAAATAAACAGTAAAGAGTGTTGTAGTTTTTCGTGGGCATAATACTGGAGTAATACAGAACCCCAAAAGATGAGTGATTCCTTGCCATTAAAATGCAGTTTGAGCACTGTTGTTTAAAACTGTCACAGATTATTACAAATTGATACATAACTGTGTTTTTATTAAGGATTGTGAAATAAATTTGTACACTAAGATGCATTGCAATAAGTTCACTGCCTACGGCAAGTAATCAAAACAAACTGGTCAACTCTCTATTTAGCGAAACTTTTTTGAAGATGTAATGTGTTTTACAATAGAGGGCTTCAAAGGAAAGGAGGAAGTTTTCATGAAACCCTCTTTTCACCACTTTTTAGCCAAAATTTGATTTTTCTAACTGATTAATTGCAAATATATGCAAAATGTAACACTTACACACCTAGGCTGAGAGGGACATTATGAAGAGTGCAGCCAAATATTAGCGATTTTCAGAATAAACAGGCTTTATACGAACTGCCATTGCACATACCCCTCATACATAATTATTTAATCTTGAAAAATTTCCTCAGATGATAAGTTGCAAAGTTGTAAATGGATGAAACAATTGGTTTGATTAACGGTATTGTTTAATGTCGTCGCCTCCACCTTAAAATGCTTGAAGTCTGCAAATACTTCTGGGCCCGATTATTCCTATCTACAAGGAATACCATTGCTTTCCGATCTTCCTCTTCGATCCCCTTTAACCTAATTTTCAATTAATTATTTATAAATATTTCTTTATATGTGTGTAAGTTAAATTTCACTCCCGATTTCATCAAATGACTCAGACTATAACAATATTCAAGCTAATAATCTTTTTGCATGTTTGCACAGGCTACGCGATTAGTTAAAACACCAAAATTTGATATTGATTTTCTGTGAAATGGTCAACTTGTTAACTTGGGCAAAGCACTAATCTGATGTAAAAAGTAATCAAAGTATTAGTTACGATAAGAAGCCAATGACCTTGTTAAGTTAAATATCAGCCCAAGTTGTTATCTTAGATCTTCGTTTTCTTTCCGGGACGTAGCCACTTTGGGGAGCAGAACAGGGTTGGGGAAAAACATTTGGTTTTCGTCTTTCGGCATCTAGACGAAAGGCCTTTTAAAAAAGTATGCAAAATGACAGCTGCGATTGATATGATTTTAATGAAAGGGCCTTCCACTGCTTCACCAATTGGGTTTAAACTTAAAGGATAATATCATATGTTAGGTTGTCTATATCTTCAAATACCCCGTGTAAACTATTCTTTATACTGTTCTTCATCGAAGCCATAGGAGACATTTGGGAGACAGCCCCTTCCATGGAGACATTGCAATATGTTAGTTACTCATAATTCTCCCTTCCACCCCTTCCCCCTCCAACCCTCTCTCACTGAGACAGAGAAGTCGCTACAGTGTTTCAGGATAAAATATATGGTTTAGGGTAAATATGCATTGAAATCTCGGCCTTAACAATTGCATCGGCCCGCACCCCATTCACACACCCTGGTCCAGTCCAGTAAGTTTATGGTAGCAACCACGTTTGATAAAAAATTGTACCCTTTTGAAAGGTCAAAAATTTCTTACCGCCACAAACAACTCCGGCATTCTCCCAAAAAGAGCAATCGTGATGCCAATTCCGGATTTTTTTGCATTCAAATAGAGAGGTCTCACTTCCACTGCAGTTAACATCATCTACCCAGATAGGCCCAAGCTGGTAGTATAAAGCGGGTACGACCAAGACAGTAATAGCAGTCTGGTACCCAAGTTGTTTGCATACCACACTGGCATCGGCTATTGTCCATCCATCAGTGCATACCGCTGCCCACTCTTCATCAATGAGAACTTCGACGCGACCAGAAGAGTTCGAGTATCCTTCAGCGAGACGCACATCTTTTATGACATTCTCTGTGCCAGCTAAATGCAATGAATGGTAAAAATCATGAAAAGATTCAATTCAAAATGACATAAACGTATTAAAAGGCTAATATTTTCACCCCTCCCCCCCCCCCCCGTTTGAATAAGTATACTTACACACCCAGTCACAGGAAATCCTACAGTACTTGAAGGCAAAATGCATGAATGTTCATGCAAACAAACTTTAAAATCTAAAACAAAGAGTTGCAGACCCCCTTCTTACATTAGAGATAGTCCGTAAGCGTATGTTAGCAACAATCTTTGCAAAACATACCCTTCCTTAACCATCAATTATTTCTTACCGCCACAAACAATTCCAGTAGAATACCAGATAGAACAATCGTGTTGCCCGATCTGTGCTCGTTTGCATTCAAATAGAGAGGTCTCATTTCCACTGCAGTTAACATCATCCACCCAGACAGGCCCAGGCTGGTAGTATAAAGCGGGTAAGACTAAGACAGCAACAGCAGTCTTGTATCCAAGCTGTCTGCATACCACACTGGCATCGGCTATTGTCCATCCATCAGTACATACCGCTGCCCACTCTCCATCGATGAAAACTTCGACGCGACCGGAAGAGTTCGAGTATCCTTCAGCAAGACGCACATCTTTTGGGACATTATCTGTGCCAACTGAATGCAATGAATGTAAGCTGTCGTTAAAAGATACCAAAATGGCCATAAAGTAATAAAAATCTTACATAGTCACCCCACTTTGCATTTGCACTAGTCCACGAATGAATTCTGTTTGATCATGTCGAAATGTTTTGTTACTGAACGTTTCAACTCATGCAAAGAAAAAGTTAACTTACTAAAATTTAGAGTAACCACGAAGATTCAGGCATAGATATTGCATATTATGTAGAATAAAACATTGGTCATATATAGCTTATGCTCTGTTATTAAGTTTGGTCGACTGTCAGTTTAACCACATCAAACTTGTTTACACACCGCACCAAGTTAAAAAACTTTTAGAGCACATGTGCTGAAATAAGTTTTCTTGCTGGGTTCGCTACAAGGTAGGTCATTTTACTATGCTTGCAACATTATGTTACCATCTTTAGACTGCCATTTCTCGTCATTGTTACATACATATTCTCAATATCATTTCAAAACAATTGAACTCCATTCTTTAGCAATTGAACCGTATGATAGAAATGTCCGACATGATTCAACTTCATGTTTCTACCTCAGAGTAATTTCAATTTTTTAAAATAATTGCATCGTCTATTTGCAATTTCTGTCTACATTTCCTACCCAAATAGTCGTTTGTCATTTCTTATGCTTCACACCCTTCTTCTTTGGTGTGTATATTTGTCAGTATCTATATAATATACTTGAAAGATGCTTTTCGCCCCTTCCCAATACACTAGATCTATTTTGAGAAAACTTCAATGATTTCTTACCACCACAAACGACTCCCAAAACATTAAAGAAACAATAGTATTGGTCGACCGGAATTTGCCTGCATTCTGACAGAGACACTTTACTTCCACTACACTGAAAATGTTCCATCCAGACAATTTCAGACGATTCATGAAGGAAAGGTACAACTAATACAGCAACTGCAGTGTGGTATCCAAGGTATCTGCATACTTTACCAGCGACTAGTAGGTCCCATCCTTTACTACATGTAGGTCTCCACATTTCACCGATCAATCCTTCGACGCGACCAGAAGAGTTCGAATATCCATCAACCAGATGCACATCTTGTACAAAGTTTTCAGCATCAACTAAAAGGAACGAAACAAATACGCCAAAAAAAGCGATAAAATAAACGGATTCAGAGAAAACGTATTAAGAACCTGGAAAAGATTGTTTCAAACACCCTTCATAGAAAAAGTGTCCTTGGCAACTTTGAAGCCGTCTCAACAGACAGGCAGTACAATGAATTACAAGGTCCATTACTTTTCGTTTCTTGTTCGCACAGCAGGATGAAGAACTGGTATTTTCCCACAAGAAAATGTGCAAGGGGTAAAACTTTAAATTCTTAAACTTCCCGAAGGTTACCTAAACTTGATATGATACGCAACCGATGAAGGACAACCGCGTCGGCATATACATTATTCATCTATTTCATTGGAATGACGGTTCTAATAAAACTGGCAATCGGAAACTACGGTCTCGGGCATGCTTTTCGTGGGATATGATGCATCTAAACTCGCTTTTGCGTAACACTTCTTAAAAACATGCTCAGAGCAGCCAACGCTTTAATGTGAATGTTCCATAAGAAAACAAAGTGCCATTAATCCAGAAGGGACACATAAACTACAAAGGGGTTTCCGTGAAATGCAGGGTTTTGTCCAGATAGAGATCCATCGTTGAACCAGTCTCCCCTTTTAGGTGTTGGTAACGTTGTGGGCTAATATTACTTAACTTTTCCAACATTTGGATTGTTTACGATAGTTGTCAATAATCAAAAGGTGATCAGAATAAACCCGACATATACAGATTTTATCAAAACAAAAAGAAATTAAAGTAAAACAAAACTATATTTCCAATGTCAAAATTTACACTCAACATGAAACTGAACTTGCAAAGAGGTGTCTGAAAGGTCACCCAACCTAGCAAATTAAACCCTTACATGCATGAGGATTCTAGGGAAGCCATGAGCAAATTAACGGTCCTAATGTCTTTTACTGTTTGACAGGTTATAATTAAACAGATTTTATTCTTAAAAACAGGTATGAACGGCAGCTGTAGGGTATGACTTATTGACATCAAGGCAGGACTCTGTCTAATTACCACATAATATTTGCTAACTGAACATTTGGAGTTGATCTGTTTGCCTCGAAGTGTCATCATTGGGATTCATTGTTTAAATTAGCTATGGCAGGTATATCAGACATGCAAGAAGAATTCTGGGACGCAGGGAATGAAAATATCGACGACAAGAGGAGTTAAGGCACCGTTTGTATACATTTAGTTAAGGCAAAGTTAGGGCATGTCCATTTATGCTTGTTTCATTAATGTGTACAAGAGCATGAGTTTGCCATAAATTGATAATTACAGAAATGGCCTTCCCAGTGTCAGATGCGTTTTCTTTTGACGAATTGTACACTTCAATAGCAACATTAAGTGGTACATAGTCATAAATATTTAAACATATGAGTCAACAATATGAGTACGTACATGTGTACGTACACGCATAGGTACAGTTATAGCTTCATGTATTTCTCTGCATGGGTATGTTGTAAAATGAAACTTACTTAAATGTATGCATATTTGTTTGCCTATTTATCCTTATTTATAGGAGTACGGAAAAGGGGGCAGCGGGGGCGAGGGGGCGGAAACCCCGTTTTGCCCCCCCCCCCTTACTTGCATGACATGCTGCCAAAAATGGCACTGACCGATTGTTCTTAGCTGCATTTACCCAGCCTTGAAACATGGATCTCATGTCTGCGACCTCCCTGCGGTTCCCACTTCTTGGAGCACTTGGCAAATGTTGGGGGGCTTAGCCCCTCACTTTTGTCATTGGGGGCTGAGCCTCCCAACCCCCATAGCTCCGTCGTCACTGGCACTGAATAGAATGAAATTACTTCAAAGTTTGTCAAACATTGCACCATTTTGCAACTTGGACATTTCGAATAGTCAAAAGATTCCTTCTCTTAGACCCCTTCAGAAGGACACTGACCACAAAATTCATTTCCTCTCCCACTTTCAAAAAGCTTCCTACGCTTATGTTATTTTAAGTGATCCGGAAGTGGAAAGTGAACGGGTTACATCATGATGCTATACGTATTTCCTTCAGGCTAAGGAAACTAAAAAAGGAAACTAAACTAAGTGACTAAATCAAAGCGACAACAGATCAGTCTTACTAAAACCAGTTCGGTGCGCAGAAGAATGGCTTCCAATCCTTGTCACCTACTATAATATTGAAACGATAAGTTAGTGCTACTCCATTGCTTTTCTGTGGAATCAAAAATTTAAAATATGCAAACTTCAAGTTTGTTACTAACCTGAGAAACACAAGACACAAGAAAATACTTTCCTCACCAATAACTGTCGTTTCTTAACCCTTGTGTGCCCGTACGTGTTTCTAACCCAAACTTCGCAAAGTAATGTGTCAATTTGTTTTCATTTTATCTCACACCTGATAGCAATAAGGAAACTGGAGGTGAAGTGTCATTTGACGTCTTTTGCTTGTCGACATCATATTGTAGCTTGATATGCACGAATACTTAGACGACCTAATTAATATTTGAACATGGCTCTCAAACTGATGTTTACTTTCACATATGTGCTATGCATTTTTTAAGAGAAGGTTGTTATCAACCGGACTGGCACCTGTAACTTCAAGGATGATAACGATAATTGTGTATGCCTACAAGATAATCAGATAATGAAGAAAGTTTGAATTCAGGGTAATTCTGGACATTGCTCTTTCATGGAGAATTGGTCTTTTAAAATAGTCGGCTGGTTATTTCACCTACAGTTTATTTTTTTTTAAAGATGGTTTTAAAACTTTTGCGCCGTACGCCAGAGAACAGAAGGTGGAGGCAAGTGCGTATCCTTGCAACTCATACCAGCAAATGTAGACAGCTTATTTGTCAGTCTTGTTATCGTGTCACTGAAGTTCGAGTCTCGAGTCGAGTCTTCCACTAGTCGATTCAGAGTCGAGTCTTAGTCTTTCACTTGTCATGTCGAGTCGGGTCGAGTCATCAACTGATCTCGAGTCGAGTCGAAAAAATTATGTTCCAATTCAGGTGATCTGTTTATTATGTATTTATCTTACTCAAAATTCAAAACAACTATCAAGAACATAGAATACTGCCTCATGTTTCTCCAATTGTTTCATTGATTTACACACTAAATTTTTACAAATTCAATCAATTTTTTGTAACCCTAACTCTGACCATACCCTAACCAAAGCTTTTAAATGTACGTTTCAGAGAACGGAGTACATTGTAAAGTAATTTTATTAATATAAAATGTCTCTCAAAATTGTAGTACAAACAATAGGTCGACAGTGAAATAAAGACCGAATGTACACTGTCGACCAAATTTACACTTTTATAGCAATTCGTGTCGACCTAGTAGCATATACATATATATATATATAAATATATATATATACATATATATATATATATATATATATATATATATATATATATATATATATACATATATATATATATATATATATATATATACATATATATATATATATATATATATATATATATATATACACACACAATCGGTAAAGAAGACACTGTAAAACAACAGTGCTACAAAATTGAATGGCTGGATCTCGGAAGAGATACAAATTAGCGGAAGGCTTTAAATTCGGTAAATAAAACAGCCAGAAATTGTTTTTTGCAGAGCTTTCGAGCAATACTAGCTCTTCTTTAGTGCAAGGTCAGAGACTAACAAGGAGTTTGAAATTTTGGAAGCTTTTAGCAGGTGGCGACAATGGTCCCACCCATTGCTTTTCAAAGCAATCAATCAATTGTGTTGACCGGGAGGGTCTAATCGGATTACTTGGGTGTAGTCCCCAAGAACAAGATAATCCCTTACAATTCAATAAGGCAAATTGAGAGACCAAAGAGGTCTAATCGGATTGCTAGGGTGTGACACATCAGTGAGCTGGTAAGTCGCTTCTAATATTCAGGCCGAAGGGCACTGTGGTTTTGAGATTAAGTTCCCAAAAATTTTCTTTGGCTTTAGTAGTTTTGTCGGTCCATGCATCGTTTTGGTCGATAGCAACGACACGTAAATTAGTGATCGAATGATGAGGTAAATTAAAATGGTTTGCAAGAGGCTGTTGAACCTTTTTGGTTTTAATTGCTGACCTGTGCTGTGTCATTCTCATTCTCAGGGAATTTTTTGATTCCCCAACATACTGCACTCCACATAAATTGCAGTATATGAGATAAATGACATTTTTGGAAAGACAATTAATTGATTGTCTGATTTTGAAGGTGCGTGCATTTTGATTGCTCTGGAAACTCTTTGTACAGTCAACCAGAGCGCACGTCTTGCAGTTGGAAGGGCAAGGTGAACAACCAAAAATCTCGTTGTTTTCCTCGACTGAGGCTTTGTTGTGAAATCTTGCCCGAACCAAAATGTCCCTTAAATTGGAAGGACGCGAAAAGGCAACAACGGGGGATGGGGAAAGATAGACCTTAGGCGAACTGTACTCTGAAGGGTGGGCAGATGTTTTTTGATGAATTTGGCAAGTGGTGGTAGACCGGGATGGTACTCAGTAACCAGTGGCACTCTGTCGGAATTGCGCTGACGAGTTTTGTACGTCAGAGTCTGGGAACGAGGGGTATCTTTTGCCTTTTTGATGACATTTCAACAGAACCCCGGAAATACTGTCGTTTGCGGAGGTAGCCAGACAGTTCGTTTGTGCGAATTGAGAAATCTGTTTCAGAGGAACAGATGCGTTTGATCCGAAGTGCTTGACTGTACGGAATGTTTCTAGTGCAGTGAGGGGGATGGCAACTGCTCGGTAGAAGGTAGTTGTGCTTGTCCGTGGGTTTGTTGAACAAGTCTGTTTTAAGTGAACCATTTTCTATGGTTACCGTGGTGTCCAGGAAGTGGACACTGACTTTAGAATAGTCGGCCGTAAATTTAATGGTGGGATGGAACGAATTGATGTTCTCAATGAAAATTTTTAGACAATCTTCACCGTGGGGCCAGATCATGAAGATGTCGTCGATGAAACGTAACCAAATTTGTGGTTTCAAATTTTGTCGAGACAGAAATTTTTGCTCGAAGTTGCCCATGAACAAATTTGCAAAGGAGGGAGCCATCTTGGTTCCCATGGCGGTACCATGAATTTGGAGATAGTGGTAATCGCCAAAGATGAGATTGTTGTTGGTCAGAATGAGGTGCATCAGTTCACCCAGGTCTATCTTGGAGTTTTGCCCCGAATGGGATTGAAGGCGGCTGTACAAGCGGAGATGCCTTCTTCATTTGGGATATTGGTGTACAACGAGGAGGCGTCAAGAGTGGCCAGAATAGTGTCCTGTGGGAGATTTTTTATCTCACCAATTTTGCGGATGAAGTCCGGGGTGTCCTGAACATAGGAAGGAAGGGACGGAACCAGTGGTTGAATGAGCAGGTCAAATAATTTGGAAATTTTCTCCGTGGCAGTCCCGTTGCCGGAGATAATGGGTCTGCCTGGATTGCCCGTTTTGTAAATTTTGGGCAGGAAATAGAAACGGCCCGTTTTGGGATCTTCCTGGAGGAGATTCGGACCAGTTTCAGGGTCGATAGAGCCGTTGCGAACCATCTTTTGGATGGACGCCTCCACTTTCTTTGCAATTGTCAAAGTGGGATCTGAGTCAAGACGTTTGTAATGTTCGGGATTGCCAAGTAGTCTGTAGGCTTCCTCCCTGTAGAATTGAGTCCCCATGGCAACAATCGCAGAGCCTTTGTCTGCCGGCTTGATAACGATATCATCACGACGCCGTAGACTTCGTATGGCTTGACGTTCACTTTTTGTGAGATTGTCACGGCAATCAGGGGCAGAGGTGTGGTTTTTCACTTCCTCTTCGATGGCCGAAATGAATGATTCGAGTTGTGGACAACGACCCTTTGGTGGGTTCCAGGTGCTTTTTGCTTTGAATTGAGACGATATATCGTTGTCCGGTGGTGGTGTATTCGAACCGTCTTCGTCGGCAAAATACTCCCGAAGACGTAAGCGTCGGAAGAACGCTTCCATATCTAAAGACAATTTTTGCGTGTCAGTCTGCCTTGGTTTGGGGCAGAAATTAAGTCCCTTCGAGAGAAGTTTTGTTTCTCCTTCGGAGAGCTGACACGAATTGGTAACGACCGCATTGGTGGCGGTGGGTGGTTCAGTCACCGGTTTACGGAGAAATCTGCGAGACCTGCTCTTCTGGGAATTTGGAGTCACTTGATTTGAAGTGACTCGATCTCTTCTAAACTTGTGTTGTTGTCTCAAATTTAGAGTATGAGAGAGTCGGAGACAGTCCTGAGAAATAAATCGGAGCTTGTTTTGAAGCTCCAATTTGGGAAGCTCTCTTTTTAGCTTCTTGGTTTTGGAATCAATTTGGTGATTTAATTCATTGATGGTTTTCCGACAATTTCCAATTTGTACTTCCATCAGTCTGATAGACGTTTTCCTGAGGATACCTTTCCAGTTTGAGTGGCTTCCACTGTCACAGAGTGGCAAGCCGGTAGGGACTTTAATTTGAAGCCCTTTTGGTACCATGTTGTTTGCACGGTAGGTTTTGTAGTTGGAGAGGTGATGGCGATACCTGACACGTTTTTCGCACAGGCGTCGTAGTAATTTGAAAGTTTCCAAAGTGTTCCCCATGGCTGTAGCAAGGTTGGATCATAACTGATACAAACAGTGAAAGAAAATATACAATCGGTAAAGAAGAAACTATATATAAATATATATATATATATATATATATAACATTGAGTCCTATACATTCGTGAGCGGTTGCTACACGGTGTTTCATCCCTATGGCATTCGACAGGCAACTGACAGGATTGGAGTAAAACCTATCTCTTCTTGCTCGTTTACTCGGTTGGCTGGTTTCTTACCATGCCTACAATTGCTTATGATTTCTGTTCTTTTGTTCAGCATGCTTGGTCCACTACGCTTAAGTATCTCCAACTTCTCATCCAAGCACAAATTGCATTGTCGTGATGCTCTCCTATGAATATTGGACTCTCAAAATCGACCAAGTTAACTCGTAATCTTTATTTCCCTTCTTTAAGCCCCAGATATACTTTGAGAGCTCTGTCTCCTTTCTGTATCTTTCATTGTTCATTGCCTTTTTGTGATTGCTAAATCTCTCCTTGAATGTCCCCCCTGCTAATCCCACTTACAAAACAGAATTTGCCTCAGACTTTACAGCAGCTTTGTATACCACTTGTGAAGACAAGCACTTCCGACTCATGGGGCATTCTTCTGGTTTTCTACAGTTGCATTCTTTTTCTGGTTTTCCGGCAATTTGGGTTTTTGAGGATACTTTTCTGTTGTGTGATTTGATTATAGCTGAAATGTTTGGCATGCAGCTGTAACTTATCTTGACGTAATTTTCGTTGAATATTTTGTGCAACTTATGGTTCGGAGGGAAGTGCTTGTCTATCAGCTTTAGAAAACTGCCCCCTATATTAGACTTAACGTTTCTGCTGAACGGTGGATTATACCATATGACCTTTCGTTTTCTATTGATCCTTCTGGCCTCGTTTATGGTGGTGTGCACTTCTTTTTGGAATTTTATCTCGTCGGCGTATCCACTTTTTCGTAGTGCGTCGTTGTATTCCCTGACCGAGGAGTTGAAAGCGTCCTGATCTGACGACAGCGCGGATAACCTTTTGCTGATGGCCCCGGAGATCTGGCTGATGATCGGCTGTGGGTGGTTGGAAAGGACATTGATGTATATTGGGGAATCGTTTGGTTTCCTATATGGTGTATGCCTGCCGTTGGCTAGGTCCATAGTAACGTCCAAGTAGTCTAGTTCCTTAAGGTTTGCCTGGGTGGTTATTTTGAGACCAGCTTCCTGGAATAATTTAGTTATGTCTTTTCGTGTGCGTTCGCATTTGGTTTCTCTGAAGTTTCACAGGACCGCTAAGCCGTCGTCTCTATGGCCAACACTTTCCAGCTGGTGGATTTTGTTTAGGTTGTACAGTAGAAAGAGTTCTACTATTTCACATATCTCTGCCTAATCATAGACTCCCATAGCTACGTCAAGTGATGTTTTGCTGTACCTTTTTATCCATGGTCTACTTAGTTCATCGTATAGTAGTGTTCTCCTTTCGTGCATGAAAGTGTCCCTTTCTGTGTTTGTTATTGGTGTGAACTGCTGCGTCATGCTAGAGTTTCCTTCAGTAAATTTTCTGTGATCGATGGATTGAAATCGACCATGTCGAAAACCAGGAACGGAAGATTCTCTTTTTCCTCGAGGTTATTTAGCCACGCTAATACCTCTTGCGTGCTTCTCCATCGGTTTACAGGGGATTTAATCCTGATTGCGTAGTTTATTCTGTCCACCATTGCTTTGCTTACCCTGCCCTGCTCGTGTTTTGTTGGGTTTATCAGCCTGCACTTAGGCCTTGTTCGAAAGTTTTCTTTGTGGTCTTTTAGGGTTACAAATGCTTGTTGTTTGACTGTTTTGTTTATTGTGTCACTTATACCTAATCGATTGGCTATTTCGTCGGCTTCCTTATCATTTTTGTCAGTAATGGTTTCTCCCGCAAGCTTATACTTTTGCGTGATGTTCTGGTGTAATATTTTTTCGTAGTCCTGTGCGTCCATTTTTACATGCTGCATGTTTTGTCTGCTGCAACTAGGACCTTGTCCGATGACGTAATGATCGAGATGTCTTTCGTTAGGGTTGGCTCGACTCACTGTGAGAAAATACTGACTCGAGTCGAGTCCTTTGCACTTCCTCAAACTTCTGACTCGAGCCAAGTCGAGCCTTTCGACCCAGCTGATTCGAGTCAAGTCGAGTCATAAAAAATCGTGACTCGAGTCCGACTCGAATCAATGACTCGAGTCCGACTCGAATCAGTGACTCGAGTCCGACTCGAATCAGTGACTCGAGTCATGACAACACTGTTATTTGTGTACCCGTCGGATACGCGTGTAGTCTTCTACTCGAGCATGCAAGTCTAAGTCGTGCATGCAGTATGCTGTGTCTGTGGATACTCTCTATAATATGCTTCTTCTAGCCAGTGCTGGGCATACCTTTATATATATATGTATGTATGTATGTACGTACGTACGTACGTACGTACGTACGTACGTATGTATGTATGTATGTCTGTCTGTCTGCATGTATGTATATATGTATGTGTCTATGTTTGTATGTATGTATGTGTGTATGTGTGTATGTATGTATGTATTTAGGTATGTATGTACTTAGGTATGTAGGTATTTAGGTATGTAGGTATATGTAAGCAAGTAAAGATGCATGTATGTATATGTGTATTTATGTCCGTCTATCTCTCTGTCTGTCTGTCTGTCTGTCTGTATGGATGGATGGATGGATGGATGGATGGATGGATGGATGGATGGATGGATGGATGTATTTATATATGTATGCATCAGTCAGTTGAGACTGTTCGGCAAGACCCTTCAACCTGTGATATTTTCCCCATTACAGTCTTTAGAGTTGAAAAAATATTCTAATCATTTATTTCGGGCTCCCAATCCACAACAGCAAATGAAAAACACCCCATGAACATTTCCCTGTAACCGTGGGGGGATGCAACACATGCCCAGTGGTTGGCAAGAGCACCCTTCTCAATATTTCGAGTCCTAACGAAAACAAATTCACTGTTGACCAGAACTCTACCTGCACTTCCAAGAATGGGGTTAACATTTTAGTTTGTGGACGTTGCCACTCACTGTATGTGGGAGAGATCTAACGTCGCCCCGCAGACCGAGTCACTGAATACCTCAGGTCCATCAAACAAAACCTCCAAAATTATCCAGTAGCCACACATTTCAATCCTACATCGCCATGCTCGATAAAAGCCCCACGTGGGTCCCATTACCAGCCTATATAGAATCCCATATAGATCGTAAGTCACCGGCTGCCCTAAACCTCCCTTAACATCTGTCTTGCCCCTATCTGTCCTTACTTCCAACTGTTGCAGCTGTTAAGAACGATGGCGCCCCGAGAAGTTGTTAACAATAAGCGGGTTCCATAATTCGTATGCCGAATGGAATTGTGGGATACAGGCGGGATAAACAAACTGAGCTCAGCACACGGTTTACTGATGTCCCATATTTCATACATCCACAATTTTCGTTCAGTATATACCTATATAATTAAGCCTGCACCTATTGGTGACCCAATTGCAAGAAAATACTTGGTCTCCATCCTGCTCTATGGCAGATTATAATACAACTTTTTACACCAAAAGAGACAATTTATATGCATTCCAGGATACGCAACCACACAAAAGAACTCGCTCCACATTTGCAATCGCTTTAACAAAGGATGATTCGACAGAGCTAACAAGAATAACCCAAAGTTTCGAACACGTGTTGTAGGTACAAGTATGTTATGTTTATCCCGACGGTTTGGGGGATGTGTTCATGTGCAGTCGAATTATCGAATCGCTCATTGCGACACAGCATATGGTGATTTGCAACTCTTACAACGAGAAAATGGTTCTTTCTTTGCAGTCGATGTAGACGTACAAGAAATACGAAAGCATGTGAACGCAACAACGAGCACATAAGACTACGAAAATTTTGCTTCCCCTGCGAGGAGGAAAAGTCTCCAAAACAGGGCGTTGGCAGGCACCAACAGCATGCAGGCATACAAGGATACAAGCTCCCTCCAGCAAATAAAAGCTTGTTCTCCTCAATATGGGATACCCCAAAACCTAGTTCCCCTTCCAAGTGTTTAAAACATTTTCATCGTTTGAAGCCTTGTGTCCCAAACGCCTTTAACCACCACCAAAAGCAATACGGTTCTTCTGAATTTGGGTCAATCACGTGAGTGCATAAGTTTCTTAAATCACCTTAGTTCAAAGTAATATTGCATCTATACTGACGAATGAAGAACATTTTGGTAACTAGAATGCAAAAATGCAATGTGGATTCGATGATTAACCCGTACGTGTGCAATCCAAAATGTAACGTTTTTTTGGTTGACTGTGATCTTAATGTGCTGCAAAGATACAGTTTTGTGTTCGCCTGATCTTGGGAATTCTTGGACAGTTTTGCTTTTTGGCCTCTGGTGATTTTAGCTGGACTCTGATATCCGACAAAACTCATAGAGGTTTTCTACTTTCTCATAGAGGTTTTCAACTTTAATGCAATATCAAGTAAAGTATGAAACCTATCTTAGGTTCCTACCAAAAACAACAGGGTTCTACGTCTTACCATAAGGCATACATGCTAGGTATGAGATTTATCCCAGCTTCTTTCCTTGAAATAATGTTTCGTGTGTATGTGGGCGTGTGTGGTTTTTACATGGTTGGGAGTCTCAGAGTCTGATGGAATTCATTGATACGTTACGTAGTAACCCGAGAGGTAGTTGAGCAAATCTTGCTCACTGTCCATGGCAGTTCGCCAAAACTATGTCAAAATATTGTTCAGAGGATGTTGAAGGTGACATTCAAATTTTAGTAAGTTCCAGGTAAACGTTGTCCAGGTATGTTAAGGCAACATTTGCAATGATATTCCTTCCTGCCCCTTAAACGAGGCCAGTTCTTTACAAAGGTGGTAACCAAGGTCAAGGGCCTTGTATCGGCATGGTTTTCAAACCAACGACCCGACCCAACCGAGCTGCCTTGCCCTGCACATACATGAGTAGATCAGACAACATTAAAAATCAGTTGCTTCCAACGGAAAACAGAAAGTCCATACACAAGAAGACATCCAAATGTGCTTGGGAGCGCAGAAACTGCACCTTAGGACATGGTTCTTCTGGCGCAAATTGGTTGAAAAAAGGACTCCAGTTGTTAGGAACCGAGGGTGAGGATGTTAGTTCTGGAGGGCTACGCACGTACTCCCAGGAAGTGAGTCTTTGCGGACATCCACCAGTTATATTTCTGCGGTAGCTGGATGTTCGACATGGTAAAAACTTCTACCCACTGTACTACTTTTCACCAACCTCTACACTGCGACGGACGCCCAAATCAACTCTTAGCGTTACAAGTCTCCATGGAATCTTAAAAAACAGTGATGGCCTGAGTCCTTGAAAAGGAGACCGTCCTCAGGATATTGGAAGACGAAGGATCTTTTTCGGGTCTTCCTTTTCCCTCGTTCTCAAAAGATCGGCTCGTAGGAGTCAACTCCAAACCTGACATCCTCACCTACATACGACCACCCCTCAAAAGCTATGAATGTAAAATTAAAGCGACATACTGCACCCCGTAAGGAGAGAGATGTAGGCGCCATCTATAGCACTCAGCTGCTCAAGGATGTTTTGAAAACCTACTTTCACACAACTTTCTCTGAGCAGTATCAAACATACCAAGCCCTCGTCTACAGACAGGGGACCTTCAAGTCCACGGCTCTTCCCCTTCAGGAATTCCATGTCCTGTTGGGTCTTCATTCTGGCCACAGGGCTAGCTGTAGCTAAACTAGGAAGAATCGGTGTTCTGCTCCTTGCGTACCTGGACGTCTAGTGCCTTTCGCCCTTCTCCAACGAACAGGCTAGGCTATCTGTTAGGAAGTATCATCACCACCCCCGGTAATCGCTAAGCGTATTGTCTTCTTAATTATGCTATAGTCACAGCTTCCTTTAAAAGTGTTCATAAGTAGGTAGGTAATTCAAATTAATGGTATTACTGTAGCAGATATGCTTGTGATAAAATACTATTTTCTGTTAAATTATATCTTGGAATGGCACAAACTTTCAGTACTAACCTTTCGTTAGTCACGAAAAGCCGGACACAATTTGTAGGGACAATACTAAAATGACATGTTGAAATGAAGGGTAGACCTTAACATTCATCGTTTTCACGTATTGGTCCCACCCAGGGTGGAAAAAATAGCGGTGTGGGTATTTAAAAAAGTGACCCCCTTTTGAGATAGCGAATCTTTAACCCTCGATTTACCAAAGCTTGATCGTGGTCAGAAGAGGTGAAATGTTTATTTTAAATGTTTGTTTTAACAGATGTCACGGGCTCCACCGACATGTAGACCTCACCCCTCAAGGGCCTTTATCCAGAAGCAAGCCTCATGGAAGCCCTGGAGTAATGAGGACATTATCGACACAAAAACGTAGTATCGTCAGTCAAATTTTGACGATCTTTTGATCACCTAAATGCGCATTTAAGAGATTACAAAAATCACTCTTGTACCAGCCTATTTCAATAATAATCACGGTAGTTCCCTTTGATGCGACAAGGGGCTTTTCCTGTGGGTGGGAGAAAGAAAAACGGTAGATGTCGCACGGGTTTTGAGAGACTTATGTCGCTCAAGCTGCCCTACGGGTAGAAAAAATTAGAAAAGCCGAAATTGGCGTACTCAAAAATGGCATTTTTGAATGCATTCAATCGATTGCAGAAAATGTCTGTTATGTTACAGTTAACTACAATTGTCACCTCTGTCAGTAGGTCATGTTTATGAACTGCAAGGAAAACACTACATTCGAGACTTAGTGGCGAGACATTTTCAGCAATGGCCCTTCGGCATGGGAATATGATGGACTTGGCCAGGAACAAAATGAAATTCAGATTTGTTACAGGCGATTTCGTGGCATCTGGGAAGGGAATATTAGACCTAAACAACTTATTGACTTCAAATACCGTATTTCCTTTTCATGTGAACCAGTTTGAGGGCTTGGAGAGAGAAAAGCTTTTGGAATCCTGTTTAGACCCAGTTCAAATTCAGTATCTCATTTTTTCAACCCCGCCTCCCCTTAGCTCTCATGGCCTCCAGGGTTGCAAAAATACCCCCCCCCCCAGGAGGCAAAAACGCCCACGTTGGAAACCACTAATGTAAATGGTACTTATTTAAGATGTCATTGTTTGAAAATTAAGAAGCATAACCTCATCTGAAAGAAGATATCTCAACTAACCAATCAACCATTCAATTTGTTATATTGGAATTATCGTTACGTTTCTGTCCTCTAGCCCATAATCAGTGACAAACTTCATACGCAGCTGCCTTTCTGATTAGCAACAGCTGGAAAAATCATCAGGCTAGTTCATTTCGCTTAAACATCGTTAAAATAAAAGTATAGACAAGAGGCAATTCGACACGTATGGCTCCTTCCAGTGGTAGAGATACACTCTTAAAAAAGGTCTGATCAGGTCTGAACAGGAATCTGGTAAAAAAAAATGACTAGATCCGGTTAAAAAATGAACCAATTCTGATCATTTCTGAACCAAATCTAGTCAAATAATTGATCACATTTCTGTTCGGTGCCCCTCTGATCAGATTCGGTTCAAATTTGACTAGACCTTTTTAGAGTGTATCGTAGTGGTTCCCTACATCCCATACATTAATTTAAGATAAAATAAAAATTTTGTAAGGATTTGGAACTGGATTGCGCATTTTGCCACATTTTTCGAGATTTCAGGCACTGAGCATCCTTCAGACATTGAGAAAAAAATTCAATGAAATTTCTGATGCCAACAGGAGACTGGTAGGTATGGTCACTTTGCACTATTAGACGTTTCTTTCAAAAGCAATGCCAGTAACCTATGTTCTTTTAAAATCCAAGATGATTACCTAAGTACGACCCAAACACGGACGTGAGGTCGTGAACGGAACAACAAAATCCTATCACCAGACGTTTGATAATTACAAAATATGTAAATTGAAACCCACTTCTTAATATCAAGTCCCCTTAGCCCGTTTTCTCTCAAATTCAAGCACTACCTTTCCGTCCTTACTAGTTATGACGAATAATTGCTTTCATTGCAAATGACCCTTATACCGATTATAGTTCTGTACTCATTTTGTTCTCCTCTCCCTGCATGTTAGGTATTCTCCAACAGACCGTTCTTTAGCTCATTGGCGTCGAAAGCTGTTTCCAGCTGAGAGAGGGAGAGGGGGCTGAACTTTTTCAGAGCGCCGCCTGGAAGGGAAGAGGTGTCACATTTGTGACTACTTGAGTGTTTTGGATGAATTTGGTGACACGAATTGTGGAAGTTTTAAGCAAACTTACTGGAAATTTTGACAGTTTTACAGAGGAAATGAATAATGTTCTTTCGTCCTTGAATAATTGGGCGGAAGCATACTTTCCCCGCTAAGTTTTTTTTTTTTTCACGAGTAGCTTTATCCCTTCCCACGCCTATGGTTGAGCTGATTTCATTGTACATTGTTTTACGTATGAGCATTGTCCAAAATAGTCTTTAATTACTATCTTCGTTCTTAGTTAGACCATTCAAAGTAGATTCAAAGAGCATCTTCCACGTTTTAGTCCTTTAGATATCAATGTTTATGTAAGAAGTATCATGAATACAAAATGAATAAAAATAATTATGTTTGAATATTCAACAATACGTCACGTTTTAAGGTTGCCCATTTATCATTTGCATATCATGTAGTTGCTGTTGTAGAGTCATTTTCAAATTACTTAAGTTACGTAATTGTAAGTTCTATGTTGTAGTCGTGATATTCTTTCGATGAGTTTGTAGGAGAGTTGAATTGAGGAGAATACAGTTGAGTTCGTTGAGTCAGTTGAATCGAAAATGATTGTTACTACGACTTAACCAGTCTTTATAACCATTTTAAATTATGTAACAGGAAAGCGTAGGTAACGTTTTTTTTACTGGTACCCTTTGCTATTATAATACACTCAACTTTAATTTTTTCCTTTAACACTTTTATCAAGTCAGAAATAATTACATACTGCACGCCACGATTGTAAACTCTTAGAACGAATTATGATAACACCTGGCTCTTAAAATGATGTCGACCTTGCAGTGTCACATCTGTACAACGGATATTCTGTGTCATGTTCATGACGCAGTTGGCTTTAAAAGGGAAAAGAGGAAAGTAGAGGGGGCAAGGGGGAAGGAGAAGGGGCAAGGGGTATCAATTGTTTGAATGGGCTTGGCTGAAAAATGAATAAACTAGGGTAATTTTAACCACGTCCAGTCAAATTATTATTTTTTAATCCGATGTGACGCTTGGCTGATCAGATCAGCTTCAAAAATATAAACAGGCGTCTTTACAATGTTACAGAAAGTTTGGGGTCACACCTGCCACAAAGAATATTGTGTTGGACTTCTTTTTGTAACATTTAAACAGCGTTTCATGCCTCGGTATCACCTAATATTTACTGGAGGGGGAGGGGGCAGACGCAATGAGATCAGATAACAATTAGCACCATTACCAACCATTGCCAACAACATACGCAAATACTCACCCTCTGTAGATTTAATGAGGGATACCAATAGTATTGTGAGTGTTAAATCCATTGTTATAATATTTCCAGCCACGGTAGCTTTAGTTAAATAACTTGTTGGTAACTTTATCAGTCTGTTTATGCCAGATGTTAACACTGACTGCACTCCTTCAATTAACGGCAGATGGTCTACCGTTAAATTATGTTCGATGCTCAAATAAAACTTGTTTAAAAACTAAATCACAGGTGTAAAAAAATATCACAAGTAAAAACAATGGCAAAAGGAAAATCAAATATTTAACGTTTAAAGCAAATATAAGGAGTAGACGATGTAAGGAGAGTAAGCCTATCTATAGTTTTCGTTTTCTAGCAGTGTTTAGTAGATATCTTCGAAAGCATGTTTTATGCATGCTTTTTTGATATATCACTGAAATATTTATTTCTATAGTGCGTAAATGGTATTGCTAGGTAACCATTAAACCTACATAGTGACACGTCACGTTCCTATCCTCTTCCTGTAAACTAGATATGTATGCGTGCGTTCATTTTTTATATTACCAGTTCCGGATTGATCATTAAGCTTAACAGGTTATAGCCTATGGGCCTTGCACCACATGGGCGTAGGAAAGGGGTACCAGGTACCAACACTCCATTTCTCCAACACAATTAAGAACTGGTACCATAAGTTATATTGCCTGCAAAAGCCAAGATGATGTTTTTTATTGCATTCGCAATTCTGTCCTGTTCATTAGATTGAAAGAGCATTAACTATTGAAACAAAATTTTGTCTCGGCGATTTCCTCCATGTAAGAAAGAAGGTAAGCTAAAAATAACTTTCACCTATCTCATTAAACCTAAGATGAAAGTGTGTCGAAGTTTATCTCTTTAAGAGAGATCTCTTTGCCGATGTATGTTTGTAGTGTATTTTTGTTGCCTGGTTTCTTTACACTTTAACAACTTAACGCGTATAACTTAAATTTGCAACTTCCGAGATTTCTGTGGTGTACTGAGAACACTTGGCCCTTGGGCTATGTGAAGCCTGAAGAAACCATTGATCTGACCCCAAAAATAATTCACTAATGCAATTTACGCAATAGTGGCATTATAGCTATTTCATATCACCATTAAGCCAGTGGTGGCACATGAAGGAGACAGGGGCCATGCTGCCTCGTCGGATTATTTTTCAACTTCTTGGAGAGTCATAACCCTGATAGTGGGTTCAGTGGCGTAGCTAGAGGGAGCATGAGGGGGCACGTGCCCCTCACGGCAAAGCCATGCCACCCCAAGTGCCTCCCGTGGAAAATTTTGGAATGCAAATCTGTATATAAGCCCTATAGAGAGGGAGAGGAATTTCAGAAATTATGCCCCCTGGAAAATGTTCGTGACCCCCAGTGCCCCCCTGCTCAAAACATCCTGGCTACGCCACTGAGAGGGTTGCTGCTCTCAAGGAGTGCAAATCCTTCAATATGAAAGCAAAATTTTTAGGCGCTTGCTCGTTGTAAAATTTCTTTGCTTTCCTTTCATAATTTATTCTCATGTACTAAATTTAAAGGAAATGTCCTTCCACCTTGCCTAGTGACTGAAATATACTTAATCTTAATACGCTGTTTTGGTAATGTTAGATAAGTTTATCCTCAATCGTATGGTTGTTCTCTTGCATGTGGCTCGATGCAATAGAAATCAAAATAGTAGCGAGTTCTACATTTGCCCACCAGGGATAAAGACTTTTCAACATCAATTTTAGATATTTGCCTCTCTTCGCAGTTCTGCAAACCACATTTAAAAAAAAAAAAAAACGTTTAATCAGTTCTTCACCGCTATACGGTATATGCTTTGTAAGAGGAAAATACACAGCGCTGACCGGTTCATGACGAAAATTTGTTCCTTTTATTCAGTATTCCTAAATCTGTTTTGTTTCCTGGACACTAAAATTGGTAAATTTGTGTGCATCAAAATATGTGAGTAGACAAACTACAATAGGCGTAAAAATATTACCATTTTGCATCTTAGCTCTTGCAAACTTTTCAAAGGTGAGGGGCAATTTACCTCTCCACACAAATCCCTTCCTAAGGGCGGTCTACTCGAATGTTCAAGTAGTCTTTCATTAGAAAAGTTCCCCGAGCAGGGATTATCGTGAAATAAAACGTTAGTTTACCTTTTTTTGAAGTGGACTAAATTTCTACAGCATGAGATATAGAAATGATGGAGGTTTAGGTGCACTTATAAGGTCTGGAAAGTGTCATTTCCTGTAATCTGGAAACCATTTTGAATGAAAACCTTTTGGTACGTAAAGGCTACGATCATGACGGCGCTCTGCCTAGATAGTACCACATACACCCCAGAGGACACTGACTATGCGTTTTCATTTCGTCCCTGCAATTCGAAATACCTCTATAAGGTTGCCATTAAAAGTCATATTCAAGTATTGTGAGGGCTTTTGTTACAACGTTTATCAGAGATGACCAAGAAAGATGTTGCTAAATAGATTCATCAAGTCCCAATTCAGATTGTACCGTGTGTAATGCATATCACAAGGTAAGCATACAGGTATGAATTCACAGGTCAAAATCTTCATCCTGTATTTGTAAATGGTCAGGTAAATAGACAACTTGACAATGTTACCCTGTCTTAATAACAATGCGTTTCCATATTGGCCTATCATGTCCTGATTGTTCCTGTCGGAAGCATGAAGTGATCAGTCTATTCCTTCAAAGCTGGGAAGCTATAGACCTTACGCATATGAGGTCACAGAGCAGAAACTGCTCCCTCATTCCGAGGTAAGCGAGTATAATGCAAGTTACGCCATCAAATACAGACATCTGATTTGTCAAACAATCTCATACGGGCTTAAATCTACTACACGCGCGTGTGAAGTCAACTGAGTGCGTACCATGTGCCTTATTGTTTTGCCTCCAAAATGACGTCCCGTGACGTCTATGGATAAGGTCTATATGTACGATCATAGTTTGTGATCTGCATACGAGACTAGAACCCCACCCCCATACGCTACATTGATCATTATACATTTCTGTGTATACAGAAACATATTGATAGAAAGAATCAAAATCCATATACTTAGTCTCTTCCTTTGAGGTACAGATAAAAAACGACTTATTAGAGGGATTATCGCATAGAGGTAATTGCCTTGTCCCCCACAAAGAAATTATTCATCAAGGCCATAAGTACGGGCAGAAGGGGCATAGAGAGCTTCCCCCTCCCCGTCCCCATTCATTCGTCCCCATTCATTCATCGATTTCGACAAAATTAAAACATTATCCAAAAATGCATTAAACTTAAAGTTTATGTAGTGGCATTTCGACTGATCAATGGACGTCGTATTTGGATACTATCACATATCGTTCTTAAACGTAATACCTTACCCACTACTTTGTCCTTTTTGCTCTTCTATTTCCGATTCTGCTCGTTGTCTTCATAACTAACCGTTCACGGTCTCCCTTTATTCAAAGTAGGCTTTAAATAATAAATTATTTGCATGCAGAGGCGGGATGACGGCGGATCAGACGATTTCAACGAGAAAGTGAAGTGAACTTCTCTCCACTCTTGGAAAGAAATACACATCTCTAAAACTTAAACTGTAAAAGTTTTATATTTAATCGTGAACATCCTTTCTCCCTGATTCCGGAATCAGGACTTTATGAAAGTTCTTTATATCAAAATATAATAAGACTTAAATTGTAGTATAAAACAATAATTTTTAAATGGTGTTGCCATAGTACCCCATTTTATTATATTGTAATTTTATGTCTGTATGACGGATATCAATTATTTAAGTAACTTATTACTAACTTCCTTGTTTGCCAGGGTGTCTACGTGCTTGATTGCTTACTTGCCTGCTCCCACGGTAGATATTTACTGCAAAATATTTGCACTAGTTTAGCGTTTTGGTCACGCATGCATGTGGAGACATCGTTTATTGTATCGTCGTATACAACATTGATTTTCAAGCTTTTTTCGATAACAGAGCTTGTTTGACGAAAACGTGTGTCCCACAAGTTCAAGTTTCACTGCTCATATATAACTCATGAACAGAAGAAATAGAGATAATTCTATCCGGTTGTTTCCAGACTCATTCACGTGTCACCTCTTTATCTACGTTTACGTTTCAAATGTCAGTCAATTATAAACATGTCCACCTTTTGACAATATCAAGGGTGGATGACCACAGAACAAAATGTGTGTACAAGAGTAGTCATGATTGCAATGGAATCTTAACCAACTGGTCCACAAAACTAAAAGAAAAAGCAGCGCAAAAATACACTGGAACAAATGGACGTAAATTTGTCTTATCCATGAAAAAGATGTGTTTATTTTCAGTGAATCGAGATACAAATAGATTTAGCCTACTTCAGTGGTGAAGCCAAGGAGGCAAGATCCCCGACAAGGCGGCAACCCGAACCCCGGCAGGGCGAGGCAGGCAAGAATGGAATATCGATTAGGGGTGACAGGGGGACATTGCCCCTCGTTGTGAAAAAGATTGTTTGATTTTGTGGATCCCCGTCTGTGATCAGTCGCCTCCGACGATTGTCTCGATTTTGCTCTGAAGAAAGGCAAATTCTTCCAAAACCCCCGACTTCTGAAAATTTGTCAAATAAAAAACCAAACACCATCAATTTTTCAAGATAAAAATGGAAACATGTTAACATTTTCTTCATTTGAAATTCAAAGTTTTCAAAGTTCTCAAATCGTGCCGACTTTGTGGGGGCGTTCAGGTTGTTGGCACCGGTCGGGGAGCTTAGAGCCCTCGTCAGGATAATCCTGGCGCCACCCCCGAGATCGATAGGTGTCAGTGTAACGACGGGGAGATTTACAGAGTGAGGGAGGGTGCAAAATAATTGTATATAATACCATCCCCCCAAAATGTTTAACAAAAACATAGCCCTCCTTGATTTTTGAAGTCTAGTGATATGTAGCCTAAAGGTGCGTTCACACCAAAACCGAAATCTGCTGCGTTTTGCGGGCGGGACGCGAAAATTTTTTTCCCAAGACAAGTAGGGGCAATTTTACTCCAATGAAAATTTTGAAAATCGTCCCATTCGTTCTGAAATAACAAATTTCGCGTCCCGCCCGCAAAACGCAGCAGATTTCGGTTTTGGTGTGAACGCACCTTAAGTATACTTCGGTAAGAGGGTCTTTTAACATTGAAATACACGCGATGGGCGCCAAAATTTCAAAGACACATTTACAAGAATCTGTATTTAATACTACAAACTCTTAAAACGTCCGGTTCAGAATGACCCGAAAAGGGATCAAGTGGGCACTGAACCCAAGATATTTTGGTTCAAACTAACCAAATGAACCAAATCTTTTCAAATATTTGGCACGTTTTTGATTCAGTGCCCATTTGAACGGATTAGGTTCAAATTGACCCGGACGTTTTAGAGAAATAATAGGTTACAAAATAGGTTAATTATGGGTCAAAAGCAGCCTTCTGCAGATAACACTCATTTTGCTCGTTAAGCCTCGATGGTCGTTTTACCGGGTTCACGGACAGCTACCCTGTGACAAATATCCGCAGTCAACTTCCCCGTGTAATTCCCATCCTATCAGGACAATTCCCACCCAGGCTTAAACGTTTCAGCTTTTATGTAAGAGCGCTGTATTGGGGAAATTTTTGAAGGTGAAAATGAACCGAAATGTCGGGAGTCGTCATTGGGAAAGTTTTACGAGAGAAATCGTTTACGCGGGTAAAGCCTTGGCGGGTTTACGGCATACTCCTGACTTTAACACTAAGCAACAAAAGCTATGAAAAGTTTAATTCGTAGGTGTGACGGATGGGCTTTTGCTAGCTGTATGCAACTTAACTGAAACGAAAACATGAAATCTCTAAACAGCCCTATATGTTTGGAACATATTGAATGTGTATTTTGCAAAAGATGTAGTAGCTAGGCTACACTGTCCGCTAAGCTGGGATTTGACCCCGTATCATATACATTAATGCTCCCTATGAAAATTGAAACAAGATTCCGACGGGTGGAATAGACTTCTACACCGTTCTCAGTGGTTATATAACGTTAAATTTTCTTTTTCTTCTCAGAATTGGTTACGTTGTCCACTTCGTAGTCTTTTCAGCTAAGTGAATCGACATGCAGATTTGAGGAGATGTGTGGTAAATTGACCTAATCACAAATTACAGTTAGGCGTAGTTGTTTCTTAGTGTACTAAAACTTATTTGCCATCTGCTCTACCTTAGGGGATTCTTTCAGTTTACCTGTAGCCACAGACGGCTAATCTATTAATTACAAAGGTGCTGACATGTTACCTAAGCAGATGTTATTTCATAAGTTTCCTCCGTTCTACTTGGGCAACGAGGCATTCTTATTGTATCTGAAACAAAATATTTTCAAAAGAAAGCAGCAGACGGGTCATTTTAACTATAAACAATTTGCACGCTAATTGATTTTCTGGGGCAGTGATTCTCAAACGCGGCCCTGAAGGGCCACATGCTCCCCCTGGCCCTGTCGGTGCGGCCCCTGAATTTCTTTGATTCATATTCTGAGAAAAATCATACTTGACGAGAACAAACTTAAAAAAGTAAGAAATAAAATTATGTAATTTAAAGTCACTACAGTATTGACTCCTTCCAATTTGCTCTCTTGAAGAGGTGCTAGGCTGCCTACGTAGCAGGCTGTAGGGTATATTCCTTCTACAGTCATGTCTAACCGAGACTTATTTCGAGTACCGTGATGTAACAATCATGTTATGCACACGGTGGCGTATTTAGTAGTGCATTACGGAGTCGTTGTACTTGTAGTGGCAAAGCCTGTAGCAAAGTTATATCCTGGAAATTTACATTAGGCAAACTTCTCCGATACTCCAAAAACCCTGATTTCTGGGCCTTTTTCAGGGTATTTCTACTTCTTTAACTGCACATTCAGATAACACCTCCCTGGCCCAATGGACCATGAAATTGCAGATAGAGTGCCAGAAGACTCTTCTCCAGGAGGCTATACTGTGACTACATAACTGCATAAGGTAGCTTTGTGCTGTTATCTCAGTGTAGTCAGTCAATGAGCAGTGTGGTCAGTGGGACATGTGAGCATTATTTACACTTGACTTAATCAACCGTGAAGGCGCTATATGGACAGCATCGGTCTGGTTTTCCTCATATTGCGACGTGAGGTTACTGTACAATTGAAAAACTTATCTTGTTGAACGTGTGTTCATGGGCGTCAACAGTGGGGGTCGGGGGAACATGCCCCCTCCTTTTTCCAGAACCCAAACAAAAATAACAGGTACATGTTAGATTCCATAGCTTACAAAATAGCTAATTCAATAAAATCAAGCTCGAAAATTGTGGAAACTTCCATTTAATGGATTAAAATGGTGGAAAAGTGCCTACGATTACACCTCAGATCTTCTGAAATCCATTTTCCGGGGCCCGCTTAAGCCCCCCCCCCCAGGAGAAAATTCCTGTTGACACCTATTGAAATTCCAACAGGTTTGAACTGGCATGAACTGGCAATTCACCAATTACATGTTAGAGTTAATGGAATTAGCAGGTGTCAATTGGTACCTATTAAAACCTGTTGATGCTTGTCACCAATTACCTTTTGTACATGTTCAAACCATGTTAAAAACTGTTCAATCCTGTTCAACAGGTTTCAACTGGAATTTTTCGCTGGGTCCAGATCCCTCGTTGCTTTTGCTTCGTGATTTGCGCTTGCATTATTTTCGTCCAGGTTGAGCTTCCCACTTTTGAGAAGCTGTTGACTCTCTTGCGTGTTTTGATTGGAATTAAACTGACATTTCAAATTTTCTGCAAGTCATTTTCGGTACTAACAATGTCTGCAACGTTTAATATGAGCTCAACTTTAATTTTTTTTCGACTTTTGGGGATGCGGCCCTCGGACTCAGCAGACTCATTTCTCTGTTTGACCGCGTTTGATAATAGTTCAAGAGCTTCTTCACACGCTGGCCCCAACGCAGGATAAGTGCAGAACTGTTGTGACTTCATCTGTTTCAGCGTGCGGTTTTCGTCGGCAACCTACCTAGTTTGGAATGCCAAATGTTTCTCCCATACCGCAAACCAACGAATAATAAACATCAAGTGATCATACTGGTGACTCGCGCATGCCAGAAGCAGAACTGTAGACAGGGTTGGCGCCAGGTGGGGGTCAGGTGGTGAAGGGGCCATGAGCCCTACCTTCGTGAAACTCCATTTTCGTCACGGGAGCCTGAATGGGTACGATAAATTTGAATCCCTTGAGGAAGAGCAGCCGCCGAAACTAATTTCTTGATTTTTCACTGAGTATGGCGGAATGCCCAATAAACACCTCAAATTTTCATATTTTCTTTAATACCAACCCCATAATTTTCGAAGCTAATGGGGGTGCATTTCCACATATCCTTGTAGAGATGCATCGTCTTGTGGCTAGCAGAAGAAATTATAACCCTTACATAGAAGGCCTACCCTATAGACGGCCATGTGGTAATCGCTGAGACGCATCTAGTGTGCTATCCTACAAAAAAAAAAAAGAAAGAAAATAAAATACTTATTGTAGCCCCCACCAGTACCGTCTGCCTAAACGTTACGTAGCCCGGCTATGCAATGTGTGTGAAAAATCAACCGAGTAAGCTCAATTGTGTAGTAAACTTACCCAGCAAAAGAACATAATTCACAATTTCACAGTCGCACGTAACATTATGTCCAAAAAGAATTGTCCTAACAAAAAGCCAAAAATAATGATGATGATGATGATGATGATGATGATGATGATGATGATGATGATGATGATGATGATGATGATGATGATGATGATGATGATGATGATGATGATGTGATGACGATGACGATGACGATGATGATGTGATGACGATGACGATGACGATGACGATGACGATGACGATGACGATGACGATGACGATGAAGATGGTGATGGTGATGGTGGTGGTGGTGGTGGTTATGGTGGTGGTGATGGTGGTGGTGATGGTGGTGATGGTGGTGGTGGTGATGATATTATTGTTAATACCCCATAATTTTCCATGCTTTCTTTATTTGAAACCCCTCATAAAGCGAAGCAAGCTTACAACACCTTATAGGAAAATCCCGCAACGCAAATGGTGCGAACGAACAAACCACCCATTCACCCACCATACCCCCTCCGTCCACACAAATCCGCACCCCCACCCTTACACCCAGCACACCCAACTTGACAACCATCTCAGTGTATTTTTCCAGATTCCATGCCATTCGCCAGTTTGCATACATAATATACATTAAATAGCAAACGTAGTTGCCTTGGATTGAATAAATGAGACTTACTAGGGCCATCAAATAGACCCTATGTATTGACGTCAACACCCACTTGATAACCGCCCAATTTATACAGAACACACTACGCTACATGTATACACAAAAGTGAGTACATGACATGAGTGTCCCCTAAACATGCGTCTTTCGCTATTAAGACCCTGAAGCGCCGTTTGCATGATGTCAATTCAATTGTTGTAATTTCCTCTATCCATTCCCGCCTCCACGCAGTTATCACTCACAGGGGTTTCATGCAGGGGCGCAAATCCCGGGGGGAAGGGGGCCTTTGCCCCCTCAAGTGAAAAACCCTAATTTGCCCCCACCCCCCCAAAATGTGAATAGCAATACTCATTTTTTTCGCCGCTTGGTCACTTTTGACATCCCTTTGATAATGACACATGACAACAATGCAATTATAGGCTATAACTGACATAGTATTTGAATGTCTGTTGACCAAGGCCGTATGGAATATCTTCTGAAGCCGGAACCCGGCGCAGACGAATCAATTTTCAGTCAAAAACACTTAAGACATGTCTTAGTTATACCTTCGCTTCATTTCCTAATCTATCCCAGAGCGATCCATATCTGCATTTTGTGCCCCGGTTCGTGAAGCACATCAGTAGTATTAATTAACTTTGTGCCCTAACTAACCCTTTTGACAAGTGTAAATGTTCTAAAACCCAGGAGCCTTTACACTAAAAAACGAAATAATCTTTCTGCCGCTTCTGAAATACTAAAACCCAGGAGCTTCTGGGGGCTTCACCCACTGGACCCCCACCGAGGCTTTTCCCCTGGACCCCACCAGGGGCCCTAAGGCGGGCCCCTGGACCCCACCCACGAGGGCTTCGCGCTTCGCGCTTTGCGCTCGCGGTGCACGCTACGCGTGCACAGTTTCAAATCGAAGCGTACACCATATTCGTTTTCGCCCCCCCCCCCACTGTCAAACAGAGATTTGCGCCCCTGGTTTCATGAATAGTAGCTAATGCAAAGTGAACCTTGTCAGAACCTTTGTCAGAAATGGCTTGAACGCATACGCTTTGAAACATTGCAGTATTAAAGCATATAAATTTTATGCTGTTTGCAGCATGCTACAAAGCTGTTTCAACATTCTGCCGTCTACGTAGGGCATTTAATGTAACAAACCTGCGCTAAAGACTGTGCAAGTGGAACCAAAGACTTTGAAAAATGAAGAAATTTATGTCGTCTTATTTAGCGCTCAGCACAAGAGAGTGGAACAGGGTAATACTAAATAGCGCTGAAACGGCTAGCATGGACTTCATGGGCTCGAGCTAGATCTTTGGAAGGAACAGACTGCAATTCATGTACAGATCAGTGGCGTTGGTGTTTAAAGGGGTCCGGGGACACAGCCTCCCACCTCAGTGGAAGTCTGGGAAAGTCAATTAGTGAGAGGTCTTTTGGTAAAGGGGAAGAAAGAGGTTGAAGAGACAGGCAGGTATTATTGGAGGGACAGATAAGGTACCGAAAACTTGCAATTATTCAACCGGGTCAAATTACTTTGTAGTTAACCTTATTACTTCTCCGTACAGCACGGAGCAAGTAAAGTTCCTCGTTCCCACCCGTAAGGCGCCAGTCTGTGTCGAAACCTGGCCAGTGAACCAAGTACTACTATTTTTCTTTCATGCTTCTCGCGGGTTTCTGTAGCCTGTATATGATAGCATTCTGTATAGCCAGGATAGGTGGGAGGTAGGATGAGACAAAGCACAACTGCGGTAACAAATTGTCACGATGATGGAAAGTGCGATTTCATGTATTACAGAATATTTAGAACGCTAAATATCTCCCATACGAGCGAATTTGCTTTCTCATTTGTGTCCATGACTTTGCTGTCGGCCTCTAATTTGCACCTAACCTTGCATACGTGCACCGCCCTGATTCCACGCCAGCTCTCCGAGTGGAAAATTTCATAGAACAGCAACAAGTAGAGGTCGTATTACAGAGAGAGGGAGTAAAATAAATCTCCATGAACACCCTCTGAAGAGTTCAGGTAGACTCACGAATGAAGTGGCAAGTTTGTCTCTCAGAAATCTAGAAAGGAATTTCCTGCAATCTTGGGATATTGGGATGCCAGATTTTCTCCGGCTAGTTGGTGATGATAGTCTTGTAGACTACACAGGGTGAAGAATTTCACTAGCAGAACTGTAGTGACAAATTCGTTTTAGTTGTTTAGAAGGCAGTTTTCTACCATGTGGGGCGTTTAGGATGCCGAATAGTTTCTCATACTGGCGACTTATGGACGGTACTAGACACATTCCAGTCAGTTGTGATGCACAGTGGGGCATTGGGAATGCCACCGTAATTTTCTAATCTCAGTCCTAACTTTGATCGGGCTGAGGTCGGTTCGGTCTCGTACACCCCCTCCCCCTATTTAGGAATTGCACCTAGTCTATGATAAATTCTTGGGCCCGCTACCATATAAGGGGTATCGTCCGTCCATTTGCTGTTACAATGAGATACATACAAAATTTGTCTCGGTGGTGAACTTCAGGACCCGGTCAATACAATGAGTTTTATTTGTAGATTGCCTTTTTTCCATGGACGAAAGAAATTTAGACCTACTGCGCCTGCGTCAATGCCTCTTGCAATCTTTGAACTCTAACGTCGCCTCCACCCCATACAATGGGCTTTAAATTGGGCAGCTGATTAGGTTTATGTTTCCAACATGGTCCTTCTGCTAAGGAGCGTTGTGTGCTGAAAGTAAAATACTTGTTAATCACCTTACCCATTAAATTCACCAAGAAAACCAGCTCTGAAATCGGGTAAAATCGGGCAAAATAAAGTATATATTGAGAATTTCATGGATAGGTTTTCGAAGTTGATTTGCTGACTTTTAATTAACCTTAACTCTCAGTCATACACTCAAAAATCGTTCGGATAAAATTTGAACCAAGTCAAGATTAAAGAGAAACACAAATCCGGATCCGCATTTATTTGATCAGATTTGAATAAAAAATGACCCAAATTGAACCATTTTTATCTGAATATTATGATCACCGAAAACGACCCGGCTTTGTTTACGTGCCCTTCGTATCCCTATCCAGACTGGATTCAAATTTTATCCAGACGTTTTAGGATTTAGATTTAGATGAGGTTTTACGGCTCAGTTTCTAACCAATTGGTTTGAGTCGGGCCGACCACGGCCCTTTGTCCAGTTGTGGCTCACTGGCTTGTTTTCATTACTCCATTGCTTATTCTGAGCACCAAATACATTTTTAGAATGTAGACTCTAATTGTACAAGGTCAGAAACGTAGAAGACATGATTGATCAATAGTTTCTAGAACCAACTTTCGGGAGTTTATTCTCTTTTATTGCAGGAGCTTCAGGGGGCTTCACCCCTGTACTCCACCGAGGTTCTGCCCCTGGACCCCGGTAGGGGCCTTAACGCAGACCCCTGGACCCCTTGCGTGCAAACTCGCGGTTCTTGCTTGTAGTGCACCGAAGGGGACTTGCGACATTTCTCCATACCAGTCGAAGAAGGGGAGGTGGATTACAGATTGTTCCCCCATCTCCGAAATCCTCCACACACCACTGGTACAGCTCCGTAATCATTCCGTCGCTCCGTCGGTCGGCAGGCTCCGATTTGATTCGTTTTCATTATTCGTTTATCGTCTATGTACTGTTTAGATATCTCATATAGAACATTGCTTCTAAAATGTTAAAGACTCTTGGGGGCACTTCAGTCATTCAACTGCGTCAAACATTTGCTCGTGCTTCCCACTCTTATCAAATCACTGCCAAACGTTTCACTGATATTGATTCAAAAATTTTGGGTGCCTTACAGTGGCGTAGCCACGGGGGTGGGGGGCTTTGGTGCCAGCCCCACCCTCCACAAAATCGTCGAGCCCCCAAGCGCCCCACTGGCGATCTGGGCCAAAATAAATTTCACTCGACTGGGCTACTCAATTTGATAATAATAGATTCTGGCTGTTAAAAAAACTCCACTCTAATCAATTCACTGAAATCCATTGACTCAATAATTTTTAATAAATTCCGATAGATTGTGACAAACTTACTGTGTTTAGAGAATAAAATAAAATCAACCTATACTATTTTTCACAAAAAACTGCACATCTTGATGGCTGCTATAAATCCTGGCAATTGCCATTTCCTGCGATCTAGGATGTATTAAAATCTCAAATTTTCTTGGTTCGCTCCGCGCCATCTCATGGTGGAGCTCCGCATAGATAGTAAACGGGATTCAAACTCAAAATCCTTGAAACCCAGGTCCGGCCAGCTGAGCTAATCAGTCCTCACAGATATGTGATTGAGAATAAAATGAAAACAAACTTCGCTTAGATAGTAAACGGCTCCATCGACCAAAATCTCCAGCCGCCCCCCCCCCCCAACCAGCAAAACAAAAACTCCTACCTACGCCACTGTTGCCTTATTTAGTATAAATTTAAAACCTTTATTCTTACATTCATATTTTTGATAATAATCTACAGCTTTTGATGTTTTCTTTATTGAAAACCCTGATAAAACAAGCCTCAGTTTAGTCGGCAGGTCGTTCCAACTCTGCCAACTTTTAAACCACTCCTCCGCCACTGAGATGTTACGTTCACAGGTGTTCCAGGACGTTGGGGGTTTCGTAGGCTGAGGCCTATTTCTCATTTGGGCAGAGAATTTGCTATTTTTGAAAAAAAATAATGATATTTTTGGCAAACATGTACTAACTTTTCTGGTAATAGTGCTGCTACCACCTATCGGAGGTAGTTCCGTACGCTCACACTATAACTATGTTCACATTCGCAGCTCGGGAGCACATAATACGGTGCGTGTCCGCATTTTCAGTTGGCTGTCTGGCTATGGTCGTCGTGAATGTCGGTAATAAATAGACAAGTTAACGCAGGTCTAATTAAGTAACATCCATGATAAGGGACATAACTGCGGACTCTTTGGAATTAAACTTTCATTGAATATGAAACAAAGTTTTCTCGGCTATTCTGGACCATCCACAATGGAAATGCTGCGTTCTTCTGGCAGTCTGAAAGTTTGCCGAAGGACCACAATCACAAAGCTCGTCGTCCGTTGCAACACATTGTTCCCTGATCGTAAGTTCTCCGAGGTTGGCAGTTGTACGTCTATTCAAATACTACTGTGAGACTTTCTAAGTATTAGAATCGAGGGTGAAGGAAGGAGAGAGAATAACACGTTATAAAAAGAGAAAATTTTGATGTTATTGATCATGAGTAAGCTAATTGTCCTTTAGGCGCCATTATAATAAATTGTTTATCATGAAAGGACCAAGAGATTATTAAGGTGAGTTTAAGGACTTGGAAAACTTGAAAATGGATCAACACTGAATTATTTCTTTCTTAATATAGTTTTTTACAATATATCAGTAATTGTACACGTATCGAACTTTTCAGTTTTAGAACAAGAAATTAATACTTTTCAAACTAAAAGAAAATGTTTGAGTATCAGCTTGTCGAAACCAACGTAATGAAAGGATTGGAACTTAGTTTTCAAAAGAGTGAATCAAATTGCCAGTCCCGTATGTACTTTATGTATCTCAGACATATTTATTGTCGGCTGAGTTATTTACACCAATGCTAAAGCAGAGTCGCATTTAAAGCGATAAACCGGGAAATTTGGGGTCCAGTCCACGGACCGATCAAAGTGGGTAGGTTTTTCACCCAAGAGCAATCTACGGTGTTGGTTCAATCTGAACTGGTCTTTCAGTATCGAACCAATTTGACCTTAGTTGTGAGCTGGTCAGCAACCCGACGTGAAGAAGGAAGTAATAAGCCATAGGCTTCTACTACATTCATGGTCGCTTAGAGTCTTGAAAAAAGCTGTCTTCTAATGTTTGATTTATTACATGTTTTACCAATCTCTGCAGTCAAGTGATTGTTTCAGGGAATTGAGTTTATTCACCCAAGAAGGTTATCACAGCATTCGCAATACCATGCCTATGATTAGAACGAATGCAAAAGTGTTCCATACCTGCATTTGTCTTCACATGCTCAGCGAGGTCTTTTCTATCCGCCTTCATTAAAGCAGTAGCAAGTGTATTAAATGTTGCCTCAGATCCTCTCTGCTCTTTCCAAGAGAGCAACATTTGGTAAATACATTCCCGTCGATTATTAAAATTGTCTGCCTTGATGCTAGACAGTTTAGCCTCTGTAATAAGAAGGCATCTACCAACATCTATCCACTCTTCTCTAATATTTTTGGACAAAAACTGCAAAATTGAAACCATAGAGAAGAAAGTCAGCAATACTGATTTTTCTAATTTAACTGGAATCCACCAACAATTAATAATAATTGTATTATTATTAATTGGTGAGTAGCCTGTTACTAAGTGAGCTTGTAGAACTACCGTGAAGCGTTGAGAAACTCGAACATTACATTTTTACTTTTAGCTTGCACCCTTTCATTCTAAACTAGGGGCGCAGCCTACTCATTAACAGAGTTAGGCACCGTCATAACCTAGTCTGCTGGTAACATCTAAGGCTTTGCCTTACCCAGGGTTTATTTGTCATACTTAACTCTTTGAGCGTTGCAGACGCATATATACACCGTGCAAGATTATGCTCCCCATACTAATGGAAAATGTCCGTCCTCGTGACTTATCCCGATGTACCTTATATTACTATGCTCTTTCCCTTTACACTAATCCAAAACCACATCGTACTAAAAAAATACTCGATTCCAAAAGTGTTGATACCACATACCATAGATACTTGCGTTAAAAATTTCGGAGATAAATTCAATTGAAATAGCTAAAAATATCGTAACTGGTGGAACGTTTCTAAGAATCTTATTCCATACGCAGAGACGGTTCTTCATGACCACAGACACAAATTTTAGAACAATACATGGGAATATTCGGCTTTTGATTTGGACACCAAATGTGTTTACCACTGTTAGTAAAAGCCCCAGGGTTATCGAAAGTGACACAAGTAGTGGCCTACACAAAATAAAGTAAGCTGGGAGGCTACTAAGCACCGTTACCTCAGGGCCAAGGGCTACTACTCTAACACTACTAGGGATTAGAGAAATTAGGACAATATTTTACAAGACTAACTCAAACAAATATATTTAAATTTTACTTAAAAAAAGGAAAATTTAGTAGGCTTCATTTCTTCTGAGAAAACTTAATAGTAATATGTACAAAACAAGTTAGCGACCAAAAACTAAACATACCAAATCTGTTAAAAATTTCCAAAATTTGAAATCATTTCATTATTGTGAAGGTACTTTAGTCGTTGCGTTTTACAGCGAATATCCCAAATCAGGTTATATTTGAAAAACAACCCAAGAGCTTTAATTTTCATCACTTGTTCATAAAGTAAATTTTTGTCAGAGTAATTTAACATTGACCGTAGGGCTTTTAAAATGGGGAAGAATTTGAAAATTAATTCAGGCACAGGGAAACCTGCTCATTGAACTAATTCAGCGCTGAAAGGGCTGCCATAGTTATTTATGTGCTTTCTAACAGCTACATTCAGAGTTACATAGAGAGCCAGTCTTCAAGATAACTAATTTTAAAGTACAAGAGGTGATGATTTTACAGAGAAAAGATCATTCCAAAGAGACAAAATTTTACTAGTTTTAAAAGAAGAGATATATTCTAATCAATTATAAAGTTTAAGGTATCAACTCACAGTTGCAAACAAATTTGACATGACGGCATAATTCAACAAACATCTTGACATTATTATGCATTATTTCCTGGAAGTAGTGAAATTTCAGGCAATAACACATTTATCCATTAAACATTAATGAAAGTTTTTGTTTCCTTTTCTGAATGTTTTTGTTTTGTTACGTAAGAATGCTTCACCCCACCAACATGTAAAATCATTATGAACAGTTGCTTTTTTTAAAAAAAAATCCAAGGTTATTTGAAATACAACCACATCCAAACAAGAAAAGAATGGCTGGAGCCTGCATACTGGTATATATATATATATATATATATATATATATATATATATATATATATATATAAGTTATGCTTGTGTCAGCCTTGCCATTCAGTCTTGGAACCTACTCTGAGCTGCACTGATGAGATCTAACAAGATCGAAACAGTTCTGTCTGCAGATTGAGTTATTTACGCTCCTTAACATGGTAGTGCTACGGTAAGACTTTGTTTTGTTGAGCACTTTCTAGTTTCAAGATGGCACACTGCTTGTGTAGTCTTGGCATTTTCGCCAAGACGTAATACTGTTGCTTTATGCTAGCACGCTCCTTAGAGCTTGTGCACTTTGGTATTTATAGGCAGTGTACCGTGAAAGGCCGGACTGACGCAAGTTATGCTTGTGTCAGCCTTGCCATTCAGTCTTGGAACCTACTCTGAGCTGCACTGATGAGATCTAACAAGATCGAAACAGTTCTGTCTGCAGATTGAGTTATATATATATATATATATCTATATATATATATATATATATATATATATATATATATATATATATATATATATATATATATATATATATATATATATATAACGCTAATTCCCACCTTAAGGGGAAATTGTTATATCTGCTTGTACATAGGGCGAAAAAAAGATAATAAAATACATAAGAAATGAATTCGCCCTAACGTCTAAACATATAAATTAACGTTATTTCAATGGCCAGCCATCCGTTCGTGTTAACAGCTAGGTGTCCGTAAATTTGACAACTTTGAAGTAATGGCATCTAGTTTGTAAATCTAAGAGGGCGCCCTTGTAAGTTAACGTATTCCTACAGAAAAAGTGTGTGGAAACGTTATGGCGAAACTTATATTTCACCCGAAAATTTTTTTCCCCTTAAGGTCGACTTTTCAACAACAACTTTCCCCCTAAGTGCCGAATTAGAGAAATTATATATATATATATATATATATATATATATATATATTATATATTATATATATATAGAATTATGAATACGGTGCACACCAAAGACATAGCAGAGTGCTCACTTGTAGTCATTTCTATATATATATATATATATATATATGATGGCGGTTTTACTTGTTTCATGCGCTACTAGACATTTTTTCTGTTTATAATCACTTCATTTTCCTTGTAAATAACATAATCTTGGAACATCACGTGACCATTTTACCCTTATTAGATTCTCCGTATTTGTCTCAGACTGGATGGCGTGAACCCTTGCTGAATTGTTGTCTATTTCTCTAAGAGAGGCATGTTGAAAATCCAAATCCTAGAAGCAAAAAGCGATCATGGAAAGTGTGTAAGTCTGAAAGTCCACCAATTAATTCAAGGTTTGGTATACATAAAGAAGCAGAACAGTGGTAAGATTCCTTCGCAATCAATTCATACCTCAGAACATATTGATAGTTTTACCGGTTGTTGTCCCTTCTCTTGGAATGCTTTAAACATGCACATCAAAGTTTTAGCCTCCACAGATGCCTTTTCAAGTACAAATATATATGGTACTTCCAGAGAAGCAGATATATCTTTGAAAGAAATTTCCTTGGAGAAAAACATCAAAAGGAACTTAAATAAATTGACTGATGCTGATTGTCAAAATTGTGGAACATTGAGACATCAGGGTGTTCACGAAAATTGCTAGAATACTTAAAGAGGTGACCGAAATTATTTTCAGATTTAAAATCTGACCTACTTAAAAACATGGGGTTACATTGCTATGTGGGTGACACATTTTACTTCTTACGTAGGGTTATTAATTTCTCACCGCATTCCTTTCTTCCGGAGACCAAAGGTCCCATCGGTTTGAAAACTTTTCAAGAACCAGGCATAGAGGATAAGATCCATCTTTCAAGAAGACAAATGGCATCCTTTTTGACACAGCCATCCTTTGGTTTAGGCCGAGAAACTAAACTCAAGAACAAAATTGTGATTTAGTAATCTGTTACATTTACTCATATAAATGTAAGCAGCATAGTGGCTATTATATAACACCTTACGTAATTCTCTACATTTGATTGGAGGGTTGGTGGTCACATGCCATGAGTGATTCGGCACTATCATCACGGTCATGTGTTATCCATCGTGCAATAGTCTAATATAACACACGGTCGTGCAGTAGTCTAGTATAACACACGGCTGTGACATCACTATTGCTGCGGTACGTACAAGCTATGCCGCAACTCAATAAATCAAGCAGCTTTGGGGATCTGGCATTGCATATCGTACGAAATAGTCACACAGACACGTAGCTGGCAAAAGACAAACCACGAAGCTACCACACAGACAACCGCGAACCATAGTGACCGCCAAAACACAACTTTAACCAACGACTAGATAAAGTTAACGTTAGATATTTATAAGGTGTTATATAAAACAAATATTTAATGAATGTTTTTCATTCGTGCGATGGTATGAATAATTTCATTCGTTGAAAGATTTAACGTTCTATTCAACTCGGCTTCGCCTCGTTGAATAGAACGTTTTATCTTTCAACTCATGGAATAATTCATAATATCGCACTCATAAGCATTCATTATTTGTATACTATCTACTACAGACAGGGTTGAATTATCATGTTTCTTTACCTTTCCTTCTAGATCTAAATCAGGGTAATAGCCAACTGCTACCTCGGCATACATGTCAGTTGGCTGGAGTTTCTTTCCAGCTGTGTACAATATTAACTTCTTTGCTAAAACATCCTCATCATCAACCTTGATTGTTATCCAACAAAAACTGTTTAACGAAACAACGCAGTGTGTACTTTCAACACGGTACTGGAGCTCCGGGTGTTCTTGCCAACATGGCGGGCATCCTATAATGTAAGCAGCAACATAAATTAAATGTTGGTTGTCATTTTCATAGTTCAGGGATTAAGAACAACATGGCAACATGAATGAAGTAGTCTCTAACAGAGAAGCCCACTCGTAGAGATGATTGGCATGAACGATTTTCTCAACCCCCAAGTAGGTGGAAGTTAGCCCATAATTTCATCTAAATATCTTTATGGACGTCTTTCTCGTACGTGCTACTTGACTAGCATAGAACTATAGGACTGACTAGTATAGAAGTGTAGGAACTAAGAAGGAGCAAGTGGACAAATGATTTCGGTAGACCCTAAGTGCTGTAAAATATACATCTTAACATTTTAATCCTTTAAAACACTTAACTGGTAAAACTGTTGTGATTGAAAAGGAAGAGGCGGTCATTTTAAATAGACACCATCTTGATTTTGGACATTTATGAATTTGAAAATCCCTAATAATGATTTTATCAGACTCCTTGTGCTGTACACATACTTTTAGAACCCCTATCAATTATCAGACTTTTACGATCGAAAGCTATTATAGAAGCGATCCTGAATTTAAAGAACATTTGCGATTACCATGCATTCCTTTCCTAACAGTTTCAGCTTGTTATGAGCTACTGGGCCAGGTTTGACTCTATAAAGGCGTATACTCTCGGCCTTGTCTTTAAAAAGCATGTATTCACGTGGCGACTAGTAGTACTATTTAACTTTACCATAAAGTTGTGTAGCGTGTACGTCAGCTGGGCAAATTGCACCGCCTTTGGAAATTTGTCCTAAAATACCGTTTTGCGATAATGCTGGAACGTAGCTTAGCCCAGGCGTATTTTAACCAGGGTGGAGTCATAGCGGCTTACCCAAAAATAACAGTCTGGTAAGTGAAGGAAAATCATAAAAGATCAAGGGCTTGATATAACAATCAACTTTGAAGAACCAACTGCTATTTCAAAAAGTAAATCAACACCCTCGAGATCGTTTACGGATATGATTGTTTACTAGGCCTTGAAAATATTGTATTTTGGATTTAAGCTGAAACTTCTAAATTTCAGACTGCCGGTTAAGTAATAAGGGGGGGGGTGATAGTCTTTGATATATATTTTTACCAATTGGCTGATCTATTACAGCTACACTGTACTGTTTCTAAGAGGAGTGACTACGAGGTCCGATAATAAGCCAAAAAATTTTCCACCACTCTTAAAAGGATGTTTATTTTTAGGAAACAACTGTTCTGGAGGTTCATTATGTATATATTGTCCATCTACCCAAATTACGGGGTTATTCTTCAGTAAAAATGTTTCAGACTCTCTAAATTGCATATCAAGGTGCCCATCTTTAGTGTTGTCAGGGTTGCGCATATATCATGGCTGTGAAACGTGACAAAATGCAGTCAAATGCAGGGTACGAGCTTAGTTATTACGTGTCATTACAACATCAAAGTCTACACAGGAGCAGAATCCAAGCACTAATTTAAAACACTATACGATCATCTTAATACTTTACTGTTCCTTCCAAGTTTTATATGGCAATATCAAGCCAGATAAAACTTGATAAAAACCCATGCCAGATATACAAATCAAGTTTTATAAGGCCATATCAAGCCAAATCCATTTCATTCTCCATCAAATTCTCAAGATATTGTATTACTTTATGGTGTTCATATGGAATAGCTTTATATAAAGAAGATATGACATTCATTACGGGGCCGTAGCCTGCGGGGAGGAAGCAGGTGCAACTGCCCTGCATATTATCCAAACAAATCCCCCCCCCCTCCGAGCCAATTTCTGTTTATGCTAAGTTAGGCTATATGTTGTCAGACATGCCAGGCGTCCGCGGAAAAATTTCGGGGGGAGGGGGGAGGCAAAACTTTTAATTGATCAGATCAGCAGTCCCGTATAGCCACTTTGTGGGGTCACATCAACTTAGGTCCCTATAAACGCCAATTGAATACCAGTTAGCAACTGATTTAGTGAGCAGGATTCAACTGGTCCCTGTTAACACCAATTGATTACCAGTTAGCAACTGGTAAAGTGAACAGGTTTCAACTGGTGGATTTGCAACGCATGTACTTGTTACCAGTTTAAAACAGTTCCGCCCAGTTTGTTTCACCAGTTGAGGACAAGTTCACACAAGTTGGAACCAGTTCAATTTTGAATTGGTCTCAACTGGAATTTTCTCCTGGTAAAATATGTGCCCGATTTAGTCATATTTCTGACATGGGGGGGGGGGGGCGGATGGGGCAGCTGATCCCCCAGCCCCGGCCCGTACGACCATGCAAATTGTTCAACAGGAAGTAAGAAGTACTCACGTAGAATGGGTGCCCGATATGAGTGTACCTAATAGAAAATTGAAGTTTGTAACCGGACTTGATGTCAGTTTTCAGCTACTCAGTAAAAACCAGACACCAAACAGATACTTGACTACAATTTTCCCCTGGATATAGAGAGAAAATAAAAAAAAAATGCTCTCGAGGAGGGAAAGTTGCGCCTGGTCCTCCACTACGTACGGGTCGGACGCATAATTTTCATTTCTCAGGACGACTCGAGTCATGCCAAATCGGTTTTTCAAAAAAAATTTAAATTTGTTTCAAAACATGAAGGTAATTAGTGTTAGCATTAAGATTAGGGTTTCGTGGGTTGGGGTGATTTGACCAGTTCTTTCATAATCCGGAGTCAGACTTGCAAAAAAAGGTCGAAAAGCTGTCATTTTGGAATTAGAGGCTTGACCTATTTTCAAGAAGCTGATTCGTCCATTGGCCAGATTTGGCCTGACTCGGCGTCCTGGGAAAAAACTACGCGGGCCGGACCCATGTTAGCCGGCAGGGGAAATTGCATTTTCCGTCGGTGCTTTAATTGCAAGTTGCATATAAACAAATTTCTGGGTCTTTTAAACATCTCGATGTTAGGGTACTTGATATCATAACATTTTGGTTTGAAAATTTATGGGGAGTTAGACAGCCCACCCCCTTCCCTGCGTATCTTAATGGTTCGTTACCTATCTTGTATAGAGGACGATGGAATTGATAAAGGGTGTAATAGGCCTATGATGACAATTTTCTACTGTTTTATTTTCTGGAAAAGCTGAAAAGCAATATGATAGCCTTCATTTTTAAGCATGGAAGAAGAGGGCTGCTGTTCCTTGCGTCGGTCTCAGCAGCTAGGAATTTGTTGAGATTTATAATGCAGTCTGTTTTGATCAATAATGCTACTCAGAAGCTGGAATCTGTTTCATTTTTTCTAGTATTTCTTATTTTGTTCAGCAATATCATGAAGGTGAATGCTAAGCAGGGACAAGTTAAGTTTCCTTCTCCGACTGCGCCGTCCCATAAATATGACATGCGTGCACCGTGCACTCGAAGAACCGCCAAGTAAAAAAAAAGAAAAAAGAAAAAACGAAAAAACTGACAAGTCATTAAAAGCAGAAAACTGCCCGATGTAATCAGTGGCGTCGGCACCCGGGGGCATGGTGGCATATGTGGGGCGTGCCCCCAATCGATGTCTGAATTTTTTTGTGTGTGAAAAGTTTTGAATGATCCCCAAAAGGCCCGGCCTGTAATCTATATATTTCTGTGGGGTAGATTAAGGTGTGTTTTCGACCGAGTGATGGATCTACTATAGGCCCTAATCATTTTCCATCACAAATGGTTCTCAAACTAGCGGAGTTTTTGCAAATCCTTTGCAAATTATAAAAATTTTTGCGCTCTCTGGGCTATTCAAACCGTACCTCAATATTGTTCTTATTATCAATAAATATATCTTCCGATAGCAACTTTCGGAGGAGCACAGGAGCAAAAACTGAAAACTGTTTATATAAGTTTGTTGGGGATTGAAAGTGTTTCGATGCATGGCCTGAATGCAGATTGTATCATGGAAATCTTATTTAATGAAAAATGTCGGCCTCCTTCGCACGCATTCATCTCGCGGCTTGCACTCCATCACCTGACCATTATTAAAGTCATAATACATGAAAATATATTCTGATTACAACACGTTTCAGAAACACAGAGGTACATCTCCAGTAGCGACGGTAATTATAAGCTTTGCTCCATGACATACTTCTTACTTGTGCTTGATGCTCAGCATAAACAATGGAGTGCTGAGAAAACCAGACAGTGAGCCACAACTGGAAAAAAGGCCGTGAACGGCCCGACTTAAACCAGTTGGACAGAAATCGTTGTCGTTGTCGTTGTCGTTGTCGTTGTCGTTGTCGTTGTCGTTGTCGTTGTCGTTGTCGTTGTCGTTGTCGTTGTCGTTGTCGTTGTCGTTGTCGTTGTCGTTGTCGTTGTCGTTGTCGTTGTCGTTGTCGTTGTTATTATTATTATTATTATTATTATTATTATTATTATTATTATTATTATTATTATTATTATTATTATTATTATTATTATTATTATTATTATTATTATTATTATTATTATTATTATTATTATTATTATTATTATTATTATTATTATTATTATTATTATTATTATTATTATTATTATTATTATTATTATTATTATTATTATTATTATTATTATTATTATTATTATTATATTATTATTTATTATTATTATTATATTATTATTATTATTATTATTATTATTATTATTATTATATTATTATTATTATTATTATTATTATTATTATTATTATTATTATTATTATTATTATTTATTATTATTATTATTATTATTATTATTATTATTATTATTATTATTATTATTATTATTATTATTATTATTATTATTATTATTATTATTATATTATTATTATTATTATTATTATTATTATTATTATTATTATTATTATTATTATTATATTATTATTATTATTATTATTATTATTTATTATTATTATTATTATTATTATTATTATTATTATTATTATTATTATTATTATTATTATTATTATTATATTATTATTATTATTATTATTATTATTATTATTATTATTATTATTATATTATTATTATTATTATTATTATTATTATTATTATTATTATTATTATATTATTATTATTATTATTATTATTATTATTATTATTATTATTATTATTATTATTATTATTATTATTATTATTATTATTATTATTATTATTATTATTATTATTATTATTATTATTATTATTATTATTATTATTATTATTATTATTATTATTATTATTATTATTATTTTTATTTTTATTATTATTATTATTATTATTATTATTATTATTATTATTATTATTATTATTATTATTATTATTATTATTATTATTATTATTATTATTATTATTATTATTATTATTATTATTATTATTATTTTTATTATTATTATTATTATTATTATTATTATTATTATTTTTATTATTATTATTATTATTATTATTGTCATTGTCATTGTCATTGTCATTGTCATTGTCATTGTCATTGTCATTGTCATTGTCATTGTCATTGTCATTGTCATTGTCATTGTCATTGTCATTGTCATTGTCATTGTCATTGTCATTGTCATTGTCATTGTCATTGTCATTGTCATTGTCATTGTCATTGTCATTTTCATTGTAATTGTCATTGTCATTGTCATTGTCATTGTCATTGTCATTTTAATTGTCATTGTCATTGTCATTGTCATTGTCATTGTCATTGTCATTGTCATTGTCATTGTCATTGTCATTGTCATTGTCATTGTCATTGTCATTGTCATTGTCATTGTCATTGTCATTGTCATTGTCATTGTCATTATCATTATCATTATCATTATTATTATTATTATTATTGTTTGCTTTTTCAGGACAATTCCTTTGGTACATGATGTTACGTGCGATTGTGAAAGTGTGAATTATGCCCTTTCCCTGGTATGTTTACTACACAACTGATCCTACTCGGTTGATTTTTTCGTACATTGTATAGTCGGGCTACGTAACGCTTAGGCGGTACTGGTGGGCGGGGCTACAATTGGTATGACTGATATTGTCAAGTACGTCGCATGCATGTTTGTTTTGGGGGGGGGGGTAGGATAGCACACTAGATGAGTCTCAGCCAATTAACACATAGCCGTCTATAGGGAAGGCGTTTTATGCGAGGGTTACAATTTCTGCTACTAACCACAAGAAGATGCATCTCTACAAGGAAGGAAATGTGGAAATACACCCCCATTAGCTCACTAACAAATGGTAATGCATCTTTTTTTCTCGCTTCTAACCATAGAAGGCCATGTTTAATTGGCTGGATAGCGCACGGCAAGGGTGAATTATTCATATTATATTGGAGTCTTTGCTCATTACTATTCATAGCGTCTTCTACACGCATCGCACCATATCCTCAAGACCTCACGTTTTTTCGTGTAGTGAGTCACATTAGTGTCTCGAGACATGCATAATCATATATGATATCATGTCTCTCGGTTAGGTTAGGGTTAGAGACATGGAATTAGGTAAGGATCAGAAGTCTCGAGACATGTTATCATGCATGATAATATGTCAAGGATTGTGTGACATCGTTTCGATGGGCCTTGCTTCGTAAAACCCCGTGGCTTGGAATGCTAGTAGCTTTACTTGTATATACTATGCACAAGTGCTGCATGAATAGCGGCCCCAACGTAACACTACATAGTTGATCTCATCTCAATGTGATATAATATACATACAGAATGACACTGAGACTCGATCAACTGTTATGAGTGAAATTAATGAGGTCAAAAGACAAAGATTTTTGCAAGCCTTTATGAGAGTCTGTGACAAATCTTTAGTGCCAGTGAAGGATTAAATTACATACTCAGTATCTCAGCAAATATGCCTTGCGTCCACCAGGTAAAATTTCTCTGTTGGCTGGACTTGGGTCAACTGAAGCCGAGTGTAATGTATGTGGACCGAGGGTATCATGGGAAACCTTTACAAGGGGTTCTACTTCGTCAGATGTTTTTGTCGTATAAGTGTATGACCTTCGAGGTGTAAAATGGTGTAGGCTGGCATGGTCCACTCCCCAGTAGCCCTTTTTGTTCTGCCCCTTGAAATGTATACTTTCTAACTTGGGTCATCATATAGGGGAACATTCAGTGATCAGCCTGGCACTCAACTGGTGAAGGGGTTACTCAGGCTCCTTATTTTCTCGAAAACGTTTGGTGTTAAAGGTAAAATCAAGGGTTTATCACTGTGCCACTGGCCCATGTATGCCCCCGAGAGTCTGTAGAGATATCATACTTTGGTTACCCGTATATTACCCTGTTTCTACAAATCTCCAACAGGCACGGGAAACTTCATATGGTCAAGTGGATTTAATGACAATAGGTAGGCCTATAGGAAGAGGGAGCTGGGGGCTAAAGTCTCCAGGCAAAAATGCGGTGGGAAGAAGTAGTCTTCCTCCCACTCGACTTAATTAAGGACGGAAACCCTTCATTTGTTCCCTTTGTAAACTTGACAAAACTTTGAAGTATTTTTTCACTTCTAGAAATAGTACCCAATATGTCAGGTAGCGATAAATTGCAGCTAAGAATACTCAACTATTAAAAAAATTGACAACCGGCCCCTGACTTTAGACTCTCCCCTATGACAGCGGTTAGAGCAACCTTCAACCCCGAGTCGAAAACAGCCAAGTTCCAATTAGTATGTCGGTTCATGACCACAGCCACTTGTCACGTTGGCGCTGGCAGACCAGGGAGGTGGCGGTATTTACACTTTCCTGTTCGATCAGACGTTCTCCGTTTGCGTGCTTAGAGTTTATGCTGTCACTTTGACAGTAAGAGCAGATCAGATGAACAACTAGAACTGCATTTGCTTGCAAATACGCAGAATTGTAGTGCATGTTAGACAAGTCCTTGAAGTTTGGAATAGGCCAGATTTAATGTGAGTTTGATACGGCGTTTATTTAACCAAATATTTTTCACTACCTTCAGAAACGTTTGCAAAAAACTTTGCATACATAGTACATTCAAGACAAAAGAAACGACTGGCAAAAGGCTAACAAGTTAATTTTATTGCGCAATCATGTTTTTCTAACGAACTTCCGAGCGGCTCTGACGTTGCAGAAAATCATCTTATTTTCAAGCTAGGTAGTGTTATTTTGTGTTTTTGTATAATCTTGCTAGTTTTGTGAAAAGGTAAAACACATTGTAGGCCTAAGGATTTCTGATTTGATTCCGATTTGAAGTAAATATCTTGAATTTTGGGGTTTTCGTCTTATAGGTACCTGTAACACTACTATTGAGAGGAATTTCGGTTGTGCCCTATACTGTGCACATTGAAGGTGACGCATACAGTATACCATATACTGTGCACAGTATACCATATCCTCTGCACATTGAAGGTGACGCCGCCCGTACATATCCGGCTCCCAACACATTAAATCTTACGATAAATTCATCCACTGATTGCTTCGTTTGCGAATTTCAAGTTATGTAGGCAAGTTGCGTTAATGAGAAAGCAAGCGCAAATTCAACTGATTTTTTTTTCTGAAATAAAATCTGTCGGCATTTCATCAATCAATAACATTTCACTCTACATTACAAGCTGTTTCAGTTTATGAACGAGTCCTTTGTCGGGACTTATTTAGATTGTGTGCAAGAAAGCGGTAAAAAATCATGGACTAGCTTAACATTAGCTGCCTGCACATTGATAGTACCGATAGTAAAAACGGACCGAAACCGTGTGGAACTTCCAGTCTCAACGTTCAGTCATGTAGGTACGCCTAGCTTGTCGTGCAACGCCAAGACTGTAGCGCGCACGCGCACTACAATAACTAAGCTGCAGTTTTATGTCAATTCCCAGTGACCCTCCCTTCTTGTTTGAAATGACCCTCCCTTCTTGTTTGAAATGTGTGCACACATTGACTCTACGTACTGTACACGCACACGCAATGATACGACAATACAACGCTTAGTTTTACATACAAATCGAGTTTTAGCGCCAATAAATCAACATTAAAATGCTGGGAATCGATAAAAACATTGCATTTTGTACAAACTTATACAGATCACATTTTAATTCTTCCAGCTAATTTAGGGCTCTATACTGACGTCATGTTTACTTTAGTTTAGTTTAGTTTAGTTTTTTTTTTTTTTTTGCGACAGACGCGAACAACCTCAAGCGAAAAGAAAGTTGAAAACCACGCAAATATTTTCACTTCTTTAGAACAAATTCATTTAAAATATTAATCGTTTGAACAAAATTTAATTCGATTGACAAAGCAAATACGATGTCTTTGTTGAATATGCTTTCTTTTGGTCTTACCTCACTTACCTTAAGGGTCAAAAGTAGGCCTACCAATCTACGGCAAACAGAGGAGGAGGTACGAGCTTTTCATGGAAGGCGGTTCCTTAACAGGGCAGTCTGAACTTTTGCAGCGTCCAACAGGAGCAACCCGACATCAGCTCCACCATGGTTGGGGCTGAAGTAAGAAACGTCAGGAGTGGCGGTCAATCTCCCCGACTGGGCGGCCAGGTTGCCAAAAGGATGGCAAACGCGAAATTTTGGCGAGCGAAGCGCTTCGAAAATTATGGGTTGGTATTGAAGAAAATATGAAAATTTGCGGTGTTTATTGGGCAATATTGCCCAATAAACACCGCAGATATCTGCCATACTGAGTGAAAAATCAAGAAATTCGTTTCAGCGGCTGGTCGTCCTCTGGGGATTCTAATTTATCGTCCCCATTCAGGCTCCCGCAAGGAAAATGGAGTTGAACTCCAGATAAACTGATGAAGTCACAACAGTTCTGCACTTATCCTGCGTAAGGGGCCAGCGTGTGAAGAAGCTCTTGAACAGAACAGTGGAAAGTGCGAGCTCATACACACGCCGCAAACACATTGTTAGTACCGAAAATGACTTGCAGAAAATTTTAAAACACGCAGGGGAGTCAACAGCTACTCAAAAGTGGGGAGCACAACCTTGACGAAAATAATTCAAGCGCAACTCACAAAGCACGAGGAACGAGGGATCTGAGGCCCTTAAGCTTGCCCCGGAAAATGGATTTCAGAAGATCGGAGGTGTAATCTTAGTCACTTTCCTACCAATTTAATCCATTAAATGGATGTTTCCACCATTTTCGATCTTGATTTTATTGAATTGGCTATTTTGTAAGCTGTGAATTATCTAACGTGTACCTGCTATTTTTGTTTGGGTTCTGGAAAAAGGAGGGGGCATGCCCCCTGTCCCCAACTGTTGACGCCCATAAACACACGTTCAACAAGATAAGTTTTTCAATTGTACATTCACCTCACGTTGTAATAAATTTCCAGGATATAACTTTGCCATGCAGGCTTTGTCACTACAAATACAACCGTATAATGCACTACTTCATGTACATAACATGATTGTTACAACACGGCACTCGAAATAGGTCTCGGTTAGACATGACTGTCGAAGGAATATACCGTACAGCCTGCTACCAATGGCGCCGGCAGGGGGGCATGGGGGGGCGTGCCCCCATGAAAAATTTTTGAAAATTTTAAAATGATCCCAAAAGGCGATTAAGCTATAGATTTCTGTAGGGGGTAGGGTGAGGTGTGCTTTACTCGAGTGAAAGATCTATTTAATCATTTTCTATAACAAAAGTTTCTGAAACTATAAGAATTTTCGCAAATCATTCCCAAACTGTCAGAAATTTCGCGCGCTCCGCGCGCTTCAACCCTTATTACTACCTTATCATCAATATCTTCTGATAGCAATTCCCGGAGAAGTACAGCAGCAAAAGTTGAAAGCTGTTTACGAATTACCAGGTAAAAGACTAGTTTTTTGAGTGGCATGTAGCTTTGTTGGGCAATTGAAAGTGTCTCGATGCAGATTCTGAATGGAGGTTTTGTCATGGAAATCTTATTTAATGAAAAAATTCGCGCGCTTTGCGCGCATACTTTACGGTTTGCACTCCATCTAATGACCATCATTAAGGTAATAATACATGGAACTATAATAACAACATCTGTAGGGACCTAGCATCAATATGGGATCTTTCAATCTAAGTTGTTGAAGCATGATTTGGAAAGCTGAAATTACGTATTTGCCATTATACATTTTTAATAAAAATTACCGAGCGCTTTGCGCGCAGCCATTATCGGTCTAGATGGCAGGCGCGTAGCTAAGGGAGGGGGAGGCGCGAAGGGGGCAGCACCTCCCCCTTGAACATATTTTTGGTATTTTTAATGTTTACTTTTAAAATATTGCTAGTGTTTCTCCTATTTATATGCGGTAAATAGGCCTGGGAAGTGCCATTTCCAGCAATCTGGGAGGTATTTTGAGCCAAAATTTTCTTGCGCGAAGCGCTGAGAGTCTGTCTATTGGCTTTGTACCCCCCCCCCCCTTGACAAATTCCTGGCTACGCCCCTGATAGATGGTGATTTTTAATACGCTTACGACCAAAAAGCATTCTGAAAACACGTTTGTTTAGTCCTTCACCCCTTTCTCTGTACCTATCAGGGAGGTCTAATATCACCTTCCTGCACCTATACTCTCCCTCCCGCCCGTTCCCCATTGCTGAAAGCTGTTCATCTGGATTTTCTTTCAAAATTAGTAAAAATACGATAGTGTTAAAGTGCTTTGCGTCATAATCTGTAATTATCATTTTTACCCCAGATAATAAGCATTATATCTTTGCTCCATTTTATGTACTTGATCCAGAGCTTCCAGGAGGCCCTATGTAGGTATCTGCCAGCCTTAGATGCCTTTTATAATACACAATGAGGGGAGGAAGAAATTCGTTATAGTCCCACAATGTTTCTGTGGGCTCCACGCACTTATTTTTGGGCAAAAACTTTGCCTGAATAGAAAGCGGTTAAGTAGCCAAAAGGAAGTCTTCAGGAGGTTTGTTAACAACGTATTCTTCTCTTAGACAAGATACTCTCTTCTTTCACCTATCCAAAAATTAGAATTCACTGAATTATGGACATTTTCCAGCTATATATGATCAGCTCCAAAAATATTCCAAACATAGCACCATTTTGCATCTAAGAAACCTTAAATTAGCAAAAATTTATCAAGGAGGAGGTGGACACCCCCTCTCCTTAGACCCCTCCCCCGGGACGGCACCTTTATATAGTGACAAGGGAAAGATCCCTACTGCTGTATACAAACGCAAGGAGCATCAAAAAGGGAATATTTAAGCGTCGTCACTCAGTTCGAAAAAAAAACATCCAGCCAGTCGGAAAAATTAGAATTCACTAAATTAGGGACATTTTCCAGCCATACAGGTGTGTGATCAGCTCCAAAAGTTTCACAAAGATAGCACCATTTTGCATCTAAGCAACCTTAAATAAACAAAAATTTCTCAAAGGGGAGGGGGACACCCCCTTCTCTTAGATCCCTCCCCCAGGACTGCACCTTACTGTAGTGACACCTGACAAAGGAAGGATCCCCACTGTGTATACGAACGCAGGGAGCACACACACGCGCGCACACACAACAACGACAAAGACTTGGGAGGTTAAGTGAAGTACCTTTACGACTTCATCTGTTATGCCCCCAAACTTCAAAGCCTGGCGGCGCCACTGCTGCTACGTAGGCAGCCTAGCACCTCTTTAGGAGAGCAAACTTGGAAGGAGTCAAGGAGTGAATTTAAGTTCTATAATTTAATTTCTCACTTTGTTAAGTTTTGTTCTTGTGAAGTATGATTTTTCTCTGAATGTAAATTAAAAAATTCAGGGGCCGCACCGACAGGGCCAGGGGAGAGAATGTGGCCGTAAGAGTTGAACTTGAGAATCACTGCCTCAGGACATTGTTTAACTGGCAAATTGTTTATAGTTGAAATGTCCTCTCTGCTGCATTCTATTAACAATATTGTGTTTCAAACACAATAACAATGCGTCGTTGCCCAACTAGAAAAAACAAATTGAATAAACAGAGGAAACTTACGAAACTACATTTGCTCCTGACAGGTAACATGTTGGCACCTTCGTAATTAATAGATTGACCGTCTGTGGCTACAGGTAGACTAAAAGAATTCCTTAAGGTAGAGCCGATGGCAAATAAGTTTTAATAGGCTACGCTAAGAGACAACTAACTGTAATTTGTCAATAAGTCAAATTTACCACACATCCCCTCATTCTGCATGTCGATTCACTTAGCGGAAAAGACTACGAAGTGGACAACTTAACCAATCCTGAGAAGAAAAAGAAAATTAAACGTATAACCACTGAGAACGGTGTAGGAGTCTATTCCACCCGTCGGAATCTTGTTTCAATTTTCATAGGGAACATTATTGGTATATGATAGGAGGTCAAATCCCAGGTCAGCGGACAGTGTAGCCTAGCTACTACCTCTTTTGCTCTCAATTAGGGAGCAAAATCCACATTCAATATGCTCCAGATCTATAGGGCTGTTTAGAGGTTGCATGTTTTCGTTTCAGTTTAGTTGCATACACCTAGCAAAAGCACCTCCGTCACACCTACCAATTAAAATTTCCATAGCCTTTGCTGCTTTGTGTTAAAGTCAGGAGTATGCCGTAAACCCGCCAAGGCTTTACCCGCTTAAACGATTTCTCTCGGAAAACTTTCCCAAGGACGACTCCCGACGTTTCGGTTAATTTTCACCTTCGCAAATTATACACAAAAAAACCACATCTTTTTCATGGATATGGATGAGACAAATTTACGTCCATTTGTTCCCGTGTATGTTTGAGCTGGTTTTTCATTTAGTTTTGTGGACCCGTTGGTTAAGATTCCATTGCAATCATGACTACTCTTGTACAAACATTTGTTCTGTGGTCATCCACCCTTGATGTTGTCAAAAAGTGGACATGTTTATTCTTTGACTGACACTTGAAACGTAAACGTAGATAAAGAGGTGACAGGTGAATGTATATGGAAACAAACGGATAGAATTATCTCCATTTCTTCTGTTCATGAGTTATACATGAATCGCGAGACACATGAACTTGTAGGACACAAGTTTTCGTCAAACAAGCTGTGATATCGTAAACAAACCTTAACAATCAGTCTTGTATACGACGAAACAATAAACGATGTCTCCATACATGCGTGACCAAAACGCTAAACTAGTGCAGATGTTTGATCATAAATATCAATGTGTGAGCAGGCAAGTAAGGAATCAAGCACGCAGACACCCTGGCAAACAAGTAAGTTAGTAAGAAGTTCCTTAAATAATTGATATCCGTCATAAAGCCATAAAATTACAATAAAATAAAATAGGTTACAAGCAACACCCTTAAAATTATCTTCTTATATTTCAATTTATTGTCTTACTATATCTTGATAGCAAGAATTTTCACAACGTCCTGATTCCGGAATCAGGGAGAAAGCATGTTCGCGATCAGATATAAAACTTTTATCGTTAAAGCTTCGTAGATGTGTATTTCTTTCCAAGAGTGGAGAGAAATTTAATTTTTCGCAGCCTTGAAATCGTTTGATTCTCCGTCATCCCGCTTCTGCATCCAAAAAATTTATTGTTCAAAGCCTACTTTGGACAAAGGGAGGCCGTGAACGGTTGGTAATGAAGAAAATGAGCGGAATCGAAAATAGAAGAGACAGAGGAGAATATAGTGGGTAGGGTATAAAGTTTATGAAGGATACGTGATAGTAACCAAATACGACGTCCATTGATCAGTCGAAATGTCACTACATAAACTTCAAGCTAAATGCGTTTTTGAATAATTTTTAAATTTTGTCGAAATTTGGAAAACAAAGCAAAACATATTTTGGAATACTGAATAAAAAGGAACAAGTTTTCGTCATAAACCGGGCAGCGATGTTCATTTTTCACTTACAACTAAAGCATATCCCGTATAGCAGTGAATAACTGATTAAACTGTTTTAAAATGTGGTTTGCAGAGCTGCAAAGAGAGGCAAATATTTAAACTTTGTTGAAAAGTCTATTGACGGTGGGCAAATAAAGAAGTCTCCTCTATAAGGGATAATTTGTTTTGCATTGCAGAGAGCCATATGCAAGAAAACAACCATACGATTGAGCATGAACTTATCCATCATTACCAAAACAGCGTAAGAAGACTAAGTTCGTTTCAGTCACTAGGCAAGGTGGAACGACATTTACTTTTAGTACATGGGAATAAATTAGGAAAGAAAAGAAATTTTGCAGCGAGCGAAGCGCGCTAAAATTTTGCATTCATATTGAAGGATTTGCACTCCTTGAGAGCAGCAACCAACTATCAGGGTCATGACTCTCCGAGAAGTTGAAAAAACTCCGACGGGGCACCACGGCCCCTGTCCCCTTTATGTGCCACCACTGGCTTAATGGTGATATAAAATAGTTAAAATGCCACTATTACTTAAAATTGCAATAGTGAATTATTTTAGGGTCAAATCAATGGTTCCTTCAGGCTACACATAGCCCGAGGGCCAAGTGTTTTCAGTGCACCCCAGAAATCTCGGTAGTTGCAAATTTAAGTTATATGCGTTGTGAAATGTAAAGAAACCAGGCAACAATATTACAGTATAAGCATATGTCGGAAAAGAGATCTCTCTAAAAGAGATGAACCTCTACACACTTTCATCTTAAGTTTAATGAGATAGATTAAAGTTATTTTTAGCTTACCTTCTTTCCTACATGGAGGAAAACGCAGAGACAAAATTTTATTTCAATAGTTAATGCCCTTTCAATCTAATGAACAGGACAAAATTGTGAATGCAATGAAAACACCATCTTATTATTTTGCAGGGCAATATAACTTATGGTACCAATTCTTACGTGTGTGGAGAACAGGGTTTGTTGGTACTTGCCGCCCCTTTCCTACGCCCATGTGGTGCACGACCCATAAGCTATAACGTGTTTAGCTTAATGGTCAATCCGGAACTGGTAATATATCAAAATGAATGCACGCATATAACATGAATTTCATATACTTCAAAGTTTGCAGGAAGAGGATAGGAACGTCACGTGTCACTATGTAGGTTAAATGGTTACCTAGCAATGCCATTTACGCACTATAGAAATGAATATTTTAGTGATATATTAGAACAAGCATGCATAAAACATTTTTTCAAAGATATCTACTAAACACTACCAGAAATGAAAAATATACCTGATCACTTAAAGATAGGCATCTCTGTACACCGTCTACTCCTTATATTTGCTTTACACGCAAAACCTTTGATTTTTATTTTGCAATTTACGTATTTGCCATTGTTTCTACTTGTAATATCTGTTTACGCCTGTTTCAGATTTTAAACAAGTTTTATTTGAGCAGACCATCTACCGGTTGAAGGAGTGCAGTCAGTGCTAACATCTGACACAAATAGACTGATAAAGTAACCAGCAAGTCATACTGTTAACTATAGCTACCTTGGCTGGAAATATTGTAACAATGGATTTACTACTCACAATACTATTGGTATCCCTCGTAAAATCTACAGAGGGTAAGTCTTTGCGTATGTTGTTGGCAATGGTTCGTAATGGTGCTAATTGTTATCTGATCTCATTGCGTCTGCCCCCAGTAAATGTTAGGTGATATCGAGGCATGGAACGTTGTTCAGACGTTACAAAAGAAAACCAACACAATATATCTTATGGCAGATGTGACCTCAAACTTTCTGTCTTTTTGTCTTAATGTGTCTTTGGAGTTTAATGTATTGTCAGAGTATGATTGTTTATGCTGACAAAATAAATTCCTAACACGTGTATAGATGTATGTTCCCTTTAATTATGTCTACCACACAATTTCCTTCGAGATCATTAAACTTTGAAAGCAATGCCAGGCGTCCTGCATTTAAGTAGGCACATATTGTAATGATGGAAAGCAGTTATTTGACAAGTGCCATACCTAGCGTTTGGAACCTTAAGTTGTTAATGCTACCCCTGCACTTTGTATGAAAATTGAAAATATGTAAGTCTAGAAAATGATATTTCCTTATATAAAATGCGCTCATCTCTAAATTTCCAAGAAAGAAATGGAATACCCGATGGTAATGTCACAGGCCGTCCCCCATAATATAACGCTGAGGCAATTTGCTCATGCTAACGCCCCGTAGGTTACCTTCGCGCCTCTTCGGCCTCTTATGTGATAACTGGCTCGCCGCGCTGTCACGTCTTAGTGACTGTGCAGATCATTGCACTGAGGTAAAGTTGCCTTAAGTAGTAACTTAATGAAAAGACTTACATTACAGTCCCTGGCGTAAATGTAGTAACACTAATGCAAGATAAAAACGAAATTACTTATTAAAACTTTTGTGTTTTCAGTGCGAGTATATACAAATCTAAAATTGCCTTGGCCTGCAACACTGAAAAGACTGAAGTGCTAAAATGGTAGCACCAAACGGGTGCTGATGTTGAATCAGCACCTGAAGTGCTGTTTTAGCACTTCTGTGGTGCTAATGCACAGCATCTTATGGGTGCCGGTAGCTTATTGGAAATAATGGAATATTCTGGTTTGGTGGGAGGGGCTAATTATCAAGAAAATTTTCTCTAAAACGATTCCAGATTCGACAATAAATTTATTTATAATTTCATTTTGTTAGGGATTAAGAATACTAATTTCACCCTGCTTGGAAATGTTACGGTCGATTAAATGGTATTGATTATAGCATTTATTTTGCAAACAATTATTAATTATTATATAAGAATGGTAAAAAAGACTTTAAATAGTTTCTGTTGACCTATTTATTATAAATATTGATGTAATGCCCCAGTATGAAAAATTATTCAAAATCTTACCTAGCGCAGGAGTATCCGTGATCCTAGGTGGGACCTGTTCTATTCAGCCAGTCTAGAACGGGACCACTGTCGGGTGGGTCAGTTAAGTCAAAGTTTTTCCCTTGGGGACGTTGTTACTCCTTCAGGGAGCAGAACTCCTTCGGGAGTATTGTTTGGTTTTCGCCCCTGGCTCTTCGCCAGAGAATCGGGGGACTTTTGGAAAAAAATGGCAAAATCGCTTCTCGGCCTTTTGGCTAAGATCACGTGCAGTACCTGTTCTTTTCAGCCAGTCTGGAACGGGACTACCCATGAGAGACCCATGATGTAGACGTCTAAGGGTCGAGAAGTTGGTCAGTTTGGTTTGTTGTCCCTTGGGGACGTAGCTCTTTTGGGGAGCAGACCTCCTTCGGGAGTAATGTTTGGTTTCTCTTCGCCAGAGTCGACTTTTGAAAAAGTAAAATCATTTCCAAACGGTCATTGTAAAAATGTGTCTGCACCTTCAAGGTGCTGAAAAAAAAAACAACACCTACATAGGTCTTAATTTAGCACCACAAGTGCAGTCCCTCATAGGGCTCTTGGAAAGTGCTATAAAATGCTCTCTAAGTGCTGTTTTTAGCACTTTAGTTTTTTCAGTGAAATTACATGATAGTTGTTACTGTAAATAGGGTGTGCCCTAAAAGGACAGATACATGTATAACATATAAAGCACCGAACGCCGAGCGCCCACTGATCAATGTGTTGGATCTACATATAGATCAGTGGGACCGCATTGGAGACTTCCAGACATTGGCCAAATGCATGCATGCTTATGCGCAGTCGTATTAGTTTCCCTTCATGCATCCTTCTGTTGTTGTACAAAAGGGACACGTTCAGCGCTCTGTACAGAAAATTTGTGCCCATAATATGATTGGACCAATGTGCATGTTTGCACGAGTCAGCATGCATATCATTGGAATGGACTGTCAGTACTAGTAACAACGCGGCTGCACTGTGTTATGGTTCATTTACGTTACTATCGTGAAAGATAAAGTGAGTACCATATGACAGGACCGAAATAAGTATAATGCAAGATTGAATACAGTGATGTAGGGCAATAAATAACAATTCATACACATTCATAACTGGTGCAACTCGGCACAAATAGAATTTGACGAACTAAAAATCACGTGATCAATATAATCATGAATAATAGGACAAGAAAAAAAAATAAATAATAAATGAAATAAAATAATGGTTGAAGTACTTGTTTAGACGGTTTATCTGACTTTTCCCGAGATTTAAATTAGTCTAATCATGATTGCATATGTCTCTAAGCAAACGAAAGCCCTTATTACTTTATCATTCAAAACTTAATGTAGTAACTATAGGTTTACAGAGGTTCTTGTAAATTTTTGTGGAAACCTAAGTATGACTTAGTTGACGTTGGCCTTTTTAAGCATGCTATGGGATTTTCAAAGAAATAAGTGTAATTGTTTTGAGTGCTCTTACGTCAAATATGGAACCTTACTTTGTGCTATTTGCTGTTATGTCCACTGGTTAGCATCTCAGTTCCATAAGGTATTGTGTTAAATTCTTTGGGCCTATCCACCCGAATTTTATTAAATCCATTTCTATTGGATACAATTCGGAAGTGACGTTAACGCTTCGTTGCTCTATTGCAGTTAACTCCTTTTTGAGAGTGATTCAATCATTATGGTCCCAACGGTCTGTTGATTTGGAAAGGGCAAGTAGATACCGACGAATTCGGAAAATCAAAAGTGCACTGTTAATCTTGATTTTGGAAAAGGTTATACCCAAGAGGCATTACTTGAAGTGCAAAACTGTTGCGCGTGAAGCTTGCTGAGATTTCAAAATAATTTTTTAAGACAAACAACGATAAAGTTTGTGTATCACAATAAACTTTCACCCTTAAACTACGTGTAACACTATGATTTCTCTGGAATAAGTTAGCCTGGTAATTGTCCAAGATGTGTATATTTCTTCCAAAGTGGAGAGGGTTCCAACTCCTTTTCATGGCGTCCTGGTGAACCTTTGTTCCTTTATCATCCTGCTTGTGCACAATCTCAAATACTGTGAAAAAGGCCTACTTTGAATGGAACAAGCTATTGATGAAAATGAACAGAACTGAAAATAGAACACTTAGTGAGAAAAATTGGAAAGAGTACAAGAACGATAATTATGTGATATAAACCAAGTAAGACGTCCACTGATCAGTCGAAATGACACCTACTTTAACGTAGAACTGAATGTCTTTTGTTTGGTTTATTTTAATATTTCGTCTATATTGATGGAAGAGGATGGGGCATGCGGCCATTTTGCCTTTGGTTAGGACCTTGATATGGAAGATGTTTTCCAGGTGAAAGGGAAAATTACCCTCCCGCCTTTACTCCTATGATGAGCCGCAATTGCATGTACCTGGTTTTATATGTAAGTCAGTGGTAGACAAAGTATACGAGGAGTTCGATTTTTTCATGTATTAATATGTATGGGTATGCACAGAAATGTTTGATGATAAATACAGAACATGAGAAAACTAAAGTACTTTCGACATAGGGGCAGGAAGTAGTTTTCGACAGGGGGAGGGGCCTTCCCATTAGCAATTTTTGAATATGATGCAATTTGGTGCATCATATTGTGCAAAATAATTGAAACTTACCGCTAATTTTTGCGTTTTTACAGAGGGAGCAAATTAGGAGTCCTCTTTTCTTTCTTATGGGGGAGGGTTAGTCTGACATGTTGCAACACTGCCACATTTCTTTCTTCAGACAATAATGATGTGTTGGTTGCATAGACACAGTATAATTGCAGCAAAGTTAACACTGTCCAGTTACCGATGTACCTGAACATTTGCAATAACAGGAGTTAGTTGGTGAAATGCATGCCAGTTTATGCAAATTACTGACTTTTTGTAATTCGTACATTTTTTTCTTTTTTTTGTCACTTGTAAATTTTTAACACCGGTGTTTTGTTCCAGAATTTTTAAATTTTAAAGTAAACTTGAGTTTTATCAGAACACCACACATTGTTTCATAGTAGACTGTCTTTGGGTGAAGGAGAACAGTCAGGATTAACATCTGTTATATCTAGAGAGATAAAGTTACCAACCTGAGAACGTTATAAGTTAATTTTATGTATACGGTGGCTGCAGATGTAAGAATAATGGATTGATTGCTCAAAATTGCAGTAATACCCCTAGTAAATGTTCAGTGGGTAAGCCATTTAACGTGTTATTGGCAAAAGGGAAATACATTTCTCCTTTTATGGTGATAATGAGATGGTATCGTTATCTGCTCTCTAGGTGACAACGCCCCCCCCCCCAAAATATCAAGGCTTGAAAAAAGTTTTTCCATGACCACACAAAAGAGCCAATGCGAAGACATCTTGCCACAAGTGGGTTAGTTAGTTAGATGGGGGTTTAACGACACACCAGTACGAATGTGTTATATAGTGTCACCTAGATAAAAAAGGGTAATGGTGGGTTGAAATCACCTAAAAGGAAAAAACAGGTTGGGCAAAATTCTACTAAAATGTCTAGACAAAAGCAAACTTGCTGTACAATTCTTAGGACGCCCTTTCAAATTTGAAGTGGGTCTGATCATCTTGAGTGGTACCTTACCGGATACTGATAAATTATTTACCTCCAAAGTTGGCTATTTACGTTATAACCAAGCTCAAGAAACATTCGTTTGCAGGGTTGATTAGAGCTTATTAGGTGCATTTCGCCAAGGGGAATTTTCTCCTTCTTTGTTTTTTTTTTCGAACACTGCCTTTAAGGCTTGATATATTCCATTTTCGGAAATTCTTGAGGGAGGCATCTTTGGTCAATCGGTCTTCTCCACAAGTCTGTAGCAAAAGAGAGGGAGGACGGGTAAGGGGCGGTGCGCCTGTGAAAAAAATTTAAGAAAATAATTTAGAAAATATAAAAATAAAAAATACCACTGAATTGGCCAAATGTATTTTACTCTATATCTCGGCCCCCTCTAAAGCATATTTAGCCCACCCCGAAAGTTATCTCATCCCCTTCGGTACCTTTTCTGGCTAAGAGCCTGGCTCCTCGGCAAACAATGGCTGTGCTCCGTTTCATTTCAACACCACTGGGAAAGTTTTACCCATCATGTTTGAAAAAATGCTATCCGTACGATTGATGGAACGCCCAGTGAAAAATGGAACGAAAAATTACTGCATTTTGGACAATTTTGGAAGATTTTTTAGAAAGCGTCGAGGGAAGTTATTCATTCCAGTTTTGCTGCCTGGACTTTTTCCATTGTAGAACAGGAACCATAATAACCTTTTAAGTCTCTTCTTGCGATGAAAGAAACAACTTAATTTGTCACTTAGCAGTAGCACTACCCTCCGATGTGCTTTCTGCATTACACCCTAAATATAGTTGGGTAAACATTTAGTCAAGTTTGGTCCGTATGCCACCTCCTAAAGTTTTGGGTAGAGAACTACCCAAAGTTGGCAAAAAAGTACCCATGTTGGGTGTATTTGCATGAAGTAAAGGGTAATTTTGAATCAACTTGGGACTAGTTTCCCACCAACAGTTAAGGGGGTGACGTGCGGATCCATCTTGGGTAAAAGCCCCCCCCCCCGGCCCCCCCAACTGTTTGTAGAGTGCTATAGAAAAGGAGAAAAATTCGTAAAAATTGGTTTTGAAAAGAAAATTTTATTCTTGCATTGCTTTTTACTCACAGTAGAATTGATGTAGACAACGATAATTGCAGGTAGGTTTAAGTACTTCTGCAAAACAACGTCGGTTTAGTAAGTGGTTTACCAGATGGGGCTTCCATCAAGAGCGCAACCGGCGGCGAATCTTGATGGCAAGCCTATGCTAAGTGTGAGGTTAGCATCATCATCTGAAGCACAAGGAAGCACCGCTTGCAGAACTCGAAAACAAATACTTGTAAAACACATTGCTATCAGGCTATACGGTAGTGTTAACTGTTGTGGAAGCCGAGATACCATACTTAGGTAATATAACAATACCGATCACATACCAAATCGTGATCTCGTTGTGCCTTTAGGAGGTATTCAACAATCTCTCCGTTTGAGGGCTGTCCCAACGATGTGGTCACCCACGTCACGATAATTAATGATTAATTAATGATAATTAACGTCCCTGGTCTATAGGCAATCGAATAGCTTTGCTTTCCACAAAACTGGGTCGATTCTCTTTTTCAAAGTTCTTATTATCTATTGAGTTTAAAGTGTGCATGACAGCCAAAATAAATTTCTCAGTATATAATAACTGGGTACAGCTTGAAACGATACGAATGTTTTTATGGCTAAAATAGGTTTAATTATAGACCAGAATACGACCATATGAATTCCCAGATACAAGCCAGACTCAGACCATCTGAAACTCGAAAGCGAAAAAAAAAATACAAATTATTATGAGCGCGTCTCACTACCTGACGTCATTGGCGGCACGGCCATTTACACTACTAGGCAGCTCACCCATTGTTCCACACATCCAGTGATGTGCAAGCTAATGCGAGTCAGCATGTACATCATTGCACGCACCTGTTAAAGCCGACTCAGCACTAAGATACTAGTACGAGCAGAGCGTGTGACCACATTTGTGAATGGTGCGTTGGTATGAGTAACGGTGGCTGGTTAGCATTCGGGATAACGCGTTCACTAAACAGTATTAAGCGAGCTTGTTACGGACTTTCTATACATGTGTACCTCTGTTCTGTACAACACCCCGAACGTGTCCTCTCTGACTCTTATGTAGGGAGGCTAAAATACGCGGCACATATTCACTCGTGCAAACTAGCCAATGGTGTGCCTCGAAGCCCCCCTACAAGGTCCGCGAGTGGTACTCCGTGTGTTGTACGGGTATTGTGATGTAAGCCTTTTCATGAAGTTGCTATACAACTTTACCTCATCGTTACATTCATTCCACTTCTTAGATACGCGTCCTCCAGGCATATAGCTCAGTGTCTGTGCCGCTAATTGCGTCATAAAGTCAAGTGACCATTTGTGCTACTTTTTGAAATTAGATTTTTAGACGTTTTTCTTCGAATTCTGTTTGCGTCGAATAGCGCAGGTTGCAACCGTGTGTGGGATGATATTTACACATTGTTATATTCAATCTTGCACTGCGCAAAAATCGTTTTGGTCGTGTCATGCACACTTTAAGTTAAATACATACTAATGTGTAATGATTCATCATTTTTCACATATATTCCCCCTTTGGGCGTGTAACGCTAACCGCGAAATATTGATCTTATTCATGGAACTTTTAAACCAAATTCAAGCAAACTTGATCTGACATGCATCAAAGTAGATATTTTATGATAGGAGACTTATCCATAGTCCCCTGGATGCTTTAGCGAAGAGCCGAAGGGCGAAAACCAAACTTACACCCCCGAAAGAGTTCCAAGGGGCTACGTTGCTTGAAGCGACACTAAAACTTAACATGATCAACCTCGTAACTTCAGGCCTCTACATCAAGGCTTTTTTCATGCGCGGCCCAGTTCTAAACTGACTGGAAAGAGCAAATATTACACTTGATCTAAGCCAAAAGCCCGAGAAAACTTTATGATGATTAGAATGGCAGTCCTCCAATTCATGTCGCTTCTTTTCTGACAGATGTTACGTACGTCCGGGATCCTAGCCTGCACATTGGCTGTTTCATACAACACAGCCGGAGCGATGCTTTTTCTATACTTTTCGAAGAAATCTTATGTAGACTGGAACCCAACACATGTCAGGCCCGTACGTAGGATTTTTCAAGAGGGGGTTCGAAAAGACCTTGTCACATGACGTCATCTTTTGTTTACGCGGCCATGTTGAGGGCACACGTGGAACAAACATTATTTTGCACAGTGCCTTTCTCCACTGCACACTATATTTTGCGTACACAGTGTATTTTACACGCAGCTGTGGTACCATTGCCTTACTTCGACCGATTTACCATTTGAATATGCATGTCTGCACCGCGCTTGTTGCCCCAACGTGGCGGTTTTTTGCGTGCCGTAAAAAATGTGGAGTTGGTGAAATGGATCTGTAGGTGTTGAATCCTGATATGCAGAAGAGCTACAAGGGGTTGGCCATTAGTTGTCGCCACAGAAAATGTCGTAAACCCATTCCAGATGGCTCCATTGGAGAAAAATGTGCATACGCGAGGAAAGCGGGCTAACAATCTTTACACAACCCTTCCAGAGGGTAGGAAGCAGTCCTTTTATAGGACGTTTTCATTTGAGAGGTGTGGGGGGGGGGGTGTGGTTTAAAAAAGCAGAAAGAATGAAAAATCTCAGCGAAGCGCATAACCAGTTAGCGCGTAACATACCGAGGAAAATTTTGCCAAAATGCCTTTCAAGTTGCAAAATGACACTTCTTATGCCCTGTATGTCCCATTCATATATTATGTATTACTTGGAGATCTCATGTCTTAGAGATTTACACGTGAGATTTAAAAGACCCTGGTAGAGAACGTTAGGCAGAGTACTGATCCCTTTTTGGCTTGAAAATTGGAGCCCCTTTCAGACATGCAGTTCATACGCCTTAGGCGGGCCCTGGTGGGTTGTCATGGGTAATACTTCAATGGGGGTCATGGGGAAGCTTTGCGTTGATTACAAAATGCATGGGGACAGAAGCATGGCATGAACGAGAATCCAGAAACCACCTTCTACTGGGAGTGAGCAAGGGGGAAGTAGGAATAACCGAATGGGTCTGAGATTTATAAGCAAGTTTGAGAATACATTTCCTTCCTTTTCTCAATGTGTTAACTCTCAGGATCTACCGATAATGGGTGCGCGCGAAGAGCACAGAAGAAATGTTGTTTGAAAGGAATGTAGGAAAAGAATTGTATACTTCAGTTCTTCTACATCATGCTGACCACGTTACCGTTCTCTTGATATTTGATTGGTACATGTTGCCTTATGAATGCCCGGCTCCGACGAGGGCTGAAGATGTACCTCTAGATTTTGGAAAAGTGTTCAAGAGAACTATTTCTTGTATATTATTGCCCTTAGATGCAGAGCTCAAACCGCGACGAATGCGGGCAAAGAGCGCCGAAATTTTGATTTGAAAATACCATATTTCATTACAAAAGTTGCATACAAACATTGCACACAGACTCTTTCAATTCCCCAACAACATATGTCTACTAAGAAGGCAGTGGTGAATTAATCGTCTAAATATTTTGATTATCATAAAATACGTCTTCCAAAATTACAACGCTATGTTCCTCCTTAATCGTGCATAAACATTAAAGCAACCGGCAGAAATTTGACAGCCCTTGCCGTTGAAAGATGCTAGTACGTTTTAGATGATATTGGTTATAATCATATAGACATGAGGTTGTAGCGCATGGGAATTTTGATTGTTTTGGAAGCATATGCAAAAATTTTGGTATGGGTTGGTAGTTCTGGTTTGATAAAATCAGCACTCATGAAAAGGAAAAAAGAACTTATCAACTGTCGGGGCAGCTGACCCCTATCGGGAATGGCATAAACTGAAGGTATCTACCACGTCTACGACGACGAAATGGCCTCATCCCTACTCGTTTACCGCACCGTACGGCGGGACAGATACGATAGCAACCTAGCATTGAGGGTTACGTATAGTAAGGGTGAGACTTGTTCTGTAATATTTAGCCAAAATATGAGGGAAAAGAAAGAAAGATATATTTTTGATTCCTGTTGACGAAATGGAATACTTAAAAGCAAATGAGGTAAACTGTCGGGGAGACTGTCCATCGAAGGGGATTACACTCTTTCTCGCATCATGCGTGACTATGGTGCACTGACCACCTTGGACCGACCTGGCCTCTGTCCTCACCATGGTTTGAGCTGAGGCTAAAACAAAACAGAGTGGAAACCCCCTAGACTGCATAATAACTTGTTCTAAAGAACAAGCGTGTTATTGTAGACTTCCGTGTCTATTATACATAATTTCCAGAGTGTAAGCAGTACTGAAGCAGCAAACGGATGGACTGGGTGGACGATATCCAGGGGCTGCAAGGCCCCAACCAAATGCGCAAAAAATCTTCAAAAATCGTAACTCTGTCTACCGTCTAACCATTTATTACACCTCTGAGGATCTTGCTACGCCACCGGTAAGCAGGTAAAAGAAACTTTGACATCATAAACGCTCTAGATTGCGGGATAGTACGCTTGAAAACACAAATTTTCCACTGTAGTTCAACGAAGTCTGTCATGCGTAAGCGCCAAATATGGTGGGAAGAGACATTAAACTGGAATCAGGATTCATAGGAGCTGGCGCAATCGCCCCTTTTATAACCCACATGTCTATCATATTAGTAAACATAAAACCATAGTGGTCATCCCTCAGAAATTTACATTAGACAGAACCAGCTCAGCCATTACAAGAAATGGATGTGCACAAGAGAGCAAATGTACATATAGCCTTACCTCGTTTTGAACATAGAAGGTACTCGAATCAATGATATTGCATGCCTTCGAAGGGCGCAGAAATGGAGGTGTTGCAATAATGACGTAATCATGCTTATTATGTCATCCTTATATTCATATGAATTGTGTACATGAAATTTGTAACAATGTCTGTTTCAGCATTGCAAGAGGAAGGAAGAAGTCAAAGTAGTTACAAACCACACCTAGCTCACAAAGAAGGTTCGATGTCAAAGGGAGGTTCGTTTTCAAAAACGAACCCATTGACGAACCACTCGAACCCCCCTCCTGCGCACAGGCCTGCATGTAAAAGAACTAAATCATTTGGAGATTTTGTTTATTACATTACTTGATGATGTAGTATACATTTCAATGATTTTTCGAAAGAAACCAACTGAATTATTCATAAATACGTACCTAGCAAAGCTTTTTTGTATCTCTTTATTCACGTCGTTGATCCCCTACCCCGGAGCACACCACCAGGTATGCTCCTCTGCTACGATTGCCCCACATAGGCATGCGTATCTGCTCTATGTGCCTCAATGCAGCTGCCCTCTGTCCCGGGTGTATCACGCATGCTCCCATGCTCCATATACTCTACTGTGTATGCTCTCTGCTCCGAATGCCCCACTCGCTCGAAGTAGAAGAGGAAGGATAATAGAGCCTCGGGGCAGATGCGTATGGATCACAGAGCGCACATTACCCATGCTTGTGTGCTTCGATTTGGGCTAGCCTTCTGCACAGAGTGCTCTGTGATCCATGTCCATCTGCCTCGAGCGAGTGGGGCACACGGAACAGGGGAGAAACGCATGAAGCGCCGTAGCAGAGGAAAGTACGTCGGTGTATTGCAAGCGTACATGTTTGTGCAAGCCATAAGGCAGTGTAGACTCGTAACGTCAATGCAAAAAACACATTTGACCCTTTATGGTGGTATTTTATCCGCAAGAGTCCGCTCTGTCTTCCTACGTTCTGATAATATTTAGCTTTATTCGTTGTCTAAGTCATAAATCTTTCGCTTAGGCTTTGCCAATATTTCTCTAACCCTGACGTACGGGTGAGCTCTTCTCGACACACGTACATGACGCAGAGGAAATGACCACATTGGAATGGCGTATAACATACCAAACAATGACATGACGTTAAGACCTCGATTTGTGCTAGCTTTCTGCACAGAGGCTTTACCGAAATCTTGTTTACATGCTCGTCTAGACGATACGTGGGACATGCTCTCTTACGTTGGTCTCACATCAATTTCTTTTGGTTCATTTCAATAGAAGAGCTTTCAAACATTCCATTAGTACACTACACAGTAAAAGACGTCTCAGTCCAGAACGGAGAATGCAAATCTTAAAGTAAATCAAAGAAATGTATTGCTGTGTTGCTGGTTGCAACTTACTTGTTGTTCTTCTGGTATGATTTAATCCGTCCGCTGATGTTGCAACTTTTGCTGATTTTGACTTCTAATGAAACATCCTCGAGATTGGTACTTAATGAAGATGCTTGTATGCTAAGCAAAAGCTTACACCATAACTACCTTAAGTCAATGCATATTCCTTCTGTATTGTCACTTTGAGAGGAACTAACTCACTGTTTTCCAAGCAAACTAATGCTGCATTTTGCGTAACATTTACTATCTTGGAAGATCTCTTCGGTGGGAGCACACGGAGCACGCTGTGGATCAGGAGAGCATCCCTCGGTGTAGAGGGAGTTCGCCGAGCAGTGGAACATGTCTCACAGTAGGAGGTGCATCGCTCGTAGCAGAGGGAGCACGACTTGGAGCAAGGGGTATCCCAGTGGAGTAGAAGAGCATTGCCTTGGAAAAGTCCGGAACGTGGGAGCACATCGCTTGGAGCAAGGGGTGTATCGCTCGGAGCAGGGAGAGTATGCCTCTGGATCAGTGGACATGCACAGTTGATCACCATGAAGAGCGCAGGCAATGTGAGAGCTCGTGAAGTCTTATAAAGCTCTCTGTTAAGTAAATTTTGACTTAATGCTGTCCCAGAAAGACCGAGGCAATGTAGAAATGATGGTTCGTACTGCCAACGCATCGTCGCATACTCCGTTTTTTCCCATATGACCTATCTCATCCGCAGGAGTCCACTCAATTTTAATATGTTCTGATAACATTTAGCTTTCTTCGTCGCCTCAGTCGTAAATCTTTTGCGTAGGCTTGGCCAGTATCGCTTTAACCCAGACCTACGCGTATTCTCGTCTCCGCATACACATGGTGCAATGGGAATAACTGCATTGTCACAGCGGACTACTTTCCGCACAATAACATATCGATAAGAATTTGATTGATGTAGCTTTCTGTATACAAAGGGTCTGTATCGAAATTTTGTTTGCATTCTCGTCTGGACGTCACAGCATTGGATATACTCTCTTGCACTGGTACGTCACCAATTTCCTTATTTTGGTTCATTTGAGTGGAAGAGCTTTCAAACACCTCATCAGTATAATTTGTATTACTCAGACATCTTAGCCCAGAACGGTGAATGCAAAGTTAAAAGAAAATTGTTATTGTTGCTTTGTTGTGTTGGTTTGTTATGTCCCTTCTAATAACACACTCCCTTGTTTATTCTCTGGTAGACTTTCTCGGTCGACTTTTCAACTTCTGTTGATTATGTCTTCTGATTAATGAAACGTCGTCTAGATTGGTTATGTAATGGGGTTCTTGTGAAACTATTGTACTATTTTTCAGGTAATATGTATGTAGGCTTTATCCTACGTAACATATACTGTATTGGAAGATATTTTTGGTAGGAATTGTGCAATGAGTTCCTGAATCTCACACAGGTTGGTGTTGTTACAATTTGTTTGCTTATCTGTATTACGGCAAACTTATTCCTCAGTTACCGCAAGGAACAAAGCTAATGTTGGTGATGATCAGATTCACTGAACATAGACAATATCGAAGTCAACCCGATAATATTGATAGCACAAAACTGAACGAAAAAATATACCTACAGCCAAACATTCCGTGTACCTATGATCAATATGTCAGCATGTGTAAGCCGAATTGGCTCATCGTAGTAATAAATCCTACCTATTTCAATTCAGAGAGACAGAAAAGTTGTCAACTCAACTTCAGTCTGCTAACTTGAGATAAAGATGTTCGGACTTGCCGTTAATTATAATTATGATGAGGGGAAAACCCTTACTTAGGCTGCCACCATTACAGCAACAACAACACTTACGATGCAATTCCTCGTCTGTGTCTAAGAAATGGCTTGAGTTCTTTTTCCTTTCCTTGACGTTACCCTGCACTGTTCATCCTCCACCAAAAAGGTATCCCGGCCCCTACTACACTATTCTCATACTTTTCCTAGAATCCCCATGCATGTTAGAATATTATCTGATAGATTGGGTGCTCTGTTAAACACCTCTTTGCATGTGCAATTTCATCCTAAGTTTACATTGTGAGTACTGGAAATATACTGTTGTTTTATTTTAATGTCTTTTTCGATATATTTCTGTATATTTCACTTGGCCTAGAAAAGCTAGGTTCACTCTGGTCACCTTTTCCTGATTAATAAAAGGCGTATGCTATTCACATTTTGGAAAAATTACGTTATATTAGCCCACAACGTTACCAACATCTAATGACGGCGTGAGGCTGGGGGTGGGGGGTGGGTGATTCAACAAGAGATCTATATCTGGACAACGTTCTGCCTTTCACCAAAACCCCTTTGTAGGCTATGTGTCTCTTCTGGATCAATGAGACTGTTTTCCTGTGAAGCCATAAACGTCACAAAGTTACCGGTCATGTACATACTCAAAGCATGAGATTAAAATGTTTTACCCCAAATCATGCCCGAGAGCTCGAAACCGTAGGTTCTGTTTGTCAATTTTATTGTAGTCGTCACTTTAATGGTATCCATAAACAATGTATGTGCCCACTGTTATCCTCATGGATTGTGTGTTCTATATCAAGTTACGTAACCTTCGGAAACGTGTAAGAATTTGGAGTTCTACCCTTTGAACATTTTCTTGTGGAAAATACCAGTTCCTCATTCTGCTATGCGTACAAAAATCGAAAAGTAATAGACCTTGTAAATCACTGTACTGCTTGCCTGATGAGGCGGCTCCGGAGTTGCCCAGCACTCTTTTCCTATTAGAGTCTTCGAAACAACTTTCTTTTAAAGATTTTTAACATATTTTCTCTGAAACCTTGAATTAAATTGCTTCTTTGACGCATTCATTTCATTCCTTTTAGTTGATGCTGAGAACTCTGTTCAAGATGTGCGTCTGGTTGATGGGTATTCGAACTCTTTTGGTCGCGTCGAAGTACTCATCGGTGAAATGTGGAGATCTCTATGTAGTGACGGATGGGATCTACTAGAGGCTGGTATGGTATGCAGACACCTTGGATACCACACTGCTGTTGCTGCATTTGTTTTACCTTTCTTTAACGATTCTTATGAAATAATCTGGAGAGAAAATTTTCAGTGTTATGGAAATGAGATGTCTCTGTCAGAATGCAGGCATATTCCGATCCAAACATACGATTGTTCGGGGGCTGCTGGAGTTGCTTGTGATGGTAAGAAAAAATTGTCTTTTTACAAAATAGATCTAATGATTTGGGGAATTGGTAAGAAGCATCTTTTAAGTATATAATATAGATACTGGCAGAAAGACACAACAAAAGGAGATGAAATGATAAACGGGTATTTGGGGGAGGAAATGTAGACAAATAATGCGAATATAGCGAATAGACCTCTAACATAAGCGCTTGCTTTATACTGAAGGAGGATTTAAAATATATGATTGGAAAACTTAGCATCAAGCAGGATTCAAACCAGCGCACCTCCAGGGAGGTCACTGGTTTGTATATATATATATATATATATATATATATATATATATATATATATATATATATATATATATATATATATATTATATATATATATATATAGGTCGAAAAGTTGTATTCATTGAAAGTTAAATCAATCCCAAGTACTGGCGTAGCCTTTGCGAACAAGGTAAAGAACAGAAGAAATAAATCAGAGAGAAAATTAAGCCATGAGCTGAACTTGAACCCAGCGCCTGTCGTTCACAAGACGACCACGGCTGTATTCAAGTCCACCAAGCTCGAGTAGAAGTCCGAGTCCAAGTCCATAAGTTAAAGTCAGAGTCCAAGTCTAAGTCCAAAGGGCCCGAGTGCAGTCTAAGTCCGAGTCTAATGTTCTCGAGTACAAGTCCAAGTCCAAAACTGTAAAACAAGTTAAGTGCCTTTGGCGGAGCGTCCATATAGTCATCGGGCCCACCCCCTGACGGACTCAAATCGCCTGTCGG